>OY855916.1:257500-857500 GCA_963693305.1 Meandrina meandrites
TCGAAGGAGTCAACATGTCAGATAGCAATACATTACAAGAGACACAAACCATAGGCATACATGACGTGCTCAAAGGTTTGCAAAGCATTATAGGGCAAATTCAAACACGGTCAGCTATTTGCAAGTTTTCCGATGTGACAGAATCTTTTACAGCAAAGGAAAAGGATGAATTGACTTCTTTTCTCAGTTTGAATGTTTTAGAAGCAAAGATCTTCCGATATAACTTTCTGGAAGGACAAAATGTTTGAGAAAATGACCACTATTCATCGTCAACACAAAGAAATGTAGTCGCCAAAATGGCGACTAAACCAGAATTTTTAGTCGCCAAGGGTGAAACGTTTATAGTCGCATTGGCGACCGTATCGGTCGCAATTTCGAGCCCGGTGTCATTATGTAGAAATTTGTTTTTGAAAATTTCCCCGGGGTTTCCCGGGGGTATTTTAGGTCAGACAAATTTGAAGTAAAGTCCCTGGGGGTCTGGGCATAAAATCATCGCAAAGCTGCAGTAATTCCCCCGCTATTGCCCGACAAAGTCCCTGCATGTCGCGGGGGTGGGGGGGGGGGGGGGGCGGAGGAAACAAATGACTAGTGCATTAGTCTCTATTATATACTATAGAGATCGAGGTGTCCTCCCTAAACCTAAAGAAGCGTCCAATTCATATTAGAGAGGTGTCTGTTGTATTACTCTCTGTCTGTTTAACAGGTATACACAAGTGGTAACATCTTCTTTTAAAGAACTTAACAAGAAATAAGCGTGCAAATAAGCAGGGTTGTGGGGGGAGCTAAGAGGGAGAGGGGAAGGGTGGTAAAGACGGGTTGTAGGAATATTTATAATAATAATAATAATAATAATAATAATAATAATAATAATAGTAAAGTTTTTTGGTCACATTTATAGCAGGGATTACAGACCTCAATGCACTTACATTACTGTTTTGCATTCATGGTGAAATTGTGGTGGTGGGTAGGAGGTGGAGGTGGCAGTGATGTAGGATAGAGATGCTTCAAGCTAGCTGTATACCAAGAGAAGACACTGCTGCAGAGAGGTGTGCATCCACTTCAGAGAATCATCTCTGTTTTTTTTTTTGGTGGGGGGGGGAGGTTGCAGTGGTGGCTCCAGGGGAGGGGACTGTGGGGACTGGGGCCCCTTATCTTTTTTGGAAATAGCGCATTTGGATCCGCCACCGGGTTGTCAAGATGCAAGTGCAGCAGTTCACAGGGGTGCTTGCTGAAGAGGAGTGTTCACTACATTATATTCAGACTCTCCCAGGAATGCCCTTTCTTCTGCAGATAATCAACAGTCAAGTTTGAGCACTTATACTACTTATTAGTAAGCATAATCTTCTATTCTATATCATTTAATTTCAGTGCAAATGTTTGCTGTACTGATTTGCCAGAGGTTGTGCCTCTCATTGTGTTAAATGGAGATATCAATAAACATCTGATAACTGGGACTTTCAAGTCAAATGCCCTAAAATGGCAAGTATCTTTTATTATTGTGCAATATTTAAGTGCAGCAGTCTACATGTTGATAAACTCAGAGGTGCTCATAAAAAGGGGCATAAAAAGCTGGGAGGAGTGGTGAAAATAGGCTCTATTTTGCCTGAAAAGAAGGCAGGAGAATAGCAAGGAAGTTTGGGGTGGGGGATGGGAGGGGGAGGCAGCAATTCACTGCTGCAATATGCATTTGTGTCAAGGTTCCTTTGCATTAGTTTAAGTTTCTGCTGTTTTGCAAACTACTTAAGGCTTTTATCACACCTACAATATTTGACAAAACTGTTGAAACACTTGGCCAAGTATCCACTAATTTAGGAACCACAGATCAGTTTTTCAACCCCCCCCCCCCCCATTTCAATGTTTTCAATGCTGTTGTGATGTGCAAACAAAGCCTGGCAAACCGCAAACCCCATGAAACAATATTGAGCAGGGGGAGAGGGGGATAAAATACTTTTTACCCGCCTGCATGTCAAGAAACTTGCAAAAATATGTTTGCTTCAACTAGTTTTGTCCAAGATTGTTAAGACTGTGTGGCTAAAATGTGCACAAGCAAAATTTCATATATTTGATTTCTATGTGTGTAAAATGAAACGTTTTTGCAGGGGACAAGATGTGTCTGCCTTTAAGCCTTCCCCAGATCTTCTCTTAGTGGCGGATTGCATTTATTATGAAGAGGTAAGGGCACTGAAGTTGACATGAAGTTTGATTACTAATATGGTGGCCTGTAAGTGATAGTTTATCAGGTTCTTCTAGGCTAGGGGATCCCTCTGGAATTGTTTTAATCCAGGCCAAGCTCTTTGCAGAATATAACAAAGATGCCAAGTGTATAACTGAGTGGTAATTACATACTAGCTAAGTTTATGCATGGTGTTTAACGGTTTAAGTCCTTAGAACCTCTTGTGGCAACCCTTTGTGATCTGAGTGATGCCAATACAACAGTGCTGATAAGCTACGAGGAGAGAACAACGGGCAATAAACCATTGCTGGAGGAAAAGTTTCATCAGGTAATGACAGCTATAATAGTGGCAAAGAAAGCTATTTTGGCCCTTTAATGTGGGTCATCTGGCAAAAGCCATTAAAAAGCGGTACACGACCAATGAAACCTTACCACTTAAAGTGCTACTATGACCAAATTTTCCCCCCTTGCAATTTTAGACTTACCATAAAGAATTCCGCAAAAGATTTAAAATGCTGTTTTCCGTTTTCAAATACTAGTATTGGTTACGGAGATATTAACGACTACGACCCGAGAGAAAAAGCTACCAGTGAGTTCCAGTTGCAGAACAGGGTGGTAACAATATAGTTTTAGTAGGGGCAGGCTCGCAGAAAATGCGAGTAACAGAATCGTTTGCACTTCGTTCTGGGGGTCAAAAAACAGGAGGCCTGGGTGGATATGTTCTTAAAGACTTCCTCATTACTTTTGCTCTTTTCTCACAAATTTATTGTTTTTCTGCTTTATTAAAATGCTGTTTTGAGGTTGTTGTTGTTGTTTTTTTTTTCATCGGAAAAGTGATTTACATATCGCGATACAGATCACGAAGCAAATAGTAATCTTTCATTATGTTTCATGGGACCGTAAACATTGACAGATCAACTCAAACAGTGGAGTATTTTTCTTTATTTTTTCAGCTTGTGAAAGAACACTTCACAGTGGAAGAAATCCCAGAAGATCAACAAGACCCAGTTTACCACAGTCCAGATATTCACCTTTTGAAGCTGAAAAGAAAAGTTTGATAGAAGTTTTCTGATAAAGCGCAAGTGCTGAGCGCGCTAATAAGTGGTTGAAAAAAGATCGTGGAAAGAGTAGAAAGTGTCCCATCCAATCAGAGGAAACCACATACTGTTCTTTCAACCAATCAGGAGCACAACGGAAAGTAACGTAACTTGGCTTGCACGAGTTTTCCCGCGCTTGGCACGGGCTGCGTGTTTTTGCTTAGACATTTTATTGGCTTACTGCGTCGCTTGAAAGCCACCCTAAAGCGACCAACGGTACTAATAGCCAGTGTACAGCCTCCCAGTCGCCTCAAGAAAAGTCGGGATAACGTAGCTGCGCGAAGTGAGGTTGCTATATGTGATGAAACGGAAAACAAGTCGCCGATCGATAAAGCTGAACAACTGTAAAAAGCTTTGCGTTGTAGTACCGTAAAGAAATCGGACAGGTTGCAGAAGCTTGGAGGTTAATACAGAGACAACTGCTCGTAGAAGCAAGGAGACCTAAGCAGACGAAGGCCGATACCCGTAACTAACACTGCATTTGAACAAATAAATTTTAGAATTCGCTCAGTGGATTATAATTCTAACTCTCCTTAGCTCTAACTCTCTGTTGGCTCTTGCAAAATATAAAGCAAATTCATCTGTAAATATTATTTTAAATGTGGTGTATGAAAAACTTCACCAAAAAATAGAAGTCTTAAAGAATTTATGGGTGTGTAAATTTTCGCATCGGTGCAATACAAAAGGAAAGTTCAAAAACCGTTTACCCGTTATAAGTTGTAAAATGTTCAATGTGAAAACACTAACCTGTTTTGGATTTTGAACTTTCTCACTAATGGTTGCAGGATCTTTTTTTCTTCCACAAATCTCTGTGCGGGTCTCTGATTGCCGCGTTAGGCTTTGTGAACATTGTCCAAATTGGTGATCAATAGACAGAATGGAAAACAACTTTACTGTAAGGAAATAATATGTGTATTCGCACACGTGTACGCGGCAAAAAACTGAACGCAACTGATTGTTTCTATGGTAACTGCAAAACTAACGCATTTTTGTCTTCTATGACGGTTTTGTGATGTTCAGCTCGCGCAAGTCATTTAAAAGTGAGTGCGCGCTAAGAAAATGGCGACTCTATATTTTTTTCGTTTGTCTCGGGATGGGTACAAAACGCGTGCCTTAAAATAATAGATTGCTCTTTTACTTTCGAAAGTGTTGTGTTATTAAGTTTTGTGATAACTGCTGTTTTGGTTGATTTACTGGAGCTAAATTACTTTTAAAGGTTTAAGAGTTCCGCGGTTGTCGCATTTCTAAAACTGTTACATTTTGACAGTAGTTAATTTAGTTTTTCGATAACTTTACTAAATAAGTTCCGTTGCCGAAGTCACCACCGCGGTTCACTCCAATAGGATTAATTAACAACCTCTTCAACCTCTTTTAAATTACGACGCATGTTCGAATCATAGATAAGTAGCCGCATTTATAGAGCTTTTTTCTTTACATTTCTTTGGATTACATTTCCGACCACGATTACAAACTAAGATGGAATATAGAGCTTTTTTCTTTACATTTCTTTGGATTACATTTCCGAATACGATTACAAACTAAGATGGAATAAACTGCTGTTGGAACCAAGCTGACTTGTGTCTGATGCTTTCTGTCCAGTTTGTCGTTAGTTCCCGGTACAGTGTAACGGCTCTTCCTTGCCAGAGAGTGCCCCGTTTGAGTCTAATCCCCCCCCCCCCCCCCCAAGTATCATCGCAGTTGTCTCGTTATCCCGTATTCAGAGTTTGCCGTTCCTCGTACGCTCAGATAGGAAAAACCTGCCGTTACAAATGAACGCTCCCAAAATTGAACCTTACCAAAAGTACCTTATTTTCTCGATTAAACGCCAGCTACCGAAGAAACGTCGGGTCTCCTAGGTGGAGTTGAAAATAGGCCCCTCAGGAATTTATTTAAGGTATATTAAGTTGTAGGTATATTAACCAGATACATTTTTGTCAAAAATAATGAATAAAAACCGTTCCTTAATGAAAACCGGGCTCGAATAAACTCCAGGAGTCAAATAAACGCCGGGTGCACCACCCGGGGTCCACCAGGCTAAGTTTGAGATAAACGCCGGGGGCGTCGGCGAGAAAATAAGGTATTATAATATTAGTTTGACGTCGAAAGGCAGTTGCAAACGATCGAAAACTGTGCTCGTTAAATTTCTAAGATCTTGGATATCAAGGTATAATCGCATTGAGGAGGGATGGTTTTGATTGTGAAGTAAACCGTGATATTCTGTTTTTGTTTACTTGAAACTAGCTACGATTCCCACGCCACGACGCGCTTCATTGGCGCTGTCACTAAATCCGAGTAAAAAGGTTAGAATTTGCATGCAAACAGGTCCCAGCTAAATCTACAGAGAAGATCTTTCCATTTCTTGAAGAATTTTCTGTAGGTCTGTATGGCATAAACGCCCAAGAAAGACATTGTGATGAATTAGAAGAGACAGTACGTTTCTAATTATACAACGTAGGTAATTGTGAACCAGTACCGCTGTGCAAGAGTAGGCTCAGTTGCTAATCCAAATGGAAATTTCAGAACTTGTCGAGAATATAGGATTTTGAGCGGAAAATCTAAATACGGAAACGAATGAATAACTCCACGACTACAGATCCATAAAAATCAGATATTAACTTTTAATCGAACTGCACAACCGCAATGGACAAATACAGTAAACTTGTTGTGGGGATCAAAGTCGACATTCAACGAACCGACGGTACGTGAAATTACCGTAGTGCCTAGAATATTTACAACAAGTTTTTGTCCTCTTCTAAGACTCAATTTCTTTGATGTAGACCCCTGGCTACACATTTCTTCTTTCAGAGGATTAGCGTAATATATTTCATTTTGTTTAGAACCTTGTTATATGCATATTTATTGTGTCAAGCCTCGGGCGGGAGTCTAAAAACCGTGATAATTTGTCGATCAAGTTTGTTTGCCGGCCGGTTTTACGTGTAAACATCAAAAATCTTTTATTATTTGCCCTAGTAACGCGACTTTGGTTATATTGGTTAAAATGTAGATTTGAGCGTTCAGACAAGTCACGGCTCTTTGTTAAGTTTTTGAACTTAAAATGTGGTCCACACCTAACGATTAGTGAATTTTCTCCAACGATCTCGATCGATAAGATGAGACATGTGTACATTCATTAACACGTACAACAGCCCGAAATGATAGGTGTTATTTAAATTTGCCATATCATTTGAATTCCTGTTAACGTCATCATTATTAATAGTATTAAAAACGAAGATTCTTGAGTTCAATTTTTGTTAGAATTTGAATTGTTAGCCCCATTTCACTGTACACGTAAAAATGGTTTAACAGTCGACCTATAAAATGTGGCTTAATTTATTTACATTGTATCGATCGTTTATTTTATTTATCTTATTTACTGTGTCAGTTATGAAATCTTTAACTAAAACTGAAAATTTTATATATTTTCACACTTGCCTTGTTATTTGCTCATTATTTAATGTACATAGGTTTAGGTTTGTGGCAAGGATGTTGTTAATTTTGGGGGGCTGGGGAGGTATGACCACAGAAGACCAAATATTTAAGACAGGGGTAAAGGCTAGGCTGGATTACCACCCGTGCTGGGAAAAATTAGCTTTCATTCAACAGACTACAGGCTATAATAAGACCCCTGATATCTGACTCTCGTAAGCAACAACCTCCAGTAAGCGACCAAATAAGCTTGACATTTCACATGACCACTTACAAAAAGTTTGACTTTTTGTTGTCATATCTAGGTCGCATCCACTCATCAATGATTAGTGGCGTAAACCTGGACACCAAAAGTGTAACAGTGGAATGGTATGAAAATGGTGAAACAAAAGGAAAAGAGGTACTAAGAAATATTACGTAGCACTGATAAAGATGAAACTACTGAGCTATGAGAGGGTCTTGGTGAACTAGGTCATTTTACTAGATTCATATGTGAGTATTAATTAGTACTGTACCATAAACTCTCTGTGGTGTGGGTTGGGGAGGATTGGGGAGGAGAAGGGGAGAGATTACTGGTAAGAAGGATGTGAGGGCATCACAGTTAACATAATTTTTTTAATTATTGTTAGAAGTTAATAAATTGTCTTGAATCTGGTTTAAGTTTTAACATGTAATTTTCTCCATCTTGCTGCTTTAATGCAGATTGAAGTTGACCAGATCTTCGCACTAAATCCAACTCTTGTTGTCCAACCAAAACCAAAACCCACACCGTCAAATAAAAGGATATCTACTACACCAAGCAATAAGGTAATAAAAAGTAGTTCTGTTTGTTGCCAGTGAAAAGAACTAAATAGCCTGAATGAGGAATATTGTACTATTAGGTTATAAGGCATGCCTCACTGCATGAGTTTGCCTCCTTTTTACAATTAAGAAAATAATACCTTCTCAAAGTCTGTTTTGTTTTGTTGTTTTGTTTTGTTGAATGCAGTCAGAGAGGAAATGGTACATGTCTCGGTGACTCTTGCGAGAGGCTTAGGACATTGAATACCTGTCAAATGTTTATGCACAGTGTGCATTGTGAGATGAAGACCTTATTGTGTTATTTGCAAAAAAAAGAACTCAATATAAATTTTTATCAACAGAAAATGGCGTAATTTGTGATTCTGATTGTTTTCCCAGTATAAAAGGTATTCAAAAAACAACAAATTTTATTCAGTTTTCTAGTGATTCATCCCTTAAATTTTTTTGTCTGCTGGATGAGCCCCACCCCCCAACTGAGCCAGCATCTGCCTTTAGAACAAAAGATATTTTGACTAGTAAAACACCTGACATGTCAGGTGCATATATAGGTTAGCTGCAGGTCCTGGCGATATATATTTAAAGTACCTACTTGAGAATGCAAGACAAGACTCTGAATTAAGACTTAGTGCCAAGCATGTAAATACAGTTCAAGTAGACCCTGCTAATTCAAACTTGGTTATTTCCAATTTCCCATTATTTTGAGCTTATAATAAACCCATTTCCCTTGGAATTGCCCTTCAGTCATCTACCATCAGCTATTTCTAACTATTTTTCATTTCCGTGACAGGTTCAACTGTAAACTCTGTACAACATATTAGATACAATTATAATAGTATTGTTATATTAAAGTTTCAGTCTGTGACCATTGTTGTTGCATTTTCTTTCTTTTGTTTAGAATGCCAGAAATGAAAACCACAGTATTTCTTCACCTAAAGTTCATCCACCATCAGGTTGCCAAATTTTCCATTTTATAACTATATTAATATTAACTAATAATTATTTGCATATATAAAAATTTAAATAAGTTATTCCTTCTAATAACATTGAACATTGTCAATTGTGGTTTAAATTTATTTTTTGGTTTAAATTTTTTTAAACCAGTCTGATTTTTTTATTTCCATATTCCCCTTGAATTTGAGACAATAAAGAACAAAAATCAATTTACACCAAAGATAAATTTAAACTACAACATCAATATATTCAAGCATTTACTTGCAGCTAAAGTTGAACGTCCCATGGCGCTTAACCTTGCTAATGATGACGATGGAGGCTCACATGTGGAGGTTGCACCCAAAGATAATGCAGAGTCTAATCCAGGTAAAGTGAACAATTATTATTATTAAATACTTTAATTTAAATATCATGTCAGTAAATGGCATCTACTTGTATATTGTAAGTACGTCCTGTAAGTAAGTCCTGCTGCGTTACTAACAAATCTCTGGACTTCAAATATTTTTAATTTATTTATTTATTTATTTTTACTGTATATTGTTATTAATTCATCTATTTTACCTATCATTATTTACTCAGCTATTGTAAATAAATTTTGGATCATGTATTATGTAGGATCTTATTGTAATTTATTATCTTAGATAGTGCAGGTCCACATCAGGACTTAACATCTTGCCAATTGATCTGTAACCTGCTTTATCAAATAAATCATGTATGTATGTATGTATGTTCAATGTTCTGTTGTTTTTTGGGTGGGGTAGCAATCGCAATTTGATCTAACTAATATAATTTTGTTCTGTTTACAAGATTACTAATAAAGATCCGTGACTTAATTTTTTATGAGCATACTTATTGATTTTTATTTATTGATTTTGCCCAGTGAACAGAAGACGCTCCAATTGTGTGAAGGAGATTGAGCGATTAAAAAAGAATAGGGAAGAAAGAAGGTAAACAATGTGCAAGGTGCAAGATATTGAAAAACCTTGATTTCATAAAGAATGACAGAAACTTTTTTTCCTCATTAACTGAGCAGGTTTATTATGTTAATGTACAATCATACATATGTCTGATGGATGATCTATTTATGGTATCTGCAGAGCACAGCAGCAAGAGCAAAGAGAAATGAAACTTCGTCTTCAACAAGAAGTTGATCCTGGGAATCCCAGCTGGGAATTTATACAAATGATAAGGTTTGTGGCCATCAATTAATGCTACAATGTGGCAAAATAAATGTAACATTGAGCATTCCTTAATTTTTGGCTGGGTTATCAGTAATATTAAACTACATAACACAGCTGCAGACATTTTCTTTACTTGCAGAAACTGCATAAATTACAAATAACACATGATATTGATTTGTATTTACTTTTGATGATAATTTAACATTGTCAAGTGAATATTTAACAAATAAATTGCCCCTTCTTTCAATTAGGGAGTATCAAGCCGATTTAGATTTTAAAGGATTAACAATGTCAGACCCAGTAAGTATTTTCAAACAGTTTATTCCCAATCCCAAGAAACCGGCTGTGATCTATAATGAATTTGGGCATTGGCTGTTTAGATCATAATTTCTGAGTTGGGTGCAGGTGGTAAAATGTCCAGACTCGCTGTTAATCTGGTCTTTGACAAATTGTTGTTCTTTTTCTTGATCAGGTGATAGACCATCAGATTTGTGTGTGTGTCCGCAAACGACCACTCTCCAAGAAAGGTACCAGATATTAAAGATAATCCTGCATGCAAGGTGATCATTCCAAGCTAGTTCTAAAGTTGTTGAATACAAGTTTCCAAGAGTCTAAGAGTCCAAGAATCTAACTAAAAGCTCATTGTTATTATTATAATTGTTATTGTTGTTGTTGTTGTTGTTTTGGCTGCGACAGTGCTCCACAACAAGAACAACTGTTTCCAGGAATAACTATGAGTAGTTAACACAGTTGCAATAACATAAAACTGATTTGATTTTGTATTGACACAGAACTCAATAAAAAGGAAATCGATGTCATCATAGTACCAAAGGGTGATTACTGTGTGGTAAGTTACTCAGTGAACTGTAGTCAGTGGCATACTGGTTTCAGTAAAAACTACAAATCTTTTTAATTCAGTTGTCTGGTTACTGATAATATTTTTTGTTCATCAATTTAAGGTCCACGAGCCTAAATTGAAAGTTGACCTCACAAAGTACCTGGAAAATCACAAATTCTGGTAAATTTTGAGGTGTTATGTAATGATGTTACCGGTATGTTTTTGACTAATTTGACTAATTTCTAACTCGCGTTTGAATGGACTTCATGAATATATTAGTGAATGATACCAACAGTAACAAAGCCTTTCATGGAGTGGGTGGGGAGACAGTCTTCCCACTTCCCATGTATTCATTTTTCTCCATGTTTCTACCCCTTCCATAGTGTTTCCTGCTTTTTGCAAAATATCAAAGCAAATTTTCCTTGTTTTATCTGGGTCCTACCGATCACACCTGTCATCTCCCCTCCCCTCCCCCCTGCTTACCATCATCTAGTTTCTGGAGTTAGTGTTTACAATGTGTGACTGTACATGCAGTTGTGAACACATTTTGTGACTGTGCAAACACTATTCTTTTGTTTCTTAGGTTTGATTATGCTTTTGATGAGAATGCAAATAATGAATTGGTGTACAGGTGAGTCTTGTTGCCGCTAACTAACCCTTTCTCTATTTGCGAAATATGAATCATTATTATAACACTTTTATCATTGTGATTATATCCCAGATATACAGCAAAACCACTTGTGGACACAATTTTTAACCAAGGAATGGCGACATGCTTTGCATACGGTCAGACAGGCAGTGGAAAAACTCATGTAAGTAGCATGGCATACACATGAGGCTCTTTGTTCAAATGTACCACACAAAAAAGTCTGAGGAATAATTAATGAAGCATTGAGAAAAAAACACTGTTAAATCACATGTTATTTAGGAAGAAAATGAAAGTTCCTACAGGTAATACATTTGTAATGATGAAGTTCCTTCCATTGTATTTGAAATCTTTGTTGAATTGTATGTTATATTGCATCTGTTAAAACAATGTGTATCATTTTACAGACCATGGGTGGTACATTTAGTGGTAAACAACAGGATTGTTCCAAAGGAATTTATGCATTGGCAGGTTAGTCTTAATAAACAACAATACTCAATTATGAATGATGTACTTTAACCCATTGACACCTGAACCGGCCTAAACCGGCCGTAAAGGATCCGGGCATTTGTCCCGCTTGTGACGTCATCAACTTTTACCCAGAAAGGCAAAATCTATACTCAAATTGTGAAGGAGAACAAGACCTTTCCAAAGATACCTAAACCAGCGTGATTAGATTGATGGAGCTGGAAATATGCACCAAAATGCTTCAAAATTTTAGTGAAAAACTCAGAGGAAAATTTCCCCTTTCCACCCTTTGCTTGTCCATGGTAAGTAGTTCTTGCCTCGTTTACGCTTTCTCGGAAATTCCATTCTTTCAACTGATCATGAGTAAACTTGATAACCTCTTTTTTTCTTGCTTGCTTTACAGCAACAGACGTGTTTAAACTGAACAAATCCACCAAACACAAGAACAAGGATCTTTTAATATCTGCAAGTTATTTTGAGATTTATGGAAGCAAGGTAAGCTGCAGAACTTTTCTTTGCTAATTTTAGTTGAATTGATAATATGTCTGTTCTTTGGATTGAGTTTTTTTTATTTACGGTCAAGGTATTTGACTTGCTCAACAAAAGAAAACGATTAAGAGTGCTGGAGGATGGCAATCAACAAGTTCAGGTAAGATGTCGATTTTATTCAATAATTTGATTTAAAATTGTGCTTTTTTCTGATGAAACCCACTATGGATTATAGCAACATTTTCTTTAGTTTCCGGCGGAGGTAAATTTTAGGAGGATTAAAGAAGGGATAGAAGAAAGAAAGTTATTTTTGGAACACCACCAGACAGTTGACCCCCACGCAAGAGCACCCCAGGTTGTCAGAGGACTGTTTGGGTGTCCATCTTCTAATTTTTAACTTCAAATCCTAATTTTAAAACTACATAGTATTTCTTTTCTCTAAGGCCCAGTTTAAACATCGCATTTCACATGTGCCGAATTTAATAATTATTTGGGTCGACTCAAGTATCTTCTCCCAAACATCCCCAGAAATCACCCAAAAATTTACAAAATACCGCCAAACATAGATTCGTGTTATAATCGTAGAGTTTTTAGATTGCTTGAAACGCGAACGAGATATTTGTATGAAACGGAAGTTAACGGCGGAAAAACGGTCTTCAGGTGAAGTCCTGCCTTAAGTGAGTCAAGAGTTTGTTTTAATTCCTTTTCAGGTCTGTGACTTGGAGGAAAAGATAGTGAATTCAGTACAAGATACTCTGAAGCTCATAGAGCTCGGTAATAAACTCAGGTGGGCATTGTGTATGGTTAAAATTAAATTAAATCACTTTATTTCATTGTTGATGTATCTAGCACTGCTGTGCTAATTGGGGACATTGTAAATCTGAGGAAATAAATATTATTCGTCAAACAGAACCTTGTTAAAAGTCCCAACTGGCAGGAGGCTGACCAGTTGGCTATTTACAAAGGCGCGGAGGAGTTGAATTCGGGACCACCGAAGATAAATCCATCTAGTGGCCAGGAGGAGAATTTGAACACGGGACCTTCGGATTACAAGTCCAGCGCCCCTAACCACTAGGCCACGCTGCCTCCTGTAGTCCCATGTATAGCATTATATTGTTAGGGAGTTTTAATAGGAAAGTGCTGAGATTACCCCAGGGGTGTGTGCTTTGACTTGTTTTAGCTGGGTTGTTGCATAACTAAACCCCCCGGGGAAATTAGACTTTTTTCGCTGAAGTACGCATACATGATCTTTTTCACAGGACATCTGGGCAAACGTCCGCCAATCAAAACTCATCTCGGTCTCACGCTGTTTTCCAGATCATCTTGAGAAAGAGGTTAGTTTGTTTTCAGTACAGTAGACAGAGTTTGCAACATTTTTTTGTTTGTTCAAGCCGTTTTGATTATTTGTTGATACATGTCTGCTCGTAGAGGCTACAGGAAAGACGGTGGAGGGGGACAACTTTATGGCAAATTCTCACTGATAGATTTAGCAGGTAAATATATCTGTTTGTTTGTATGTTTGTTTAGCCATGCAGGTAACGTCGTAAAAAGGCTTACTCGCTATGCATACAGGAACGACTAGACTAACAAGGACATAAAGCGGACTTTGAAAAAAGCAGATAGTAAAAGTAACCAGTAAATAGCGTTATCCACCCTTTGAGCAGCCACGCCCTGGCGAAAGTGGAACGAGTTTATTGTCTTTAGTGAAGTAAAGCCTGTAGTGTATTTTGCTTACTAGTATGTTTGTCTTGTTTGTATCAGGAAATGAACGAGGAGCTGATACATCGACCGCTGACAGGCAGACACGTCTTGAAGGCGCAGAAATAAACAAGAGTCTACTAGCTTTGAAGGTTGGTTTCGGTCGAGGTTAAAATTGAACTGTCTCAAACAAAGTGTCCTAGAAATGCGTGCTGAGTTGAGTCGTTTTGATTGCAGGAATGCATCAGGGCTCTTGGACGCAAAGGAGCTCATCTGCCCTTTAGAGCAAGCAAACTCACACAGGTAAAGAACTTTATGGCTAAGTAATAATGTAGTAATAGTCTTATAGCTCTTTTAATGTTAGTTCTCAGTGAGAACTAAATGGTACTTCAACTAATCAAAACAGTTTCTCCACAATCGCTCGCGTAAGGAAAGAGTTAGCTACAGTTTAGCATGTTGTAGTAAATTTTCGTGTTGTTTAATTAAACAGGTTCTGAGAGACTCGTTCATTGGGGAAAAATCCAAGACATGTATGGTGAGTAATTTTGTTTATTTAAGCAGTTGTCATGCTTTAAAGTTTTTCAAGCTTAATTTGGTATTTGCACCAAGCCATGAAAAACAAACGGTCTTAATTCATATCTCCCTTCCCCTCATCCCTCGACACGCAACGTCTATAAATCCTACTTCTTTAATTAAAACAGCGGTCAGACAGATTTGGCGAGCTTCTAATAGTTCAATATACTTTTGTTGATAGATCGCCATGATTTCTCCCGGTATGAGCTGTTGTGAACACACATTGAACACTCTGCGTTATGCTGACAGGTTAGTTAAGACGATTCGTCGCGATCTTATCCTTACCAGGAAAATGAGCAAAATATAATAACGATAAAAGCAATAGAGTGAAGAAATTGTGTTTCATAGAACATTTAGCGCCATGCTTGTTACCTCTACAGAGTCAAAGAGCTTGGTCCTGAGAGCAATGCTAAGAAGAAAGCGGCACCGTCTGATGGAGGAGAAGACGACACGAGTCCTGAAGAGATGTCTGCTCTATCTGATGGACGAAATCTCAACAATGTGGATCTCGCTCTTCTTTGTAATCACAGCGTACGTGTATTCCATAGATCGATCGTGCGTTGATTAATTCTTTGCTTCCGTCATTTCTCTTTACCAAGTTTCGTTTTGTCTTTAGGGCTCTGGTGAACAATCTCAAGAGTTATACACCTTCCATGAAGCAGTGTCACAGCTGCAAGATGCTGAGGATAAACTGGTGGACGACCACAGGAAAAACATTGAAGTAAGCTCATTAAAACTCGTGCGAATATAAGCCTAAGCTGCCGGGTACCGGCTCAATCATGACTCATCTTAATTCACAAGAGCTTAAGAAGCAGAAATCTTTTGAAATCAAAATTATTACCTCATAATTTCTGTTCCTTTTTATTGCAGACTCTGTTATTTAGAGATCTTTTTCTGGTGATATTCACGGATCCGTGAACATCTAAAAAGCACTCCCCCCCCTCCCCCCTCCAAAAAAAGCACCTCCCTCCTCTTCCATTGCAAAGAATGATTTGCTTTCATCCGAGAAGAATCGTCAAGTAGAACTTGGAGCGAACTAAACTTTGCTAAATCGAAATCCGTTTCGATCACCAGGAGACCAGAACACTTTTACAAGAAGAAGATAAGTTGATCGAGAGAGTGGATATGGATGTCGATTACAACATGGAAGGTAATTTGCGAAGGTTTAATGCCCGGTACTTTTGTGTCAACTGTTCTTGTGTTGCACTTTCTTGTAACCATTTATATTTAATTAGAGCCCGGGGGAACTCGGACGGGTATGTTCGTCGTCTGGTTGTAGGGTGTAAATTGTGAATTTTGGTCTCACCACTCCAGAATGTCAATGTTTTAACGCATCAAGACATGTTTGTGGGTTGCGTGCGAAGAAACCAAGAAACTCCGGCATGCTGTGTTGGACTGCTTTAGATCGATCAAGCATGAAATGAAAACACTTAATGAACATGCCTTTATAGCCCTTGAAGTCACTACAGTTCTTATTTGTGTGTATGTTTAGAACGGTGTCTTCAGTTCAGGGTCAAATATAGCTTGAGCCACGCACAGTTTGGTCTCCTTTACGAGTTTAATTCAAATGACCCGACGACCATCCCCACCCCTGAAACTAAACAGGAGAGTCCTTCCACCACCCGCACCACCCCACCCCTATGATTATAGCACGCAAAGAAAACAACAGTACCCGTAGCTATAATCAAAGATCTGGCGAAATTACTGATACCCGTTTAACTTTTACAGACTATGTACGACGCCTGGACGAGTTACTGGCGCAAAAAATCGAGAAATTCACGCAGCTGCGAGGTAAGACTTTTGTATGTTTATTTTCTGTGCAAAATGTGTCCTATCTTACACACCTCTGTACAGGATCACACCTGAGCTGCAGTGCTCCCAAAGTTTTTTCAAGAGTCTTGTATTCATTCGGGTTAATTCAAGCCTCGTGAAATAACTCAGTTTGCGTATGCATTCTCGCCAGGAACTTTCCTCGTACGATTTACCGCAATTAATTTCCTTTATTTCATTTAATTTCTTTCCTATTTAGAAAAAGTAAACAAGTTTAAGAAGCAGCTTGAAGAGGAAGAAATGGCGAGCAGAAACATTAGAAAGCTACCGGGTTATTAAAAATAACCTAACAATCTGCAGCCCCAGGGTATCCCTGGTGGGGTCAAGTGTAGCCCGATTATCCCGGATGTGCGCACCTCTGCTGCTTTAAAGCTTGGTCAAGGAATATGTTATTGATTTTGGACGTTTTAGTTCAAGTTGAGGGAAGCATTATTTAAGTTATATCTTGTACAGGTCAACAAGCGTGAAAAGATCGATATAATCTAGTTGATGTTGTTTGGTGGCGTTGTTTATTTATTACATGAAGTAAGAGTGCAGGTGTTAAACAGATAGCAATCGGTGTCCACACTGAAATAATGGTTGTTGTTTGGCGCAGTTAATTGTATTATATTAGATTGTGCAGCTTAAATGGATTTTTTATCACGTTTGTATAAATGTTAAATCGGCGCTTCCTTTTTCATGTGGACAATCGGGAACTGTCAAATCTTCGGGAAAATACTTGACGAATACTTCCGAGACTTATTGTCCAATCATAAAACAGCACGAACACACGAAGTTCTCCGAATGAGTCGCGAATATCCGATCAATATAGTGCTTGTTTCTTCAACAGTAGCAGTAACCAGTGATATAAGGAAGCGTAGTGAAGGTTTCCCTGTCTTTCCTAACGTTGCCCAAAGGAAAGCAGTTTTTCGACAAAAACAAATATAATCAGCCTCAAAACCAACGTGTCGCTTAAGACACGTGTTAACCTCGGTTCCTTGTTTTGTGTGAAAAAATAATAAATAAATAAATAAATAAACTTGTGACATTTGTCAATAGCCTGTGACATGATAAATCACTCGCAGCCTTTGCCTTCACTCAGAGTTCGTTTTATTTACGTGAAGAGACCCGGTAGTAAGTACCTTATTATACGTACGTGATGCTGTGGTAATTTTCATCTTGAATATTTCCACTTCCATTGCAATTGCTTACTCGACAACTGTCGTTTTCTTTTGACGTGTCCATTTCCTCTGATCCTTCCTGATGGCCGTATAAACCAGAACAACACTTTGCACGCAGCCGTGTAGCCGATCGCTTCTCGATGAACGCTGCCACAGCATTGAGCACACTAGAAACCACACACAAACCAAGTGTGGTCCAAGTCAGATGAAACCCGATATTCGCTGTCCGAAGAGCTGCATTCTTTGGACGCCCACTGCTTTGGGAGGAGGCTGAGTTTTTGATATGGCCTGGTACGTAATCACCGTATCCAATAGTTGTGAAAGTGATAAACCAAAAATAAAATCCCACCAGAAATGTCATGTCATCGCTTTCATCGGTATGTATTTGCATCGTGGCTCCTAACAGCAGCATTATTATCATAAGTAGGCATGTCACTACAGTACACTTGGCTTCGACGTTGGAGGGTTCTCTTTTGAAACATTTGCTTTCGATATAAGCGATGATGGAGCTGATTCCACGGCTGATAAGCTCACCAACTGATTTGAATGCTAGGATGGTTATAGGAATGCCCAGCACTGCAAATGCGATGCATAGGGCCTGGCCAAGACTCGTGGATGGTGCCAGGATTCCATAGCCTAAAAAATAAAGAATGACATTTATAGCAGTTTGTTTCTATAATTGTTTGTTATCACTTAACTTGAACTGGTACTGGGAATAATGACGAAAGTTAAATCCTAACAAACTGTTGTAAGTCAACTTAGATATAAGACTAGATATGAACGCAAACACTTTCAGTGGTTTAGATGCCTCCAATGATCTTTCTGCTTTCAAATTGCTTGTTCAGCTTAATATCATCAGTCAGGGGAACAAGTGCCAGTTGTGGCAAATCTTCGTTGAAGTACTCGAAGAGTTTCCGAATTATTTTCATCCAATCAGAAACTAGTGCGACCGCTCACGAGTACGCCGGAAGCAATCGCACGAACAAATACATCATGTTGCTTAGCAACTTCTGGGACGAAAACTGCGGGCTCAGTCACTTCTCGGAAAAGTGATCGCGCCATCAACTGGCACTTGTACCCCCGACAGTTATAGGTACAAGAAACCCTACTTGAATCAACAATCATCTCTCCCTCCCCACCCCCAGTACAATCAGTATTTCAACGCTGTTTGCGTGAAGGACTTAGACACTGCATGGTCTTTATTTTGTATGTAACTTGTCCCAAGGAACTTTTGGCTAGATTGTGTGTTGTACTTACCAATTGTCGTCAGCGTTTCAAAGGCATACCGCGCGCCGTCAAAAAAACTCCAGTCGGGCCCATCTAGGCCAAGTGCATCGCTACACGTTTGAGTGAAGTTGTCAAAATCACTCTGGGTCATGTTGTATTTCTTTTCCATTTGTGTTCTTAGGCTGTCGAGAAGTTCGTCTTTGGTTTTTGCTTTTATTCTGGCATTGGGACGCTCCACGATGGAGAATATCAATCCTCCAGTGGATGCGAGTACAAAGAAAGCGATCACTCGAAACAAAGCTTTCCATAACAGCAGTTTCGTGCTTTGCGAGCAACCACACATAGCGGGAGAGGTCTGAAACACAAAACGTAGGCTGAAATAGCAGCACAACGCTTTATTTAAGAAAAAACTTATCTGGGATTTAAGAATGAGCAGGTTAAATGCAACACATAAAAACATGGCCCAACGTTCGCTTTCTGATCGACTCCAATTCCACTTCCGATTTCGACTCGGACTCTCCGTCGCTAGTAATAAGTCCTTCAAATCAAGTTGAACAAACAAAACAGTTTTTGATCTGAAAATTTAAAGCCACAAAATTCAATATTAGTTCTATCCACCTTGTTATTTTGTTATTTGCATAAATAGAATATGTAAAAATCGCATATTTCGTACACTCTACGCATGTAAGATGTCAATTCGTTAAGTTTTAGGATGATCCACGATTCAACTGACACAATCTTCAGGATACTGTCTTGAATTTAGGCAAGAAGCATGGAAAGCACAGAGCTTCTTGCCAGTAAGCAAAAGCCTGAGAGCGTGTTTGATTTATGTTGTTGGTAGTTTTTTTAAACTGGTAGTCCCTATATCATTTTTTTTTTTGCCCGATCAGTCAGTCAATACACAACTCGATCATACAACATTGTGCGCTTTGAACTACATGTACTATTCTGTTATTGAAAAGAGAGTGTATCTCTGAAAGGTGCTAAAATAATTAAATTTTCCTTTTGTTGCATCATACCTTTGTGATCCTAGATGACACTGTATTAGAGTATGAACCCGACAAAATGGGACAACGAACGTTGCCTTCACAATATGGCAATCGAGTTGTGTTTTTTTCGATATTTTTAATTTCTTCAGAGCTCTCCGTTTTACAATTGACACTTCAATGATTGAGCAGGTGATCCATTATGTCTGTTTTTCTATGCAAATGACATGTTGACAATATAAGCGAATGAAAGTAAACTGTTCGTATAAAAACACTGTTTCCTTTTAAAAGCACCGCATTCAATAACAAGCATTTTTGGCAGACTAAAGAACATGGATGATTTGATGCAATTTTTAATGGTTCCCTGTTTTGTCCTCTTTATACTACATATTCAGTTAAATTTTGAGGCTTAAAACATTATCCGTTCCTATTTTATATAACAAATGCGTAATCTTTACAATTAAAAACAGACATCGCTCCAATAGGGTTTAAAAGGAGTATCATCTCCCTGGATTTCCGGGGAAACTTTGGAAAAAACCCTTGAATTCTTCGATTAGTATTGCTCGACAGAGGACATCCTCTCTTGTATTGCCTTATTCAACAGTGACATTAATGTAACAGATCTCAAAATTCGATTGGTTTACAGCAACAATGGAACTTCCCAACAACAAAAACATTAACTGACAATTGGCATATTAAATGAACCGAATATACAGCAAAAACAGCAGGCTATTTTCTCAGATAATTCAGTTAACTACTGGCGAAAATTTGTTTTATAATTTTTAGAAACAAGCCAAAAAAAACTGTATCCTTAAGCAATAAAACTCTATCCTCTAGCTATTCCGGAATAGTGATCTTTACTGCTGATAACCAGTTAAGTTGGCAAAGCTGGAGCCACTGAAAATACTACTTTCTAAAAATTATATTTATGCTTTCGAAATTGCCAACACCTGCTCACGTCAGCTTAAATTAAAAAGCTACACGTAAATGTACTTTTTAACAACAAAAAAGGGTTTATCGCTTGAATTTCTGTTTCGGTCGAAAACGTAGAATTTCAGTTGCGATTAGCTCAATTTTGGAATGCATTTACTTAATGCACATGACGCGTGACAGCTTCGCGTATTCAAATTTCACAGGCTGTAAATTGCATTTATGTTAAACTGTCCTTCATTAAAATTCCTATATTCCTTTATATTCTAGTTCAAAACAGCGTCACCATCTGCCGTCTTCATATGATGTTTTCAATATATTTTTGTGATGTGATCGCCCATTGCCGTGCCAAGTTAATTGAAAAATTTGAATGCTTTATCCATTCATGGCTGTTGAGAATAAAGAATTTAGAATAACCAAAAAATTTGTGTAAGGATTGTCCAGCTAAAATTTGATCAGCAGACGTCTTTTGAATAACAAGGACACAGTTTTCATTTAGAGCGGTATTCAGTTTTGCTATCGAAAAAATCCGTGTTAAGCGGGCTAAACAAGAAAGCTATCTTACAATGGCAATCATATACTCCTTTACCTTATCGTTAGCATAAACAACATATTTTTGGCTACATTCTCGTTGCCAGGTTTTTGGTCCTCCACAAAAAAATCATTGAAGGCAAAATTTATGTAGTTTATCCAAAGCACAAACACAAACACGAATAGAGTTTATGAGGAAACGACTTTAGTACAGACGATATGCAAAGAAATTTATATCTAAAAGGAAGAAAGGTTTTTATCTGTTTTAAACCTGGAATCAAATAGAACTTATTCATAGTATAGTAATTACGATCCAACAGGCAACATAGCCATAACTTCAAACGACGCTCCTGGATAACGCTTAACGTCGACTCAACGACTCTGGAGAAACGAGATTGTATCGGTCTCAGTCGGTCTTACCTGTTCAAATATACAACAACCACAGCATGGGGGTATATTTACACAGTTGCAGCGATTTGTACAATCAAGGCATTCAGTGGTCTTTTGCGGGTTTTTTCCTTTCGTAATTCGTTTGTTCGCCAATGAAACAAAACCTCCTCTTTACGTTGTCGACACGGATCGAATCATCCCTAGTATTCCGCCAAGATCAAACAGCCCGCCAACAGCCGCGGTCACAAACAATCCCATTTCGATATAATTTAAATTCAGTTTGATAGCGAGGCTAAGAGAAGCTGCAAGAATTGCGGGCGCAGAAACACTCAGTAAAACCACAACGAGCCTTCAACGAGCCAATTTAGAAATCCAGCTCAGTTGAATCTCAATTTAGAATGAACAGAATACGTTAAAGTTTGCGACATGCATATGATAAAAAATTTCTGACCTTGTCCATATTGACCAGGATAAATTTGAAAAGCAACTTCTTTTCTCCGTTTTGGCCTTCCATCCACGCTAAAACGACCCCCGAAATCCCCAGAAACGCAATCTCGTCTTCAAAGCCTGCGTTACGGGAAACGGAAACGTGGGCTCTGGAAACGAGATTACCAGAAAAGCTTTAATGCCTTGCAGAGTATGCACACATTAAAAATTATGACGTGAACGACTTCCGAAAAGGTCCAAAATCAGGACGATTATTATTATCATTATCGTTGGCATCCGTCGGACAAGGTCATGGATTAGTGCGCTGTAGATTGGGTGCAGTGTTTGCTGTACCTAAACAGCGGCCCAATTTGAAATTTGCAGATACGGCCTGCAGTTCTGACAGACCTTTGCATGGGACCAGGATAAAGCGTTTCTAAATGTATTATCTGACCGGCAGTGAGGGTTAATCGCCCCCCCCCCCCCGGGGGGGGTACTCCCCTAATTAAATTTAGGATAGGGGTGTGCCGCGAACGTTCTCAAACCCTGACCCTATCTAAGGATAAAGAAAACGAAAATTAATACCCTTTCTAAGGCCCAAACCTGAAAATTGACACCCTATTCAAGGAGAGGAGAAGCATTGTGTGACGGCTCAAATAACGGCTAACCGCGCACGGCAAAGCTCAAATCTTTCAAAATCGCTTTGTTAATACTTAATGACGGATAGTTCAGTTTTAACAGACAATTTTTTTTTTTCGTTTAGCTGGGCGTTTATTTGAGCTGATAGAATTTAGCTACCCTATCTAAGGATCACACCGGGAACACAATGCCAAAAGGAACAAAAGTGATACCCTATTTAAGGACCAAGAACCTCAAAAAACATACCGTACCCTATCCCGCGGCACATACCTATATAGCCCATATATGGGAGTAGGGCGGTAGCCTGGACCCTACATTGTAAACGTACGTGATCGTGATATTATGATAACCTCTACCCTGTTGATGTCCTTCCCCTCGCGCCAGCAAACATTTTGGAGAAATCCAGGCTAGGGACTCTGCTCTCAAGAAAATTGTAAGTTGTCTTACTGGTATTTAGACTGATTAATGTCTTTATGTTAATCGAGATAGCTTTATTGCCTCGACAGTAAAAAAAAATAAAAATAAATTACCTTTGTTTAGACACGGTAGTATTTAAAGCTATAAGCTATTCAGGTCATGTTTGGTGCCTTAGTTACCGCTTTGATATTGAAAACAGGCCCATGAAGTAAACAAAATATAAAGGATCTGTACGAAGATTGTGAAATCATCTGATGGCAGACGAGATTTCGCTATATTTGTGCCAAGCGTGATTTTGCTGCTCGTTTGTTGGACATATGCCATTTGATGTCATTGTCAAGCGGAACCTAACCTGCCAAACGAAATTTAATTTCGGACCAAAACTAACAAATCATTGCTGATATATCAATGTCAAGAGTATTTAGTGACACACTTCATGTGCCAGATGTTATTTCTCACACTCTTTTCAATGGCAGTAAAACTTTAGTCTGCAGAGCTGATAGTTGCCGCTGCTATTTTACTATAGAGCGTTGGACAGATTGAAACAAGTATAAATGCATAAAAAGAGAGAAAACATGCAGACAAAGTGAGCCACTGAGAAATAAATATCCCCCGTACTTCCTAAAGTGTTTCTATTTCTAGTGTTGGTATTCAGTTTAGTCAAAGCAATTGTGCTGAAACGGTTCAAGAAATCGCACGCGTAAATATAAACCCCACTGGTAGTCAAAATGTGCGACGCAACAATGCCATGAAAAGTGACATTTGCTTGTAGCTGAGCGGGGTCAGCGATCACATCGAAGTAAATTATAGAAAGTGATGTTTTAGATGCACGTGAGGTACTCCTTTCATGTAAGTAACATCACAACGTGCTGACTATACAGTGTAGGCATGTGCCGCTAGGAGCGCAGAGTATTTTGACTTTTCTTTTTATCTGGTACGAGATATAAATTTTTCGGATAATCCTGACAGTGATTGGTGGCAAAGGAAATATGCGAAATTTAGCAGCTGGTGTAGAATCCGTCAGTCAATAACGACACTAACAGGCGACGCAGCAAACCTAAAGTGTTTTGCCAAGTAAAACAAAAAATGACGAAAAATGATTGTGAATTAAAAACTGAAGTAATTCCAACGCCATTTTTTGTTTTCCTAAATATGCTTTTATTTAATTTTTTTATAAGCAATCCAATTTAACCAAAACAATAATAAGTTTGCTTTTAAAAAGGTGTTGCTAGCGTAAATATAGCTGTGCAAAGACAAATCAATTTAAACCCTGAATATTTTTATTTTTCATTTCGGTATTTTTCTTATGATAAAGCTGCGCAAAGACAAAACAATTTAAATCCTGAAAAAAATTTATTTTTCATTTCGGTAACTTTCTTATGATAAAAAATATTTACAATGTTAAGTTGTTTCCTTTTTCATACGACTTCATATTTCATTTATTTTGATAAACTAAACGCAATGCGTTTAGCGTTTTGTTCACTAAACGCAATGCGTAAATAGACTGACTGCGTTGTTTGTTCAGTGGCAGAGTATATGACGCGATATCTATTTATTCACAGGATTTTCACATTGAATTCACAAACCTTTTTGACCAAGTCTGATCATGAGTTCTCTTGGCTGCTTTCTCGTGCTGTTTTACATGGCAATGTGCAATTTATCCACTCCTGTGTCGACCCAGAATTATTATCCACCCGGTTGGTGGGACGCTCCAGACTCCTTGGATGACTTCTCTGTTGGGCAGATAGATGGCAAAATTATGACCATTATCAATCCCTGGGATTATCTACAGAGAATGGGGACTTTCAAGTTGATGGTCCAGAAAACCCACGGTTACTTCAATTCCTGGGGGTATAACAACACTGGGAACCTCCTTTGGGGTCTACCGCTCCAGTTCGGATGGCAAATGACTTCTGGTCGCCTCCATGATATGGCGGATAGCCAGACATGTAGCGCTGAGTCTCGCTGTGTTTCCCCGAACAGTTGGTGGGCCGACATGAATTATTACCTCTCTGTCCTACCGTTCCTGGGGGCCTTGAATGCCGGGGTATTCGCCCCACTGAAGCACCCTGTGTACATTGCCAAGCCATCTAATGTGAGCGACAAAGTCAAACGAAAGTTCTGTACCAGTATTCAAGAATGTTCAGTGGACCACCCTGACGTCATTCGTGACTGGACAGAGTTCTTTGAACGAATCAAAGTTTATTCTACTCAGCAGTCATCTTCGTTTGATCCTGATAAAGATGCTACAGTAGCATTGATGTGGAAAGCGCACACAACGTCAATACTAAGAGGTGAGTCAACCTATTGATATCCGCGTATGTTTTCTACTTAATCTGCATGAGGAATTCACATATCTAGCTGCTGCAATAAGGGAGGATCCAAAATGTTTTGATAGTTGCTTTGTAATGGCTGCTGCTGTTTTGTAACGCAAGGTCTACTTGTTATAATAAAGACAAGACATCAGACAAGCGATATTTAAGATTCAGGGTATTAGCCTCCTACACAGACGTTCTATTGGCTCGTCACGTAATCTTTCCTCCCTAACGTTTGTTGGACAGAAAAGATTGCGTGACAGGCCAAAAGAACGTCTGTGCAGCATAGGAGGCTATCAGGGTATTGAGTCTTCCAATGCTGACGATTTGTGCACGTATGGGTGAATGGGAATATTTTAGCATGAAGACTATCCAAGGGTCTCCAGGGAGAAATATCAGCGAGCCAAATTGTGGTCCACATGCGTAAGGCGTTTAAGTTCTGTCGCATTAGGAAAAGGATTCGAGCGCTGCTAACAAGCAAGAGAGTGGGAATTGGGGTGCGGGGTGTGGGATGGGGTGGGGAATGGAAGGGGAGCGGGGGAGGAACGTTCTGTTTTCGAGGCATAATGACGATAACAGTCGAGAGCGGACTATTATAAAAGTATTTACGATAGAACAACGGTAGCTATGGAGAATCGCTTAAGGTGGCCCGCGGCTATTTTTTGGGAACGGAGGTGCTCTTTTCTAAATCGAGTTTTGGGCATATAAACCTCAACCGATTTTTCTGATTTTTGGCAATCAAAATAACAAATGTTCAAATTTTATAAAGCTTTAAATTATAGGGCAAACAAGGCAAACGATCACGAGATATTAGCGTTTTTGAAAAAATATATTTATGAAAAAAACGCGAATATTTTCCAAACGCGACGACAGATTTTTTTCTAATTAATGTCAACAAGTTTAAATTATCCAAGTTTTAATGTGAGCAAGTTTCAACGAAATCGGCTGGGTAGAAATTGCTGCACAGTTGACTGTTGAATTTTTGCTTCAAAATATTATGCTTGTGTATAATTGGGAGCTGTTACAACAACGTTTAAGTAATGCTAAGATCTCATGGATTATTTGAAAGCTAAATGCCATCTAAAAACGTTGCTGAAAAGTATGGAAGGATCGGAAATTCCCAGCAAAAGTTGTAGACAAATGAAGCAGAAGAGGTTTACGGTGCGTAAATTGTGAATTTTAAAATATTCATTTTTTTCGAATTTAAAAAAATCTACCGATTTTTTTTCTACAGCATATGTGCAAACAACTTTATTTAGTTTCGTGTGTCTAGTCTCGATGAAAATCGTCGAATGTGGCTCGCCAAGATAGCTACCTCTCGTCTTCCATTTTGGAGCGCTTTGAAAACGCTCTTGTTACAGTAAATTATTCAAACTTGCGCATTCTCAAGATTATTTAGCACCTGGAAATAAACATGCCACGGATAAAATTGCGGCTGAGCTTTGTATTCATGCATTTTATTTATCAATGAATGTGGCATATGGCGTGGTATGTTCAAATTCAGGTGCTAAATAATCTTGACAATGCGGCAAGTTTGAATAATTTACTGTTAAGCGAGGGTTTCCAAAGCGCTTCGAAATGGAAGACGCGAAGTAGCAATCTTGGCGAGCAAAATTCGACGCGTTTCAACGAGACTAGACACACGAAACTAGATAAAGCCGTTTGCATATATGTTGTATTTTCTCATACTTAAAAATAAAAGAAAAAAATCGGTAGATTTTTTTAAATTCGAAACAAAAGAATATTTTAAAATTCACAATTTACGCATCGCAAAGCTCTTCCTCTTCATTTATCTACAACTTTTGCTAGGAGTTTCCGATCTTTCCACACTTTTCAGCAACGTTTTAGATGGCATTAAGCTTTCAAATAATCCATGGGATCTTAGCATTACTTAAACGTTGTTGTAACAGCTCCCAATTATACACAAACATAATATTTTGAAGCAAAAATTCAACAGTCAACTGTGCAGCAATTTCTACCCAGCCGATCTCGTTGAAACTTGCTCACATTAAAACTTGGATAATTTGAGCTAGTTGACATTAATTAGGAAAAAATCTGTCGTCGCGTTTGGAAAACATTCGCGTCTTTCTCATAAATATATTTTTTCAAAAGCGCTAATATCTCGTGATCGTTTGCCTTGTTTGCTCTATAATTTAAAGCTTTATAAAATTTGAACATTTGTTATTTCGATGGCCAAAAATCAGAAAAATCGGTTGAGGTTTACATGCCCAAACCTCGATTTAGAAAAGAGCACCTCCGTTCCCAAAAAATAGCCGTGGGCCACCTTAATCACTTCTGTTGATCATAGATGTTCATCTGTTAGTGATGTTTTTGTTTGATTTGGTTGTTGTTGTTGTTCTCTACAGCGCAATCTCTTTTCACCGAGGAGGTCAATCTCTTATCGTTGCCTGAAAGAAAGTTCGGGGTAGGCTGGGCGCTACTCGTTGAATTCATTGCAGCTACACACTTCCAAACGGATCTCAATAACACTGCAGCGCAGCAGTACGCGTTACCGCCACGAATCTTGAAAAGCGATGACAAAGCTCCCTTCATCCCGGACCTCAGTCCTGCACAGAATCGTGCACTTTTGGCAATCAACTTTTTCCACAGTACAAATGACGACTCAAAGGGGCTGCTGCTGAAGTTCTGGCGCCGGGCCATGTGTTCTCCAAAGGGGCGCGCTATTGGAAGGGACCTCCTGGAGAACATCATAGATGACCCTTGGATCATTCCCCGAGAGCTGTTTAAGCTCCTTTGGGGTTTACTTATATATCCTTGCTAAGCCCGGCTAGAAACGTTCGCCTGGCACGCTAACATGTTTCTGTAGTCATTCCTGTAAGAGAAAGCTATCAAGGAAGGAATTAAGATAAAAAGTTCGTAAACCTCAAACTGGTGTTACGTTTTCAAAATGATTAGCGCGTATCAATTAGCTTCTATCATGCAATGCTATGCTACGTTGTGCAGTGTTGCGAGTAAGTCGGAACGGAGGATCATAACGGGGTTATTGGGGCTCAAGTTTAATCAATCAATCAATCAATCAACCTTTTTTACTCTTTGGTTTTTATTTTCTGACAGATATCTTACAAGATATTCGTGACGGGTAGGGTAACCTGCATTTCACTAGCTTCCCCTCCAGAGGGGGGTAGCGGTACCCCTAGGGCTAGTTGCTTAGCTTCAAATGCCGGCTCTCAAACATCAAACACTTAACTAAATGACTGGTCCCAGGAGTAACAGTGAGATCTGTTTTCATGAGACTCTCAATGTTGCCCAAGGCGAAGCCACGTGGTTTTCAAAAACGAGGTGAAATTTGCACTGGCAAAGATGTTTTAAGGGTTTAAACAGGATTCTGATGATAATATCCATAACAACTCAAACACTCTTTTATTAAAACAGTGAGCATATCATTATATCAGGAAATTTAGCAGAATCACTCTCGCGTACTATGGCTACGAAAAAAAACTGATGCTACAAGAGTGACGATATCAAATTAAAGCGAAAAACTTCAATTCAATTCACTTTCATATCGCGATCTTAGCTTACACTTGTGATCTCTCAGCTCAGGTGCTACCATGCAAAAGCTTTTATTACTAGATTGTTTACCCTGGGAGTGACCTAACCATTTTGCTTCACTGGGTACTTCGTTTCACAAAACATGTTTTTCGTATTAGCTTTTTTCTGTATTGTGGAACACTTGTTTCACGAAACACTATTTCTTTGTTTATAGTCCAAAATTCAATTTTCTGATACATGTACATTTTATTACCCTGGTTTTCTATTTGATTAGGGAAACCTTTTTCCTATTCATGGCACCTAGACGAGAATATCTCGCCTCTCTAAGCAAAAGCCTGGCTGTGAACTCTGAATTCTTGCTGCGTGTAGACGCGGCGTTTTGAGGTCTGCGATCAGCCACAGTAACCGCTGGCCTACTGTCGACCAAAACATA
The DNA here is from genome assembly GCA_963693305.1 of Meandrina meandrites. Taxonomy (NCBI): domain Eukaryota; kingdom Metazoa; phylum Cnidaria; class Anthozoa; order Scleractinia; family Meandrinidae; genus Meandrina; species Meandrina meandrites. The sequence goes on from OY855916.1 coordinate 286,636, forward strand.
CTGACTGAAGGTGGCGTGAAGATCCCGTGTAAGAGTGCGAGCAACCGCAGGAATACTACTCTGTCTGCTGCTACTATATGTAGATGATGCGCTAGTAGCACGTGTATTCTCAATATCGTGATTAGCTTCAATGTCAGTTTGAGAAGGTGACCTCATCCGTACCACTCCAATCTTACGCGTCACCGCAGGCTCACTACGAGTTGTTAGTCGAGGAATCGCGCGCGGATCCATGGAAGGTGAATTGAAAGCTTTGCTGGCGCGACCCAGTTCCAAAGATGTCTTGGGACGGACTCTGTCTTCGATCTTCTGAACCTTTTTTTCAAGTTTTTCTTTGTCCAAATTTCTTTTCATTTTCTTGGCCCATTCTTTGTCACTCAAGAAAAATTCCGTGTCTCGCACACAGTCCGAAGCATTTGCCTCTATTTTGAGAATTCTAGCGCATTCTCCATTAGCCATTTTTGCCGCTAATAAATAAGCCGGAAAACCTTTCTTGTTCCTCAAGTCCACACTGAGTCTGTATTTTAGTACCACGTTTAATATTTCACGCAGAGTGGGTACATTACCCGACATGGCGGCATGCATTAGTGGCGTGTTCCCTTCTTTATCAGCCATGTTGATATCGCAATCATCGTCTAAAAGAAGTTTAACAAGTTTACAGTGGCCATGCTGGCAGGCATAAGACAAAGCTGTCCTGCCCTGCCGATCTACACACTCTACACCAGCGCCTCTGCATGCTAAGCAAGAGGCGAGCAATCCGCCTAGTTCAAAACAGCGTCACCATCTGCCGTCTTCTCATATGATGTTTTCACAGTCGCAAAGAATATATCTTTGTGATGTGATCGCCCACTGCCGTGCCAAGTTAATTGAAAATTTGAATGCTTTATCCATTCATGTCTGTTGAGAATAAAGAATTTAGAACAACAAAAAATTTGTGTAAGGATTATCCAGCTAAAATTTGATCAGTAGACGTCTTTTGAATAACAAGGACACAGTTTTCATTTAGAGCGGTATTCAGTTTTGCTATCGGAAAATCCGTGTTAAGCGGGCTAAACAAGCAAGCTATCTTACAATGGCAATCATATACTCCTTTACCTTATCGTTAGCATAAACAACATATTTTTGGCTACATTCTCGTTGCCAGGTCTTTGGTCCTCGACAAATTAAACTTCTCCCCTTCACTTCTCGGGGAGGAAAGACCGAACAGGAGAGGACGGCGGAAATCGAGCCTAGCCTTCAACGAGCCAATTAAGAAATCCAGCTCAATTGAATCTCAATTTAGAATGAACAGGATACGTTAAAGTTTGCGACATGCATATGATAAAAAATTTCTGACCTCGTCCATATTAACCAGGATAAATTTGAAAAGCAACTTTTCTTTTCACCGTTTTGGCCTTCCATCCACGCTAAAACAATCCCCGAAATCCCCAGAAACGCAATCTCGTCTTCAAAGCCTGCGTTACGGGAAACGGAAACGGGGGCTCTGGAAACGAGATTACCAGTAAAGCTTTAATGCCTTGCAGAGCATGCGCACATTAAAAATTATGACGTGAACGACTTCCGAAAAGGTCCGAAATCAGGACGATTATTATTATCATTATCGGTGGCATCCGTCGGACAAGGTCCATGGATTAGTGCGCTGTAGATTGGGTGCAGTGTTTGCTGTAACTAAACAGCGGCCCAATTTGAAATTTGCAGATAGGCCTGCAGTTCTGACAGACCTTTGCATGGGACCAGGATAAAGCGTTTCTGAATGCCGGCAGTGAAGGGAAGTCGCCGGTAGCCTGGACCCTACATTGTAAACGTACGTGATCGTGATATTATGATAACCTCTGCCCTGTTGATGTCCTTCCCCACGCGCCAGCAAACATTTGAGGGTCCAAAATAGGCTTTTGCAATCCCGCATCCCGCCACCCTATTTGGCCCATATCCCGCCACCCCACCTTACTGAGAGTTTTCATTCTGATCCTGCCTGCTAACGAGTTTTTCGGGTCTGAGTTTTCGAGACACCCAGAGGGTCTGAGTTTTATTTCGGGTCTGAGGTCTGAGTTTTCGAGCTCTGAGTTTTCGAGACACCCGAAATAAGCCAGAGGGAAAGAGAAAGTGAAAATTAGAAACAGCTGTTGTTACACGCAATTTTCATTCTAAGAGGAAAATCTTATTTAATTTGTTTTATATTGTTGATGACGATCATTACAAAAACGATAAAAAGAAACCACTATATTGGACTTTTGAGTCATTCTCTTCTTACGCAGTTACAAAAATATTAAGGTGCCTGAAAACAGTTTTCCAATCTTTGGAGTATCTATCCTTTATTTTGCTTTCACGTCCAAACCGTTGTAGCTGACGATCTAAAAGCTGGCAGGTTAGAAGATAAGCTACTGTAGTTGCAATTTTGATTGTTGCTTAAGACTATGTTGCATTATTATTGCAACCCAGTTAATTGTAATTGAACCCAAAAAATTGACAAAGCTGACATTTCGTGATTCAAATGTTGGTCATTGTTGCAGCACGGTTGCTCCTGAGTAGTGATAGTTATCTTTTCTGGAATAGGTAACTTTTGGCGCTCAATTCATATACGGGTCGTTATGCTTCATTTCTGTCAGAGATATTTTCCTCGTTACCGAAAAGTAAGGTTTTCTCATACTGTGAAGCCAACTTTATTTCCAAATGTGATATGACTGAACTTAGTTGTCTTACATGGTCGTAGCCAGGATTTTTCCAGAGGTACGCACAATTTTCCAAATCACTGACCCCCTTCTTCCTCCCTTCCCCTCAAGTCTCGAATCTTTCTTTTAAAATTGCTTTGTTTAAATTTTGTTTAGGATGTGAGTGTAATGGTGAGGTAATGTTGAAAGCGTTCTCTCTTGATATGAAATAGCAACAAAGTCATAGATATTCAGCCCGTCTCTCGTTACAACCACAGAGCTAATCTTCTGTCCTTCGTTCGTCCCAGCAAATTTTTTTGATCATGTATCACGGATTTCGTAATACATGTACATATTCCAGCTTATTTCCTTTTCAAAAATCTCTACTTTCTACAAAATAACATTTTTTCTTAGAATGAAAATTGCGTGTTACAACAGCTGTTTCTAATTTTCACTTTCTCTTTCCCTCTAGCTTATTTCCTATCTAATTAACAAAACTCGAGCAAAAGCTGTGAAAACACGAACCGTCGACTCTGTTACCACAGCTGCTTTGTTGGTGTTTTGACGCCTTTGAAAGCAAACTTTTAGACGTGAAGAAGTCACAAGCTTGAGAAAGCGATTTCATCAGCGGAACTCTCTTGATGATCTTTTGTTGAATATTAGCGTCATAATAATCATTCAAACCCTAAACCTTCATTCTGGCGTAAGATCTCACTAGAAACGTGTCCGTTATATACATTAAACGTCATCGGTAAGTATAGTTTACATTGAATACTTATTATGTTAGTGAGCCTTGTTTTCGAGACTTTTGATCGCCACGATCGGTCTCATGCTGAAACCCTATGAGTTCAATCAGGACAAAGGAAAGATTTTAAGATTATGTTGCATTTAGATTATTAGTGATTTTAGTGTTTTCTTTATATTACGGACCACGGAGAATTAACGAAAACAGAGTATGCCAGTAACTTCAATTAGATGGACGAGTGAAACATTTTGTCGACACTTAAAAGTTGGCGAGGGCAATGAGAGCGTGCAACAGTTCAAAGCCAAACGATGATTTTACAATTGAGCAACAAGGGCGTCTTTCGACGATATAAAGGCTAGAGCTGGCTTACCCGCGACATCTCTTGTAAGTCACGACAACTCCAAATCGTATCTCTTTTGGCAATAAAGGTGGCTTCACAAGATGAGAAAACTCTCCTTTCCGATAACGAGTGAAATATATTTATATCTCCAACAAGGACCAATATTTGAAGCACTAAATTTCAGCTTCGTAAATTTTTTGGGTTGAATTCTAATTAGCTGGGTTTCCTTAAAAATGCAACGTGGTCTTTTAAGAAACACGCAAAATTATAACTACAGTAGCTTATTTACTAACCTGCCAGTTTTGAGATCGTCAGCAGCAACGGTTTGTTCATGGAAACAAAATAAAGGAAAGATACTCCAAGGATTGGAAAACTGTTTTCAGCCACCTTATACCTACCATAGATTTGTGTCCTTAAATAAAAACTTAACGTGCGATGTTTTAAACTCAGTCACCACAAACTATATATTAACTTAAGGACTTTAAAAATCACTTTCTGGTAAAAAAAAATGGTTTCGCTTTATATTTTTGTAACCGTAAGAAGAGAATGACTCGAAAGTCCAATATAGTGGTTTCTTTTTATCGTTTTTGTAATGATCGTCATCAACAATATTTCTACAAGTCCTACAAAGTAACATTTTTTTCTTAGAATGCAAATTGCGCGTAACAACAGCTGTTTCTAATTTTCACTTTCTCTTTCCCTCTGGCTTATTTCGTATCTAATTGACAAAACTCGCGGAAAAGCTGTGAAAACACGAACCGTCGACCCCGTTACCACAGCTGCTTTGTTGGTGTTTTGGCGCCTTTGAAAGCAAACTTTTAGACGTGAAGAAGTCACAAGCTTAGAAAGCGATTTCATCAGCGGAACTCTCTTGATGATCTTTTGTTGAATATTAGCGTCATAAGAATCATTCAAACCCTAAACCTTCATTCTGGCGTAAGATCTCGCTAGAAACGTGTCCGTTATATACATTAAACGTCATCGGTAAGTATAGTTTACATTGAATACTTATTATGTTAGTGAGCCTTGTTTTCGAGACTTTTGATCGCCACGATCGGTCTCATGCGGAAACCCTATGAGTTCAATCAGGACAAAGAAAAGATTTTAAGATTATGTTGCATTTAGATTATTAGTGATTTTAGTGTTTTCTTTATATTACGGACCACGGAGAATTAACGAAAACAGAGCATGCCAGTAACTTCAATTAGATGGACGAGTGAAACATTTTGTCATTGTCAAGCGGAACCTAACCTGCCAAACGAAATTTAATTTCGGACCAACTAACAAATCATTGCTGATGATATATCAATGTCAAGAGTATTTAGTGACACACTTCATGTGCCAGATGTTATTTCTCACACACTTTTCAATGGCAGTAAAACTTTAGTCTGCAGAGCTGATAGTTGCCGCTGCTATTTTACTATAGAGCGTTAGACAGATTGAAAGAAGACAGTATAAATGCATAAAAAGAGAGCATGCATTTGCTTGCGGCTGAGTGGGGTCAGCGATCACATCGAAGCTTATAGAATGTGATGTTTTAGATGACCGTGAGAAAGGCGGATATGGGAAAGGGTACTCCTCTCATGTAAGTAACATCAGAACGTACTGAAAAAATACAGTGTCGGCATATGCCGCTAGAGTATTTTGACTTTTCTTTTTATCTGGTACGGGATATAAATTTTTCGGATAATCCTGACAGTGATTGGTGGCAAAGGAAATATGCGAAATTTAGCAGCTGGTGTAGAATCCGTCAGTCAATAACGACACTAACAGGCGACGCAGCAAACCTAAAGTGTTTTGCCAAGTAAAACAAAAAATGACGAAAAATGATTGTGAATTAAAAACTGAAGTAATTCCAACGCCATTTTATGTTTTCCTAAATGTGCTTTTATTTAATTTTTTTATAAGCAATTCAATTTAACCAAAAAATAATAATTTTGCTTTTAAAAAGGCGTTGCTAGCGTAAATATAGCTGTGCAAAGACAAATCAATTTAAACCCTGAATACTTTTATTTTTCATTTCGGTATTTTTCTTATGATAAAGGTGCGCAAAGACAAAACAATTTAAATCCTGAAAAAAATTTATTTTTCATTTCGGTAACTTTCTTATGATAAAAAATATTTACAATGTTAAGTTGTTTCCTTTTTCATACGACTTCATATTTCATTTATTTTGATAAACAAAACGCAATGCGTTTAGCCTTTTGTTCACTAAACGCAATGCGTAAATAGACTGACTGCGTTAATTGTTCAGTGGCAGAGTGTATGACGCGATATCTATTTATTCACAGGGTTTTCACATTGAATTCACAAACCTTTTTGACCAAGTCTGATCATGAGTTCTTTTGGCTGCTTTCTCGTGCTGTTTTACATGGCAATGTGCAATTTATCCACTCCTGTGTCGACCCTGAATTATTATCCACCCGGTTGGTGGGACGCTCCAGACTCCTTGGATGACTTCTCTGTTGGGCAGATAGATGGCAAAATTATGACCATTATCAATCCCTGGGATTATCTACAGAGAATGGGGACTTTCAAGTTGATGGTCCAGAAAACCCACGGTTACTTCAATTCCTGGGGGTATAACAACACTGGGAACCTCCTTTGGGGTCTACCGCTCCAGTTCGGATGGCAAATGACTTCTGGTCGCCTCCATGATATGGCGGATAGCCAGACATGTAGCGCTGAGTCTCGCTGTGTTTCCCCGAACAGTTGGTGGGCCGACATGAATTATTACCTCTCTGTCCTACCGTTCCTGGGGGCCTTGAATGCCGGGGTATTCGCCCCACTGAAGCACCCTGTGTACATTGCCAAGCCATCTAATGTGAGCGACAAAGTCAAACGAAAGTTCTGTACCAGTATTCAAGAATGTTCAGTGGACCACCCTGACGTCATTCGTGACTGGACAGAGTTCTTTGAACGAGTCAAAGTTTATTCTACTCAGCAGTCATCTTCGTTTGATCCTGATAAAGATGCTACAGTAGCATTGATGTGGAAAGCGCACACAACGTCAATACTAAGAGGTGAGTCAACTTAATGCTATCCGCGTACGTTTTCTACTTAATCTGCATGAGGAATTCACATATCTAGCTGCTGCAATAAGGGAGGATCCAAAATGTTTTGATAGTTGCTTTGTAATGGCTGCTGCTGTTTTGTAACGCAAGGTCTACTTGCTCCTACGCAGACGTTCTATTGGCTCGTCACGTAATCTTTCCTCCCTAACGTTTTTTTGACAGAAAAGATTGCGTGACAGGCCAAAAGAACGTCTGTGCAGCATAGGAGGCTATCAGGGTATTGAATCTTTGAATGCTGACGATTTGTGCACGTATGGGTGAATGGGAATATTTTAGCATCAAGAATATCCAAGGGTCTCCAGGGAGAAATATCAGCGACGCAAATTGTGGTCCACATGCGTAAGGCGTTTAAGTTCTGTCGCAGTGGGAAAAGGATTCGAGCGCAGCTAACAAGCAAGAGTGCGGGAGTTGGCGTGCTGGGTATGGGGTGGGATCGGGTGGGGAATGGAAGGGGAGCGGGGGAGGAAATGTTCTGTTTTCTAGGCATAATGACGATAACAGTCGAGAGCGGACTATTTTAAAAGTATTTACGATAGAACAACGGTAGCTATGGAGAATCTCTTATTTACTTCTGTTGATCATAGATATTCATCTGTTAGTGATGTTTTTGTTCGTTTTTGTTTTGATTTTTTTGCTGTTGTTCTCTACAGCTCAACCTCTTTTCACCGAGGAGGTCAATCTCTTATCTTTGCCTGAAAGAAAGTTCGGGGTAGGCTGGGCGCTACTTGTTGAATTCATTGCAGCTACACACTTCCAAACGGATCTCAATAACACTGCAGCGCAGCAGTACACGTTACCGGCACGAATCTTGAAAAGCGATGACAAAGCTCCCTTCATCCCCGACCTCAGTCCTACACAGAATCGTGCACTTTTGGCAATCAACTTTTTCCACAGTACAAATGACGACTCAAAGGGACTGCTGCTGAAGTTTTGGCGCCGGGCCATGTGTTCTCCAGAGGGGCGCGCTATTGGAAGGGACCTCCTGGAGAACATCATAGATGACCCTTGGATCATTCCCCGAAAGCTGTTTAAGCTCCTTTGAGCTTTACTTATATATCCTTGCTAAGCCCCGCCTGGAACGTTCGCCTGGTACGCTAACATGTTTCTGTAGTCATTCCTGTAAGAAAAAGCTATCAAGGAAGGAAAGATAAAAAGTTCGTAAACCTCAAACTGGTGTTACGTTTTCAAAATGATTAGCGCGTATCAATTAGCTTCTATCATGCAATGCTATGCTTCGTTGTGCAGTGTTGAGAGTCGGTCGGAACGAAGGATCATAACGTGGTCATTGGGGCTCAAGTTTAATCAATCAATCAATCAATCAATCAATCAATCAATCAATCAATCAACCTTTTTTACTCTTTGGTTTTTATTTTCTGACAGATATCTTACAAGATATTCGTGACGGGTAGGGTAACCTGCATTTCACTAGCTTCCCCTCCAGAGGGGGGTAGCGGTACCCCTAGGGCTAGTTGCTTAGCTTCAAATGCCGGCTCTCAAACATTAAGCACTTAACTAAATGACTGGTCCCAGGAGTAACAGTGAGATCTGTTTTCATGAGACTCTCAATGTTCCCTAAGGCGAAGCCACGTGGTTTTCAAAAACGAGGTGAAATTTGCACTGGCAAAGATGTTTTAAGGGTTTAAACAGGATTCTGATGATAATATCCATAACAACTCAAACACTCTTATTAAAACAGTGAGCATATCATTATATCAGGAAATTTAGCAGAATCACTCTCGCTTAAAATCTTATTTTACTATGGCTGAAAACTGATGCTACAAGAGTGACGATATCAAATTAAAGCGAAAAACTTGAATTCAATTTACTTTCATATCACGATCGTAGCTTACACTTGTGATCTCTCAGCTCAGGTGCTACCATGCAAAAGCTTTTTACCCTAGGAGTGACCTAACCATTTTGCTTTACTGGGCACTTTGTTTCACAAAACATTTTTTTCGTTTTAGCTTTTTCCTGTATTGTGGAACACTTGTTTCATGAAACACTGTTTGTTTGTTTGTTTGTTTGTTTATAGTCCAAAATTCAATTTTCTGGTACATGTACATTTTATTACCCTGGTTTTCTATTTGATTAGGGAAACCTTTTTCTTATTCACGGCACCTAGACGAGAATATCTCGCCTCTCTAAGCAAAGGTCTGGCCGGGAACTCTGAATTCTTGCCGCGTGTAGACGCGCCGTTTTGGGGCCTGCGATCAGCCACGGTAACCGCTGGCCTACTGTCGACCAAAACATACTGACTGAAGATGGCGTGAAGATCCGGTGTAAGAGTGCGAGCAACCGCAGGAATACTACTCTGTCTGCTGCTACTATAGGTAGATGATGCGCTAGTAGCACGTGTATTCTCAATATCGTGATTAGCTTCAATGCCAGTTTGAGAAGGTGACCACATCCGCACCACTCCAATCTTACGCGTCACCGCAGGCTCACTACGAGTTGTTAGTCGAGAAATCGCGCGCAGATCCATGGAAGGTGAATTGAAAGCTTTGCCGGCGCGACCCAGTTCCAAAGATGTCTTGGGACGGACTCTGTCTTCGATCTTCTGAACCATTTTTTCAAGTTTTTCTTTGTCCAAATTTCTTTTCATTTTCTTGGCCCATTCTTTGTCACTCAAGAAAAATTCCGTGTCTCGCACACAGTCCGAAGCATTTGCCTCTATTTTGAGAATTCTAGCGCATTCTCCATTAGCCATTTTTGCCGCTAATAAATAAGCCGAAAAACCCTTCTTGTTCCTTAAGTCCACACTGAGTCTGTATTTTAGTACCACGTTTAATATTTCACGCAGAGTGGGTACATTACCCGACATGGCGGCATACATTAGTGGCGTGTTCCCTTCTTTATCAGCCATGTTGATATCGCAGTCATCGTCTAAAAGAAGTTTAACAAGTTTACCGTGGCCATGCTGGCAGGCATAAGACAAAGCTGTCCTGCCCTGCCGATCTACACACTCTACACCAGCGCCTCTGCTAAGCAAGAGGCGAGCAATCCGCGTAGCTGTTGAGTCTTTGGAGACACACGCGGCCATCATCAGCGGAGTGCGGCCTTGATTATCGACTGTTTTTGGATTTACACCGATATCCAACAGCAGACGAATCTGGTGAAGCCTTCCTGAGCACACGGCTTGATGAAGACAAGACAAAGACATCGCTCACAAAAACATCGGCAAAAGCTGTAACCAAAGTAATCAAGTGTCACCGAGTGCCTTCTGTAACCAGAGTTGATGTCTGAATGTTTTTTTAGACGGCATCCCACGCACCTGAAGTTGACCTTCTTGTCCACTGAGAACGTACTTGTGACGAACACATCCAGGAATTGGAAGTGAAAATTCAGTTCTTTAACTAAAATATCAACCGAAGTGATAAACAAGCACAGTCTTTGTTTAATGGCAACAGACAGTTTATAATGATATGGTATTGACCTCATGCACAAGTCGTTTAGACTCCCCTGGGAACGAAAGCCACACAATAATCACTTTCTAATTACCCGCCGGCTAAATGTACCAACAAACAACGAATTCAAAGACCTTGGATTATGCTAGCATTGTGCTTAGCCACGTCCGAAGATGCACATCGAGGCCCTAAATGAAATTATGTTAAAATACCGACAATGCGTTGTTCTCAACTTTTATTCTCAAAAAACAATAAGTCATCAAAACATAAGTCTTAAGCTTAAGCCAAAGGGTATAGAGCCCAAAGTTGAGATTGCACAATGCATGAACTGAAGTGAAGCCATGGTATACGTGTGCTAAGCCACGTTTGACTGGGTGTACGTGCATTATTTATAGATCTTTGTGAAGGCACTTTTAATTCAAAGTCAAGGTTTTCAGATCTCGTTTGCAAGCGTATGTGCAACTTTACACGAAGTGCCGATTAGCTTAGTAATAAGCACTCACTTGATAATGGCAAATAAGAACTATAAAAAAATACGCAATTGCTGCTGTTTTCTCAATTTAATATTGACCTCGAAAAACTTTTAAAACAAAGAATGGAAAGCGGGCAAAGTAAACACACGAGATCAGAGGTCAGTCAATTCAAACTAACGTCGCCGGTAAATACAGCCTATTATTGATCAAGTGTGAAGTTGATATGGCATGATATTGACAAAGCTGATGGCTTATTTAATTTTTTTTTCGTGGCGCGTCGATAACGAGCTAATTAAAAACGAGTCCAATATCCTTCTGCTTCTGTAGGTGATTTATTGCATGACTGAACGACGCAAGGGAAAAAAAATCTATTCATATGGTGCTGATTACAGTTTAGATCAAACCCCGGTTTTGTAACTTGTCCCGGAAAATGTTTCGATTCCGTACTTTCCACCCGCTCTCCCCTACTACACCTAACATGACACGCTGACAATATTCCGATAATCATCATCGTCGAGTTTCGGTACAACTTTGCAATTCTCTCAGCGCAACAGCCAACAATAAGCATTTGTTCAAGATGTCATGATGACAAATTTGATCTGGAAGAACAGACACGATTTTCTTGATACGAGCTCAGGGATTAACCGTACAGAATTTCAATTTTTTTAATCTACTAATGTTTCATGTCTCTCATTTCACAAACTTCTAAAAATTCTAAAAATGTTTTAAAAGTTTAAGAATTCACTGCACGTCGTTTTCCCTTGCAAACGGGTAAAAGCGTAAAACTGCAAACCGTATGAGCTCTCACATCTTTCAGCTTCAGCTTCAGCTTCCCTCTGTCCCCTTCCCCCTTTTTGGAATAGGTTTGACATAGCTGGAATTTAAGAAACTCATAATCAAAATTTGTGGATTTTTAACAGTTTTATTCATTTATATCGTCTTATATCGTCTATAATGTCTGGTAAAAATAATGTTTTTAATGATAAGGTCTGGTTTTTATCTACGAGATTTATATTTTAAAAAAATCGACGTAACAATTACATTAATGACATCAACGGACATGAGGGAATTCTATTTGTAAATTAAGTACTATATAGTTGTGAAAAGTTTAATTATTCAACATTGCCAGTAGTTCATAAGCTAGATGTCTACATCTCCGGTAATGGGCCTTGAGATATGTCTTTCTCAAGAAGTCTGTTTTTTAATGGCTTTTCCCCGAACCAGTAGCCAATTGCGTTGAAGCATTTGCCGTTTTGATTGGCTCGCTTGCAAGTTGGGCGAGGCACTTACCTTCCGGTTAGACGTGGTTTATTTGCCTAATTCGAGACCGGAGGCCGTAATTTTACTACGTCATTTTCTCGCGCGCAAGGTTTGTTCTTTGAGGCATATTGACAAGCATAGTATGCCGACGATCGTGCTCTTTTCCCACTGACTATCCATCTTAGATCGAACGCATTCCCCTAATCGCTGATTACTACTAGTTTTACTACGTCATTTTCTCGCGCGCAAGGTTTGTTCTAAAAATAGCCTGCTCGCGAAATGAGCACGCCCCCTAGCTTATGACTTCTGACATTGCGTTTTTATTAATCAGATAAAATTCTGGCAAATTCGAAAATAAAAGTTGCATTCTCGTGAATCATTTGAATTTGCAAATTATCCTTTCAGTTCTACAATATCGATAATGAAATGATTGTCTTGGCAAAAAGTTCAGTAGCGATAAAAAAGCAAATTGTTATTAACAAGATGAGTTCTACATTCTCCCAACCTGTTTTATACAAACATATATGAACCTGGTAATGAAAATTTAGCAATCACAGTTTGGATGTTTGTGCCAGTTCCATTTCCTTTTCTTCCCCTGGTGTAATTGAGCGATAGCGCTTGTACAATTTAAAGAGCGAAAACAGTAAGACGAGATGCAACAATACGCCAAGCGAACTACAAGAGGCAGCTATTGCTGAAAAAACGGCCATACACGTTACCTTTTCACTGGTTTCGTCTTGCTTTTGACACACCGAAATTTTCTTTCCACTATCCTCCAATCCTCCTTGGCCTTTCATTTTACCTTCTACCAAGTTCTTTCTGAACTCCTCGTGACCAATATCAAACGATTGACAAGTGGGAAATCCCCGAGGGACGGGTGGATGATCTTCATGGGAAACGTTAAAAATTAACATCATTCCCTCGAAGAAGTGCAACATCACGTGACAGTGGAACAGCCAATAGCCGGGGTTGTCTGTTCGAAAACGGACGACAGTATAACCCATTGCCGGTACAACCACAGTGTCTTTGAGAGGCGGGTTGTCAAAATTTAGACCAGGGACGCTGCGGGAGGTCCAGTAAGGGTGACTACAGGTCTTATCTTGGCGCCAGTTACAGGCAATATCGTCATTCCCACGGAGAATCTTTCCAGTGATGTTATCAACTACAGGAAAGCCCATCTTCAAGACCTGGAAACTGTAACCATGGAGATGCATCGGGTGGTGCGCCTTGCCTTTGCTTCCAAAGTCTGTGCCTCGCTGTAGACCTCCAAAAATGGAAGACATCATAACCAGTTGTACTGTTTTATTAGCGGGAAGGTTTATTACGTTTGAGCACCGACATCCTTTTCTCTCGCAATCGTGAGTGCAAGGAACCAGACCCCACGTGGACGGGTGTTGGAAGAGCGGAGCGCTGGCCATTACATGTCTGCGATTGTTTATGGACGTTCCGATCCCGGGAACTGGAAAGGCCATGTTCAAGAACAGTTCTACATCGACATTTTCGTCCTTGAGCGAAATTTCGCCCTCGTGACCATGATAACGAGAATTGTCTAATCTAAGATCCGAGATTGCGACGCACTGCATGTTGGGGTACAGATCTTGGCGATAGGCTGGCCATGCGCAGTTTAGAATTTTGCAAGGAGTGTTTGAAGTGCAGTTTCGTCGTTGACTTCTCGGATCACCTGTCATGTTGCTTGTTCCTTCGTAGTGTAAAATTGCCTTCACATCCCATACGATATCGTCGGGCTGGGGGTTTTCGTAGCCGTACCCCATTCGGAGAGTCGTTGCCCGAATCCAATATCTTCCTGGATTCTGATTGGCTTCGAATTCAACCGCGTATGTTTCCCCGGGAAAAATTATCACCGACTCGAATTTCGTTGGTGCAACTGGATTTCCGTCACTCTCAACGACCGTCAGCTCGTGATTGTCGATAGAGACTCGGTACGCGAATTCTCCCGAAGCCAGAACGATGTGCAGCCGATATCTTTTCCCTCGGCTGGCTATGAACACTGTCAAAGGAGCACTATTATTTCCCTTTCGACCGCGACCGTTTATGAGGCCAGACCAGAAGTCCATAGAGCTGACCTTGACGCCGTCGAAAGAGGCACCTTTTTTCTCGGTTGGGAGAAAAACGTATTTCGCTGATCCAACAGGCGCGACTTTGAAGGGATCAAGTATCTGGATTTCGGTCGAATGGATGGGAAACCAATCGCTTATCACCACAGGAAAGTGAGGAATTACTCCTCTTTCTTTTAATCTGTGAACGATGAATGCTCCATATAGGCCGTCTACCTTTTGAAGTTCGTTGTGAGAGTGATACCAATGTGTTCCCGGAGGGTCAGCAATGAACCGATAGGTAAAGCTCTCTCGAGGAATAATCGGACATTGCGTTACATAAGGAACTCCGTCCATCCAAACATTGTGGCGCATGTGAATGCCATGCCAGTGGATTGCGACTCCTTCTTTTTCCATTCCGTTGACAACTTTGATGGCAACTTCTGCACCTTCTACAACCTCTAGTGTCGGTCCTGGGAAGTGCCCGTTGACGAGAATAATCTTCCTTTGACTACTGCCATCTACGGTGTGTACCATTTCTGGAGTAAGCGACACATTTGGTACCTGGTAATGAAAGCGGTTAGGTGCTAACTTGAGTGTCCCGCTTCCATCCAGTTCCACGTCGTAAGATGTCTCACCATCGTCCGTTGTAAATGTCATCGCACTGCTCTCGGTTATGACCAAAGTAAACTCGCAGATCGAAGTGTAGCAAGATTGGGATTCTGTCTTGCACAGTACTTGACAGAAAAGGAGAAAGGGTACAATTAAGATGGCTTCCTTCATTTCGCGAAAGATAAAAACCTTAATGACGAAGTTTATTCTGTTGCATGCGCAAAACATTTATCCGTTTTATAATCTGATGATACTCAGGTTATCCGTTTTAGTTCAACTCGTGACACGTAATCTTAAATAGCATGCATGCCAAAAGAAAACATGTCAGTATTGCCAATATCAACACAGCTGTCAACACATGAACCAGACGAGACATTGTTACCGAGAGTAAATGGACACGACAGTTCGACGTCAGAGATAGTCATTTGTGTCGTGCCAAATGGACAGCGGGGTCTGCCACAGTCCGACTGTAGATTGTAGACTTGTTCAGTGTGTTGTCGGGAGTAAATTAAAATACAAACTGAACTGTTGGAAATAAAGTTGAAGAGGAGGTAGGGGTTATTTATTACAGCTTCATTCGCAGCTCCCCGTCTCCCTTTCTGCTTTCCGCTTAGTATCACTATAGTTTGCTTGATGGTGACTAAATTATAGAAATAAAGGAGAAACTGTCCCACACAGAAACAGAGAAACGACACCGCATATTTGGAGTTTGAATGGTCCTTTATTTAAAAATACGAGGAAGTAAAGTTCAAAATACAGTGACCAAAATACCGTTGTTTGGGTGTAAGGGTATAACTTGCACGTTTCCAATTTCGGTGAAACAGATTTCTGCCTTTCCTTGCTTCTGAAAAAAAAAAATGCAACATTAAGTTATGAAAGAAACATTTAAACAACAGCACTCTTCAGCAGCACACTTGCCCACAGATTCGCAAACCCCCATGTTTTAAAAACAACGACCATGAAGATGAAAATATTCAGAAATGGTTTTGGAAGCGTCTTCGTCGTTGTTTTTTATGTCTCTATGAATGCGGCTACAGAAATGAGAGAAACCATGCTCCGTAGCCTAACGTAACACTGATGCACTTGATTAGTCTTTCGTTGACGGGGGGGGGGGGAGTGTTTGTCAGTCAAGCGTACATACTGATAACCATAAACCTTAGATATATTATATTTGTCAAGCGAAATTTAATAGCATGCACTATTTATCCCATGCCTTGAAAAATACAGCTAATCGGGAGCCACGGGTCGTATTCCACGACGTTCCCGGCGTTCTTCACGGCCTCCATTTCCCGCCGAAATCCGGCAGCACGCGCCTGCTTTGAATTTGCGAGAAAATGTTTAACATCCGTACAAACATGATGAATGTAAAGCGAAAAATTTTCTCTCGAATTCGACATTCTATGCTTTAAAACTTCGGAAAAGCTTGGTACTGGAGACAGAAAACTTAACACAGTCGTCGAGGAAATTGCCAAACAGTGACCAAAAACGCAGAAACAATGGAGAAAAGTTTTGGATTACAAGACCTACGTTCATGGCAAAACAAATATTCTGAAACAGAACAACACAAGGACAACTTATTTATGCCGTATTCTGTTGGCTATCCGAGAAGGAGACGGAGGAATCTAAACCGGATACGGTAACATTCAAAGATTATTTACAAGTTTTATATTCATTTATAAGTTGGAATGTTTTCTCGTGTCATACCGTGAATATCGCACTTGTGACTTGATTTGTCTTAGCATACTGAAGTCACCCGTGGGATATTTCACGGTATGCCAAGCCACTCAAAAACATTGCATAACTAGTATATATGGGAATAATAGAAAACTTGAGGGAAATTATTCTGAATTAGAACTGTAATTTTCTGGCCTTGAAAATCTCTCTAGTTTTTGACTAGCACACTTTCACTGATTCACTGTGGCTTTCAGCTTGTATGTAAATCAGCCAAACCCTTTTTATTCTATTCCCCTTCATCCTATTTCCCATTGGTAGGCTCCTAGACTAGCAATCTGAACAGGGCAGATACTTCATGGTAAGTCAACATGGCCGCCAACAATGAAAAACACAGTCGCCCAACCACAAAATAAATGCTAACCGCAAGCAGACAGCAGTAAATAAATGTTAACTGGAAGCAAACTACAGGGTAAAATGCTAACCGCAAGCAAACAGCAGTAAATAAATGTTAACTGCAAGCAAAGCTGCAGGGCGACTATATGGTGTCTTAACATGAATTATATACCCTGAACAGATTTTATCTGCCAGCTGAGCAGGCCTCTCCCCAAACATCCCCCCCACCCCACCCCTCCCCTCCCACCAACGCACCCTTGCCCCACCTCATCTTACTTATCACCCCTTTAATGCTTAACAAGTCTCGTGACGTCACCAATGTGAATTTGAATTTAGTCAAAGGCGTGGAGAAAACTCATACTAAGAGACAAGCAGGAGCCTTGGGATGAGGCAATATTTGACGTGCAAGGTACCCTGGAATGTTTCTGCAAAACGTGCCAAGGAATTATGGATACAAAGCATTTGTAGAGGGGGAAGCACCTAGCAGTACCATCACTACCAGTCACCCCAGGGGTATGGCAAGCATTTCCCGACATCTTTTCAGATGACTTGTGGTAGGAAGTGAATGCTTGTCACAGGCTGGGAGACAGTTTATTGATCGTTATTCTTGCACTTGTCTGCACCCTGATGACGTAAGGGGAACGGGAAGAGTACACAAAAGGAACATTTTTTTAAGGCTGGGGATAAAGGAAGGAAGGATTTCATAACCGAGAAGGATTGAGCTGAGAACCTTATAATGCTCCTGCCCACTAACAGCTAACTTTTTAGAATGTAAACTGTATGCATTATATATTTAATATCCTGACAAACTTGGGAAATGATACGGATAATGGAATCATAATAATTGTTCTAAGTCGATGATGGCATACGTTTTACAAAATATCCCAAACGATGGATTTTAGTTGAAGGACAAATTCAGAAGCACATACCGGTACTCCTTGCTCATGTACATAAGGCAACAGCTTTTACTTCATTGAGACTCTTTATTTATGCATCATTGAGTTTGCTTGATTTCTCTGACAAAGAGAATATGCTCGAACAGTGTGATGTAATTTACTTTCTCACCACATTTGCCATGACTCTGTAGTGTTTTAATGGTCACAGACTTCTTGGTTGTTTCTTCAAGGCAGAACCTGTCTGTCTGAAGAAGAGGTCTACCTATTTTCATCTTTTCAGACTTGTCAATGACTACCAGAAGTTATATGTCCTTTTCATCTCTGGTATTTACTTAATATCAGATGAAGTTTGGGTAACTTGGCATGTACACAATAACATCATGCAGTAATCTCAGTCTTCTTCACAGTCATCATTTGACTCATCATGCAATAATGGTAGAACTATTATACAGTTCAGGGAACAAGTGCGAATTTTAGCAAATCTTCGTTGAAACACTTATTAAAGAGTTTCCAAATTATTTCATAAAAAAACAAAAACAAGTGCGAGCGCTCACAAGTACCCCAGAAGCAATCGTGCAAACAAATACGTCATGTTGCTTAGCAACTTCTGGGACGAAAACCGTGGGCTCAGTCACTTCTCGGAGAAGTGATCGCGTCATCAACTGGCACTTGTTCTCCCAACTGTATATGGGTTGGAATGCAATGCTGGAAAAATCATTGTGCAGTTCCAGGAAATATCCATACCCACTACATGGAAAGTCAATGGAAATTCTGTGGGGGTGGGTGGGTCTCAAAAGCCAAAATTTTAAAAGGAAAGTATGGGACTAACCTGGGGTAGTGGGGCAATTCAAACCAAATACCCTTCTAAGGGAGGGGTATGGATAATTTCTGCAGCAACACATTACAGGAAAACCCTAATACTGGCTACGGGGGAGAAATTATGTACTAATTATAACCTGGCATTGCAACATTCCTCTTTCCAAATGTTTTTCCACTGCAATGCAATACTCCAAGCATCACTGACAATTTCACAATAGAACAAGATAAACCCATCTCATGCATGTTGAGTGTTATTAAATAATTGTTTAGAGGGGGTCAGTACATTAACTTTCAACATAAGTACTATTAGATTCTCCCAAACTTTCTTGAGTGTTTCCACTAATCTATGAAACTAAAAGCTGTCATTTTCTCTGGATTGTATAAAATAAAACCAAAAAAACCAATGTCACTTGAATATCATGTTCACATAGCCCCATGTATGACTTCACAACCCAGCAATCACAGCATGCTTTATATGACCACATATTTTTTAATTAATACAAATATCTTTTCCACTAAGACATGCAAGGAATATTAAAGCCATGGTCAAGTTTTCAGTAACTTTACATCATGCAGCTCCCTCCTTGTATTTAAGATATTGCTTGTTATAAAACAAGAGCATGGCTGTAGCCAACTGAAACACATTCCAAGAGATATGTTAACAAAAGCAGTGAATTTAATGATTGAAGAAGGGTATCAGCAAAAAGCTTTGATATATCCTGGGGTAGCCAGGTACATGTAGTTCATTGTGTAAGTATTTTCCCTTTGGGGAACCCGGTCATATGCTGCTTTCAATCAAAGAAAGTTGCTGGCTTGCTCGCACATTAGAATATTGGTTAGGAACATTACAAAACTATTATGGTTGTCAATTTTATTGTCCATAAAATTTAACTCTGAGATTTTACTGTGGTTTACAGTTTAAAATCTAAGACCACAAAAACATATACAGAGAAAAGTTGTTCAAACAGATGAAAAGACACTATAGGGAGCGGAGGAGAAAGAGGAGGGGGGGGGGGTGGGGGGGGGGGGGGGCTGATACCATTCATTACATCTTTCTAAATTGGAGTTGACAACCAAAGTTGATTTATGCAACAAAGACTCTTTAAAAAGTAGAATATCCATTCACTGACAAACTGTGTTTACTTGGATCTAAAATATACTAAGTGCTTTTGGGCACTATTTTCTCACACAAAGCAAGACCATTTGAAAAATTTAGAAGAGCCACTGTAAAAAAGGTTCTTAAGCTAACATCAGTCCCAGCTTACTGTAACAGTGCTATTTTAACTTGTGTGTTAAGAGCCTGTATAAACTACAATGATATTATTCAGGTGCCCATCTCTCCCATTCCACAATCAGTAATATATGACCACTGTACAACAATAATGATCTCATGGTTAATGATAAACAGCAGCTTAGTTTTTGGACTGTAGATCTTGTTCATTTACATGAGTTTGAACTACAATGAGAGGACCCATTGTGACCCATAAGAAAACAAGATAATTTTCTGGTCAAAATGCAGTCCTCAAGAGTCAACTGAGTTCATTAGTTCAGGCAGAGATGTTACTAGACATGCAAGATGACAAGATCAATCAGAAGCATAACTAAAACTTTTATTACAACAAGTGCACTGTCATTGAATATCAAACAAGACTATCATGAAATTGTAAGGTGATGTTTTTAATCCAGTTTTCAGATGGTGAAAATATTGCTTAATATGCAACTTCGGTTCACTTTATCCATTACCATTTTCAATAAAAAAAATGGGATTTTTTTACACCACTGTTAAGAACTTCCAACAATAATAACTTTAGCCAAAGCTCCAGCAATGACCATCTCACTGCAATGACCAGGATGTTTTGCCCCAGCCACATGCCACTCTGTTACACTTTATTCTAATGGATAACCTCTCTACAATGGCTAACTCTTTTCAACAGCCAGTTATTTCAGCCTGAAGATGCTAATTCAGTAGAGAGGTTCAACCACATTTGCAGTGACTAAATTGAGAATAAATTTTATATTTATTCAAATAAGTATTTTACAGATTATGATGTGCAGCTGATAATAATGATTCATAATAATGTTGAGTGTATCAGAATTTTTAAGATGCTAAACATAAATTCTAAAATTCTTCTACATGTACATGACTCATTATGAACACTGTTTACCCTTTCATTTTGCTTTGTAATATCCAATGAGGTTTGAATAGAAGTTAAAATACTCATGAATCTTCTAGTATTTACATATACATCTACAACCTTTATGACTCATGACTAATTTAGTTAACCTCATACAAAATAGAGAAAATGGGTTTAAAAGCCTTGCAGATAAAGAGAATGGTGTTACGAAGTCAGACAAAATGGTACTATCTTAGCCTTGATTTACTACAAGTGCAGCTATGGTTAAAACAATATTGAAATTATTTTCATGATCTGTGGTTTAGTTACATGACCTATCAGCTAATACATGTACTAGATAAAAACAGTATTTTGACATGTCATCAATCACTAAAATGAATGCACATCACCACACCACACAAAAAGCATATGACTATCCTTTCCATGCATCAATATCGCAGTCTTTTACTGTTGTCATAGTAACTGGTAGGTCCCTGCTGACCATAGAGTCCAGTGTCTCCTTCTGCTGCCCTCTTTTGACTGAGCTGTTGCTGAGGAGCAACCTTGAATGACAGACAACATCAAACGCCATTACTATGGTAACCATTATAGGCCCACATTGTGCGCAAAGGGCTAGCAAAGTATAGATATCTCAGAATCCACCAATGATTTCCTTTAAGATGCTGGTTCTTGGAATAAAAAATATCCTACTGCTACCCTCTACTATGCAACCGTATTAAAGAACCCCATGTGGATGGTGTGGTTCAATTTATTAACCCTTGGTACAATTTGGTTTTTCTTTTGTTCTGGTGTATGGTAATATAAGATTATAGCTATGAATATAGAACAAATGAAAATACCAAAATATACAAGAGTTAAATCAAGCCACACCATAACTTTTGTCAAACTTAAGTTTATGAGGAAATCCCAGAACTGAAAAGCATTGTTTTGTTCATTTGTCCAGGCATATAATTATACATGCAATATAAGTAACAGTCACTAAATACATGTACATGTAGTTCTGACAACAACACTGTCTTGTGGAATAGGGTGTCAATAGAATAAATTTAAGCTCACTAATGAAAATGTCATGAGCAAAGGACAGAGAAAAAATCTGAGTCTCCAACGGGAATCGGATCCACGACCTACCAAACAGCAGTCATGGGTTTGATTCCCATTGAGGACTCAGATTTTTATTCTTTGTGCATACATGTTGAATATCTCATCTTTCACAAATCAATAGTAGTTTTAAGCAGCTTACTAGTTGTTGTGGTTGTTGACTGTTATACACAACCGGAGGAGCAGAATGTTGTGGAGCAATGCTGGCATTTGGGTACACTGCCTGGTCATTACTGGGTACAGCCACTGAAGGGTAACCTTGCTGACTGCCAACTGACAAGTCTGTCAAAGCAGGGTACATGCCTGGTTGTTGCAGCTGTGGCTGTTGCTGAAGCTGCTGGGGTTGCTGCTGTTGTGGCTGATAAAAACACAACATACAATGCATTACAGTCAAACATTTACTAACATTCACCTGACACAACTGGGTACCTCCCTTAACTTCAGAATTATGTGGAACCAACCTAAATACACATTCTTTTTCTCATTCTTTAGATTCAAAAAATAAATAAATAAATGCCAACTGCAAATAAATTAATATATGCAAGAAGACATTTTACATTTTGCTTGTTGTTTAGTTCGGCTTGTTTCATTTTTTTATCACAACACAGCACAATAGTTGAATACAAGTCATAACAGAATTAAACTACATGCAAATGAGTGTATATCATTAACAGACCTGCGGCTGTTGGTAATAGACCACAGTTTCTGAGCCTGGTGTCACTGCTTGTTGGGGCTGATACTGTTGAGTTTGTTGGATTTGTGGATACACCCCACTAGTTGGTACAGTCATTAAAGGTTGAGAAGGAACTTGTTGTTCAGTCTGAGGCCATAGGGTTCCTCCTAAAGATGTCACTAAGTGACAAGACAGCAATCATTTTCAAATGACTGAACTAACATATCATTAAAAATGAATTTTCAATTAGTTACATTAAAGTGAATGATTGAGGGAATGTTATAAACCATACATCAAATTAACTGGCTACATTGCTTAAATGGAAGGTGGGTGCCTGGGGTATCAGGGTCTTCCACTGCAGCCAGCCAGCCCTAAGACAGAATACCACCCCAATGGCTGGCAAATCCCCACAACCCAGCCATGAGCCCCCATTCCAGGGATCCATCATACTGATAATTCAATAGAGCCCTGAGAAAAAAGAGTGGCTCAACCACTAAACAAGTGCTGCAAATTGCTCAAGGATTCCGAAGTCCTAGCCATGATGAAGCAGCAATGTTTTACATGAGCATGCACTTATGAGTTTGACTGCTGACTGGAAGAGTCTGCTAAGTGAGCTCAGTGGCAGTTAAAGTGCACCTAACCCCAAATATTTTTTTTAGTCCCCCAAAAACTCCTTGTGCTCCTGATTACAACAGTGTAAAAATTATCATCATACGACTTGTCTTCGATTTTTTGTGAATTTTCAAACTTTGCAAAATTCGCGCCACTTTGGTTCACCGCCGAGTCCCAAGGGAAACTGGACCCTAGTAAGGTTGTGACGTCGGCTGGGGAATCCAATACTCCGAGTCTGAGTTGTCTGATGACATCTTTTGAAGGCCTTAAATAATTTCGGTGGCTGATTTTCGAACTAAGAAGTTTTGAAGCGAGAAATTTCACGAACTGCAGATTTGTCGCACCATCGGCACGAAAGCTGAGAATTTGGTTCCCCAGCCGACGTCACAACCTTACTAGGGCCCAGTTTCCCTTGGGACTCGGCGGTGAACCAAAGTGGCGCGAATTTTGCGAAGTTTGAAAATTCACAAAAAATCGAAGACAAGTCGTATGACGATAATTTTTTCACTGTTGTAATCAGGAGCACAAGGAGGTTTTGGGGGGCTAAAAAAAATATTTGGGGTTAGGTGCACTTTAACTTCTTAATATAAGAATATTTTTTATTATAATATTGTCTAGCATTGTAGATATCCACAATGCATGCAGAGACATAAAAATTATCCTGCATATTATATATTGGACTGAAATGTATGCAAGAATGAATAATTAATCTAACCCTCTATATATTGTATTTTCTAACAATCAGATCATGACCATTAACATTTTTACAATCAGACAGAACAAACGTCCAGTAACTAGTAGAGCCTGAAATACCTTGCATAGGTGTGTTTTGAGTGATTGGAGTGGACACTGCCACACTTCCAACAGCTGATGGTACCTGTTGATACCACTGATATTGTGGCACCTGGGGGGTTACCATGGGTACAGGAGTGGGTTGTGATGACGGCACCTGGGCCTGAATTACATTTCCTGGTTGAACTGTACCTCCAGGTAACTGGATGACAGGTTGTTGTCCTGGCACCTGACCAGCTGTTGTATATTGTGGCTGGAATACATGTTTGACAAACAGGATTAGTGGCATA
This sequence comes from Meandrina meandrites, assembly GCA_963693305.1. Lineage (NCBI taxonomy): Eukaryota > Metazoa > Cnidaria > Anthozoa > Scleractinia > Meandrinidae > Meandrina > Meandrina meandrites. The sequence goes on from OY855916.1 coordinate 310,625, forward strand.
ACTTTAAATATATATTAATCACATATTTCACGTGCAGTAATAAATCAAAGTATACTTTACCAGAGGTTGAGACTGGGTATCCTGTGGTGCATAAAATGCAGTTTGTTGAGTTGGGTCAGCTGGAAGTACAACATAACCAGAACTCACTACTGCATTACCAGTTGGGTCACCTGGACCCTACAGTAAAAAATGTCACAGAACAGAATGAGTAAGTACAAATTAAATGTGCATACAGCTATTTTGAGAAAGGTTGTCGTAAAAAAGCGCAGTAATCTGGGACATTAGCAATACATTTGGTTCCTGACAATGTAGCTGTCGGACCTTGCAAACATACGTCCATGGCATTCATTCCATGGAGATTGAACATGAGAAGATCAATTTCATATCTCCAAGCTCCCATGTATTATTCTATTTATTATATAAATTTAGCTCAATTCTTTCAAAAGGTGAATATTCCAAAGGTCACATCAGGACACATGTGTTTGATACAATATCAGAACACGTGTTCTGATACGATATTTCTCAGTGGCCAAAATCCCTATAACACACTGTAGTTTATAATTATAATAAAACTAATTAATATACATGTATTTTCTTACAATTTGTTGTATTGCGGGCAATCCATACTGTGCTGTATTAAAATCAGTTTGCCCAGCTACAGCAGCACCAGGTGTCACCCCAGGAGCTGGCATTGCCATGAGTGAAGCTGGATCAGGTGGCACTATCTGTGGCAATGCTTGCGTCGGTACAGCAGTGGGCGTAGCATACATCACTTGACCATTAGGAATCTGCTGAGTGGGTACCATGACTGGTTGTTGAGGCGCCTGTGGAATTACAGCCACTTGTGCTTGAGTCCCAGGCATGGCTCCAGGATATGATGGGACAGGTGCACCAGGAACAGTCTGAACTTGCATCTGTTGTTAGTTATAATAATCAGACACCTTTGTTACATGTGCAGAATTACTGCTGCAGTGTTGGCCATTTATAGTAATCTGACGCTGATCAAAATAACTGAGAAAAATTAACGATAAAGGAGTGGGAGGAATTATGCTGGGCTTTGATCATATCAAGAAGAAAGGGAGAGGAGGAGGAGGAGGAGAAGGATGATGAACACAACAACAACGAGGAGTAGGAGGACGACAATGACGACTATGACAACAACAACGAGGAGGAGGAGAATAAACATAAAATGAAGTGTAGAGAAAGGATCTTTAAAGGAGAAACCTGCATGTCTACCTGCATTGTATCTAAAAAGGTATCTTGAGGTACTTCAGATCAAGAGGAGAAGACCAAGAGAGTGATCATAAGAAGAGGCGCAGAAAAAGAATCAATGTCAACCTACCAATTGAGGTACTGCAGCCCTGGGTCCTGGTGGTTGGGATGGTATTATCATTCCCTGCTGCTGAGTAGGAGCAGGTGCCAACACCTCCTGTTGCTGTTGTGTCATGGGTTGAGTGGTAGTTTGACCAAACACTCCTGGATCCATAGCAGGGGTGAATACACCTCCTATCATTGGTTCACCCATAAGGTTGGGTATGGTATCATTCATGGCTTGCTGAGAGGGGTCAATACCAACTGGACCGGCCTGATTAAAATATAGATTACATGTTTTTTAAGTTAACGCTTTCTCTACCACAAGAAAGAACCTCCAAAATCAATTACAAAATCCAAGCTACATGTATGCATATACAAGAATCACAGTTTGGTTAGCTACAGTGGAGCTAAAATAACTTTCAGAATCCCCACTCAGGTGTTTATTAAATTACTCAAATTTAAACTTTTGTCCTAAGTACTAAAATATAAAACTTGGCAGCTAGACAAGGGTTCTTACAGTACTGTTCAAAGGGTACCACCCTCTCTCCAGATGAGTGTCTTGTCTCAAGAGAAGAGACTTGTCTCAAGAGGTGAGACTCTAGTCTCGAGGGTTGAGAGTCTTGTCTTGAGAGAGAGGGTTAAAAATCTTTAAGTACACAGCTTTAACTTCTTGCGAAATTTTAATTGCCTTTTGTTAATCAGAAAATGTAAATGTAGCAACAATAAGCAAGTGAGTAATGCCAAGCAAAGATAGCAGTGTTCACATTAAAAATTGACCCAACGCTTGACGCATTTCATGTCTTAGTTTCTTTCCTCCTCAAATGTTGCTTGTATTTCTAAGCAGAAGTCTCTCTTATTCATGAGAATACTTGAAAGTTTTATACAGCTTTCAAATTAGCTCGGTCCCAGCTCAAAGTCAAGCTCATGCAGTAGTGACTGTACAGAATGTAGTGACTATACCCCAGCCCACCACCACGAGCTTACTTTTACAATATTACTGACTGTAACACATAATCTGGCAATTAAAGCATCCTGGACCAACATACCTGCACCTGCTCAGGGAAGAAAGCTGTCCCATCGGGCTGCTCAGATCCAAAGTCCATTAAAGGACGTGGCTGCATGGCTCCTCCCCTGGGTGCCATGGGCCTCACACCTGGTGGACCTCCTAAGCCCATACCAGAAAAGCCTCCAGGTCCTAATCACAACAAACAATCTTTTCTAGGTAAAAATTCATTTTAACTGAAAAGATTAGCAGTCAATATAGTTTTCAAGGATCTTCGTGTACTCCATGGATAGCAGCTCTTACAATACAGTGTAATTTGCCATTCATAATCCACCCCAATCTCATTCTCAGGCTTTACAGTTTCACCATGATTAGTACATACACACAGAGAATTATAAATAATACTAATCAATCATTAAATAATGAAACATGTAAACATTCATCTCAGGGAACTTACCTGCATGTCTCATCATGGCTCTTGCTCCTGGAGGCCTGCCCAGCAGGGGCCTGGGTCCATGGCCAAAAACAGCACCTCTTGCACCCCCAGGGCCTGAGGAGGGCCCTCGAGATCTAACCCCCATGAACCTTGCACCCTGGAAATATGAATAAAAATATCAGCAGATTATTAAACAGCCAGGAATTCTGCTGAATGACAAAATCAGTGACATGCATGTATGAATTTTGGAGGGGCACAAAAGCAAGTGACTTGCTTATCAGAGCTCTTACAGTATTCATCTGTCAGTGATTCCTTGGTGGCACAAAGCAAGTAGTAATCAATCTTCAAATGAATTAATTTAAATTATTGCACTTACTGGGTGACCAGGTCTCATAAGTGGTCTCGGTGGTCTTCCTGGATGGCCTCTTGGCATTTGCTGCCAAGGTTCTGATCCCATAAGAGGGCGTGGTGCCATAAGAGGGCGTGGCCCTCGTGTACCCATCATGTCTGCACCTTGAGCTACATGAGGGGAAGAGCCTCTGGGGCGAGGGCCAAATTGTGGTTGGCCTCCCTAAATGGGAATGCAAACATGTCAAATAAAGTTTTTCGCCTTTTCAGTTTAGAAGGTTTTGAAACGATAATTGAGGACTGATGGTGCAATAATCCCATAGCAATATTGTGCTGTGACCTGCAGTTCAAGAGTCATCCTTTTACTGTTGGCTTTGAATCATGAAGACCTCAGTCTCCAGTTACCCAGACACATGACTGCTTTTCTAAAGGTTTAACTGCACTGTGGTTATGAGGAAAAAATGGTTAAACTTTACATGTAGAAGTCTTCTTGTTTTAGTTCTTTTAAAATATAAAATAACAGTGCATCAAAAGTCTGAAGCTATTTTTTGGTGGTATTTTACATGTTAATTCATCAAAACTCTCAGAATTGCTCATACCACACTTGTATTGTGATGGCCACCAAGTATGCTTGCCCCAGTCCTTCCTGGAGTCCCATAAGCGACACGGATATTGGTCCCTTCCAACAATGCCCCATTATGTGCCTTTTGTCCTCTTTCTGTCTCTTCTGCTGTCACATAATCAACAAATGCGAACCCCCGTGATATACCAGCTTGATTCACAGCCACCTTAAACACAACAATAAATAATTTAGTTAGACTGTGAAGCAGGGCTCAAGAAAAGTGCAATCTGGTCATCTGGGACAAGGTAGATTTTCCCGCTGGCAAGTAACTTTTCATGACTTGCTTTAAATTGTCTGAGGACAAGGGCCCAGGCAAGTTGTCATAGCTAATACCAACCAAGACAAGCATTCAACTTTTCCCACACAAGCAAAACATGGAATACATGTTTTACATGAGCCCTGTGACTACCCTGCAACAAGTCATACATGTAGGGACAAGTCCTTTTGAGTGGACTGATCATTTTAGTCAACTTGTCCTGTCAAATAAAATTTGACACACATGAGGCAACTTGTTGCTAACTTATCCCTTCATGTAAACACTACAGGAGGCTAACAGTAACTTCATGTGTTTGTGTTTGAACCAATATAATCATCTAATTGGAATTCATGTACCACATCCAAGACATTCATATTGAAACATTTACATTGTATTGTGTATCAGGGATGGAGGTTGAATATGTTGGAACAGTTGCAAAAACTGTGTTGATAGTCTGGCTTTGTATGAACCTGTGGCCTTCTTTGGTTTATAAAAATATGGCAAAAAATAATGGCTTACAGCCGTGGCATTTTTGCAATTTTTCAAACCTAAGAAGGCACCAAGGTTCTTGGCTGAAATGTCTTCTTAAAAGTTTTAGTGACAGCTTTGTTAAATCACATTTCATTACATATAGTGGGCACGTCAGAAATATTTCAGTTAATGTGAAAATTAAGTATTCTTATAATTATTAGTACCACTTGCTAATAAAAGTTATTTTTACACTGGTGAACAGGGTTTGTGCCAGAACACCAAGTTTCCAGTTTAGACTCGCATGGAAATGGGTTAAACTTGGAATGGCAAATTTTGTCACCTGGTGTAACCTCTGTATTACATGTATAAACCCCATGATGTTTAACATACCTGAGCAAATGTAACCGTCCCACTTTGGCTGAACAAATCTCTCAATACTTCCCCATTGGTAAAATCCCGAGGAAGTCTGTCCACAAACAGTGTCTTTGAGTGTAAATCTTCATAAGTCAAGAGATTAGCCTCAGCAAAGTTCACTCTCAATATTCTTCCTCCAACATATTTTGAACCCGTGCTCATCAACTGCTGTTTGGCTAGAGAAGCAGACTCCCGATTTATGTAATCCACAAAGCCGTAACCTTTACTTTCACCGGTAAACAAACTTCGCACTAAAAATATTCTTTCTATTGGTCCAAAAGGGCTCATTAAGTTCCTAAACTGCTCCTCAGTGAATTCAAATGGCAAATTACCAACAAACAAGAAGCTGTCAGGTGGAGCAAGGGAAACGCCAACAACATAGCCATGAAAATTCTGACCATTGAGAGTGTTAATAGCATTTATAGCCTGGTCTGGAGTTCCAAGGAGAATGTGCGCTGAAAATGAATAAATAAGATGAAACACTCTAGAACATCAGTCTCAATCAAAACAGTGCCAAGATTAATTATAACTTTATATCCCAATCAATGTTATGTACACTATATTACAACATAACATGTGATGTAATTTTAGCATAAATTTTTTTGTACCTGTGTTCTTTTCTATTCTGAGGTCCACAATATCAAAGCCACTAAGGAAATTTTCTTTTAAATCCTGTCAAAACAATGCTCAAGTTAACATCCTATGTACTACAATGTTTATAAAAAGAGCAGGAAAAACAAACATTTACCAGACATTCTGTAAACTAACCCCTGCCAGTTCCCACTTCACCAGTCAGATCTGAAGCCAAACCAACTGTGACTTCATGACACATATTTTTCCACACTTAGGACTGGTTATGTGCATTGCCTTCAAGTTTTTGAGTTGATTACTACATGGTGACAAATGTTTTCTTGTGTTTGGTTATGTATACATTATATTGTATGGTTCCAGGAATTATCCATACCTCCCCCACAGAAGGGATTTTCCCTAAGACCCCTCACCCCTCTGGAAATTCCAATTAAGCTTCATATATTTCCATAAAGTTCTTTGCTTTTAAGATCTCCCCCTCCCCCCCCCCCCCCCCCCCCCCCAACTCACAGGAATTTCCAATACCTTCTGTGGGGGGAGTATGGACATTTTTCTGGAACCACACATTTTGTAAGTCCCGTTTTGACAACTAAACAGTGGTGGCTGTGTTGGTTCTAGTGCATTTTTGTCCTTAGAAGCTTTATAAATTTGGCGTATGTACACTAAAGATCAGCTTTTGACTCAGAGCCCATCTTTAGCCGTCTGGGACAGTCGTTATTTTATAGCATTACCTCTACCTCAGTACCTTACCTCTAAGTCTATGCCATCTGGTATATTTGTTATCAAAATCCATCGACGTTTTTCAAATTCTACCTTTCCCGGGGGATCATTTCTTATTTCCGAGTTGTCCGCCCCGTTCATGCCTCATTGATTTCCTTGCCTTTATATATACTAAGCTGATTGAAGGAAGAAACGGCTAACAGTACATAAACGATCTGCAAGAAATTTCAGCCTGAGATCTTTCTATTGTAGCCAACTCTCTTCTTCATTGATAAACACACGCTGTAGCTCGGAAATACTGGTATCCCACAATCCCTCTGACCATTTGAGAGTTACTTCATGTAAGTACACAGTATAGTCTCCCACATTTATTCTAACCTTGTCCGAATAATTTGGGCAATACAGTTTTACCTTTTGTTTTTATGGTCAAAACGAGTCTTTGTGCGAAACCAATGAGTTTTACCTGCCATTTTCATGCAAATCAAACTCATTATTATTTGAATGGTTTCCCACGGGGATTCGTTTTGAAAATGAGACAAAGGGCAACTCGGAAATGGCCTATTTGGTTTACAGTAACTCAACTTTATATTCCTTACAGTTATAATTTACGACATCTCCTTGCCTCCGCATCTAGTTACAAAAGTAATCGAGGCGGGGGCAAGAGCTGAAATAAGAGAAAACGAACCTTCGGAAAAGTTCGTAAACTTATGAACATTTATATCAATTTAAAAATCGTGTGTACAGCCGCCCAATCTCGGCAGTACACGGCAGTGACACGGGCAATGGATGAAATAGTCGGAAGTAAAATGAAGAAAGGATCGTTTTAAAAACCAGTTTATTTACTGTAAAATATTACAGCAAAAGTATCCAGTTGCAAGGTCTTTTGACTTATGTTATAAGAGAAGGCACAGGGGCTTTTCTTCTCTCCCCACTCCTCCTCATTTTCGCACTGTTTTGCATGATAGTGCAGCAGTCGCAAAAATGGTGGTGGGAGCTGCGGTTGCGGTCGGGGTTTTCGTCGGCGCTATTGCTGTTTGCATCTTCGCCTTTGGCGTTCAAGTATATGTCATTGCAACAGGAAAAATACCGCAGGATAAGCAGTATTTCTACCCGTATCATCATACATTTGTGCCTTTCGTGATGTGAAACAAGAACAAAAACAGGTTTATTTTTTATGGCGTATAGCGGTAGTGTTTGGAGGTGTTTGTTTACTCACCTCTTTTTCAAGTTACACATCATGAAGACGATTTGCAAAATAACCCCCACGGACATTTGTTGACTATATACATGGAACCTGGGATGGTCTGCTAATCTTGGACTGAACTGGTCAGAAACTGGCTGTCGACACTTAGCAGTCTTCATTAGTCTTGCTACAGATGATCACGTAGAACGGAACTGATGAATTTGCATCTGGATACTTTTTCTTCAAGAAACGTTGAAAACTGTTCCGGAGCTTTAACAATCCATCCGTTAGAAAAACAGAAGTCAATATACGAACTAACTATTTACGATATAAGTTTTGTGTAATAATGTTGTAGCATAATATATTTTTCCATGCACTAGAACACAATAATGTTATGGCTAAAGAAGCTTGCACTTAGCTTGCAAATCATTGAAGACCCCTGCCGATCGATCACAGTTAATGCTGAGATAACGGATTATTCATGATAACTTGGAAACAAGTCCGTTAATAATTTAGTAGCTGGAAATTCTTTACAATGCGGCTTTTATAGACGTCATCGTCGCATCGATGTTAACTTCGATGAATTTTCATATCAATGTTGTTGATCTCTTTGAACCAATAAATTTCTTCCTCATCGTCCTCATCTTTGTCACGCGCACGAGGCTTTCTTGATCTTGGTGGTTCAGGCTCTGGTTCAAATGAATCATCGCTTTCAAACTTGACTCTTATGAAGTAGTTTAGTAGTTTGTAGTAGAAATAAGCCAGAACTCCAGATCCGACCACAGTCAGAACAATAACCACCCATCCGAGCATTTGCATGCTTTCAAAAACGCTGCTCTGAAGAGTATTAGTGCATCATACCGGAACGCGATGAAACTTGCCGTGAATTTGATTCATTACTTTCTTCCACCTGAGTTGACAGACGTTTCAGTTTTAGCGTACATGTGCTTAGAACTTCAGTATACTGCAGCGGTATTCAACATCAGTTTAAATTGCAAGAAGAAAAGTCCTGAGATACTCACAGCGGTCGAAAAAATGTCTTGGATGAGTGTGCATTCGGTTTCTGAATTTATGAATAATAAAGCATTTGTGAAAAGCATTATCTTTTCATTCGGACTGAATGCAATATAATGGCGTTTATTTTTTTTTTTCAGTAAGTTTTACTCGCTTAAGGTGTCCACGTTTCTACGAAACACAAACAAAGCTCTGTAAACTATGATATATTCATATATAGAAGGCCTGAAGGCTGTTTTTCCTTGAATCATAAATCATGTCATGCCCGATTGATGGGTCACCCACAACTCGGAACGAGTTATTTCATTGGTTCTTAAAACAATAGATAACAGGTCATAACAATACCCCTATCTTGAATAACAATAGAGGTAGTATTTACAGCGGGCGAATGAAAAAAGGTGTCTTACTGCGACTGATCACTGTCGACTACCAGGTGTAATAAATTAGTTTGACAAAATACAATTTATTACAAACTTAAATTTATGACAACTTATCCTGAGTAGAGCAAGTGGACATAGGGAGCTAGTACATGTAACATTCACTCAACGATGTTGAGTGAGTAACTAGGCAACAGTGTGGCCGGGTGGGGATCGCTTAGTCTTATCCAGTTCGGCAAGACTCGCTGTATAAATTCAATCGAGGGTATGCCACTGCTAGAAATCTGCCTTATTGTCACTGCAGTAGTGATATTTTCCGTCGCAAACGTTGTTGTGATACAGCATTATTTTCGTGGCAGAAAATTTCACAAGAGGTCAGAGCCGGTAGTTTACCAGCCCGTCGAACAAGATAACATGGGACATTTATATTACTGAGTTACACTTCAAGTTCATGGGACTTCAGATCCGGGTGTTGGCGGAGTTTGGGCGTTCAGAGGGATATGCATTGTAGTTTGTTGTTTCTTTTAATTAGTGGTAATCGACATCGGGGGAATATTGAAATTTAGATGACCAAGATTTGATATCATAGAAGACTTCAAGAGTCTAGCATTTCTAAAGAGTATAGTAATATAGCAAGGTGGAGATCTGACATCCAAATACGACAACAGCAAGGAACTTTACTGCTCAGCTACTCGCATCGGAAATAAATTGAATCTCTTTCATGCAAGAAAAATTATCACTTTATTTCTGCAACGAAGCCGGCGGAGAAAGGCACTCGGATGTTGTGCACGTTCTGCTCTATGCATCATTCCTCACTGTTCACTTTGTTGGCCAGGAGACGATTCGCTGCAAGAATGACTTATTTTTATTCTGACAGTTTTGATCCGAGTTCGCTTTTCAAGACGTCGTTGCATTTTCACGCATACTGACTCAGAGATCAAAACGTTATGTTTGCGATATATAAGTTTCCTTCCATGGTGTAACGATTGTCTTATAAGTCGTGTATGTTTTATATATAGTGCATCAGATGTAACACCTTGGATATAGATATTTTTTCCTTTTTCTAGCTTGAAACAAATTTATTGATAACATTCCTGTAGTAGAGATTGCGGAAATAAAATGAACGATGAAGGGGAAGCGTTCTGTTCATCCATAAATGGGCTTCAAGCCAGGTATAAAGAAAAACATGTTATTTTAAATCAATCATTTAATTATTACAGTCGATGCAAATTCAGGATGTATTTATTCAAAATTGTGACTCTGTTTGTTTGCTCCCTCAAACAAATTCCGTCACCACTAAATTAAAATTGATGTATGATTTGAGATAATTTAATGCCTCTTTAATATTTACTATGATACTCAGTACACCGGCAAAAGAATTGTGACAATTATTGTGGCAGATAGAGTTGTGGAACTACACTGAAGTTTCTTACAAAGGCAACTCTTCTCGGTCTGTACCCTGAGCCCGCATTTCCTTTGGCTAGCAGCAAGAACCATTCATGAACTTCTGCTCGAATCTGATTGGCTGACAAACGGCGAAAATAAACATTTAGCGCAAAAATCGGCCAGAGTCTGTGCTCTTGAATTGGTGTTGACCAAAATAAAAGCGTAGTTTAAAAACAATTGAAACGAGTTCCTAAACTTTTGTAAGAAAACTATACTGAAGTTGACCTCAGTTTGGTACGCCGGTACGCCGACTTTGGAAATGAGTCGGCAAGGGTACCCAGCGGAGGTGTTCTGGAAAACAGATTTTCTGCAAGGTTTTTTTTTTTTTTTTTTGCTGGCTGGGAATGATGTTGGTGTTGCTAGATGCTAGTTTTCTCCTTTGGAAGAGGCCGAACTTGCATGGAAATGACGTCAGCGGTTTCTTTGTCTCACACCGACAGTTACCCTGTAACCCCCATGATCCACCCTACCTCCCCCGGCTGAAGGGCTAAATTTGGACCTAGTGCCACACCCAGCGTCTCATTTTGTCGTGGTATATTTGGCTTGCCTTCTTCCTGGCTGAGAGATTTTCTGAGACCCTGCTGGGAAATGAAACCTTGTGCGTTTTATATTCCCAGCAACTGAAATAATGTCAAAAGCGTTTATTTGCTGTTTACTTTGTAGCGAATACGTTCCCTGATGAATTCTAAGACATTGCTTTGTTGGGTGCCCATGAGCCGATTGGAGGCGTCATGCTTGCCTTGGTGACTATGATTATTCCAACATGCATTACTGCAGTAAAAGAACTAAAATATTTCTTCTCAGAGTTAGTTATAGCTATCGTGCTAAAAGATAAAGCAACTTCTGCAAAGGAAAGACCAAGAAAATGATTTAAGGATTCCATACATGTATTTCATTTTCCCCCTGTTTAACGAAGATACGCTATAGTAACAAAACGAAGCCCTCTCCAACCTAGTCCCCAGGGCGCTTTTCCCTTCAGAGCGGGAGGGTCGCTCTGAAGGAAAAAGCGCCCTGGGGACGAGGTTGAGCCCTCTCAAGACAAGAAGCGCCCATTTCATGCATGTGTTGAGTTTGAACATTTCATCATCTCTATAAATAGCAAAATACGAGTTTTACTAGTATGTCAGACTAGTAGTCACATCGGTTATCACCTAACAGGTAGTACGTGTTTTCTAGCCGTGGTTCCGAAATGCAAGAGATTTGCATGCTGGATCGGTTCTTGAAATGGGATAGAATTTCCCCTTTAGTGCCAAAATAGACTTTAGAGTGAATTATTCTTGTTCGCCCGGCTTTGTGGTGTATCTGCAGCTTAGTATACAGCTTATTACTGTAATTAACATGTTCTGAGATTCTTACAAATAGAAAACGCGCGCATTTGTTTACAAAGACTGATGCAAAAACAAGGGAGTTGAGCTCGAGCCGTAGGCGAGTGTTTACAAAAACAAAGTTAATATACTTTGCTCAATAATTTCATGATTTTTTTAGATCTGTTCGGTTTGTCACTTGGACTGGATCAAAACTTAGCTGTAAACACAGCGTTCAATTCAATGAGAAATGTTAAAAATTCATCGTCAAACACGCAAAATTTCACACTTTTTTGTAATCTTGGGTGTACCAAAATGTGTAACGCATGTACAAAGCGTGTACGCCGTCGTCAAAACGTTTTGCACGAGCGAAATTATCATGAACTGCCATTGGTGCTTTCAGTCAATTATCCATTTAGTATTTTAGTTCAACTTTGTCACAAACATGTGGATTACTTTTTATTATTTATGAATTTCTCCCGCGATTTCGCTCACAAAGATTCAAAACAACCTTGGTAAACATGGCATCTTGAGCTGTTCCGATGGACTCGTACCTTCTAAGTAAATTCGTGAAAGACAAAGTTTGAAACGTGAAAATGAGCATATTGCAGAGTCCGTAACAGGCTGCTAAGATATTCCAGGCTTATTTTACTGGGTGGAGTGTCCTTCAGATGAAACGCAGAACTAAAAGACGAGTTTAACAGTGCAAACATGGAAATAATAGTAAACGTTACTGTTTACTGAAACGCGCACATTTTTATTTAATTTTGAAGTTGACACGTATCTGTGGTCAACAAGTCATCAAGTTTTTATAACGCGGTTTTTCAAATCCTTGCGTCATACAAAGACGTGCTTTGCAAAACAGCTCAGCAGAAAACAGCGTCGCAGCGAATGAGGCACGTTCATGATTCAGGAAAGAAAACATTTCTCTCAGTGGAGGCTGCGTTAAAGACGCAAACAAGTCTGTGGATAAAAGAGCTGTCAGATTTTGAAGAAACTCCTCACAAGTTACACTACCTCAGCTGAAATATGCTTCTTGCAGTGGATATTGGTGTTTTCGTTGGCTCGGTCTTCGTTCTCTCCTTCGTTTACGTGTCTTTTCTCAAGAAAATGATGAAAACATCCTCTGAGGTTAGCAGAGAAAAAGAGGAATCCGGCGGCAAATCTCACAAAGAAGCGACAGACTAACTGACATTTCAACCGAAGGACGCGGAACAGTAAAAAAGACACAAGTCAAGTTAAATCAAAGCTCATTCCCTCACAAGTATATGCACTTCTGCCATCGCTAATTCAACGGTTTTCATTGCAGCCATCCAACATTGTTTCCAGTTCAGCTCTGGCGACTTATTCACTGAGAACTGGCGCGTTTCTTCCACCTACAAAAGAAAGAAGCTACGAGCCCGTATGCCATTTTATCAGTCAAGTAAATAAGTCTGCAAAAGTTCATTCCCACGACTCCAGAGTGTTCCAGCTCAAAGTGGTCCCTCATTGAAACATCCATGCTTGCTTTTCAGCTCTTATTACTGCACTCATAATGTAACTTATTGTGATCTGTATGTTAAGATTTTTCAGAAAAAATGTAAAGCATAACTGAGTTTAACTTCCAAATTAATTTAAATGTTGTAAACGCAATTTAAACCTGTGGAACATTTTGAGGAACAATAGTCAGTTTTTTTTTAAAAAGGACATAGATGATTCCTTATATGAACATATGCGCTTCAAATCACACAGAAACTTAAGTTCAATACTTAGCCTCATTGTAAAGAAATCGCCTTGTATACAACACAAGAAGATACATGTAATGATTATAACATGCACATACTTAAAAAGTTTTATTCACTTCTTCCATTGCTCATGATTCAATGTCGACATGTAGAATTCAACTCGTAATCTTGTTTTTAATCAGCTGCTTTCCTAAAATTCTTGTTTTATTAAGTAACGACTATAGTAAGTTCTTCGATTATTTCAGTGTAACAGTGGGTGTGAACTCCCTAATAAACTGTTTTGATAAGCTTATGCAAATACCTCAATGGTACCTGCTCTTGAAATTCCGTGTCACTGCCGCAAACCTTATAAACATTGTAACGTAAGCTCGTGTTTTTTATCTAAAACGAGGTCCCTGTTAGAAAATCCCACAAAATAGTAAACGTCAAAGAATGTCCTTAGGAAGGGCCATGGTGGGCGTGTCACCCGCATGTATGTAGTTTTCCAGATTGTAAAACAGTCTACTTTTCTTTCGAGATATCGATGGGCAACGTTGACCACACCTAATTCTACAAAAATTTTCCCGTTCATTCCAGATCCTTTTCTGAACACGTAAGCTACTACTTTGGGAATTCGAAAAAGTGGTCGCTACTTAAGGTGGGGGTATACCCGATTTTGAGTGAAATTTTAAGAGGTTTAAGGAAGGGATAGAAGAAAGAAAATTATTTTTGAAACACCAACAGACAGTTGACCCCCATGTAAGAGCACCCCAGGTTGTCAGGGGACTGTTTGGGTGTCCATATACTAATTTTTAACTTCAAATTCTAATTTTGAAATCATATTAAATCTTTAATATTTCTTATTTCTCCAAATTTTACTAATCCTTTGAGAAAAACTATGGCTTCCCAAACATCCCCAAAAATCACCAAAAAATTTACAAAACACCGCTAAACATAGCTTTGTGAAATGAGCATAGAATTTCTGTATTACTTGAAACGCAGACCAGATATTCGCATTAAACCAAGTTTAGCGGTGGAAAAACAGGCTTCAGGTGTACACCCGCCTTAAGCTTAGTAGTTAACGAGAAGCGACCACATGCTGAAACAACAGAAACACCTCACTTACCCGAGCTTTAAGGGTGACACTGTTTCTCCAACCACAAATAATCTGAAACTTTTAATTACAGATCTTTATTAAACGATGCCATATTACGGTAAATGGGATCAAGTATGGTATACCTTTATTTAAAGTAATGACTAGTACGAATTAGAATCTTTGACTGAGAGCTAAAAAACAAAGAAAATGACCGGTTGGTAATTCTTGAAGGTGCATCATGGCCACGGTCGCTTACGAAAGCTTTTGAGTGACAGTACAAACGGCGGTTTACAATGATGGTCGTAACAAGAGCTGGCCGCTTACGAGATTGGTCACAAGGAGAGCTTTGACTGTACAAGTAAACAGTTTCAGTGAGCTAGCTGGGTTGATAGAATATTGGCTTGATTATCAACAAAAAATTGATGAACGTCAATTAACGACCATTCACCGCCTCGGCGAATTTGGAAAAGCTGACGTTTCAAGTGTTAGTCCTTCATCAACAGATTTTGCGTTAGCTTAAAATGTTCCCTACCGCGGTCAATTTACCGTTATCAATACCAAGTTTACAATCGACCAATAAGTGTTTTAAAAATTATTTATGCAACAATCAGTCTATGCTAAAAGTTGTCCTGATTTCAAGCTGCTCGTCACATCTCTTTACATGTAATAGCGTCTTTGATCAGATAACATTCCAACTTTTTTCTCTTTTATTAATAATGTTTGTCGTTTAATTAGTCAATACATACACAACAAAATAATTCAATTAAGTCATTAGGTTATTTAAGGTAAATTCAGGAGGGTAAACAATGCGTTTATCGGTTTAGTTTCCCTGCGACATTCAGTGTTCTTGGAGGCGAAAGAAGGGGATATAAACCCGTTGGAAACGTCGCTCTAAATTGGATAACCCCAAAGAGTTCTTGTTAAAGAAACAACGTAAAATTACTTGACAGTACAACGGAAAAATAACAACAATGGCAAACCCGCAAGGGACGCTATTCGAAAAGTACACAAATTCCTAGCTTTAAAATGTAAAATCTATCTCGAAGTAGATACAAGAATAATTTTGGTACTGCATCTTGTACAATAGATTTGTGGAAAAAATGAAAAAATAAACCACTATCTACGTAAGCTGAGGTATATAAATGTTGTAGCTCAAACTACACATTCAGGCTCCTATTAAAATGGAATATTGAAAGGAAAATGAGGATGAGCACCATCTCTTGGAACTTTCTTGCCATCCACCTGAAAAATGATCATATCAAAGTGTTAATTCTCCTTACCAACTGCCATATATTTTGTTTAATGCCAGTTCTGAGAACTTATTAGTACATCAAGATAACATGTACATTGTACATTGTACATTTACCACATGAACATTTAACTTCACTGGTATTTACCTCTGCCATAGGAATGCAAGCTCTCCAAGGTCTGTTAAAGGATTCAATGACCTTCATGTCATCATCAGAGAGCTCAAAATCAAAAACCTGCATTAACAAATACATAAAACTCTCAGAAATGCAGGCTGGCTGCATGTGCACAAGTGACAAAGCTTTAAGTAATCTCCTTGGCAGCCATCAATATTGGGTTGACACTCTCTTCTCCAAGTGAAAAAAGGTGTTGTGTGACATTTCGATTCATAGGCCCTCTCTGCCCTCAGCACACAAATATTGTACCACAAGCCAAAAAAGCATCTGTTTAGAAGCCAAGGAGACTACAACATGAGCCAGGTTTCATAATTTTGTTTTAAACGTTTATTTCAAAGTTTTTGGGCCAAATCTCTTGGAAAACAGAAGACGCCAACACTTAAAAAACTCTCCCCTCAATACTGTGGAAAGTTCTTTTTTTGTCATGAAAGAAAGTGTCCCAACAATGTACAATGATAAAAAAAAAAAATTAATATAATACATTTATAATAAAATGCATTGTAAAGGAGATCATTCATTTACCTTCTTGGTGTAACATTCTCCAAAAACTTTATCAACAACAGTGGTTTTCATTTTGAAACATACAAATAATACTGAATAAACAGGACAACCTGATATGTAATTGACAAACTTACCTCAAAGTTGCTCTGAATGCGAGAAGTTGTAACACTCTTGGGTATGACAGATACGCTCCTCTGTACCTGAAAGCGGATGCACACCTGGGCTGGGGACTTGCCGTATTTCTTGGCAATTTCCAACATCTTGGGGTCATCCATTAGTAAAGGTTCTCCTGGTTTTGCCCAAGGACGATCAGGTGATCCCAGAGGACTGTATGCCGTTACTGTTTAAAACATACAAACGAACAAACGCTAACCTCATGACAATAGGCAGGGTGCATGTACTAAGATGCTACATAGCATTGAATCCCCTTACCACGAAGGTTATAATTTTTGGACCACAAGAATGGTTGCAAGATAGTATTGTGAGTACCTTAATGATTGATTTTTGGTTTTGATGACTTGTTTAACTTCCATTAAATGGGTCATAAAAGACCACCTTGAGATGCAATCAAAATGGCAGTATGTATGATTACTGCACCTTTTAAACAATGTGAACTTTGCTTTTTCACTACCGTCAATCATCTATTAAGCAGACCTCTCAGGAAACCAAAGTTACTTATCTTAGTATATTTAATTGTAACTTGCTTTTCTCGTCATTAGTATATCTATTTATAAATTTTAGCTTTATCTAGGAGAACAGCTTTTATATGGGAATTCAGTTTCCCACTGCTGTTATCCTCCCACTAGTTTTTTTTCTTATATATCTTATCTTTTTAGTTGTAAATGTCTGTTGTTTGGAAAATCTTAATAAATAACAAATAAAATAAATAAAAGTTCATTTTAACTGGTTCGTGACAAAAGATCACATCTGTCGGTTGTGATCCATTTTGTTTGATCCTGTTTTTCAAGGTTTGTTGGCTGTTGTCATTGTTATGATTTGATGGACGTATACAAAACATGGACCCGGGTCCATGGACCACCCCTGTGGACCAGGTCCATGGACCACCCCATGGACCCGGTCCGTGGACCACCTCTGTGGACCCGGTCCATGGACCTGACCCCATGGACCACCCCTAGCTGAGCCTGTTTTTCATTGTATACATGTACATGGAAACAGACAGACACAAAAC
This sequence comes from Meandrina meandrites, assembly GCA_963693305.1. Lineage (NCBI taxonomy): Eukaryota > Metazoa > Cnidaria > Anthozoa > Scleractinia > Meandrinidae > Meandrina > Meandrina meandrites. The sequence continues at coordinate 328,034 of OY855916.1, forward strand.
ATGGACCCAGGTCCATGGACAACCTTATAGACCACCCTGGTCCATGGACCACCTGATGGACCACATCTTATTTTCAAAAGCAAATTGTACCTGTCAGTGTAAAGGTTAGACTGGGGACATGGTATAGAACTCAGACTTATGACACTCAATATCCAGTTCCTGCTTTCTTATATGTAATTGAAGCTTTTGCCAGTTATGATGGGCCAGCAGGGGCATGTGAGGTTTTGGTGTTCTCCTCATGGATTTTGCTCGATATTATTTTTCATACAATCACTGAAGTACAACAGAACATACTACCCTATCATTGTTACATATATGATGGGATGCAAAATATCTAGTGCTTATCTGTTAGATTCGTTGCAAACAAAGTTTAGCTTTAAATACATATGCTATTAAGAAATACTGATAAAATAAAGCTGACCTAGTGGAGTGTCACCATTTGATCACACAAAACAACAGTGAGGTCAGACATCATATTAAAGTACTGCTTGATATGTGAGCCTGCTAATCTAATGCGTTGTTAATGCAGAACATTGGTGTTTGCACTCGAAAGCAAAAAAAAAAAGTTGTGCAGACATTTTGTCCAACCACTGTTGGAATTTCATCGGACATTGGCAAATTGTGGTCGGCCAATGTCCAAAGTCCAACTGTTATTTTCCGCCCGAATCCACCATACTGTGGAACCCACATATATATTGTGCATGAACATGTATGATGAAAATCAGGCCCAGGGGTGGTCCATGGACCTGGTCCATGAGAGTGGTCCATGGACCGGGTCCATGGACCAGGTCCACGGTCCACAGGGTGGTCCATGGACCGGGTCCACGGGGGTGGTCCATGGACCTGGGTCCATGTTTTGTATATGTCCTGATTTGATGGCAACAAAAAAATACAACTGGTTAGTTGGGTTTTGAACTTTAGAGTTTACATGCTATTGAAAGGTACAGTAAGTAATTCAGTTAACTTTTCTCTTGCCTAGCGGTGTTTGTATTATATTATGTTGTGGTACAATCTTATCCTTGGTTCACATTTTGTTTTCCTTTGTTAAATTGGGTATGGTAATGTATCACAATGAGTTTAAAACAAAGGAAAATAGAATTTGAACAGGGCATAAAATTGAACCACAACATATTCACCAGCTTGCACTGGAAAAACAGTCTCCATAAACACGAAACTGTTATGATCAATTCACGAATTTGAATACAAGGAATGCACTTACCTAGAACATTTTGCTTCCTGCAGTGTTCTACAAGGTCAGCTTGATTTAGGTACGGATGACACTCTACTTGTAAAACAGCAGGCTTTATTTTGCCACTGGCTATGATGTCGTCAACTTGTTTGCTGTTAAAATTTGACAAACCTAAAAAAAGAAGTATAACTGAAATAACCCGGCCATAGCATGTTGTGCTTCTTTGAGATAAGAACTGCAACTCATAAAGTGACAAGTTGACTAAAGGATGCTTGTCATGTTCTGATTTGTTGATTTTTAAAGAAAAAGTATGAGTGCTCGAAAAACTTTCTTTTGTAGTGCAACAGGGTTTCTAATTCAGGTCGACTCAATTTTACAAGTCGTAGCATGTAAACCTCTTATTACACTTAACACCCCTTAACAAGTAGTCTGCATGTCTTGTTTGAACTATCCACTGTGTCTGGCCAGTCAAAGGTGACTTTGTTAAGTCTGTGTTTGGGCCTCTTAAAGTGGCCAGCCAGGCTAGACCTTATTTATACTGGTTTCCATACCATTACTCAACAAGGAGTACTTCTGCTCCTCCCTAGATAAGATGCTATCACTGGGTTACCCTTAGCATTACATATGCTGAACCCAGGCCATTTATATACAGCTATTTCAATTAACATTGTCGGATTAAAGCTTCAAGCCTACGAGTCAAGACCGAATGGTGCCATGGGTATTTACTGGAATTTGTATATCAGCGTTGAGGAAATCTACAAGTTTGTATTTTTGCACGTGGAGTATTTGTTTTTCTTTCCATGAAACCTTTCTTGTATCTTTTCTTTCGCTGTTATGTGGTTCAATTATTCTTTTTTAATGAAAATCGGCAAAAAAGGATTTTTTTCACGTCTGAAGAGAAAGGAACTTAAGGAAGCGCAAAAAGTCTTATTTGCTATATCGCTATATCTCATTAGTATTCAGCACACAAGGAGCAATCAACCTTCGCCCATACTACCTTTCAGTCTTGTCTTTAAGCTTTAAGCTTCCATCCGACAACGTTAATTGAAATAGCTGTATACGTTATTTGAAGATGAAAAACTTACACTGATGAAGGGTAGAGCCTGAAACGTTTGGATTATTCTAACTGGACTTTAGCACTATTTTAACATTTTCATAACTTATTCCATTTATTTATACACCTGGGCGGGCATTGCGAGAGTAAAGTGTCTTCGCAATGACACAATGCAGTGACCATAAGCCAGGGCACAAACCTGGACAACGTAATCAGGAGTCCAGTGCACTAACCATCAGGCCTTACACCCCTTGATTATATATCTATTTAGTTAACAGCAAAAAAGTAATTAATACCAATTGCTCTGACAAGCCCATCATCCACAAGTGCTTCCATAGCTTGCCAAGTATCACATGGATCATGGTAAGCATAAATCAGATTCCCTTTTTCATCCTTAGGAAACGGCACATCACCATCTTGTAAGGAAATAGGCCAGTGTATGAGGTAAAGATCAAGATAATCTAATCCCAAGTCACTAAGAGTACCCATCAAAGCAGAGCGCACATCATTGGGATTGTGTTTTGTGTTCCACAGTTTAGATGTAATAAACAAGTCCTCCCTATTTATCTGCAAAAGAAAATGACAGATTTCTGGATAAACACATGAAAGCTTAGTCTGCTTTGATACACTCAATATAAACAATGATTGTAATTTATTTCAGGTTAAATGCACATCATTTAAGAATAAAAATTTGCGACAAAAGTTTAGCACAACATTTTGATGTTGCCATGACATCATTTTCAAGTGACAAAAATAAAACATTCATTGACAAACAGTCTAATATATACGTTGTGGAGTGAATACATATACAACAAATCAAGATGCATGTGAATTGGGCAAACTCCGCATTTTTTTGCCCAATTAATTTGACTAAGAGTCAAGGGGGGGCCCCAGATGAAGGAACTTGGATGGATCTTGCAAGAAAACTAACTCCTTTTTTTGTTAATTATAATCCAAGGGAAATCAAATGAGAATAAAACTACTTAGAGGCCTCTTACAAACTCTGTGACAATACCCTGTCAACTCTAATCTGCATTACCATGGACTGTGATTCGGTACCAACAAAAATCCATAGAATCTAGCAATACCCAGTAATGCCCAGTAAAATCATCTATAAACTTCACCATAACTGGGCTTAACCCTCATGCTGTCTGATAGAATAAGTCTAATTAAATAAACATTACAGCAATGGTTGCCACTTGGACTAGCTACTTGGAAAATAGACCCCCTTGGCTAAACTGTAGAATACCGGGCCACTTATTTGCATCTCATTGAATATGAATAGTTCCTTTTGTTTCTATATGCTTCGTTCTAAAAAGCATTCAGAGATATGTTAATAAGTGGCCCGGTATTCTAAAATCGCTCCACCCCCTTAAAGTACTATTGATGGGCTCACCTTCGCCCCCCCCCCCCCCCACCCCCCCCCAAAAAAAGTCCCTCCCATTCTCTTAAACCGCGGGTGTCTCATCTCTCCACCCGGCCAATTTTCAGACGTATGCTTTTCGACCCTACCGTGGATCCAATGCAAGACTTAAGAGCCTCTCCTATTTCCTTTTCATTGCCATACACTGCTGCACAATCAATATGTCTGTATCCAGCCTGTATCGCGAATTTCACAGCATTGGCGACCTCGCCCGGTTTGCTTTTCCAAGTTCCTAGACCAACTGTTGGAATCGATCTACCATTGTTCAACTTGATAGTTTCCATTATGATTTCAGAACAAAATGACGGACCACTTCTTTGTAAACGCCTTAGACGAGCAGCGGTTCAATAGATAGACATAAACGACCAGAAACACAATATAAATTTAGCGACGAACGCCGAGTCAGACGAGTCACATCACCTTCGAGAAGTGGTCGCGTGGTGCTGAAATACTGGTGCAAGGTTATTCGGATGATTTTGGAAGTTTAGGCCTGGTACCAAAAGAGTGCGGTGAATGCTGTCGCGCGCGGGGGTTGGAGCGCGGGGGACACCTGCCATGAATAAATTCATTTGGCAAAATTTTGCTTGTCCTAAATCTTTTAAAACGCTTTTGTCTCGTCTATTTTGGTGCGATCGAGCTGTCATTTTCCAGTGAAAGAAAAGAATGATGGAAGATGGAGTGTTCCACTCTTTTACACATTATCCTTTACAAATGTCGTCTTTGATTTGGTAGATTGCGCTTTACGGCGACGCGAGAGCGCCATTAGTGCCAAATTGAAAAATCCATGATTTTGCGGATCGAATAGAAGACAGCACTCTGTTATTTTATCAAAAATAGATCAGTCGAAACCTGTAGTGTGTCATGATAGAAGCGGATTTGTTAATTAAACTTTGTTAATTGAACTTTGCCAGCGAGTAAAAGTCGTTTAAATATGCAAATTTGAGTTAACGCCTTCTATCTTTTTTTAAAAGCGCTTTTTTAGAATTCCACTTCTGTCATGACACACTAGAGTATTCCTAGTTTACCTCTCTGCATTGCCAGCTCATGAAATTATAAATCTGCTCTGAATTCTTGGACACAAAATTGTCGGAAAAGTCCATAATTTGAGATTTCCGAGGGTGTTCCGATCAAAACACGAGTGCTAAGGGAGGTAATTATGGAAATTACATTGCACGCTTTAATGTTGAGAAAAGAAAAGAAAAGAACATTGCTGAGCAGAATGTTTTCGGTTTTACAAAGAAAAAGATACAATCAAAATGCATTGTAAAATAAACTGATATCATAAACAAGACAGAATCTCGGGTCGCCCACTACCTCTCGGAACGAGTAATTTAATTGGTTCGTAAAACAATAGATAACAGGTCATAACAATGCCCCGACCCCTGAATAACAATAGAGGTAGTGTTTACAACAGGCGAATGAAAATAGAAGTTCCAGAGAGGTAGTGTCTTACTGAGAATCTCTTGTGTCTCAGACTTGAATCTTTTGCTGTTCTGTTGACTGGGGCCACAGGGTCCGTGCCACAGCTTAGCTTTATAGCTTAGCCATGAGCGACTCATAAGTGCAAGGGCACTACGCCAAAAGGGCAAAGTAGTATCAATTGGCCAATATTTCTACAAGTAGAGCTACTGTTCTTGAGGGACAGTACTATAATGAAAGGAAAATAACGGCTCTAAAAATTTGAATTCAAAATATACAATGTTTATTTTTTTTTTGTTATTTGATATTTAAAAGTTAATCACTTCGCACGGGACCTGAGACGGGACGCACGAGGGGAAGAGAACCTTTCGCGCGCGAGTGTCTGCGTGTGAAGAGTTTCCTCACGCATTCTCATGTGCTCGACTGACCCTGAGAAAAACAACAGACTACTCATTATATACAGAGTAAATCAGCGGGGTAAGTCCCGTCGAAACTCATATCTTTGCCTTACAGAAACCGTATTCTTCATGAAGAACACTATTTATTCGAAATCCCACGAGCATGGATAGATTTTCAGCCTATTCCGTTCAGGCCTCTGAAAATTAAGGTTAATCATGCTGTGATTGGTTTAAAATTATTGACGTTACAGAAACTGATCAAACGGTTCCGCAGGGGGTATTTTTCACCGACCCGAAACAGTGGTGGTAAAATTGAATGGCCGTCTGGTAAATGTTCTAGAACGTTCAGGCAATAAAATATACAAGATACAACGTACCCTCCACTGAGCAACGGTTTGTAAGTAGCAGGATTTATTTTATTTATTTGAAGAGGTAATATTGTAAATGATATTAGCATCGTGATGCAGTTTTATTTTGGTTTAATGTCGGGATATGTTATGGGCAAGTAAAAAATAAACGCATCGGACAATTCTAAACAGCAATCTCCATAGCACGGTTTATTAGTTTAATAGTCCTTTTAAAATACTTTCTTGTTTTTGACGGACAAAACAATCTGAAATTTCAACAAGAGAGACTTGAACGCGCACTTTATATATTTCTATATTAGCTTATATTCTCTATTGCTTTCTTTGAAAGCAATTGAAATGTAGCCTTTATTTTATTGGTTTATATTTTTTCCCGTTATTTTCTTTTCTTCGACTTTATCTCTTTTGCCAGCAAAATGATAAAGAAGAATGCGCTTTCCTCCGCTCCAATTCTAGTATCGCGGCAGTTAATCTATATAAAGTATCAAAGCAAAATTGCAGGACAACACGGAAACGCCAAGAAACAGATAGCGCTAAAGCTGTTATGTCGACCAAGGAGTGTAGGCGCGATAAAGTTTCGTGTAGAACCTATGCTGGATCAATATTTCTTTGCCATTTCTTCATTGCTCCTTGTTTTTAAGCCAGTGTATATTTATTTACGAGTGTGTGGCGTTTCCGGAGAAATCATGGATGTTCAAATACCGCAGGTTAAGCCTAAAGGTTAAAGCGTTGAAGGCCGAATTGAAGGATCTGGCCATGCATGGCCGAATACACACAGAACTGTTATTTCTCTCGCCGTGACTCTGGCATAAAGGGATACCGGGCGGAGAATTGTTAAAAAGCAAATCTTGCGAATGTTTTTAAAAGTTTCTCGGACACTTTTTTGAGAAAATTGACACCTGAAATTTCCAAAAATAAGCCCTGGCCTCATATTTGCTCAAAGTAACTTTTAGGTGAGCTTAAGGTGGCTCGACTGGGTTTTTTAGGGGCAACCCCGCTCAAGTTTGAGAACTAACCAGACTGTCATTAACAATGCCATCGAAAAACGATCACCACAGCTGAATTAGGTAAAGATGAAAATTTGTTATGACCAGTGTTATTTTGACATCGGAGTTGTCATAGCAACGTAATGACGTCATCACGTTTATTAATTTCGTTCGTATTGCTCGGCACCAGGAGATTTTTTCGGAAATCGCTTAAGGGAGCATGTACCTCCTATACCTGCCTCAATGTTGGCAAAGTTTGAACAAATTCTGTGAGAGAGTTATCGAAATTTTAGGGGATGAAGTTTCGAGGGTCATAAATACAGTAAAAAACATACTATTGAGATAATAGGGTAATATCTGAAGAACACGACGTGCTTTGGGAATGCAGTTTCATCTCATAGTAGTTTGATGCCATTTAAAATTGTGTATACAAAATTATGGGGATCGCCACGACCGATTGCGAAAAAAACGGATTTGATGAGCGTGCATTCAGGTGCTCTTGTTGCCACTTTTGTAAATAATTTGGTCTACACCTACAAATGTGATAATTATTTGGAAACCGCTCGATGAATGTTTTTAAAAACTTGTCAATCTCGAGGTTTGTCATCAGTTTATATGGCCTGCAAGTTTCAAGGTCATTGAAAACACATAAGGCAATAAAATCAGGGCTCCAATGTACTACTTTTTTCTCCCAGATTTTGTGTTTACAAGTGAGTGTCCTCATTATTCACGGGCATTGTATTCAACTTTCATTTTCACGTGCACAACTCAGCAAAAAATTCATTTGCATTTTATCAGTGAGTTTAGACCTTTTTCCTGATCTGTTGTTCTACACAAATATAGCTTTTCGTTTCCTGGAGAAAGAGACCCTCGGCATTGCTGCATTACAGTCTAATGGCGTAACAAATATTATTACAGTTTTCAAGTCATATAAGCATGTTTCCCGAACATTTTTAGAAAGCAATTGAGCGTTCTGTTTAATGCAAATGAATTTTTTCCTGACTTGTGCACGTGGACATGAAAGTAAAAAACAATACACGTGAATAATGAGGACACTCACTTGTAAACACAAATCTGCGAGAGAAAAGTAGTACATTGGAGCCCCGATTTTATTGTCTTAAATGTTTTCAATGACCTTGAAACTTTTGCAGGCCATATAAACTGATGACAAACCTCGAGATTGACAAGTTTTTAAAAAAATTCATCGAGCGGTTTCCAAATAATTATCACATTTGTAGGTGTAGACCAAATTATTTACAAAAGTGGCAACAAGAGCACCTGAATGCACGCTCATCAAATCCGTTTTTTTCGCAATCGGTCGTGGCGATCCCCATAATTTTGTATACACAATTTTAAATGGCATCAAACTACTATGAGATGAAACTGCATCCCCAAAGCGCGTGGTTTTCTTCAGATATTACCCTATTATCTCAATAGTATGTTTTTTGCTGTATTTATAACCCTCGAAACTTCATCCCCTAAAATTTCGATAACGCTCTCACAGAATTTGTTCAAACTTTGCCAACATTGAGGCAGGTATAGGAGGTACATGCTCCCTTAAGCGATTTCCGAAAAAATCTCCTGGTGCCGAGCAATACGAACGAAATTGATAAACGTGATGACGTCATTACGTTGCTATGACAACTCCGATGTCAAAATAACACTGGTCATAACAAATTTTCATCTTTACCTAATTCAACTGTGGTGATCGTTTTTCGATGGCATTGTTAATGACAGTCTGGTTAGTTCTCAAACTTGAGCGGTGTTGCCCCTAAAAAACCCAGTCGAGCCACCTTAATTCTCGGGGAGGGCGATGGAGAGAGGCGGGGGGATATATTTGGTCTAGTAATCTTTGGATGATTAATTAGACAAAAAACTGTCTCTGAAAACTATTTTCGGAAGGATTTTTTTATCTGAGATTTGGAAGGCTCGTTGTTTTGGAAGGCGGCGAAGACTGGAGGGGTGGGGGCGGGGAGGATGGCAGGGAGGGAGAGCTTATGTTCGGAATTTTTGCGGTTTGCCAACCGACGATGCAAGCAAGTAGGCAAAGAGGACGTCATTGATCGCATCTTTCAATGTGAAGATACAGTATTTCTTGTATTTATCTATGATTCACTGCATGCAGCTTATGTAGTGATATAATATTTAGGCTCTATTCATTAAGCAATGTAAAATGAGTCCACTATATTTCGTTTCTTCCAGATTTGTCTATTTTTATGTATCAATTTTTGATACAATTGGAAAGGTAAAAAGGCCATTAATATTAAAAGGAAAAAAGAAAGAAAAAAAAGCACGGCAATTTTTAACCTGGAAGGTAAGAAAAGATCACTTGCCACCAAACAAGTGAAGATAACATGCTCGTAGCATGGATCTACATTGGCATCGTTGTACTGGGATTTCTCCTCAACACTATCACAATATTGACTTTCAACAAGAACCGAGATCTGCTAACTGTGTCCGATGTGCCAATCCTGAGCATCGCAATAGCAGACGGTGTTTTGGCTGTATTTGTAATCCCATTTGGAGCAGCTGCAAGTTTCCTCGGCACGTGGCCATTTGGTGCAGGTGGGTGCAGTTGGTACGCATGCGTTACGGCCATCATTGGCTTCGGTACCATGCTGCATCACACACTCCTTGCAGTTGAGAAGTGCTGGAAGATCCATGATCCGTTGACAACAAATCTCAGTCGCAAAAACATGCTAACAATCATTGTTTTCCTCTGGGGATTTGCAGCACTTTGGGGTATCTTTCCATTGTTTGGCTGGTCATCTTATGGCGAAGAAGGCACTGGAGACACGTGCTCCATAAAATGGCAGTCCCAAGGCATCGCTCATTCTTCTTTCATCATTAGCGTTTTTGTCATTTTCTTTGTGACTCCTACTGTTTCCATAGTTTTGTCATATTCCATTATCTACTACGATTTACAACAAATGGCTAAACGGGGAAAACACGATTGGGGCAACGAAGCACAGCAAACATTAGATGTTGTGCTTGGTAGAAAGAAAGTGGCCTTGACTGCTTTTATAATGATGGCTAGTTTCTTTGTGGCTTGGACGCCCTATGGCGTCGTGTCGTTTTACTTAGCATTTGGTCAACCTAAGTACATATCTCCATTGGCTTCTACTATCCCCGCCATATTTGCCAAAACATCTGTGTTTCTCAACCCAATTGTCTACGTCATTCGGTACAAGAGATTCCGAGAAGGAGTGAAAAAGCTTTTTAAGAAGATAAACGTTCCAAATCATTCAGTTTCCCCAAATGCAGGCATTGTAGTCTAATGGTTAGTGCGCTGGTTTCCGGATCGAACGGTTCTAGTTTGAGCCTTTAACGGGGTCGATGTGTTGTTCTCATGGGTACGACACTTTATTCTAACAGTGCCCCCCCCCCCCCCCCCCCCCCCCACCCCTACACAGGTGTATAAAAGGCTCAAATAGGCACTGGCGAATTAACATGAATTAATGCTGTGGGAAACCATTGGATGGACTAGCACCCCATAAAGGGGGAAGTAGAAATATTCCTTGTCGTCAAAACTAGGTTTGAAGACAGACCTAATATTTTCCCTTATTGATGTGATGTATATGAAATGATTCATATATGAACTGCGGATGAATATGAAAGTGATAAATGATCATCGGAGTGAATTTCAAGTTTAAGCAATTGGAATAAAGAAGCCTGAAAAAAATTCAGGGCTTCCACAGGATTCGAACCCGTGATCTCCGCTACTTTATTCCAATTGCTTAAATTGGAAATTCACTGCGATAATCATTTATCACTTTCATTTTCCCTAATTCTTTAGACTTAAATCACGATTTTTCAATGGAAACGCGATTTCGCTCGTTTCTATTTAAAAATCACTTATATCTCGTTCCATTTTACCCCTTGGAAGGGTTTGGGAACTGCTGTCGTCGCGCTCGTTTGCTGAAGCACGTTTAATAAGTTAAGCAAACAACGTGAGCAAACCCCTTTCTGGCGTAAATGAGGCCACTAGTGTGACGTTTATTTTTCTCAAATATCCTATCTTAAAATAACAACATTTGATGATATCTTCAGCAAAGGTGGGGGGGGAAAAAAACTGCCCCATGGAAAATCAACTCGCAAAGTATTTGGCTGGAGCAGGGGGGGTGGGGGGAAACTTGAAAGTTTGGTTAAGATATGGCGTTGCCGTTGAATGGCGAGGGGCCGAAATGAACAGTACACGCGATCTAAGTAATATCAGTGCGCCCGCCCACTTTCATCTGATTGGAGGTTTCTGAGTGATCTGCCAATCCTGCTCCACCCAAATAACCTTGACGTGCATTACAAACAGTTAAGAAAATGGCTCGATATAAAATGCCATTATATGTGCTGCATATAATGTTTGTTTTTGAGAATTTTATGTTGTATGTACATATGTGTGTTTATATAAACTATTAATTACTGGATAAAATCTATTATAAGGTTAATAATTATTATATAAGGAACGAAAATAGTGAGATTATTATTATGAGGATATATTAATTATAATCATCTATTTCTACTTGGTTAAGCTTTTAGTCCAAATAACTTTGCAGAGTTGCTATATATGTAAATGCATTTTTCGTTGTAAATAAGCTCAAGTATAAGCAAATTCCAAGTATAAGATAAATTCCAAGTATAAGCAAATTCCAAGTATAAGCAAATTCGGAAAGCAAATGAGAAGGTCGTGTGGTCGCCGATCTTTTTTTCCACATGTTGACTTTTTCTGCTATAACTAAACGTACAACGGCAAAATGGAATCTATTTACGTTATGCAGTAACAAGAGATTTCAGTTGTTCACAGTTATCTCTGTAGTGTTTTACTACAGACATTACTTTTACATTTCACATCTATTAGCAAATACCGTCTCTCTAATAACTACTCCCCTCCCCCCTCTGAATGTTGAGTATTTCTGAATAATCCCCCTCTCTACTATCCACGAGTCCCCCAACCCCCTTCCTTAGATCGTAAACCATGACAATTTTTGAACAAAGAAGCAAGGCAACTTTACGGATATTCTTCAACTATATTCACCTGTTATCGTTGCTTTTTTCTGAAAGTGAGTTATCAGAGAGCAATTAATTAAAATGTCACTTTACTTCTGTTATATGTACCCTAACTGATTTACCATTTGAAATAAGACCCCATCTCTAAGAAGACCCCCCCGCCTTCCCAAAGAAAAGAGCTTCTAAAAGAAATAAGCCCCTCCCATCAGCAGCTAAATAGAGTAATTTTATAAATAAATGATTGTAAATTAGTGTGCCCGTAACTATTTAGTATATGGAAGACAGAACATAGCCAGTATTTTGAATTGCTGTAGGCCTGGCAAACCGGTCGTAAGAATAATACGAAAAAGCTTGGCCAACCGGTCAAGAGAAGTCCTGGGCTATGCTTAGTCGGGGCAATTTTTCAGATCTTTAATCGCGAACATGTGCTATTGTGCGCGAGCTTTTATTTGAATACGCGAGTTATAAACGGACATTTTAACGGTGAAATAGTTTTGTCCCCCTCAAGAAGGCAGCATTGCCGAAACGTCGGGAAAAATATTTTGACTATACAGCGTAGTATTACCTAATTTTTCATTCATACATTTAGCACCTACGCTGCGCAGGTATCCTATTTTTTATCAATCATGTGCTATTGTGCGTTTGTCTGTCAGTGTGCTTGTCAAGAAGCTTTGTCTTGCTGGGTTGGCCTTGATCTAATCGCGAAAGGATAGTTGCGAGATTTGTAATTGTAACGTAACTTGCTTTCTGTTTCAAATTGAAAGCGTCTCAATCTCCAATGTATTTAAAATACACGATTGCGCTGAAAGATTTGTAGGCCGGGACCCCGTGCCTATAGGCTGGCTACGCCCCTTCTGAGATAGAAATAAAGTTAGTTTTGTTGTTGTTGTCTAAACTAATAGTGTGTAAAGTAAAAATGTCGGTTATATGCCCTGGGTTTATACAACTGGGATAACTGCAGAACTTATATCTGGGGCTGTAAAGAAATCCTTTCCAATCGAGAGTTGAAACTACCACCTTCACGATTACTGCGCCTTTCCTGAAGTTCAAAACAACTAACGAATACGTTGTTCACTTCTTTCAATCATAACAACGACCACAATCGACGAATCTTGAGAAAAAAAGGATCGATATCTCAATCAGAACCCGCGGAGGTAACACTTTGAAGTGAGCTTCTGTTTCCTGAGAGGTCTGCTAAGAACTCTCAGGAAGACCTGTCGGCATGGCAACGAAAAGCTTATTCTTACTCATACGTTGAAAGGAAATAAGTTTCGCGAAAGTTGTCAAAATGCTGATCTGCATTAACAAACTGTTAGTCTCAGAATTGACGCAACTGATTTTAATTTTCCATAGCTGCAATAGTTTCCAACTGACAGTGAACTAAACTATATAACGAAACGGAACTGACTACCGTGACCACTCCACCAAGGATATCTTACAAGAACTGCAGCAAGAAGATGATATTGATTCATGCGAAGAAGCTCGAAGAGGACTCGAATGCCGAAACCTATATACAGAACATAGACAAGATATTGCCTAGTTTCTAGACTTCTATCTTCGTCGAGGGTCAACCCGTTTCAGGTCATGTGGTCCGTTTCGGGTCATGTGCAGTTCGCCCGGATACATCACCGAAACGAGTAGTGACGTTATAGGATACCGCGAAGGCCTGCGAATAAAGGAACTAGGCAGGACAAGATAATTATGGCCGGGAGTAAACTGACGTTAACGTTAACAAAAGAATTTTATAGCAGCGTGTTAAATTTCGCGACGTTAATTCTCACGAAAACGTTTTTTCGCGGGTCTTAAATTTTGTGATTCTTGAAAATCGCGAAAATAAGTGACAACTGAGGTAATCATTGCGCAATTAAGCAAATTAAAATAGCCAATAAGGACACGTACACGTGATACTACTGATTTAAACCAATCAGCGTCCATTACACAATTAGGAAGAAACATTTTTTTCAAGCGGCCAGTTCTGTCAAAGAACTGTGCAGAGACATTATTGAGTAGTGCCATCATCAATTTCTGTAAGGTAAGAAATATATTTTCTTATTTTTATTTGCCTACCTTAAAACAACGATGTCGACGATTGCTCAGTTCTTTTCCGCGATTCTCTGTGGAATCATTCCGCGAAATAATTTTCCAGCGGCTAACCGGGTAATACGAACAATGAGCTATAGTCAGTATGGTTTTACTAGATGTTTATTTGACGGTAGGGAACCATTTAAAACAATTATAAAATGAATGCCTACTTGAACAATCTTCATAACAACATTTGTGCAAATATTTGTAATTGCAATTGTTTGAATGAAGACATGTTTATCCAAATTCGATTTTTATCGTGTCGGATTTTTATCTACTTTTTTTGAGCTGTCTGCTCGCTTGTTCGACTGTTTAGACCGTGAATAGAGAAACATGAACAAAGGTACAAAGTCAACCCTGAAGCCTAAAAATTCTTTATTTTTAAGTTGTGCATTTCGCATAGAGCGAAGTTAAAATTTGTACGTGATATTTGATTGTTGAAAAACAAACTTCGTCTTTTAATATACGACGCGACTAGTACGATTGATCATCTCTAGTCGTACTTGCTTTGTCTCTGGTATCTTTGTTCAAAGTTCTTTTGGTGTTCTTTACATATCGCTTATACCAGCGTTTTATTATTCCCCATTGACTTTTTTGCATCTGTTAACTGCTGTTAGTCAAGATTATAAGTGTGAATAAGAAAGCTATACCAATAATTTTTAGGAAAATCTTTAAGTACAGATTTGTACAAGTTTTACCAGTGAACAAATTGACGTCATTGTGACGTCAAAAATCGTTGCCATGGCAACGTTATATGAGGTCAAAGGTGCCCTATTTTGGACCTTTTGAAGCTAATAACTTAAAAACTACTCGGTGAAAGTTCTTGTTTTTGATATATTTTTATCCAACTGAAAAAAGAAAAATACTTTTGCAAATTTAAAAAAAAAACCTGTTGGTAGGATTTATTTTTTCACTAATTTAAGATGGCTCTGAACCCTACCTACAGAATTGTTTTAAACATTGTTAGATTGTTTGTTTTGCCCAGTAGGCAAAAATATATGAAAAACAAAACTTTCACCGTCTAGTTTTTAAGTTGTTAGCCTCAAACGGTATTGTTATTTGATAGTTAAAAGTTCCTCACTTCGCACGGGACCTGAGAAGCGACGGCGGCGCGAGGGTAAGAAAACCTTTCGCGCGCGAGGGTCTGCGTGTGAAGAGTTTTCTCACGCATCATGTGGTCTCTTGTTTTTCTCAGGGTCAGTCGAGCACATGAGGCTCATGTGCTCGACTGACCCTGAGAAAAACAAGAGACTACTCCTGTTATATACAGAGTAAATCAGCGGGGTAAGTCCAGTCGAAACTCATATCTTTGCCTTACAGAAACCGTATTCTTCATGAAGAACACTATTTATTCGAAATCCCACGAGCGTGGATAGATTTTCAGCCTATTCCGTTCAGGTCTCTGAAAATTAAGGTTAATCATGCTGTGATTGGTTTAAAATTATTTACGTTACAGAAATTGATCAAACGGTTCCGAAGGGCGGTATTTTTCACCGACCCGAAACAGTGGTGGTAAAATTGAATGGCCGTCTGGTAAATGTTCTAGAACGTTCAGGCAATAAAATATACAAGATACAACGTACCCTCCAATGAGCAACGGTTTGTAAGTAGCAGGATTTATTTTTTTTATTTGAAGAGGTCATATTGTAAATGATATTAGCATCGTGGTGCAGTTTTATTTTGGTTTAATGTCGGGATATGTTATGGGCAAGTAAAAAATAAACGCATCGGACAATTCTAAACAGCAATCTCCATAGCACGGTTTATTACTTCGTAATGAGTAGTCCTTTTAAAATACTTTCTTGGTTTTGACGGACAAAACAATCTGAAATTTCAACAAGAGAGACTTGAACGCGCAGTTTATATATTTCTATATTCTCAAGAAAGCAATTGAAATGTAGCCTTTATTTTATTGGTTTATGTTTTTCCCGTTATTTTCTTTTCTTCGACTTTATCTCTTTTGCCAGCAAAATGATAAAGAGGAAAGCGCTTTCCTCCGCTCCAATTCTAGTATCGCGGCAGTTAATCTATATAAAGTATCAAAGCAAAATTACAGGACAACACGAAGTCGCCAAGAAACAGATAGCGCTAAAGCTGTTATGTCGACCAAGGAGATCAGGCGCGATTAAGTTTCGTGTAGAACCTATGCTGGATCGATATTTCTTTGCCATTTCTTCATTGCTCCTTGTTTTTAAGCCAGTGTATATTTATTTACGAGTGTGTGGAGTGTGTGTACGTTTTCGGAGAAATCATGGATGTTCAAATACCGCAGGTTAAGCCTAAAGGTTAAAGCGTTGAAGGCCGAATTGAAGGATCTGGCCATGCATGGCCGAATACACAGAGTCTCGCCGTGACTCTGGCATAAAGGGATACCGGGCGGAGAATTGTTAAAAAGCAAATCTTGCAAATGTTTTTAAAAGTTTCTCGGACACTTGTTTGAGAAAATTGACACCGGAAATTTCCAAAAATAAGTCCTGGCCTCATATTTCCTCTACGTAACTTTCAGGCGAGCTTAATTCTCGGGGAGGGCTTAATAATACAATGGATAGAGGCGGAGGAATATTTTTGGTTTAGTAATCTTTGGATTAGACAAAAAACTGTCTCTGAAAACTATTTTCGGAAGGATTGTTTTATCTGTGATTTGGAAGGCTCGTTGCTTTGGAAGGCGGCGGCAACTGGCGGGGAGGGTCGGGGGATGGCGGGGATCGGGAGGGGGAGCTTACGTTCGGAATTTTTGCGGTGTGCCAACCGGCGATGCAAACAAGTCGGCAAAGAGGGCGTCATTGATCGCATCTTTCAATGTGAAGATACAGTATTTCTTGTATTTATCTATGATTCACTGCATGCAGCTTATGTAGTGATATAATATTTAGGTTCTATTCATTAAGCAATTTAAAACGGGTCCTTTATATTTCGTTTCTTTCAGATTTGTCTAATTTTATGTATCAATTTTTGATACAATTGGAAAGGTAAAAAGGCCATTAACATTAAAAGGAAAAAAGAAAGAAAAAAAGCACAGCAATTTTTAACCTGGAAGGTAAGAAAAGATCACTTGCCACCAAACAAGTGAAGATAACATGCTCGTAGCATGGATCTACATTGGCATCGTTGTACTGGGATTTCTCCTAAACACTATCACAATATTGACTTTCAACAAGAACCGAGATCTGCTAACTGTGTCCGATGTGCCAATCCTGAGCATGACAATAGCACACGGTGTTTTGGCTGTATTTGTAATCCCATTTGGAGCAGCTGCAAGTTTCCTCGGCACGTGGCCCTTTGGTGCAGGTGGGTGCAGTTGGTACGCATGCGTTAATTGCATCATTGGCTTCGGTACCATGCTGCATCACACACTCCTTGCAGTTGAGAAGTGCTGGAAGATCCATGATCCGTTGACAACAAATCTCAGTCGCAAAAACATGCTAACAATCATTGTTTTCCTCTGGGGATTTGCAGCACTTTGGGGTATCTTTCCATTGTTTGGCTGGTCATCTTATGGCGAAGAAGGCACTGGAGACACGTGCTCCATAAAATGGCAGTCCCAAGGCATCGCTCATTCTTCTTTCATCATTAGCGTTTTTGTCATTTTCTTTGTGACTCCTACTGTTTCCATAGTTTTGTCATATTCCATTATCTACTACGATTTACAACAAATGGCTAAACGGGGAAAACACGATTGGGGCAACGAAGCACAGCAAACATTAGATGTTGTGCTTGGTAGAAAGAAAGTGGCCTTGACTGCTTTTATAATGATGGCTAGTTTCTTTGTGGCTTGGACGCCCTATGGCGTCGTGTCGTTTTACTTAGCATTTGGTCAACCTAAGTACATATCTCCATTGGCTTCTACTATCCCCGCCATATTTGCCAAAACATCTGTGTTTCTCAACCCGATTGTCTACGTCATTCGGTACAAGAGATTCCGAGAAAGGGTGAAGAAGCTTTTTAAGAAGATAAACGTTCCAAATCATTCAGTTAATAATAATAATAATGATAATAATAATAAAAATAATAATTATATTTAATATTTCTAAGGCGCAAATTATTTGTAAATATGATCAAATGCGCCTAACAAACCATATGAGTAATATAAATTAAAAGATATGCTATGAATAGTACGATTAATTTAAAACTAATTATTTACAATAATTATGTACATTAGGCTGAGGTAAAAAGCTAAAAAATTAAAATGTTAAAAACAATGGGTTTAGTAAAAATGTATATAAAACATCAACAGCTATTCAATGGTGGTACTAATAAAACTTGAGAATTAGAGCGAAGACCATACAGGGAGGGATTTTTAACACGAATAAGGTTATAAATATAGTCCGGTGCTATGTATGTATGGCCTTAAAAGTAATTATTAAAATCTTAAAAACAATTCTGTATCTGACAGGTAACCAATGTAAAGAATATAATACAGGAGTAATGTGACTAAAACGCGGGGTCGAGCAAATTAGCCTAGCAGCTGCGTTTTGCACACGTTGTAGCTTATTAATATGAGTGGTCGGTAAACTATGGAGAAGACTGTTACAGTAATCAATGCGTCCCATTATGAAGGCATGCACTAGCACCTTGGTAGACTCAACCGTAAGAAACTTCCTAATACGTCTAATGTTATGCAGATGATAAAAAGCAGCTTTACATCAAACCAGGTTCCAAGGTTTCTTGCAACAGCAACAGGGGCAACACTCACATCACCCACCAATAACTTCTCGATATGTCCACCTTGCTAAGCTGTTGTCGTGTACAAATTATTAAGAATTCGGTTTTGTCGTCATTTAGTTTCCCCAAATGTGTGCGCTGTAGTCTAATGGTTAGTGCGCTGGTTTCCGGATCGAACGGTTCGAGTTTTAGCCTTTAACGGGGTCGATGTGTTGTGCTCATGGGTACGACACTACTATACAGATGTATATGTAAATGCATTTTTCGTTGTAAATGAGCTCAAGTATAAGCAAATTTCAAGTATAAGCAAATTCGGAAAGCAAATGAGAAGGTCGTGTGGTCGCCGATCTTTTTTTCCACATGTTGACTTTTTCTGCTATAACAAAACGGACAACGGCAAAATGGAATCTATTTACGTTATGCAGTAACAAGAGATTTCAGTTGTTCACAGTTATCTCTGTAGTGTTTTACTACAGACATTACTTTTACATTTCAGGTCTATTAGCAAATACCGTCTCTCTAATAACTACCCCCCTCCCCCCTCTGAATGTTGAGTATTTTTAATAAACTCCCTCTCTACTATCCACGAGTCCCCCAACCCCCTTCCTTAGATCGTAAACCATGACAACTTTTGACCAAAGAAGCAAGGCAACTTAACGGATATTCTTCAATTATATTCACCTGTTTTGTAGTATTGTCACTCGACCCTTACCGTATATAACTCCCAAATGTTGTTGTTAGATGCGCGAAGTTTTTGCTCTGACTGAAATGCATTTCAGAGGTTTGTCCTTCCGATAAGCGACAATTGGAGGTTTAGAAATTAAAATGTTTGAGCGAGTTAGTTGTTCTCAGTTATGAGATACTAGTGTTTCATGAGAATCTTTTTAAGATTAGGAGTATATGTATGCCGACTCTTGCTTTTTGGCGATAGGTTTCAAAAGCGAATCAACAAATCTAGAAATTCGTTCTGTTGGGCCACCGCTACCAGAAACTATAGATCTGCCGACCGGAGTGGGTTTATGTATTTTGGTCAGCGTGTAAAAATCTGGTAAATTTAAGGCCTTTTGCGAGCAAAGCTGTTTCTTGGTCAGTAAGGTCTTTGTTGGACATGTTTTTAATGAACTTTTCATTTTTGTCCTTATTGGCTTTGCATTTTCGGGATCGCTTTTGACTAATCGTCTGGGATCCCGCGGGTTTCGCACGGGAAGAGTCAGTAAACCACACATTTGGATAAATTGCAACTCTTTCTGTTTTATTTAAGTTTGGAAAAATGCAGTTACAAGAGTTGGGAGTTCACTGATCTTGGCTTTCAAATCTGAGATTTCAGTCTCATGTTTGCGAGTATGGCAGCGACTTGATCGTCGTTTTAATTGGCCATGGAGTTCCTAAGAGAACTGTATTTTTGTAAATTAGCAAGACCGGTTTCGGGAACAAATTAAGTCGTTTTGAAAGTGAGTTATCGAGAGTAATTAATTAAAATGCTATTTTACTTCTGTTATATGTACCCTAACTGATTTACCATTTTAAATAAGACCCCATCTCTAAGAAGACCCTCCCGCCTTCCCAAAGAAAAGAGCTGCTAAAAGAAATAAGCCCCTCCCATCAGGAGCTAAATAGAACTTTTACGGTGAATACATGTACACATGATATATATAATCTACCTTAAGACATTGGTCGACAATAATGTTATAGGTCACTGTAAATGATTGTAAATTAGTGTGCCCGTTGAATTGCTGTAGGCCTGGCCAACCGGTCGTAAAAACAAGACAAAAAAGCTTGACCAACCGGTCAAGGGAAGCCCTGGGCAATTTTTCAGATAAAGATCTTTTTTATGTATTTTCATAATTGCGCCAATTATCACTCATTTCTAAATAAACGCACTTGTTTTTTCCGGCGCGAACATGTGCTATTGTGCGTTTGTCTGGTCAGTGTGCTAGTTAAGAAGTTTTGTCTTGCTAGGTGGTTCCTTAGGTGGTTTCATCGCGAAAGAATAGTTGCGAGATTTGTAATTGTAGCATAACTTGTTTTCTGTTTCAAACTTAAAGCGCTTCATTCTGAAATGCTTTTTGTTACATATTTTTAAAATACACGATTGTGCTGAAAGATTTGTAGGCCGGGACCCCGTGCCTATAGGCTGGCTACGCCCCTGGGAGAATTTACTGAGATAGCAATAAAGTTTTGTTGTTGTTGTCTACACTATTAGTGTGCAAATACAAATGTCGGTTATAAGCCCTGGGTTTAAACAACTGGGATAATTGGAGAACTTATATCCGGGCGCTGTGAAGAAATCCTTTCCAATCAAGTGTCACAGGATGTTTTGCGAAATAATTGGGAAAAATAAAGAGTTTCATTTATCTTGATTTAGTGGCTTTTAAGGTTTAGGCAATTAGTGCCGAGGTTTCTAGAAATCCACAATATATCGAAAATATCTATAAACATAAGATAATGATAATTGATTTAACATGTGAACATAAGGTCACGGTTTTTGTAGCCACTGAACTGAGGCACAGCCAGCGCCCATTTCCGTGCACAAAAGTGTTTTTCTGTTTTTAAGTTCTTTCTTTGAAATTTCTATGTGTTAGGAACAAAGTTTAGGAATTTTCGTGATTTGTAAACGTGATTTGAATTTACCGATGATAGAACTAATGTATTTTCATCCGTCAAACATGGGACATCGTGTCTCAATCTTGACATTTGTTCTTTTAGAATTATTCTCTATTTCCCCGAAAAGCCATTAGTTCCAAACCTCGGAGGATGTGTACTTCCTAATCAATTTCATTTATGAATCTTAATCTTAAACTAAGGAAAGATAACTTAAAATATGTACATGTTATTAAGCAGTTGAAAACACATATAAGCAAGATTGTAAAACTAAGAAAGTAGGAGAAAGTAAATTGTCAGTCAAGAAAGCTAGAAGAAGGCCCAGGACTGAAGAAACTAGATTGTGAGTATCTAAATAAAATAATCTGATCAAGTTAAAGCTTGAGTCTTGCTGCTACACGACAGTGGAGTACTTGCCGTTGAGCTAATCCCACCCCTTATACACAAGCGTTGAAAACCACCTTCACGACTACTGCGGTTTTCCTGAAGTTCAAAACAATCAATGAATGCGTTGTTCGCTGCTTTCAATCATAACAACGACGACAATGGAAGAATTTTGAAAAAAAGGATCAATATCTCAATCACAACCCATGCAGGTAACATTTTGAAGTAAACTTCTGTTTCTAATACGTTAAAAGGAAATATATTTCGCGAAAATACTGATCTGCATTAACAAACCGTTAGTCTCAGAATTGGCACAACTGATTTTAATTTTCCATAACAATAGTTTCCAATTACAGTGAACAAAACTACATAACAAAATGAACCTGACTACTATGACCACTGCGCCAAGGATATCTTACAAGAACTGCAGAAAGAAGATGATATTGATTCATGCGAAGAGAGCACGAACGCCGAAACTTAAGGTCGCAGGGGACACCTAGCCATGAATATATTTATTAAGCAAAATTTTGCTTGTCCTACATCTTTTAAAACGCTTATATCTCGGCTGTTTTGGATGCAATTGAGCTGAAATTTCGCAGTGACATTCAAGAATGGAGAAAGTTAACAGATGCCGTCTTTGATTTGGTAGATTGCTCTTTACGGTGACGCTGGAGCGCCATTAGAGCCAAAATGAAAAATCCATGACTGTGTCCAAGTTTGCGGATCGAGTAGAGACAGTAGAAGACAGCACTCTGTGATTTCGTCAAAATTAGATCAGTCGAAACCTCTACTGTGTCATGACAGAAGCGGATTTTTTAATTTAATCTTTGCCAGCAAGTAAAAGTCGTTTAAATATGCAAATTTGAACTTAACGCCCTCTATCTTTTTTAAAAAGCGCTCTTTTAGAATTTCGCTTCTGTCATGACACACTACAGTATTCCTAGTTTACCTCTCTGCATTGCTAGCTCATGAAGTTCTAAATCTGCGCTGAATTCTTCGACACAAAATTGTCGGAAAAGACCAAACTTTGAGGTTTCCGAAGGTAGTCTAATTAAAACACGAGTGCCAATGCGGAGCTTTTGCAAAGAAACAAAAAATACAACCGAAATGTACTTTAAAATAAACAAGACAAAATCTCTTACAACAGATTTTGAAATGCAAACAAATATTTTCTGTCTACGACTTGAATCTTTTACGACTGTATAGTGTCTTGATATATTACCGAATCGTCAACGCTGACATTAACATTAACTGATATTAACTACATGAAAATCACTAAGGAGTCTTCATATTCGATCTCAAATAGAACCGGGAGTTTTTAATGATATCCATTGATCAAATGGTTCTCTCTGTGCTGCGCGAGCTTCGCATACTTTCCATAAACAGCTCTGATCTGTTGGACCCCAAATTGACCGTACACGAAGATCTTTTCACTAGAGTACCCCAATACCCTGAGCCCCTGGAGCACTCCCAGGACCAAACGAGGGCCACCGCACACAAGCACTCGATGACTAGACTCTTCGGGGGATGGCACCGTATTGGATATAAGATTGGCATCGATAAAACCCTCTCCTCCCTCCCAATCATCACAGTCGACCTCGCACACAGTGAAGGAAGTTTTCAAACGCTTGTCGTGCATGGCATACTTTTGTAATTCTTGGCGGTAAGGAATATCAGCTGGTTTGGCAGCACACAGGAGGAGAGACACGGAGGTGCGGTCCTTGGGATTGCTTATTATTTCACGTATAATCTGCACTGCGGGCTGACACGACATACCACCGACTAACAGAGTCAGGTATCTCGTAGAGTTGGATTGGTATTCGTATCCACCGCAAGGGCCGGAGAAGTCTACGGTATCACCTGAAAAAAAAAATAACAAAATTATATTTATGCATCTTGTTCTTCCTGGATTGATTACCGCGCATTTATAATGCATGTCTGTGCTGCTTTGACGGAGTTCTGTTTGCTGGGATACTAAAACACAGCAATCCTATTTGCGATCTTTTGGCCACACGTGTGGCGGTTTATTTTTGAATCAAGGATAGCAATTCAACTATGAAAATCTAAAAGTGTTATCCCAACAAAGGCGACGGAGAGCCCACCAACCCGATGTAATAACAACAGAAAGCTACGTGTCCATATGACGTCAATACATGCTAACACTTAATTCCTTGCTTGAAGAATTATAATGGAAAAGTTTCGAATGCTTCCATGGTCTAGGTTTTCTGGGATGGAAAAAAGCCAGGGCTGTTTTGCCTTCTCTAAACGAAACATAGAAAGGCAAAATTAAAAGAGTCTCTTTCACCCTCTTACCGACTTCAAGTGCTCGGATTGAATTCGAGAACACACCATGTGTCTCGTACTTCAACAACAGCGATATCCTGCCAAACTCTTTTGTGCGTGACACAGGTGAGAGAAACCTCTGATCCTTCCCAATCCTCACTCGGACGTACTGGCCAGGGAAGCACCCTGTACAGTCAGTAGGCTGGGGCAAGGAAAAGGTATACTCGGCAATCATTTCCCCAAGTGGTTTAACAGATTGTAGCTTCAAAGCAGTGAATCTGTCAGGTTTGAGGCAAGGGTCATGAACAACTCCGTCAGGAGTGTCCAGCGATTTCAGTATCGCGGGAGGCTTGGTGTTGAACGGGTTTTCAAACTCCGAATCCTGGTATGAGTCTTGAAGTAGGTTGTGATTTAAAACGTTGTCGTCATTGTCAGCTTCAATGAGAAGTTTATGCGCCAGGTCTCTTTTCGCTTCCCCACTGAGTTTCCTGAGCTCGGAGTTAAGAACGCGTCTGTCTGGTATTTTCAACCTAAAAGACAATGCGTTCAAAATGTATGGTTTGTATAACACATAAAGGAGGTTAGATATTTTTTTTTCCAGTTAAGATGATTATATTAATATTCGGGGGGGTTGGCGGGTCAAGAATGGAGAAGGAGGAGGAGGAGCTTTAGGCCATTTACATTAACTGGTTGCGTAATGCGGTTATTAGGACCTTCTATTAGGGAAGGATGACAAATGTACACCGTTTGGCACTTGGATCTAAAACCATTTAGCACTTTATTCAGATCCACGATTATTTACCAGAAGTCCACTGCGCCAAGACCAAAAAGGCTCGTTTTTCCCACTATCTGCCTCAGCACCTCATTGCTAGCACCCATCATCCATCCTGCTTTGCCATCACGTAAAAGACGCTCCAAACCTGCAGTGGACACAGGGAAACCTTGATTAACTAAATTGTTGGAACAACAAATGCTTTCCAATGACCTTAACTTCAAGAGTAATTGTATCTTCTCCATTTTGTTATTTAGCCGTGCATGCTCTTACCAATCCAAGTAAAACTGCTCCCTTTTATGTACAAAAACCCACCCAGTCCATGCTGCGGTAGACCGACCCAGCTTTTTCTTGTTCACAGACACTCCTAAATAAATTCTTTCTTGTGAACAGATCTACTCGATTCTCTCTTATACACAAACCTACAATTCTTGGTTTTCATGTGACGTCATCAAAAATCCAGCATCGACGACCCTGAGATTTTATCCTTGAAGGTTTTTAGCTCGATATCATCCGCCGTCTTTAAGATAGAGCATTTTGAATTTCGTAGTTCACACCATACGACATCAATCTTTGCACAGACCTACCCAGTTCTTTCTTGTACCCAACTCCACCGCATGCATGCATCATCTCGTCTGTGACGTAATTGACGTTGGCGGCAGCTTTTATTTTGACCTGAAAACACCAATGATGGAACTGGCCTCGACTACAGTAGATGGAGCATAACAAAAATAATTAATTCACAAAAACCTTTTATAGTTGACATGGTAAACACAGCTATAGCACATGCCATGCAATTTCGCCATACATGACATGACATGACATGGCATGGCATGACATGACATGGCATGACATGACATGACATGACATGACATGACATGACATGACATGACATGACATGACATGACATGACATGACATGACATGACATGACATGGCATGGCATGGCATGGCATGGCATGGCATGGCATGGCATGGCATGGCATGGCATGACATGACATGACATGACATGGCATGGCATGGCATGGCATGGCATGGCATGGCATGGCATGGCATGGCATGACATGACATGACATGACATGACATGACATGACATGACATGACATGACATGACATGACATGACATGACATGACATGACATGACATGACATGACATGACATGACATGACATGACATGACATGACATGACATGACATGACATGACATGACATGACATGACATGACATGACATGACATGATATGATATGATATGATATGATATGATATGATATGATATATGATATGATATGATATGATATGATGATGGGAGTCTCTTTTACTTACATTGGCACCATCAAGGGCTCTTCGTATATAGACCAGTCGTTATTGTTGGTCACGTGATCCATTCCCTGTGCCAAACTGAAAAGCATCATTCTGGTGCAGTTCGTTTCTGTGACAGATTTACCAAAGTAATCCTAAAAAAAGCATCGACAATAGAAAAATAGATTCGTTGCAAATAAAATGCTCGAAAAATAGTCCACTTGAAAAAGAAACAAACAAGCAAAAAGACATGGGATTTTTGAATTAATTCGAAATTTTTTGATTCTAATAATATTCAGCCATAGAGCTAGTTCCAGACCCAATACGACGATACAAATAACGCGTTTTATTATCCAACACTGCTTCGTAGAGTACAAATAACGGCCAAAACGAGTACAAATATCACACGATATTTGTACTCCAGAGAACTGGTTAGACAGGTTTTTGACGTGTTCTCGTGCTCTTGACCAATCAGTTAGCTGGATATCCTGCGCCAATTCCGTTCCGCTTCGCATACTTCTGCCACGCATTCGCGGCAAATAAATATCCGCGAAATTCGCCCGCTTTGACTAGTTTGACATAACATTTTGGCTTGTTGGATAATAAATCTCTTATTAGACGTTTTGTTGTGTAGTATCGCCAAGAATTTTTACTCGTTGTTTGTATTTTGACTCGCCCTACGGGCTCGTCAAAATACGGCACAACTCGTAAAAATACTCGGCGATACTACACAACAAAACGTCTAATAAGATATATTTACCTGTATAATGGGATAGTCCGCAACGCGCATGCCCATATCAGCATGCTCCGTTCTTATCACATGCTTCTTTGCAATATCAATGGAACCCAAGGCTACTCCATTCCAACAGGCCGAACTGAACAGAAGGAAGTATGGATCGATGACTTCATGGGCAGCCAACGGAAATTCTCCTGTTCATAAAGGAGTGATTTATAAATTGAGACTCGAGATTCTGATCAAGAATTCTTGCGTTTTGCATCTGCGAAATCACCGTGAAATACTGACATATGATTATCCAATTTCGATGATACTGCAATTTCTTGACAGTAGCTCGATTTTAATACACACTATAAGGATCTTTTCCAGCGAGCAACATGTCATTATCGAAGACCAAGACGGGGGTTAGAAATATATGTGGAAACAACTTTTCTTTCTACCCCTTTTTTATTTTCGATTATTTCTCGTCGTTTCGTCTTTCCTTCACCCTGCAGTAACTGCCTAGTCCTACAGTTTTAACACAACACTTTAGTAAGCAGAGTGGCTTAGCTTTTTACTCACCAAATGAACCGATCAGTCTGTCTGCTGACAACACCCCTTCACACACGATGGGGCTAGACTGGTTGCCGCGCATGCCCAACGCTGACCACTCGTCACTGCTGGAGCGAACTTCGTCCTATAACATTTGTGAGAAATTAAAAGCGTTAATAGATCTGGTTAAACCCTCTGATATATCGGTTCAAAAGGAACGTGGAGCGTGCATGTTTCCCTGTATACCTAAGCGGCTTACTTGCGTTAACTGCAATCTAACATTGTTCTTAGAAGAAAACAAACAACCCTTACTTTAAACATAAGAAACAAACTGAGGTTCATAAAATCCCCTCCATACGACGGACTTGTGCTTTCAACAACGTAGAAATCTGCAAATCCCGCGCTGGTGACCCAGGCCCCATAGCGCAAAACCTGAATGCTGCCATCATCGAACTGCTTTGCTTTGGAGGAGAATGGGAACCAGTTGTGACCACCTGTAAAAAAATGTGTACATGAGTCTAATGCTAATGCAAATGGCCATGTAACAAGAAGTCCATCCATTCACAAACAGAACAATAAAGAGTGTTTATTGCGTACTAGAGAAATGACATGCATCCATTTCAATTTGTGGTGGGCCACCTTTGCCTGCTTTCCTAAGTCATTCAATTGCATTTAAAGTTTTTACCAAAAAATCGCTGTTTACAATCTTCATTTAACTTAGTTAAGCGCAATTTAACACTTAATATGTGTACACACCCCCTTGCTCCCTCTCAATGCTGGTAACAGTAACAGTTCTAAGGTATTTTGTCTCCATTTACGGGTACGAAATTGTATCAAAACAAAGTGTTTCAAAAATTATGACCAGTCTTGAAGCTTTATGATTGCCTTCTGAGGCTCATCTCTAAAATTCAAATTATAAAATGCATGCTTGTACATTGTAGCAGATATATTTTCCTTCTTTAATTAGCCTCGAAATAATTGAATAATATCTGCATGGATTCCAGGCCTCCATACCTGTAGAAGGGTCACTAAACACTAGTGTGCCAATCAGCTTATCCCTGTCAAGTCGTTTAAGTACATCTTGGATGGTCTTGTTGTTGTGACAGCGGAATAGCATCGATGCGACTGCACCTAAATGCATCACTGCAAAAAGAGAAACATGAACAAAAGTACAAAGTCAACCCTGAAGCCTAAAAATTCTTTATTTTTAAGTTGTGCATTTCGCGTAGAGCGAAGTTAAAATTTGTACGTGATATTTGATTGTTGAAAAACAAACTTCGTCTTTTAATATACGACGCGACTAGTACGATTGATCATCTCTAGTCCTACTTGCTTTGTCCCTGGTATCTTGTTCAAAGTTCTTTTGGTGTTCTTTACATATCGCTTATACCAGCGTTTTATTATTCCCCATTTACTTCTTTGCATCTGTCAACTGCTGTTAGCCAAGATTATAAGTCTAAATAAGAAAGTTCCCTTTTCACTTGCAAAAGCACTCGCTTCTCAGCTCACAGTAGCAACTTTGACGTTTTCAGCCCCTCCCCTCTAAGGCGAACTGTACTCACCATACACCATCGCAGTACTCGGGCAGCCGTATCGTGCTATTGTTTCCACGACCATTGCAGCACACACGTGATTCTGACCCTGGCCACCAAGTTCTTTAGGCACGATAAGTCCCAGCAAACCAAGTGAGGCCAGTGCATCAATACTTTTCCTTGGAAATGCATATGTGTCATCGCATATTATCTAAATAGTTTAAGAGACGGTGAGCTGTGTGTCTGATGCTATTCATCGTATAAATCTTAAAGTAAGTAATGGCTAACAAAAATCTGATTTAGAATATGTAGTTTATTAATATTTGTAATAAGATATTCGTTATATAACGCGGAGCGCTGTGATTGGATGAATAAGTGTTTTGCGGTAAAACCAGACGAAACAATTACAATGGTCAATCTCAAGTAAGATAAACAACACAACAAGTTAATGGTAAATTGCAACAAATACACGTAACCTGAACTAAGCGCATGAAACAAATCGGTGGCGATTTGTTTTGGTTTTGCCAATCACAAGGCATAAAAACAAAATCCAGAACTGTTTCGGATAACTTGGGAGAAATAAATAAAAGAGAGTATTATCAATAATTGTTTAATTAGTCTTAGCTGCAAATGGGCGAAAAAGGGTAGAAGAAGCTGTCAGAGAGATAAGCAAGTCATTTAGTACGTTTTAAATTATGATTAGTTTATAATTCGTTTATTGTATTTTTTTTTAATATTGTATTTTCCCTGCGCCGGTCGTCCTTCGATTTCAAGTTGTTTGGGTTAAAATAGAAGAAGATTCATCATCAACAATATTCCTTACTTTTCGCTGGATTTCGTATACTAAGATTACACTTGTAAGTCGATTGTCCGTAATATCGCTATACGTTCTAGATTGGCCGACTACGATACGTATTAATAGGCCATATTCGTATTCTCGGTATTGGACTGGAACTAGCTTGCAAAGGAGGCTAATGCGGGGGAATATAATTAAAAAGAGCTTCATGTGATTTGCATTTGAAAAGATTCCCCGCATTAGCCTCAATTGGAAGCTAGTTCCAGTCCAATACCGAGAATACGAATATGGCCTATTGTGAGATTGGAACGCCAATACCGCTTTAAGTTCTTATTAAAAGGTCTTAATCGTGAAAGAGTTGTTGTGTTTGATCAATAAATGTTTCTATAGTAACTGTATTAAACAATCCTTCGTTTTATTCTTGAAGTGAGCACGTTCACCGTAGCAGTGCAAAAGCTTCTGCAGCAGTCCATCTCTTGTTATACTTATAGAGATATATGGACAGGCAGTTAGTTAACCATCGACTTTTGTGATCATCTATCACGAGGCCTAATACAAGCGTATTTCGATATATTAAAACTTGGCTCCGAGACTTTCTGGGAAATCCAAACGAAAGAAATCGTCGAGATTGAGGACGTGAAACAAAAGTTATTGAAGATAACTATCAAAACAATTACTAATGCACCTTCACAGTAATCTTCTTGGTGCAGTCTTTAATCTAAGTTTCATGTGATTTTGAACTTTCTTATTAGGAGATTTCAACGAATTTTCCTGAATCGGGTGTAGTGGCATGGCAACATAATAAGCTCTACTTTTAATGAGCTTTTCTTTTATTAATATCCTGCTCCTATGTGCATGTAATCTATAGCATGCAAATAACCGGGAAATTAATAACTTTATTGTTCATGTCAAGAGAGGATGAGGTTTATGCTGTTCATGTTTATCTTTAACCCTTTCCTCTTTTCTTTTCTTTTTTTTTATTTTAAATTCAAATTTACGTTCATCTTTTCCCAGCAATGGGCATTTTCTTTGATGGCTATTTGAAGTCCCAACATCATCCTTACAGCTAACCTAGTGCATTAGTTCAGGCATTTTCTCTTGTTCACGCCATCAGTTCCTAGTATTTGATACCATACCGTCTTCGATATTAAACGGAGTCGCTCACGAGATGCAACCACTCGAATTTGGGGCGGTGCTCATCACTGTCAAGCTGTTCTTTTGAACTTTTTATATCAGCCATTTTAATCTTCGTGCAAAGGTTCATGATTTTGATGTCTAGACACCGCTTTGCTTTAAAGCTACAAAAATGTTGACATTTAAGACGGCTTAGTCTGCTTTGTTGAGTGTGTTCTTAAGTCAAGTGGCGCAGAAAGCATGCAATGTTTTCCCTATATTTTTGTAACAGCTTTTGGTGTGGTGTTTGTCCTATAGCTATATAAAATCCCATAGCTTTTCCTGTTCTTTTTACTATTCCCAATATGTTTTTTTAACCAAACCTATGATGCAAGCTTGTTCATCAGGCAAGTTCCTAAAATATTTAAAGCACGAAATCCTACGTTTCAAAAAACGTTCTGAGCACAAAGTGATGTTCGAATGTACTGAAATTCAATAGTGATAGCTCACTTCCGGTGCAACTTTAGATGTTCTGCATAATACTAACATGAAGTATACCTACGTAACCTGTTGTAACAAAAACACCGAAAGACAACACTTCAAATATTTTGTTTTAGATAAAAGTGAGTCATTTCAAGCACGATGAGAGTAGTTCTTGATAATTCTTGATAATTCTCACGTGACACGGCCACCATGAGCGAACTAATATGTGCATGTGAGCCTATGGATCATTTCATTTCGTCAAAAGTATTTTTCTTACACAAAAAGCGTCGAGGAAAAAGAATTAGGGTATTATGGTTTAAAAATTTGACAGCAACAAAACTGTTACGGCCGGGTATGGTATTAGCTACGGTTTTCCCAGGATGCCCAGCGGCGGCGTTTCCACCCATTGTCGTGTTGGAGATCCAGAGTTCTCTTATGACCATACCTAATGAAAGCGCCATGTTGTCCCCACTTATTGAAATCGGAAGTTTTTGGCTAATATCAGACTTTGCGGTAGAGACAAAATTCACGATTTGCGGCCAAGGTTTTAGGGTTTCTAGAATGTTGACGAAGTGAGACGTGCGTACATGCAAGAAAAGAAATATTAACAATTCTCGAATGTAACAGAGGTTAAATGAAGATATCCGTTCACTGAAGATGACCTGATAATGTAGGATAAAACAATATGAGTCATGAAAACAATTTAATCACCCTGATCAATCGTACGTGATAATGTACATCTCTACTGACGATTTAAACCGCCCTTTGATCGAGGTCACGCATCTTACATTCTTTGACTAAGAATCTTTTTGTCAATAATCTTTAGACGAAGTTTTGCAATTTTCAATACACAGCTGATCACACCTAAACTGAATTTTTGTCTGTTCTCCTTACATCCTTAAATTATCCACCTGGAGCTGATTTACCAAAAAATAAGACAGCAACGATGACCGAACAGTGTCAACAAAAGCAAAAATTCAGAACGCAAGATAACCGTCTAACGTGGCATTAAAAAAAGTACAGAAAAGATTACTATCTTTTAATTTTTCCCAAACCACCTCTTAACCTGCTTACAAAGCAGTTCTATGTAGTATGAACTTTTTTTCGGTTAAACGAACTCTAACGAAACAGGCGGAACAAACAAATAAGGAAGAGCAAATACGAGAGACTTTCTTGGGACCTGTTGGCCCTTTTTGGGCCTTGACTTTAAGCGAAAAAGGAAGTGTAGAAAACAGGAGAAGCAAGATTTAGCATGCGTCTTGAAACTTACTGCGTTAGGCCTGATTGCTGTCCGACAACACTCAATGAGTTTTTCTTGTATTCCTTTCTGTTCGTCGTTCAGGATCCACTGTGGATCGTAATCCCAACTCATGCCCCAAAATTCCTTTCCGTTCCCCCATGTTTTCGTACTGTGCGCTGCCATCTCACCAAGCAGAGTTCTCCGTGACCCAAGTTTAGAAAGATCAGCCGTGCACAGTAACGTTTTAAATTGAATCCTCGCTTATAAAGAGAGGAAACATCTAATCATCTGAAGAGTGATATGTTGGTTTTATATTCATTAGTTCGACCCCGTTATTGACCCTTGAGTGAACGGTGAGTGAGAATCTCACGTACATGTCATTTCCTGTTGATCGGAAACTTCAATAACAGTTGCATATGCATATTATGCATATCAAGAAGGCCGGATATGGCGTTCACTATTAAGTAAGCGCATGTGGAAAACTACTCCCAATTGGATTAGTGAAGCCAGTCATACATATGCGGATCATTTTTTTTTTTCACCGAAAAGACCTTAGAAAACAAGGTCTCGGTCAACAGCCTACTCAGGCACTCACGTGTACTGTTTGGCACTTTTTTTAATTCAATAAGTTACCGATGTCAGCCGAGCGGCAAGAAACCTTAGTATCCATGGTACACGAGCAAGTGAATTTGTTTAGTTTGCATGTCTGCAAGTTCGTGTTTCACGTTTCTCAACACCCACCTAATAATTCATATGAACGGTATGAATGGAAGCATATTTCAACTTCCAACCTCGCCATGAAGAACCATGCATTCTTATGAATCATTTAATTTGCGTTCGAGACGCTCATTGTCATGTTATCCAAACCAAGTTACACTCTTTTTTTTATATGTATAAGAACCTTGTTTATAAGAACGTTGAGGCTGAGAGCGAACTTTTAACATGCTACGGACATACCCCAGAGCCCCAGGCTGAGAGTCGGAACGTCTTCATTTTTCCCATTTGTTTCAATTTCTTGTTAAAGTGTGCAGCATAAATAAATGCAAAACTGTGGTCTAACAGTACAATAAACTCGCTTCTTCACACAAAGTACGTTACGTTAACAATGTTGTTTTCTTATTGCATGAAACACTATGTAGAACAATTCTACGTTTGTAGCCTTTTTTCAGCCTCAATTAATCGTAAAAAAGGAAGAACGCTCAGCCTCAACCCCAAATTAGACGTTCTTATATAAAAAAGGAGTTTATCTTCTCTTTAGAGGCCAGTTAGTTTCACATGATTTTGGTTGCGTGCAGGGGACAGACACCTTTCTTAGGCAAACCGCGCAGCAGCACAAAATAGGTTTGTTGATTTGCCATTGATGGACAGAGTGCAAAACTCTGTGACATGTATAATGAATTCCATCGTACGAATAGCATTTTTCCTGGTTACAAGCATACATAGATAAACACCACGTGAAAATAAGCCTGCAAAGTGAATTTTTAAATCTAAACTTGCCCAAGCACGAAAAACTCGCTCTATTAGAATCTCACGCACAAAAGAGGAGAGGGTTTTGCTGAAATCCCTTTTCTTTCCTCTGAATTTGTAATACGGTAGAAAGAAGATCTGGCATTTATACTCTAGAGACTTACTGCATTGGGTCTGATTACTGTCCTGCAGCACTCTATCAGTTTTACTTGTATTTCTCTCTGTTGCTCGTTTAGTATCCACTGTGGATCATAATCCCAATTCAAGCCCCAGAATTGCTTCCCATTTCCCCATTTTTTCGCTGTCATTGATGCCATCAGTTTTGCCGATCAAGCTCAGAATTACCTCTCTTTGCTTGCACGATTCTATTGACAATGAAGTATCTGATAAACTGAAAAGCGTTTTGCTGTTTTCATATGCAGTTGCGGATCAGCATTGCAGGAACACATGTTTTCACGTACTGCAGCTATATATATATTATCTTCCGTGTTCTAGTACTTGCTGCAGGAAGATTATCATTGTACTTGTCATATGATGCTTGCTACACAACATGAAAATAAATAACACAGTCGATATGAAATGAGATATTTAAGAATATTATTCAGTATATCATAAAACAGGATATTTCTTTTTCATATCATAGACATAAAGGAGTTATTCTGTTTACGTACGATCATATTCTTGTGACTATTCGGAAAACCTGGAGTAAATGTACCGTAAAATTCCAAAAATAAGCCCTTGGCTTCTATTTTCTCAAAGTCCCTTTCAGGTGGCGTATTTTCATGCAGGAAGGGTTTATATACGGTTTGAATTGGACGGTTGGGGCTTATTTCGATGGACAGGAATGAATGTGCCTGGATAAATTATGGTGTACAGAAGCATACCATATGGCAAAACTCTCTAAAAATAACGATATCAAATCCAAAACAAGTCCTACAGATCTATGCGCATAGTCTATAACGAGTGTACCACGCAGCCGACTTCTACTTCCTCACTCGGAAACGTTATATCTACCTCTAGAGCTAATCAGAACTAAATATAACTCGTGATCGACCTTATACCAGGATCAGGAAGTGCTTATTTTCAGAAGAATTTTTGCGTCTTGAAATTTAGGGGGTAGAGAAAGAAAGGGCTTTGTTATGAAGCGTAATATTATCTTAAGAATAGAGTATTTTTACCTCATGGCCAATTGTTTCTAATTTTGTAGTTACCGTGGGAATCTTGTGATTTAAGTGTCGGACAGCCCGCACAGAGACTTTAAGTTGTTAGTCTTAGATTTTTAAGAGCTAAGCTCTAAACAATAGTTTCCATCGGTGGTCATGTTTGGGTTTGTCTACTGACCTTGGTTTGGACCTCCGTAAAGGTTCCTGTTATACTTTCGTGTTCTATTAGTTTTAGTTCTTCCGAGTTTGTCACTGGTCGTTTACTCTTTGTGTTGGTTTTTCATGTAGGTCTGTTTGTGTTCTCTTCCTTAAGTAAGTCTCAGAATTGTCTCGTTTTCCAAGGTCACCAAGATTCGTACCAAAACATGTCTACAATTTTGCTATATAGTTGATGAGCCTTCACGATTAAAGTTAGAAGTAGTAGCCAGAAGTAGTCAGTAGTAAGCATTAAGAAGAAGACGGCCGACTGTAGTTGGCTAGAAGACAATAAAGAAAAGAAGAAGACGATTTCTACAGAGTCCTGGTTACCTCTCGCGGCTGATTCCCCGAACTTTCCAACAGCTTATTTTGCATATTTTTCAAGGCGGACTTAATTTCGAAAATTGCGGATTGTGCAATCGGAACTCAAAGTGTACAATTTTGAAATTAAATTCACTGTTCCAATTAATTCGCGGTTACAGTTTAAGTCACAGTATGCTAGACGAACTTAATTTGTGAAGTATGCCGCTTTTCAAAACAGTCAGAGATGAATTTTCCTCCTTCTACCTTATCTTGAGAGTATTTATATAAAACGGAATCGGAACGAGTGTGTACAATACATGTACGCGAGCCAACGAGCAGTGCGAGCCATGCGATCCAGAAATTCCTAACCCCAATAAAAAGGCTAACCGCAAGCTACTTACTGACTAATTGTAGGCTATCCGGAGTGCTATTTTAATAGGCTAACCGGAGGGCTATATAGGCTAACCGGAGTGCCATTTAGGCTAACCGGAGTGCTATTTAGGCTAACCGGAGTGCCATTTAGGCTAACCGGAGTGCCATTTAGGCTAACCGGAATGCTCGCATGACTCGCGAGCCATGTGAACCGTGAGAGCCAGAAATCCCTTATTCCACTAGGGGTCCACTAGGGGTCCACTAGGGGTACGCAAATCCGCCTATCCCTACTATTTTAGTTTCACTGCAACAGACAGTAGTTGGTCATTGTTTTAAATGCCAATTTTGTTTCATTGCTTCTTTTGCAACAATTCCGCCAACATACCGACGAAAACCGACAAAAGTGATCCGAACGCCCCGAATATCCACGATCTAAACTTCTCGACTGATGAAGAGCTGAGTACTGAATCCGGGCCAAAATTCTCAGCTAATCTGCGATCCGCTGTATTCTCGAAATCCGCAAATCCGCTCAATTTATCGCAAAAATCCGCAATCCGTGCGCTTTTTAAGGCCAAATCCGTCGATTTGCGAACCTACTCACCCCCTTCCCCCTTTCCCAGTATAAAGGCTAACCCCAAGCTAACTACGGCTAACTACAACAACAACAACAATTTTATTTGCATTCCCATTTACATAGATGGTATTGCATTTTAAGTAAACACAGAAAAAAATAACAATAATAATAATAATAATAATAATAATAATAATAATAATAATAATTATAATAATAATTATAATTATAATAATTACATTGATAAGCTAACCAGAGTGCTATTTAGGCTCTGCTCTGCTCGCACTTGGATTACAACAAATGATGTTGAACGTGCTATCCCGCTACTGTACCAAAATTTGCTCAAAGAAACGGTCGCGAACATTACGTTTGTAAACTGCTTTTGGATTTGGGACAGTTTGTAAGTTATTCAAAAAAGATAATTAGTTCCAATTTTTATTTATTTTAAGTTTAACAGCCAATCACGGTCGTCACCATCGTCTTGAGCTCACGACCGAAGTAAACAGCGGAACCTTGCAGAGTATAAAGATCTATAAACAGGCGAAGGCTCAGCTACGTGCAATGCAACCCCGCGGCTTTAGATAAAAATAATAAAATTTGTAATAAAAACCCACATCTCAAGATCGAAGGAATTTATCTTCATCTACATCAACATGACATAAGTTGCCGGTCCTAAAATGACGCCACACTGATAAACTTATAAGGTGATAAGAGAGGTATTGCCCCACTGAACAGTCTAGAAGTAAACATGGTAGGAAGTATCATGTATCATCATTACGTCAACTGTGCCGTGCGTCACAAAAATAATATGTTTATAACTGATGACTTGCTTCCAATAACAATCTTCATACGGCCGATTTTTTCACTCGTTTTTATATGCAGACAGCACACACGCGGTACTAAGCAAACAAGCATAACTTGTTTGATATCATCATGATCCATGCACTGACACCATCAGATCTTTTTAGTTACGTTCATGAAACCGTGTGTCTGTCGTTTCTAGAGAACATCAGTTCACTATTACCAGCGAGTCATACCTCCACCCAGTTTGCCAAGCGTGCATGTGGATAATGTTTTTTTCCGCAATCCGTGATAGCCTTGTTAACTAGCCTTTGGCCATCTCATTAAATGTTTCGTTTTTCCCACAACACTCCCTCTCGTGACAGTCGGTCTTTAAAAATAATAGAAAGGACCCAGGAAGAAAAAAAGGTGAAAAAAATGAAAGGAATATTGACACATTAAAAAAGATAAATAATTTTAAGTTAGAACGTTCGTTTATTCCGTGACGTCCACAGGGCGCAGAGGAGTTCAGTTAAAACTAATCAGCAAAATACGTCTTACTTCTTTGAAATGCACTCTTGTGTATATTTTCCCATCACCTGTGAACCAAACTCCTCTGCACCCTGTGTGACTTCGCGCAATTTGATATGATAAACTTATTTTTATTCAGTTGTCCTTAACTGCAGTTCAGATTTACAGAGACTTTTTACATGTGACCAGGCGTCGTACTTCGCGTTCTACCCTGCTAACTGGGTAGATATATAATAACTTTAAACCGACCGAGAAACCCCAGCGCCATGCGCGACCAGTGCCACTTTTTGCAAACTAGTTCCCAGAGCCTGTATTGTTCTGTGGACGAGAAGGGGCTTGGAGTGACTCTCCCCAGTTTCCTACTCAATTTCCTGCACGTGCAATGGCGGCCAGATTTGAGATTTACTGAGGAAAGTTACATGTAGAGCTTACCGCAAGATTTTAGTACGATGCCTAGCAGATCAAATGCGAGAAATACCACTAACGCTTTGGAATGGATTGGAAATGGAACTATAGACGATGGAAAAGTTTTTTATAGGTAAGGTGTAATAATGTAAAGTTGTCATGCTCGACTCCTTCTGGCCCTCAGGTAAAGTAGAATAAATTCATTAAGTTAATTCTTTTCTGCTGTTGCAATGTTGCGTATAATATTTATTTATAATTGTGCACAAGGGCTAAGTATCTTTTTCGCCCTTACCTATTTCCTAAAAGGTCGACTGCAAACGCATCTAACCGCCATTGAAATAATGTATACTTTATTATTATACATGTAAATGAATAATTCTAACTTTATAATTATAAACACATATATGTGTATAATGGACGATTCCATTTAACACCCTATTGAAGGACTTGAATGAATTTTACCCCTTCAGAAAAGAAAGATCAAAATGCTGAAATTTGCCCCTTGAGAGCAAAGGGATCAACTTAGCTGCCTCCTTGCAAAAACTGACTTGAAGACCCTCCTCCCCCTCAGATTTCCCAGTCCTTCACCTTTTTTTTTCTCTTTTTTTTTTTTGGGGGGGGGGGGGGGGGGGGGTGAGGTGCAGATATTATAATGTTACAGTGCATGTGTATGCTTTATATGTATGTTTAATATGACTTCACAATATTATAAGTGTGGCTTCATAGTTCAGTGAATTGTTCAGTGGTAGAGTGTTGCCATTGCTTTCAATACATACATACATACATCATTTATTTGTTTACGCAGGTTGGAATAAAGGCAGCATAAAGCTGATGTGGACCTGTGGTTAATTAAAATTTACAAAATAGATATGAAAAATCTTTAAAAATCTTAAACCTAATAAGCCTAGATACCTATGCACCAGAGCTTTGGCAGCTACTTTGAGGTAAATCACAGGCTAAAATTTTACAGCTCCCTATAAAAGTGAGGTGTAAAGCAGCTTCTTATATCTGGCAGGTGCCGCATAGGAATAACCTTAAAGTCTTATTGAAAGCATTGCTTTGCACTGGTATTCACAATTTGGTTGAAACCCTGATTTTTTTCCTGGATGTATTTCTTAAATTGATGGGCTCATGTTGAGAAACAGAAATAACCACTTATCGCTGGTGCTCCATGTTTGTGTGCACTCTTAACTTTTTCTGCCTGCTTTTAACTGACAAAAAGCAATGGCGTCTGGGGACAAGCCTGTGTATATCAAGATTAAATTATGTATTCTTTCTGTTTTCTTTAATAAGCCAATTCAAATTTAGTGGAAACTTGATCAGTTGTGGAGATGATGTCATTATCAACGGCAACAAGAATGAGTGCTTTGTCGGACATGTAGAGAAGTTGTATGAACTTGAAAGAACTGTTAATCCTAACAGAGCCAGAATACAGTGGTATTTCTCTTATGATGAACTGTTCTCAATGTCAACAGGAACAATAACTGTTGATATTGCTGAACCTTGGAGAGAATTATTTTTACCTTCCATTGAAGATGGTATAAAACACAGTGTTGAAGATATTGATGCTGAGACTATTTCAAGGAAGTGCACGGTTTTACGACTTAGACCACATGATTTAATACCAGACAACTTACATACTGCTGGCCAGGAAGACTTGTATTATGTGCGTTACAGGTTTGACCAATATTATAATCTTCATCCTGTCAACAAAAGGGTTTCCAGGGAGTCCATATCAAAAAGTCAAAGTAACAAGGTTACAAGTATGAATTATGTTAAGACGCCAAGGAGGGCTTCTGCAAGGAAACAAGATCTTGTTAAAGAAAATGTTGTGAGTAAAATTGTACAAACACCACAGCCAAGAAAAACGCCAGCAAAAGGAAATGGTAAGTGGAATATAAGTTGACTTGTTAGT
This sequence comes from Meandrina meandrites, assembly GCA_963693305.1. Lineage (NCBI taxonomy): Eukaryota > Metazoa > Cnidaria > Anthozoa > Scleractinia > Meandrinidae > Meandrina > Meandrina meandrites. The sequence goes on from OY855916.1 coordinate 368,087, forward strand.
GCCTTTTATTAAATGGAAATTTAATTTAACTCCTCATACTTCTCAGCCTTTAAATAAAGGAGATCACAATATGGTTAAAACTGTGTAGTGCCTTTTGAAGCTTCTGCGTAAAAATGTTTTTTTTTTTTTGTAAATATCTGGTGTTGAAATGTTAAAATGATGTCCAGACATTACGGGACTACTGTCCTTTCATCACTACAGACATGTATGCCAGTTTATTTATTTTTCTTACAATGTACAATTTTTGTACTTGTTCAAATGCAGATAACTCATCAGTAAAGAGAAACACCAAGACTCCTTCTCATAACAAAACAAGGGCAACTAACAAATGCATGATTCCTTTGGAGCCGTTAGTTTTCAATGGCAATATTGGAACACCAGTGAAACGAAGAGCAAGTCGCAGTGTTCCAGATGAATCAAGCATAACCCCTAAAAAAAGTAAAGGCAACCAAAGTGTTAAGAAGGCCAAAGAACCAATCATCTCTCCAAGGCAAAAATATGGTATGTATGTAGATATGCTAATTAATAGAATCCATAATTTAGGTCATTATGCAGTGCTCCTCATGAAATAAATAATGCAGAGAAGGGGTCATCATGTTGATGAACTGCATACATCTATTGCACTGTGTACCTGTAGTTTGTTAGGAGGTGAAATCCAGAGGTCAACATTGTAAGTAAATGCTGACCACTTCACTGTCATAGTGCCTCTGAGCTTCACCCTGGAGTATAAATGGATCCTGAAAAAGCCTGACAAAAATTGATAAGGGGCAGGCAACCTGCACCTACCTAGGGAGAGAAAAAGATTAGTCAGTGTTAATGGCTAGAGTTGTATTATGGAATCCCAAATACTGCAGTATAGTCCAAGCCCTTTGATCCACTGGACTTAACATACAATCATGGACAAAAGTAGTTGAAACAAACAAATATCATACATTTTTCGCGAATGTCGGCTTACAAGCGGGTAAATAATATTTTCCCTCCTCTCCCCCTGCTCAATGTTGTTTCCTGGGGTTTGCAATTCACCCCCCGACTTTGTTTTGACCACGTAACAACATTGACAACATTGAAATGGGGGAGGGGGGTTGAAAACTTTAGTTATGGTACCCTGAATAAGTGGAAATTTGGTAAAGTGTCTCAAGAGTTTTGTCCACGATTGTCTGAGGAAAGAAATGTCTAAACATAATGAATAGATTGTCCGGCTCGACATCTATGTGATTTCACAAACCTAAAGTATCGCCGAGTGTTAGGCAAACTACTTTTTGGGTACAACAAAACCCAATTAAGCTTTTAAATGCATCAATTAGAATGGTTTGTGGAAGCCTGGTCAGGTACGACGGTTGAAATGTTATCTGATTTACTGGAGACAGAGTCTGTCTAGAAATAAGGTAACGAGCAGTTTTACTGAAGAGCTGATACATGTTTCAATTCAACGACTACACTTGACAACTTTCGATAAAATAGATAATTTATGTTTTAGGCTTGTAATTGGTGGTAATTGGAACAATTTGTAACGTTTTCATTGATACTGTATCGTTGATAGTGTACTATGAACTCGAAAACTCGTCGTAAAACGAAAGATCCAGTACCGAAAGCGAAACTAAACGTGACATATTTCATACTCAAGAGACACAGAAGGAAAGTATATTTTATAAACACTACTTTTTGCTGTGTGGATTCAAGTATAACAACGGTGTCACACGCTTACGTCCCGAGCGTGACAAATTGGATAGCGCGTGACAAACAGACTGTTACTACTAAACAGTTGTCATCGACGGTTCAGACGTGCTGAATCAGAGCTTTCTGTCTCAGATAGCATAAGTTAACCCTAATTATCTGCTAGAACGCTAGATAACTGCAAATACTGTGATTTTGAACGGTTAACATGAGGTTTTGTGGCAATTTTAACGGTTCACAACGGTTCACAGCTATTTCTAAAAGAGTTAGATGATCATCTATTCTTTTATATTGTGAACCGTTGTGAACCGTTGAAAAGCTTTGTTAACCGTCGTTTTTTGCATTCATTGTGTTCAACCTATAAAGTTAATCGACTTTACTAAGATTCATTTAGTGCTTCTACGTTTTGAAAAGGAGGAAAGAACATTTCGAAAATCTCGGGACTTCCCGCGGGATAGCACGAGGCATTGTAACATGCCTAATGGAATTGGGCTGCTTTTAGCGATCTTTTACTACACAGTGCCCTCTATCTATTTCAGTTGAGGAAGAGTAGACCTTCGATTAAATGGCTTTATAATAAATATAGCATTGAGACTCATCTAGAAACACGCTTTTTCTAGCAACAATACCATCTATAGCCTACTGCAACAGCCCTTCTTATGGCTAGCCACGCAATAAGTTTCTTTTTAGCTGATAAAAATTAAGTGTAGCGTATTATGAGGACAAAAAGGCATTTTGTAAACGCGATTGACAGCGTATTTAAAATTTTCGGCTCCTTAAGTTATAAAAAGAACGCAAATTCTCAAAATTCCATGAAACGTACTTCAGACAATCATGGACAAAAGTAGTTGAAACAAACATCATACATTTTTCGCGAATGTCTTGGCTTACAAGCGGGTAAATAATATTTACCCCCCTCTCCCCCCGCTCAATGTTGTTTCCTGGGGTTTGCAATTCACCCGACTTTGTTTTGACCACGTAACAACATTGACAACATTGAAATGGGGGAGGGGGGTTGAAAACATTAGTTATGGTACCCTGAATAAGTGGAAATTTGGTAAAGTGTCTCAAGAGTTTTGTCCACGATTGTAGCTTAATATAATAAGCCTTTGTTGCATGACTTCACACTCTTATTAGGAACGGCAGAAGTTCTGGAGCAAGTACTGGATAGTGAATCAAGATGCAGTGATGATGAGAATGATAGTGATGATGATAGTGTGTTTAATCCAAGTGACGTTAGTGATGATGGTGATGACGATGATAGTGACAATGATGATGATGATGGTAATGGTATTCTTTGGAAGGCTGAAGCTAAAAACAATGCAGGAAGTAAGACTTTCATTATTTTATTAACTACAGTCATGTGTAATATTAAATAAGTCCTTAGTATAGACTTTTTATAATAAAAGATCTTAGAGATATCCAGTGCGGTTTAATAATTAAATGGCAAATTTTTATAATGTGTTACCCAAAAAAAGACATGTTATGTTAGCTAACCAGGCATTACAATCAACTACCCATAAAAAGCCATCCCTGCAGGGCATTAAGTGAACAGGCCAAGAGGAAAATGGTGATGCTAGCACATTACATGTAGACCTGTGCTACAAAGAAACTTTTGTTGACATGTTTGGTATTTAATTTTACTATTTTCAATTATTATTAATGTACTGTTAGTGGTGATTGTTTTTAAAACAGTTCAAACAAGGCAGGCACCAGGAAGAAATGGCCTTAGGTCATCAAAGAAGCAAAACTCACTCACTTCAATACAGGACACACCAAGAGGTAACAACATGCTAAAAATAAAATTAAGTCATTGTACAATGTGTTATATGCCAGAGGTAACCCTGTGATGGACTAGCATCCCATCCAGGAGGCAATTTTACCTAGAAATACTCCACCTAGTTTTCTACTCCTATAGCTGTCTAATGCCACAAAAAATGTGATATGCTCTGGCCTTGAGGGCCACTTGACTTGGCCCAAACACAGACTAAACCTTACACGCTCTGATAAAGGCCTTTGTGGTATGTGTTTGGGCAAGACATTGTACTCTCACAATGCTTTACTGATCCCCTGATGTGGCCAGATTAACAAAGCTCTTCTACCTTAAGTTATATCCTAAGTATTGTTTGATTACAAAATCCTATTGTTAAGAAACAATACTTGAAGACATCTCAACATAGGATAGCTTCCTTAATCTGGCCACTGCAGAAGTATAAGTGGTTACTGGTAACTTTTTTAGGTTGACCTCTGATAGACTAGCATACCATCCAGGGGGGAGTAGCAATATCCTCCAAGTGTCTTAATTTGCCAAGTTAGCATCAGGCTTGTCAGAATTAAACCTTCTTAGAAAATTGGGCACAGGACACCTGGAGGTCCTTCTGGCTAACACGGCTTGTGTATGAACTAACTTTGTTCACACCAGGAAAGCCTGCTACCAAGACTCCATCCAGAGCAAAATCATCCCAGAAAACTCCTCTAAAGACTCCAGCACAGCAAAAAGCAAAAACTCCAAGGACTGCTCGCAAGACTCCCAAGACTCCAGTACCAAGCAGTTCCAAGCGTCCATCCAGAAAAAGTTTAATGACACCCAGCATTCCTGAGAGACAACAACCTTGCAAAACACCAGGAACACCACTTGAAGTCGCAAGAAAAAAGTAGGTTATTTTCTCAGGCAACACATTGTGCTGTTTCAGACAATATCCATATCCCTTGCATGAAAGTGTTTTGTTTGTAAATGTTTGAACCATCCTCACCCCCCTGAAAATAATTTCTTATCAGACTTTCCTTTAAAAACTTGGGCTTTTGAACCCACCCTCCCCCCCCCTCCCCCCATGGCAGGGCTAATGATCCTGCCGTACCACGCCCTTTTATGCCCCTCAGAATTTCTCAAGACCACTGTCACCTCCTGGGGGACTCTGCTATAAAAATTGTGTTGGTCACCTCACTTAGGGTAGGTATGGATATTTACAGGAATTGCACATTATACTAGCTGTGTGTTGTGCTTTTGGACAAGACAGTTGACTCTGATGTATCGAGAAGTTTTATTCTAATTTTGTTTCCTATTTCCTTTGTCAGACTGCATGTGTCAGCAGTTCCGTCATCTCTTCCATGCCGTGACAAGGAGTTTACAGACATCTATAACTTTGTTGAGGGAAACCTTGTTGATGGCACTGGGGGGTAGGTTTCACAAGCAGCCAATCAATCAGTTAACAGTTTACTTTCAGTATCAACTTGAAAATTGCCCTTAATGTTTGCAAACATTAATTTTTTTATGATATATTTTGCATGAATGTTGCAGTAAAGTCAAGTTGTTTTCTGAAAGAGGAACAGGTTTAGGGGAATAGTTGTGGTCCTGTTTTAGTATGAATTCCATTCATACTAAGTCGGACAATTCTTTTTATCAGGGAAACGTCAGGGAATTTTGAAAACTCGTGTATGGCAACCATGTAAGACCCTAACCCTCATGTTTTTTGTGTGTTTACAGCTGCATGTACATCTCAGGAGTACCAGGCACTGGAAAGACAGCTACTGTACAGGAAGTTATACGCAGCATACAAGAAGCACAAGAATCTCAAGATGATTTGCCAGAGTTTACTTTTGTGGAGATCAATGGAATGAAGTTAACAGAACCAGCTCAAGCTTACTCGACCTTCCTTAAGGTTAGTACATTACCTAACTTTTTTGTTTGGACAGGAATTTTCAGTTCAGTACAGTTGTTTTAAGTTTTGGAAAGTGTGGAAATCATATCTCTTTGGTTTTGAAGACCTGGAAAATAAAGCTGTCATTGGGAAGTGTCTGGAGATTCTGGTCCAGATTCACCTAAACAATGGCGCTGTAAGAATTGAAGTATACTTCTCAAGAAAAAATTTTTAGAAGTTAGCGTCTACATTTAGCTGTACATTCGCCCTACTTTCCTCAGATCCCACGCGCGAGCCGAACAAATCAATGTTTGCCTCTCAAAACTTTGCTTTTCTCTTGCGCCAAAGAAAAAAATAGGAAAGGAAAGAGTATTATTTCACTTTAAAATATGCTTTTGTTTTCCGCAGCTGCTAACAGGACAGAAAGCCACACCCGAACATGCCTCCAATTTATTGGATAAGCTCTTTAACACCCCATCACCTGACAGGGATCCTGTTATTCTATTGGTGGACGAGGTACGTGGCGCGAGTTTCGCGCGCACTATTTCGAATTTCGAGTGCGTGTCCGCGAGTTTCACGCACGCGACTGCGAGTTGTACTTGCGCGGCTACGATTTTCACGTTCTCAAATAATAATTGCGAGTTTCAAGTGCGCCACTGCAGGTTTCACGCAAGCATCCGTTAGTAATGACTGATATCTCCTGTCTGTTGTAATAATCATGCAGCTTTCCTGTTTAAATCTCAACTGAACATGTTCTCATAAATTTGTAAAGTGGTGATCCAAAACGGCCAAGTAATGAATAAAAATGCATTTCAGTAAAAAAGGCGTTGTAAATAAGACAAGATTATCTCATTACAAGGCTTTATGTTTGTAAGAGTAACCCGTGAAACAACATCTAGCAATTAGTGCGTAACAGTAAAAACTAAACAAAAGAAAACAATGGAATAAGTGTGTAATAAGCTTACTATCTAAAAGTTTACTAGTTAGTTTAGTTTAGTTAGCTCAGTACTTTTTGAGACAATATACCCCAAACCCTTGGTACCCCCAAATGGAAAAATTCAGGTGTAGACACCCCCCCCCCCCCACCCCCCCTTAAGTAAAACCAATCTATGTTACGTGAGTGATAACATACTTTACTCTCTTTTTTTCAGTTGGATCTGTTGTGGACTCGTAAACAGCATGTATTGTACAATCTGTTTGAGTGGCCCACACGGCGACATGCTCGGCTCATTGTGCTGGCCATTGCTAACACCATGGATTTGCCAGAGAGGATAATGATGAAACGTGTCTCTAGCCGCCTGGTAGGAAACATTCCAGGCTTTCTTAGTTTAAATGTTCCAACCTTCCACACTCGTATCTTTTTGTTGAAGGCGTTGCTAGGAAACGTGACGTAGACTAATGACGTCATGCTGACGTGACAACATTCGGAATACTTGCGAATGCTCGTGGTGGATAATAAGTTTCGAAAACACTTCCAGTGCGTGGTGGATAGTAAGTTTCGAAAACACTTCCAGTGCGTCTCCGAAGATTTGACAATCCCGGCATTTGTTCCTATATAAGTTAATATGATTTTTTTTTTGTCATCTCCTTTCAGGGACTGACTCGGTTGACTTTCCAGCCGTACACCTTTTCTCAGCTACAGCAGATTGTCATGTCTCGTATCATAGGCTTAAACGCCTTTGAACCTGATGCTATTCAGCTGGTCTCCAGAAAGGTGAAAAAAAATAGAAAAACAGACACACATTTAGTAATTAATTAGGCTTTCTGAACCACCGACAACGATTTATCTGCGACTTTAAAGTTGACGATGCGCACACGACGATTTCTAACGAGGATTTTCAATCCATGTTACAAGGGTAAGTTACAATCCTTGTAACTTACAATCCTTGTAAGTTACAATCCTTGTAACAATCCATGTTACAAGGAGACGGTTTCTGCATTAAAAATCATCTCTTGTAACAAGACTCGTTGAACAATGTTTAATATTAAGAGCCAGCCAACACATGAGGGGCCATGTAGCAGGAAACAGTGCGCACGAGGGGACGTGCCACGCTGCATCAATTTCATTGTGTGTGTACTTGCTGCGTTTTTGTGCCTGCTACATGACTGTGCATAAACACGTTGCTTGTCTTTGAGAGCAAATTCGTAAACCTGGAATGTTATGGGAATTTTGTTGGAGTTGCTTCGTGTACTGTCAAATCGCTTCGTGTGACCCCCAAAGGCGTCTCGTGCAATTACCCGAAGGCGTCTCGTGCAATTACCCTTGATAGCCTTACTTTTTATCAAGAGCTACTTGTCAAGCTGTATTTATTAGCGAATGGGTAGCATTGATGTCTATTTTTTTTTCATCTCACAGGTAGCCGCTGTGTCTGGTGATGCACGCCGCTGTTTAGACATATGCCGCAGAGCAGTAGAGATCGCAGATTCGCGCTCCAAAAAGAAGGGAACCGCATTGGTTGGAATGAGTCACGTGGATTTAGCTTTACAAGACATGTTCTCGTCACCTAAGATACGAGCCATGAAGTGCTTAACACAAGTGGAGGGTCTTTTTCTAAAGTCAGTTATTGCAGAGTTTCGTAGTTCCGGACTTGAAGAGGCGACGTTTGGTGATGTAAGTTGATTAACAGTTATATAAGCTTAGACAGCCAGTAATATGGTAATTTTACATTCGTTACCTCAACGAATTCGTTGTTTCAGGTTGTTCCCCGTTACGTAGAAAAAGCTTGTAGGTCTCCGATGTAAAACTTTGATAAGTTGTTTTTCTTTAAGCTCGAGCATAAGCAGCTAGGAGAGTGTTTTCTCTGGACTTTCAAGTGTGACTTTCGAGTGTCCGTTGTTGTTTGTTAATGGCTCGTTATCTTGTTCATTCTAGGTGTTTCAGCAACTCATTGATTTTTGTCGAATTGAGGGTAAGTTTTTGTAAGTTTTTATAAATGCGTTTTTGTTACCTACAGTACAGTGATGCTTCGCTTGACGTTTTACGGTTTTCAGACCAAATTTATTTAGACGGCCGGAAAACACCCAACCGCCATCTTAGTTAGACAACGTTTGAATTACCTAGCAGAGGTAGTTTAACTAAACAGGTTTTAAAAGTGTTCAGTTTAAGATGGCGTGTGGTGTCAACGGGAAATTTTTTAAGCTTGTTTAGTTAAACGACTATTAAACACTTAACGTTTTTGGTGTGAATGGGGTGTTAGAGTTGATGTCGAATGATTAACTGTCGAAAGTGAGTGCGCTCTACTTCTGCATTTTTTTTGTAACTCTAGATCTGTTGTGGTTTCATAAAACTCATCCAGCATACACTGACCAATCAGAACAAGTATGCTTTCTTTTTCAGCCAATCAGAAGTGCCACTTATCTTATGAGAGTTTTCCCGCGCTTGGCGCCGGATACACGGTTATTTCGCTATCTGTTTGGTCCATTGCGTTTGTTACGCTGGTCAAAGTGATCACTTTGGTTTTGGCTCTATGGCATATATTAGAAACTGGCTTTTAACCTTTCTTGTCCAAACACTTTTTAAAAAAGTTTAACTATCATATTTGACCATTTTTGCATCCTAGGTCTCTCATCTCCAACCCCATCACAAGCCGCAGCTGTTTGTTGTCGACTAGGAGCCTGGAAGCTACTTTTAGTTGAGTCTGGCCGTCGTGACCTGGAGCAAAGAATTCGTTTAAATGTCAATCAAGATGACGTATTGTATGCTCTCCAAAAGAATCGCACGTGACCACAGCTTAATAGGATAATAGATCACGTGTTTAGGCTTCAACTAATCACATGATTCGAAACTATTTCTACTACACGATTACACTTCAGAAAATGTTAAAATGTATTTTGAAAGTTATCAAGCACTAGATTCGTTCATACAGAAAGTATATTTATAATTATATTGTAAGATATATATATATATATATTATTTTCGCTATCTTGAATTTTTAGTACATTCTTTTGTCAAATTTGAACAAGTATTTTTGTGAATTTTCTCTTTAAATATTTTTGTCTAAAGGAAAGATTTCGGGATTGATATTGCATATTTTGCCATTGCGGAGCTGTAAAATAGTTCATATAAGATTATTGCTTAGACCTGTTTAGTGTGACGCGTTTGATGTAATAAAGGTATTTTCATTTTCTTTGTTGTAACTTTTTTTAATTCTAAATCTCATAAAGTAGGATAAAGCAATGTTAAAGGGGCAGTATCACGGCAGGTCTTCTACGTTTTTGTGTAAACTAAGCTAGAATTATAAAGGTGCACTCACTGATCAACAGACTAACCTTTTAATGACAAAAAAGGCATAAATTCACTCTCTCGGATGTGAACAACCCATAATCGATAGTTTTTTAGTGATTTTCCTCCATGTAACACTGTCAAACTTGAAAACGTCGGCCCGACGTTTTCAAATTTTAGACCACTTCTTTCCTACCCGTCCGTAGCCAAACCGGTTAAACAACTTTTGTGACTAGTACAATGCACTTTAACAAGGTTAGGCAATTCCCAATTGATACCAACACCTTCATTGGATTTTCAAGTAGCACGAAATTTTGGTGAGACTGCCCCTTTAAAACTGCGCTACGGTGACTCAAAATTGCTCTAGCGAGGACCAACAATTCTGGCCTAATTTAGTGCTTTTCGCTGGAAAATTTATAAAATGCAGTTTAATTTCCGTTATCCAGATAATGTTGGTATCTGGTTAAGGTTAAAATCTATATACTAAAAAGCTAACCGAATTTGTGTCCGGCAAAAGGACGGTGTTAAAGACATGCATTCCAGAATCGACAACGAAAACGAAATAGCCATTTTGCATGCAAACTCGTTTATTTTTATCTTCATTGTTTTTTTCACACCTGGAGTTAAATTCTTATGTTCCTATAGTTTCATAACTTTTGCTTTGCCATGAATTACGTAAATAATTCCGTGAATCGTTCGTCTCCACGGTGAATCGATAGCAGTGATCACAGGAATCAAGAACATTTCGAGTTTCTTTTCGATTTTAAAGGAAATCGACAGTCAGATAAGTGTGTATTGATACACATTGTCGGCGTTCGTTGTTTTCAAAATCCTCAATAATGATTACAGACAGAGGGAATCAGGAATTGAAGCGTAAAGCAGCAAAACAAAACATGTCGAAGATCCAATGCCCGAAAGAGGCGCTAAGGATGAAATGTTTAGCACGAGGGGCGAATGGAATTCTTGGACTAGGGAGGTAAGGCCATCTGAAAAGGGGTCGCCATCTTTTTTACTTATCATTGGCTTAACATACAGCCTGAATACATTTGTATATATATAGGCCGAAACCGAGACCACAAAATATTTAATTAGCATACATGATATAATGGTTTCTGCGCCGGTCGCAACTGAACTTCACAGCCGTGATTGAAAAAATCCTAAAAAATCGCGTAGATATTTCAGCTCGTTGATTCAATAGACAGAATAACTAGTACAATTTGTAAATGAAATTTTTGGGCTGAAAAACAGAGTGAAAAGTTCACAGATGTTCGCAGTGCTAAAGAGAAAGGTGTCCCAAAACATCTGAACTTTTCGTTTCTTTTTTCTTCACAAGTAAAGTAATATTTTCATCAGTTTAAATGATATTGCATGTGGCTTTTCTAGTAGCCTGATGTACATACTAGCTCGGGTCTTTCTAGATGACTCTGGATGAGCAGGCCAAGGTTTGAACACTGTATGTGGCACAATTCTTACTGTCTGCGTGTGACGTCACAATTCCGTGTTAACGTGAATTTTTTAGCTGTATGCTTTAGCCCGTAAGAATACGATTTTAACAAAGCTACCTTCCTTTCTCCCTTCCTCTTCAGAAAAGCCTGATACTCAGGTCACTACCTACGGAGTCGTCGGTCTCAAAATATTTTGCTGGAAACGATTTTAAATTTGTTTTTAGAGCGCCGATTAGTGTGTAACGTGGACGCAATTCAATATTTTTTTTTTATAATTTTCTTGATTCTTATTTATCGATGAGGCTACGAACAAATCTTAAGTAAACTTTTATTATAAATTTTTTGCGACATTTGTTTGTGTTTCGTTTCCTTTGAAACCCGGAAAAAAATATTTTCTTATTTTTGAGCCCACGGTTCCATTTCAATGAACGGACTGGATACCAGCCGGTCGTTGTCACGGTAACGGAAAAATAGAATCTTCGTGACTTGCGAAGGGCGCCATATTTGTTACACACAATAGACAACAACATGGCTGCTACATCCAGATCCGACACAGAAATGAGACAAAAGTGTAAAAAGATGCTAAATTCCAAGCAAACCAAAGACCCAATCGAAAGTTTAAGACTACAGTGTCTTAGTCGAGGTTCTGCTGGAATAAAAGGCATTGGCAGGTAAGAACGAACGGTGTAATACAATTTTACCGTTTTAAATTCATTTCTCATTTTCTACGTGCTGTCTTTCTATTTTGGACGGTAACATGGTTTTTTAGTCATTTTGGTGTAAGAGTTGATGAAATAGGCGTATTTTGGTGGATCTTAAGTGCTGTTAGGCTTTTGCGGAATTACGAGATCAAGCACAGCAACAATGTATCCACTAATTGTCGTTCAGTTAGCCGGACAGTGCATCATTTTTCTTTTCAAGTTACTGATGAATTACAAGATCTGAACAGTTTCGTTCTTGTACAGTGAAACGAAACAAAAACTCAGTCGGTCATAAGAATCATTGAAACTGAAAGCCCTCAAATATATTTGGCAGTACTTCACGTACATTTCACTTTAGGCATTTTTCCTACAATAAACTCCAAGAGTCTGTCAACTCTTGTACTTTTACATTTTTTATGTGTAGTTGTGATCAACAAACTGAGTGGAGTCATTTCGACCGTAATTACACATGTGATTTCATATTATAGTCATTTTATCACATAGGGAAAAGGACAGTGAAAAACACAGTGTTACAATAGTTTTCATTTAATATGGTCACACATGCAAGCTGGTTCCAGATGTCCAGATTAAAGCCAAGTTAATTAAATATTAATTATATGATTGAGAAATTATTTCATTGCGATTGGTTGAGAGAAGGCAAATATTGTTACTTTTTAATTTTCACTGCAGTGCAATTTTCTCAGTCATGTACCCCAGTAGATGAGTATTAAATCATTTTGAAAGCCCAAACAATTAAGGATTTACACTACTTGTGGTTCATAAAGTATTTGATAATTATTCTTTCAAATTCTACTGCTCAAAGGCTTGTGCAGTTTTTCCAGCTAAACTTCATGTCATGATTTTGTGATCTTGAGTGCACTTTCATTTACAGCAGATTCAGGTTGAGCGTTTAACAGCCTCAGTAAGTGTTGTCACGTTCGTTGTCACAGTTAAATTGATTGCATTGCAAGGCAAAATGACAAATGTTGCTAGGCGCCAATGAAGACGTTCTGTCTGGGAAAAAGCATGTTGTGGTTTTTCCAGGCAAAACGTTGGCATTCCCGCCTAGCAATGTCTGTCATTTTGCTCGCAACGCAATGAATTCAACTGTGACAATGAACCCGACAACTGAGACCATTAAACGCTCAACCTGAATCCACTGTACAGCAATACATTAAGTTTTATGATAATAAAAAGCAGATCTTTTTGTGTTGAAAATGAATGGATTCTAGAAATAAATAGGGCTGCAACGATACACCGGTGCACCGGTGAATCCCGATATTTTTTGTCACGATACGAATATCGATATTTGAATGGGATATCGCTGTATCGCGAAACAAGGAAATATTTCTCATCAAAAATGAAAAATTACTTTACCAACATTCAGAAATTACTGTTTTAATCAGTTTTATGACTCCTTACCCAAGTACAAGCCTTTTTTTTAGCCACAGGGCTTCGTCGTTGCTTAGTATCGTTTCGCATGCTTCCAGTCACTTATATTTCAAGATGGCGGCATGAAAGCATGCGTAGTTTCAATAAGTTGTCAGCTGACACAGTCTTATGCGCCCGCAACAAAAACACGCGGTTCGTTCGTCACATTGGTTCTTTCGTCAAAATGTCTTCCTCTGCAGTTGAGTTACAACTGGCACTGTCCTCTTGTACGTCAAAGGTATGGAAAGACTTTGGATTCAAAGTTTTTTACGATGGCCAAGGAGTAAGACACTTCTCGTTATATTCTTGTGTTATTTGTTACCATTTGTTAGCAGGTCCACATCAGCTTTATGCTGCCTTAAATCCGACCTGCGTAAACAAATAAATGATGTATGTATGTGTATGTATGTATGTATGTATGTATGTATGTATGTATGTAATTGTTGTCAATGGAAATTAAAGATTCCAAAGCAGTTTAGTAACATTACGTCACTTGTCAGTTGTATGTTATGATGTATCGTATCGTGTATCGTATCGTGGCACTTGTACCGAGATATGTATCAGTTGCTAAGAAAATGTATCGTTGCAGCCCTAGAAATAAATATTAATACTAGATAGTACTGGTCAGTGCTAAGAAGAAATGTTCACAAAAAGTGGATTTTGCTGCATAGCACTCAAATAAGTAAGTTAACTAGTAAATAGTGTTTCTGGAGTGCTTGATTCTGTTTTAACAGTACTAAGAAGAAGACTGTTATTCATGTGGGCATCTGGTACTATATAAAATGCAATGATAAAGAGTTACATAATAATAATAATTTAGCTCTTATTAACCGAGCAGGAGGTCTGTATGGAAGAATCTTGACCGAGGTCGTTAGTACAGACCAAACGCAGTGAGGTCTGTACTCATGACTGAGGTCCAGATTCTCCCATACAGACCGACTAACCTCCGTTAATAAGATGTTTATTATATGGCCAAAGTAGAAAACATTTCAGTTTAAAAATTTGCCTCGGTGCGACCGCCTGAAAGGTGTGAACGGCGATCACGGAAAAATTTGAGCAAGAGAAGGTCGATATCAGGTATGTTTTCAATTCTCTAGCCTCTTTTATCAACTGATAGAATATTCTTACAGGTATTTTAGTCGCTTTTAATTGTGTTAAGTGCTTTTAACTTCTGGCCTTGCAATTACTTCGCAAATTCGTCTCTAGCTGATGTGTGATTTCTTGCCTGTTAACTGAACGAAAACTTGCCAAAGTTTCCTCGTTCTTTTTACCTTTTTTCGCGTCAAGCTTTTAGTTTCTTTCATTTATTATTTTTTAAGCAAAAACAAGACACCGTTTTTGCATTTTTTGTTTGCAAATTTCTCAAGGTAAGTGCAACCGGTCTAGATGCCGGTCTACGTAGATGGGAAAATCTAGACCGCGGTCAATATCAATTTTAGCCAATCAAATTCGCGAATTTAGTAGTTCCCAGTCTTTGTGACACACGGCCATATAATAAAATATTATAATAGTAATAATAATAATCATAATAATCATAAATTATAATAATAATTTTATAATAGATTTATATAATATATAATTTATATAATAGATTTATAATAGATTTTATAATGGTGCTTTACAATAAAATATTATTAAAAATGGAAATGACATTAATTAGAAAATTAACATCAGTGATAAGAAAAAAATGTATGATACAATAATAGCCCCAGTGGCGTGACGACAAACATTAAAAATTTACTCTTTTGCAGAATATGTTTTATTACCTGCATTTCCAGAAATTTAAAATATTGTAACAGTACTATAGTCCAAAATTAAATTTGTTGTTACTGTATTTAAAATTTCATTATTAATATTTTATTTAGCAAGTTAGGAATTGTAAATTTTACATGTAGTTGTACAAAGTCATGCATTCAACATCACTTACAATAAATATTTGTACAACTAAAACCTTTATATTAATATATTATTAATAGTCTAAGCTATAATTATTAATTTGTTTTTCTCAATTTCAGAGTTTTCAGAATAATGGATGATGACAAAAACAGAACATTAGATTTTTCCGAGTTCAAAAAGGGTATCCGTGAATATGGTCTTTACTTGGAACCAAAGGTAATTTGCAACATCATGCATGTATTTCTGAATCAGTATAATTATACATGCATGTATTTCAGTATAATTATAAAATACCACAGTCATTTACAGCCATCCTCAATAGAACATAATAATTCTAATAACTAATTAACACTCTAACAACTCTCTTTTTTAGGAATTACAGGAGATGTTTGGTGCCTTTGATAAAGATGGTAGCGGGGTTATAGATTTTGATGAGTTTCTCCTTGCCCTCAGAGTAAGTGTAGTACGTCTTACATTATGTACATTTGTTATTATTTTTTCGATTTGGATAAAACACAATTTTTTTATGAGTTTTTAAAGACGTTTAAATCTGTCGCCATTTTGGTCCACCATTCACACTAGTCTTCCTCAGTTTGAAGTGAGTTGTGACGTGGGTTCAGGAACACGTGTTTTGAATCGTGACTTATCTGACTTGTAAACAAGTGGGAATTTTGCTTCAGAGTCTGCATTTAGTTCAAAATGCCGGAAAGGTGCGCTACCTCTCTTTGTTACAATGTTAATGATCCAGAAAACAACATCAGTCTTAGTGGAAATTCCTGAATGTACCGGTATGTCATTTTTGAGCCATTATTCTTGTGATCAGCGGCAGGGGTCGACTGCAAGGAAATAGAATTTTTCACTGCATTTGCATTTAAAAAGAATAATCTGTTAACCACATAACAGCGAAAAAAAAGTTACAAGAAAGGTTTTATGGAAAGAAAAACAAATACTCCATGTGCAAAAATACAAACTTGTAGATTTCCTCAACATTGATGTGCAAATTCCAGTAAATAACCATGCCACCATTCGGTCTTGACTCAAAGGCTTGTCAAGCTTTAATCCAACAACGTTAATTGAAATAGCTGTATACAACAGGAGCCCTAACCCTAAACCCTGATCTATAAGGGGGAGATAAGCAAACTGTAAATAAACTTTCTTATTTTTCAGCCACCAATGAGTAAAGCTCGGAAAGGTATAATAATTGAAGCATTTAACAAGTTAGACAAGACAGGAGATCAAGTCATCACTGTTGAGGATCTCAAGGGGTATGTATATAGTATTTTGTAATTAAGAACTGTTTATTCAGGAGAAAGTTGGGCATTGTATAACAATCAAGTCTATTAATTACTGTGTAATACTTACAAGTATGATATGTGTTACACCATATTTCGGGACTGCAAATAACATTTTTTTCCTTTTGTTTTTCGTTTTTTTTTTCTTTGCAAATAACAGTTAGTCATGATCGAACAGTGGCTGACCAAAATTTGTCCATGTCCATGTCCAATCAATACCAACCATAGTCAGACTTCTTGTCCAACCAACTTTTTACGGTCATACATGACTATAAATATCATTTTGCAGATACAAATTTACATTATACTAATTGTTCCGTGAGCAAGATTGTAATTTTATTAGATGCTGCTTCTGTTAAATGTACATGTACTTTTATTTATGCTGTGACAATTTTGAATAAAAAATATTACATAATGTCACATCTGGCCAAAGTTTTGTTTTGTCTGTCCTAAGTGGTGATTTAGTTCGACATATGTCCTTTCAGCAAAAAATAATAATTTGCAGCTTTGTATTTCCACTGACTTTATAATTATATTTGTGGGACTTAATTCTTTCTCAAAATCATATCAAGGTTTAAATAACAGGTGTCTGATTTTTTTTTATTTATTTTAGAGTTTACAACGTTAAGATGCATCCAAAATTCCAGAATGGAGAGATGACAGAGGAGCAAATTTTTCATAAATTTTTAAACACCTTTGAAGTGGGCAGTAATGAAATAGATGGAAAGGTAAGATTTCAATTAGGCTAACTTATTCTTACTTTTTGATGTGATTGCTCACACTTGTTATGGAATGAAAAAGAAGGTTACTACATGTACACTTGAGAGGTGTGGGCAGCTTTAAAGGAGCAGAAGGGGTGGCGGGAAGCCAGGCTGGTCCCCCCAGGATGGTCTTCTATAAAATCACACCTGTCTATTTAACTGCAGGAAGGGGAGTGTAACAATATTTCTCACTTGTCTATTTGCTGCCTACAGTATTTAATTTAAATATTCATAACAAAATTGGAGTTATAAATCCACATCGGTGAGCCAACATTATATACAGTTGAATACCGATAGGTTGAAGGGAAATCGAAAAAGGTTCGAGTTATCGGGGGATCGAGTTATCGAGGGTAAAATTAGTAAGAAAATTACCTGGAGGGAAATCGAAAAAGGTTTGAGTTAGCAGGACTGAAGTTCAAGTTATTGAGGGTTTGAGTTATCGGGATTCAACTGTACTGCCAATTGGCTAGCTCTGTTGTTGTAGCACTGGGCCCAATTGTTGAAAGTGTGGACAGTGTTGTCAACCCTTTGAACAACTGGGCCCTGGACTACCGTGCAGGAGGCCTTGGGTTTGAGTCCCAGACTGGGCCAACACTCACAGTGTTAAAATAAGAGCAAAGGAGTATGTGCTGCCTTTGCTATAAACATCTGCAAATGGTTTGGTGTTCTTGTCTTCTCGGATAAGGAGGATAAACCATAGGCCCATCTCCTGCATTATGGTCAGCAGGGGGCGTCAAAGAACCCACGCACTCATCACGAAGAGTAGGGCACGAAGTTCCTTTTGTTGTGATCTGGTCTTGTAATGTAAAGGTTGGGAAATGCTCAGAGATATTAGCTATGATAAAGCTACATGTACGCTTCAAATCCAGGGTAAATAAAAGTGTCGATACCATACCACTTGCTTTCTCCATGTACAGAGAAATATTTGGATTAATTGATGATAGCTTGGACCAAGGAGAGCATATATTGAACCCGCCAAGAAGTAGCGAAAAGCTGTAAGGCATTAATAAATCATTTACAAACACCGGTCCAGTTTTACACATAAATAGCGAAGTGCATGAGTGACTTCCTGACTCAGATAAGACTCAGACGTGGAAACTGGAATCATGATGGAGGATTTTCCTAAAACACTTTCTAAAACGGCCAGTGTTCCTGAAACACTTTTTGAAAACGAAAACTTCGCTTTCTCTCAGAACATGCTGAAGTTGTCTGAGCCTCTTGGGGGTACATATTTATTTGCATAATATTGTATTTTTAAATCTCGTGTGCTTTGCTATTGAAGGGCTTATAAAGTATGCAAACATTTCCTTGTTTCTCTTTTTCCAGATTACTCGAGATGAATTTATGAACTACTATGCTGGGGTCAGTGCCTCTATAGACAATGATGCTTACTTCCTTCTGATGATGAAGAATGCCTACAAACTCTGAATATGCACCAAGATTATTGTATCTTCGTTATAGAGATATGATTTAGGACTGCAGAGCTATATGTGGCATAACGGCCATGCTGATGGCCAAGAAAGGTGGTCTGGGAAAGTTGGTTATCAGCAGCTCATGGATTAGCAACACAACTTGAGCCTGCGGAACATTGCAGAACTTGTACATGACAGCATTTAATGCTCTCAGCGACATTTTATTTACTTCAATAATAACACTTTTATCTGAATCTGTGCCCAATTTGTACTTTCTTATTCAATATCTTCATTATAACACTAATTTTAGCAAGCAGGTGGATTATACATGTAAGAATGTAGGACTTGGTCACTACAGAGTAAAGCATTTACATGTGTATAACACCAAATTCTCCAAAGGGGTATTATGCGCAATGTATGTTAGGTACTCAGGGGAAGTGGGATGTTGATCATAAGTCTTCACGCCGATGATGTGGCTTACTTGATTCTATCAGCTGCCTGCTCACCCCCTCTAACCCACTCTTAGGAAGTTTGTAGTACTTTTTATTTCCATTTTACGTTTTTACTTTACGCTAATAAAACGGCGTTTTGTGTTTTAACAATACAAACATCCACTCAATAATGCAATGTAACTTATTTGGAGGCCCTATCGGGGGTGGGGGGGATCTGAGTATTCCGTATCTCATTAGTTTTTGGCCTAAATATCCCATATCCTGTTAATTCCAGTGGTAAGTATCTCCAAAATTTATGTTCGATATCCCCGAATCTCTTATTTAAATATCCCGTATTCCGTTAATTTTCCTCCCAAATATCCCTAATAGGGCCTCTATTTAGTACGTGTAATTCAACAGGGAAAACGTACTTTAAGGTGATGATTTTAGACTTGGCTTAAGTCATTTTTATCAGTTATTTTATTAGTTTGAGTGATTTTATTTGACCCATCTAGCAATTTAGTTCGTAAAAGGCAAAACTGAACAAAAGAATGCAATAGAATTAGTGTGTAATATTATCTAAAAGTTTAGTTACTATTTTACGGATTAAGTTAAACCGCTCTTTAGTCTAATGTTGGTTTTAAACATCTATTTGATGCAGTTTTTTAGCCGTTATTGCTTTACATACTGTAAACGCAGATAGACAAGCCAGCTTTTATCATTAAACCGTAAGCTTCATTATCTCATTTCTTTTGTTGTTGTTTACACTGGGCGGTTTTTCATTGAAACAACAACCCTTAAAGACGTTGGCGGCATTTCTTAAGTGAACTTAATGTGGGGGGGGGGGGGGGGGGGGTGATTTTATGTGCTTAGTGAAGGGTTTGTATTCAATTCCGAATATCAATGCCGTAAATGAACGCCAGCCTTTCCCTTGCTTATCTGCGTCGGACGGAACATTTGTTCATTTGGTACAGTACACATTTTAAACATTTTGACAAAACATTTATCGCTGCTAATATTTATTTGCGATAACTTTCTGGTATTCTTGGTCTTAAAGACGTTTTATTAAATTAAGACCGTTAATTTAACTTTAGGGAGTATGTCTTTAACGGCGAACCAAACTCCGAATCCTAATCGTAAAAAGTAAATGTTTTATATTCTATTGCACTACCTCCTTTTATCATACGCCAATGCCGCAACTAAAATTTTCAGTGACTTTAACTCGGAACGAACACAAATTTCTTCACGTTGTTGCTAATTTGTTAAACCGCAGTTATTCAAGTTTTGATGGCTCGAGGTTTGCAGAATTACAGTCGAAACCGAAGAAGCGTGAACGCCAAAAATTATTTCTGGAATGTTTATTGTTCTACGACCAATCAGATTCGAGACGTAACCGCAACAGACCGCAACAGTAATTAGCTCAAAGGTTTCGATTCTTTTATCACGAAACGACTTTTTCGTCTACATTAAGTCTTGAGATCACCACCGATTAACAAACACTCTGGAATTATTAATTTTCTTCCATTTCAGAGTTGAAGCATAATCAAAGGATAACTATAAACGATAAATACTGAAAAGAGAAAAATAATCGAACAGACATGGCTAGACAGCGCGTCTGGAGGCGGAATAAAATTGATTTTTCACAGCAAATGCAAACTTGCGTGCCGTTGCAAATTCAAATATTATGTGTGCCGTTAAAACGTGAAAAATGGGTGCCGTTGCGTGACATACTGGGCCAGAGAATTTTGCTGCAACGCGCTTCGTGAACTGTTCTGGCTCCGCATCGAAGTAAGGTAGAGAGAACATTTTTGTAAAGTTTATTCAATAAATTTTTTGGTGAAATGGGGAAAAGGATAAAACCTAGAAATGTTTGTAAGTAGAAAAAACCGGATAGGCCGTATTTTTAAAAAAAAATAATCAAAAATTCTATTCTGCTTCCAGACGCGCTGTCCAGCCATGTCTGTTCGATTATTTTTCTCTTTTCAGTATTTATCGTTTATAGTTATCCTTTGATTATGCTTCAACTCTGAAATGGAAGAAAATTAATAATTCCAGAGTGTTTGTTAATCGGTGGTGATCTCAAGACTTAATGTAGACGAAAAAGTCGTTTCGTGATAAAAGAATCGAAACCTTTGAGCTAATTACTGTTGCGGTCTGTTGCGGTTACGTCTCGAATCTGATTGGTCGTAGAACAATAAACATTCCAGAAATAATTTTTGGCGTTCACGCTTCTTCGGTTTCGACTGTAAATTGTAATTAGCCGCTTTGCATATGGCTGCTGTGAAATATATTTCCACGACCTCCCCTGGGATTTTATCCAATTTGTGCATGGCACGTCCGATCCCAGCGCTACTGGCAACACATCAATTATTTACACATATATGCGCCTTTGCCAGCATCCCAGAGGGGGTAGGGTTTTCACGTAAGTTTCGGATAGGTGTGTACCGCAACTGGCAGCACTTGGAAAAACTTGCGTCCATTTGTCTTTCACATTTTTAGATTCTTGCATGACTGTAGCAACAGTTGCGCGCGAGACTAGCGAACTGAGGTAGCGCGCGCGACTTCAACAATTTGCACGCGCTCTACATGGCGCGATTACATTTTCCGTTAATTAAGTTTTTTGTGCTTCGTCGTTATTGTCAATTTAAACAGATTTTTTAGGGTTTGTAGTTTAAGAGAATTGTTACCCTTTGTTTAATGTTTCTTAAGACCATTTGTTTAAGTTATTTAAAGGTCTACATTTACGCATTTAAAAAAGCTCGCGCTAATATAATTTCCAGAAAGTTCGTCAATGTCGCGAAAGCATACGCGAAAGCGCCGCGACATCCAACAAGCTATATAAGTTTTCAGTTTTTGCCTTTGAGTTCAGTTGACGTTAGATACAAGCAACAAGAAGTCAAGTACGGCAACTCAATCCTTCTTTAGTGATTTTAGGCAGCACCAAGGTAAATATTTTGACGCTAATTTAGTTTATTCACTTTATCGCTTTATTTGTTTCTGTCTTAGTTTCAGTTTTTATCGTTCATATTTGTAATTTAAGGCTTAAGATTTAAGATAAGAAGAAAGTTGTACACGACATCGTTAACCGTTATTTGTAAATCTTTACTTTTTTATTTCCTTCTTGTAAACTGTACACTTTCTTAAATGCATTTATATTCCGTAGTTTTCACGATCTTATTTGTAATTTTTTACGTATGTTTTATTTTAGTTCTCACGTTATTTATTGAACAAGCAATAAATATCAGTTATGCGAACGGTTTCCTAAATCACTGGAGTAATAGTGAGAACTTGCTGAACCACAACGAGAAGCAAAGAAAGAGGAAACCAGCAAGTCAAGCGCAACAAGCATCAAGTTCAAGAAGCGAAGAATAAAGTGGTCAAGAAGCCAAGAATTAAGTGGTCAAGAAGCCAAGAATAAAGTGGTCAAGAAGCCAAGAATAAAGTGGTCAAGAAGCCAACAATAAAGTGGTCAAGAAGTCAAGGACGTTCTAGCGACGGAAACCAAGTAAAGTAAAAGTAAAGTGTAAGGGTTTTTTAGGTCCAAGAACGTTATCATTACAAAGACACTGTTTAATGAAGAAGATTTTCGCAAGTGAAGCGAAAACATTAATTTAAGTTAAGTTCATTACCGTGATTAAGTTAGATAAGTTCACGGTTCGTGCACAATTTATTTGTCGCGTTTGTTATACGGCTTTACAGTTGTGAAGTCTTGAAGTTTAAGAAGAAGTTACCTAAGCATTAAGTTTATTCAAGTAAAAATGTCTAGCCCTCAAGGCCAAGCGCTAGATAATTTAGCTGAAGAGTCATTATTGCTTTCTGCCAGTTCAGAAGGAGAAGTTAAAGTAAATAGTGATCAAGTAGATAAGATAAGCGTAAATAGCGTAAGTGCAGATTCTCTGCAAGAGCAACAGCGAATTACTAGAATGCGAACACTCACCGAGAAGGGTCTAGCCTATCAAGAAGAGCTCCAAAGGGAACGAGAGAAAGAACAAGACCAGCTCGTCAAGAAATTTCACGAAACGTACAACGCTTGGAAAATGCAAGCAGCAAACATCGAGTCATCCATAGCTGAACAGCTGCCATCGTCCCAAAAGGAGAAGGAGGAAGCGATTTCTCGTTTGAAAGATCTGCACGAAAAGGCTCAGAAAATATACGAAACGTTACGGAACGCTCGGCCTCCGGGACAAGAAATTCGTCAAAAAATGGACGCATGTGACTCGCTGACTCAAACTCTGGATCGTCAGTTAGGACAACAATCCACCAAAGGCGAATCCGCGTCACACCAAGAAGAAGATAGAAGGTCTGTCCGAAGTAGATTATCGAGCAAAGCATCCACAAAGTCAAGTCGATCAAGAGCCAGTAGGTCCTCAAGGGCATCTTCCCTCATCGACTTAAAGAAAGCTGATGCTGCTGCAGAACTAGCCGCAAAGGAAGCCGAATTTAACGCCCTACAAGAACAAGCAAAACATAAGGAGGATATCGCTAAAATGGAAGCGCAACTCAGGGCCGAAACAACAAGGATCGAATCAGAACTGGCGCGAAGAAAACTGGAGTTGGAACAGAGCGAAGTAAAGAAGCAAATGGAAATAGCAAGAGCAAGGCTTAAGGCGTACCAAGAAGTCGAAGAGCTTGAAGACGACATAGATCCCGTCGAAGACGATATCTTGCGCATTTCTCCAATTCAGACACAAATTGAAACAGTTTCAGAATCCCTACTTCCTCCACAAGAACCTAACCATTCAACAACAGGCGTAAACGTTACAAATTCAACGACGCAGCCCCCTCAACAGCATCAGAATGTCGATCAGTCTTTTCACGTTCAGCCGCAAGAATCATCAAATTCAGATACAACTGACAAGATTGTCACCGCGATAACTGAATCATTTAGCATGAGTCGCCTCCCAGCACCCGAACCGACCATCTTTAGTGGCAAGCCTATCCAGTACCCAGACTGGAAGTCGTCTTTCCAGGCTATCATACACCGAAAGAACTTACCGCCAAGCGACAAAATGTACTACTTAAAAGATATGTGAGTGGATCTGCTAAAGAAGCCATCAGCGGACTCTTTCTACAAAATTCATCAGAAGCCTACGAACGAGCGTGGAACATCCTTGACGAGAGGTTTGGTCACCCTTTCGTAGTTGCTAAGGCATACAGAGACCAGCTACATGGATGGCCAAGGATCGGTGTTAAAGATCGCCATGGTCTCAGGAGATTTGCCGACTTCATAACAAGTGTGGAAACTGCAATGCAAACAATTGAAGATCTCAAGATCTTGAATGACTACATGGAGAACCAGAAGCTACTCACCAAGTTACCAGACTGGCTTGTTTCACGGTGGAACAGAGAAGTCACAAGACAAATGAAAGAAGAAAAGAAGTATCCAGATTTTAAGGCCTTCGCGACTTTCATCAACGCCGAAGCAGATTTCGCATGCAACCCTATCTCTTCTTGCTACGCAGTGAAAGAGGCAGAAACGACATCGGACAACACAAATCGAGCACAAAAGCCTAAAGATGAAAGAAGCAAGACTGTTCACTCTGCCAAGACTACAGAAGAGAGTTCCAAACAGCTGAAGGAAACTCCAAAACAGCAACCCCAGTGCGCATTCTGCAAGAAGACGAATCATCAGTTGGATGCCTGCTTAAGGTTTAAGACTGAAACACTCGAGAACAGAATGAATTTCGTTAAGGAAAACAGGCTCTGTTTCGGATGTTTAAAGACAGGTCACATGTCCCTCGATTGTAGAAAAAGGCTGGCTTGTTCTACATGTAACAAGAAGCACCCCACTTGTCTTCATGATGAAAGGAAGGATTCAAAGAAGAAAGAAGACAGAAGTGAAGAAGATAAACCCGCAAGTGTCCCCAAGTCTACCTCTTGTGCATCACAAGGAGCCTCAAGTGTTAGCACCTCAATGATTGTTCCTGTGTGGTTGTCATCATCCTCAAAGCCCGAAAAGGAAGTACCGGTTTACGCAATATTGGACACTCAAAGCGACGCAACGTTTATCTTGAAAGACATTTGCGACCAGCTTGGCGCAGAAACGCAACCAACGAAGCTTCGACTAAGTACTATCACTAGCCAAGAGTCACTCGTCGACAGTCAAAGAGTCACAAGTGTTCAAGTAAGAGGATACGATTCCAACCTCAAGATTTCGATACCAGTCGCTTACACAAGTACGTCGATCCCCGCCGATGAAGATCACATACCGACTAAAACCACTGCTAAGAACTGGGATCACTTGCAAGCCATTGAAGACAAAATGCACGACCTATTAGACTGCAATGTTGGATTGCTCATCGGATACGACTGCTCTCAAGCGTTGACCCCAAGAGAAGTTGTTGCCGGCAAGAGTAATGAGCCTTATGGTATTAAAACAGATCTCGGATGGAGTATCGTAGGCGGCGGTAATGTAGAGGGTGAAACGTCCTTTTGCCACAAGGTTGCTGTAAAGGAGCTCCCTGTCATACAAATGAACGACATCGTAAGAATCCTTGAGTCAGACTTTAAGGAAACCAAAGAGGATAAGAAGACATCCCAAGAAGATTTACAGTTTCTCAAAACCATGGAGGAAGGAATCGAAAGGACCGAAAACGGACATTATCAAATGCCCCTGCCATTTAAGGATCGACCTCTATTACCAAACAATCGATCAATGGCTTTAACTCGTCTTGAATGTCTTAAGCGAAGATTCTCGAAAGACCCTAAGTACAAAGAAGATTACATAAAGTTCATGAACGAAGTACTAAACAGAGGAGATGCCGAAGAAGTGTCATCGCTTGCGCAAGAAGGAGCTAAGTGGTACATACCTCACCACGGCGTCTATCATCCGAAGAAAAACAAAATCAGAGTGGTGTTTGATTGTTCCGCGAGATTTAAAGGAACTTCTTTGAACAATCATCTACTAAGTGGACCTGACCTCACTAACAGTTTAACTGGCGTTCTGTGTAGGTTCAGAAGATACCCGTACGCTATCACTTGCGATGTGGAGAAGATGTTCCATCAGTTTATGGTATGTCCAAACGATCGAGATTATCTGCGATTTCTTTGGTGGCCCAATGGTGATTCTAAGCAAGAGCCAAAGGAGTACAGAATGAAGGTCCATTTGTTCGGGGCAACATCGTCGCCTGGTTGCGCCAGCTACGGCTTCAAACATATGGCAAGCCAAGAAAGGGAAGCGCACCCTCCAGCGGCTCAGTTCATCACACACGATTTCTACGTAGATGACGGACTGGCTAGCGTCGAATCCGCAGAGCAAGCAAAAGACCTCATCCAAGGAGCGCGAGAAATTTGTAAGCAGGGCGGTCTCCGTCTTCACAAGTTCATTTCAAACGATCGCGAAGTACTTGAGTCAGTACCAAAGAGTGAGAGAGCAGTCGATGCCATTCTGGATCTACCATCTGAACAAGTTCCGATAGAGAGGGTTCTTGGTGTTCAGTGGTCAGTGGGGTTAGACTGCTTCGGTTTCTCCATTGTTCTCAAGGATCAGCCATTAACTAGAAGAGGAGTGTTGGCGACGGTAGCTTCCGTTTACGATCCTCTTGGATTTCTGGCCCCCTTGATTCTAAGAGCAAAGAAGATATTACAAGAAGTATGCAAAAGGGGTGTCAGCTGGGATGAGCCTCTGCCTGAAGAAGTCCAGCCAAGGTGGGAGCGGTGGAAGTCAGATCTTCTACGACTCAAAGAGCTTCAAATTCCAAGATGCTTCGAACCAAAGACGATGAGTCATGGGAAGACGTATGAATTGCACAATTTTGCTGATGCAAGCACATTCGGATATGGACAATGCTCCTATCTAAGAGTGAAAGACGAAGATGGAAATGTAAATGTCTCATTAGTAATGGGGAAGTCTCGTGTCGCTCCATCGAAAATTACTACGATTCCAAGATTGGAGCTCACCGCAGCAGTTGTCTCAGCGAAGGTTGGCACTATGCTTCAAGACGAGTTAAACTACGCCAACCTCAAGCAGCACTTTTGGACCGACTCTGAGGTGGTACTTGGTTACATAAACAACGACGCCAAAAGATTCCACACGTTTGTCGCCAACAGGGTTCAGATAATCAGATCTAACACCGATACCAAGGAATGGCGATACATCGACACCAAGAACAACCCAGCAGATCACGCCTCCAGAGGCTTAAATGCTGAAGATCTGATGAAATCAAACTGGTTTAGTGGACCAGCATTTCTCTGGGAAAAAGACATCCCGTTTAACGAACAAGAAGAAATCCCAGATATCCAAATTGGAGACCCCGAAATTAAGGCCACCGTACGCACGACTACGGTCAAGGAATCCTTCAGTCTCATCGAGTGCGTGTCAAGATTCTCCAGTTGGACAAAGGCAGTGGGAGTGGTTTCGTACCTGCAAAGAACCTTCAAGAAAAACAAACCCAGAACAGTTGCCACGACAGTAACTGAACGAAAGGAAGCTGAAGTGCTTATCTTCAAGGAGCTACAGCGTACAGCATTCAAGAATGAAGTTCTAAGTCTAAGTAAAAAAGAACAGAACGCCAAGCTCCCAAGGCAAAGTTCCCTCTTAAAGTTGGATCCTTTTATTGATGAACAAGG
Source organism: Meandrina meandrites (assembly GCA_963693305.1). Classification (NCBI taxonomy): domain Eukaryota; kingdom Metazoa; phylum Cnidaria; class Anthozoa; order Scleractinia; family Meandrinidae; genus Meandrina; species Meandrina meandrites. The sequence continues at coordinate 395,558 of OY855916.1, forward strand.
ACTTATAAGAGTTGGTGGGAGGCTGGAAAATTCCACTTTGCCATTTGATGTTAAACACCCGATAATCCTACCAAAGCATTCTGAAATAACAGAGCTGATCATTGGTCACTTCCATAAGAGGGTCAAGCACCAAGGAAAGGGAATGACCATGAATGAAATTCGTTCTCATGGACTATGGATCCTAGGCTTAAATGGCGCAGTAGCTTCACACATTTATAAATGTGTACCATGTAGACGTCAAAGACGACCAACAGAAGGCCAGAAGATGGCAAATCTTCCCGAAGATAGAGTGGAGTCAACCCCGCCCTTCACATACTGTGGAATGGATTGTTTTGGGCCATTCACGATCAAAGAAGGAAGAAAGGAGTTGAAGAGGTACGCAGTGATATTTACTTGCATGAGTTCCCGAGCGGTACACATAGAACAGTTAGATGACATGACAACCGATGCCTTCATCAATGCTTTAAGATGCTTTACTGCAATTCGAGGACCCGTCCAACAACTTCGATCCGACCAAGGCTCCAATTTTGTAGGAGCACGGAACGAACTATCAATCGCCATGAACGAGTTGGACAACGAGAGGATTCAATCCTATTTGACGAAAAATCGCTGCGAATTTGTCATGAATGTCCCTTATTCCAGTCACTGGGGAGGAGTATGGGAAAGACAGATTAGGACCACAAGAAGCATCCTAAACACTGTCCTAAACGACTACAAAGGAAGACTTGATACGTCTTCACTTCGCACCTTCTTCTATGAGGTCATGGCCATAATCAACAGTCGACCGTTGACCTGCCAGTGCCTGAATGACCCGAAGAGTTTGGAGCCTCTAACTCCAAATCATCTGCTAACAATGAAGAATAAAACGCTCCTTCCACCTCCTGGAAATTTCGTCAAAGAAGACATTTACGCCCGAAAACGGTGGCGACGAGTTCAGTTTCTGGCAGAACACTTTTGGAGTAGGTGGCGAAAAGAGTACCTCATCAATCTCAATTCAAGACAGAAATGGTTCACACCAAAGAGAAATCTGAAGATCGGAGACATCGTAATTGTTCAAGAAGAAGTCCCACGGAACGAGTGGCCTCTTGGAAGGATTATGGAGACTTCCACAGATCAACAAGGTCTCGTTCGTGCAGTGAAGATCAAGCTTGGATTCAGAAACTCTCAGAAGAAGGAAAGTGATGCCAGAAAGCAAGTCATTGAAAGACCAGTACAAAAAGTGGTTCTTCTCATGGAAGGCGTGAGCTAAAGAAGTTCCAACTTCAAACTTGAAATTATTCATGAATTGTCAATTCTCCCTTGGAAAATTCATCAATAATTTGGTGGGAGTGTAGCAACAGTTGCGCGCGAGACTAGCGAACTGAGGTAGCGCGCGCGACTTCAACAATTTGCACGCGCTCTACATGGCGCGATTACATTTTCCGTTAATTAAGTTTTTTGTGCTTCGTCGTTATTGTCAATTTAAACAGATTTTTTAGGGTTTGTAGTTTAAGAGAATTGTTACCCTTTGTTTAATGTTTCTTAAGACCATTTGTTTAAGTTATTTAAAGGTCTACATTTACGCATTTAAAAAAGCTCGCGCTAATATAATTTCCAGAAAGTTCGTCAATGTCGCGAAAGCATACGCGAAAGCGCCGCGACATCCAACAAGCTATATAAGTTTTCAGTTTTTGCCTTTGAGTTCAGTTGACGTTAGATACAAGCAACAAGAAGTCAAGTACGGCAACTCAATCCTTCTTTAGTGATTTTAGGCAGCACCAAGGTAAATATTTTGACGCTAATTTAGTTTATTCACTTTATCGCTTTATTTGTTTCTGTCTTAGTTTCAGTTTTTATCGTTCATATTTGTAATTTAAGGCTTAAGATTTAAGATAAGAAGAAAGTTGTACACGACATCGTTAACCGTTATTTGTAAATCTTTACTTTTTTATTTCCTTCTTGTAAACTGTACACTTTCTTAAATGCATTTATATTCCGTAGTTTTCACGATCTTATTTGTAATTTTTTACGTATGTTTTATTTTAGTTCTCACGTTATTTATTGAACAAGCAATAAATATCAGTTATGCGAACGGTTTCCTAAATCACTGGAGTAATAATGACTTTGTCAAAAGACATAATACGAGTTAGTAATTACACAAAAATACATGTAAATTTTCCTTGTTTTGTTTTGTGGCCTGTTAATTATGTATTGTGTTTATAAGCCAACAGCGGCTCCCCCCAGCCGCGTCTTTGCATATAAACAGCTTCGCATGCATTTCTCTGCTCATTCATTACAAAAGGTTTTCCAGTTGCAATTGCGAGTCGTTTTCCTGGAGGTAAGTCGTTTAGTTCAAGCTTGTTTAAGCAAGCTTATGGTTTAAGTTTATTTAACGTTTTTATTCCGGTGAGTGTCTCCTAGGTTTTTCTCTCCCTTTTCCCCTAAGGAACTGTTTTTGCACTCATGTTATTCGAACGAGCGTTGCATTTAAAATAGACTTGACCATGTGCGTGGGACGGAATATTTGTTCAATTGGTACAGTACTCATTTTGAACTTTTTGACAAGACATTTATCGTTGCTAATATTTATTTACGATAACTATCTGGTATTCAAAAACCCTAAGGACGTTCGCGCGAAAATTTTCTAGTCGATAGATTTTTCTAAAATTTTTACTGAGGACGGATAATGAGTTACTTGTGTCAGAAATACAAAAAAAGTGGGGGTCACCGACTTCGTTTCAGAGATAAAGTCTGTAGAAAACTACCCTAATTTTGAAAAATTGGCGCACGTAATTTCGCATGGCTTTCAAGGTTTGTAGTTTAAATTATCGATAATGAGAAAACGGAGGCAAACGATCTTGGTGATATTTTGAAGAAGTGCGTCTGCTGCGTAAATAATTTTAAGTGTTGCCATCTTTTATGCAAAACTTAGCCCTGGAAGAGGCATTTGAACCCGTCGTACGGCAAAACAAAAAGATCAAAAAGCGGAATTCGAACGTACGTGGGGCAAAAAAAATCAACCTTTTAATCGATAGATTTTTTTCATTTTCTCACAAAACGTAGATAATCGTTAACAAAAGTGATCTGTTAAGAAAAAAGTAGGGGTCACCGACCATTTAAGCTAGCAAACTGCAAGCGAAGTTATCGCAACGGTAACTCACCCTATATGTGGTTGGAAAGTTTCCTCAGCGCACGCGCTCGATGCATGACGTGGCGTAGCGCTGCGACAGGAATTACGTGTGCAGTAAGGATGCGCATAAACAATTAGCGCGAGTCCTAATTGTAAAAGGTGAATGCTTTATATTTTATTGCACTACATCCTTTTATCATACGCCAATGCCGCAATTAAGTTTTTCAGTGAGTTTATCTCGGAACGAACGCAAATTTCTTGATGTCGTTGCTAGTTTGCTACACCGCCGTTATTCAAGTTTTGATGGCTCGAGGCTTGCAGAATGAAATTTTAATTACCCGCCTTGCACAGTTATGGAGAATCTTGAACAGCCACTCCTAGAGAGTCTATAGCAAATACCACACTTCTACACTGGTCTAATAGCGAAGCGCGCGAGTGACGTCATAACAAACAAACCGGTATGGCGGACGATTTTCCTAAAACACATTCTAAAACAGCCGGTGTTCCCAAAACACTTTTTTGAAGCAAAACTTTGTCTAGATTCCCTCTATTTGTCTTAGAACACGCTGATGCTGTCTGAGCCTCGTGGGGGGTATAATCATTTTCATTCTATTTTTAAACCTCGCGCGCCTCGCTGTTGGTCTAATTGGCTGGTCTTAGGGACGGACCATTATTTTTCTGGAGGGGGGGGGGATGAAAAATCTCTCTCTGCAAACTTTTTTTTTTATCTATGCACCTCTGCAAACAATTTTTTTCTAACAACACCTTCCTGCAAACAATTTTTTTCGATCTTTATTAACCACGATCTGAGTCAAAAAGGAGGTTTGCTTTTGCTGCCATCAATCATTAATTAATTCAATATTTTATGGTGGCGACCAATAAACACCTCTGAACTCATTTTTTTTCGTTTTCTGAGACGTACACTATGAAGATTGGCGGAAGTAATTTTTTTATTTTTTTATTTTTTAACGAAGACTAGTGAGCAGCACAAGGAAAGACTTCTTGTGGTTGTAAGCTCGTCGTTTATTTCCGATGCGTTTCGTCTCTAACTGAGACTTCTTCAGGGAATGAATACAACTAGCAAAGAACAGCATATATAGCACATTCGCGTGCCTAGCTACAGCTTCCCATGGAAGTGAATAATAACTAAAATATGCTGTAAACGAACGTTACAAATAACGCCTTAATACATATGTTATTGCGTGTTGTTATATTTTGGGGGGCATACGATTAGCGCTAATCGTATGCCCCTCACGGGCTAGATGAGCGACGAATTAAGTGAAGTGAGCTTGAGGCTGCAAAGTGGCCTGTGAGCGACGTGCCATAATGAAGACGAAGGACTTTGTTGAAAGTCTAATATCAGCAAAGGATTGAGTGAACCAGTATCCTGGAGTTTTCTATGTAGATAATGGACTGTTATTTTGTTCAACGTGCAATTAATGTTGTAGTAGATCACGTAGCACCTTGAATTGTATTGTTTATGCATAAGAAGAAAATCAACTTCAGCCAACAAAATAACGGTTGTGTTATTTTCATTGAACATCACATAATTGATAAGATAATTTCATAACATCCCAAATACAAATGAAAATAACTGGAAAAGCCCAAATACCAATGTAATTTTTTTTGTTTAAAATTAGCCTGCGAGCAGACTCTCGGCTTCGGGGGCAGCTCGATTTTGGCTGCATGAAAAGATATGATTTTTGGCGAGCGAAGCGAGCCGAAAATTTCCGCATAATCCAACGTGTTTTCCGCATAATCAACACTTTTATTTCTTCCGCATAATGTTCCTGAAAATTTCCGCATAATTTGTTATTTTTTTCCGCACCCTATCAGATGCCCTGACTGCTATGCAAACTATTTTTTTAATACACATGATGTTTGCAAACAATTTATTTTGTCTTTTTAGGCCCTGCAAACAATTTTTTTCAATATTTTTCATCCCCCCCCCCCCTCCAGAAAAATAATGGTCCGTCCCTTACCATCAAAAGGCTTCAGAAATTTCCTAACAAATGGTCATGTGTATGCATTTTCCCGCAAACACGTAAGTTTGAAATAGCACTTTTTCTCGAGACTTAACATCTGCGTTGTCTCGCCGACAATGCAAATTTCCAGTCTCGTTCCCAGTCATCACCCCGGCGAGTTGGAATGTGATGTCACCCGTCAAGCCATCGCGTTCGGTTCCAAGCCTGCTCCGCTCAATCGCTAGCGCGAACTGGCCTGGGGACAAGGCTGGCAAATTTCTACTAGAACCCTCTTCAATTCCAACGTCACGCACCTTGAAGCATTTTCCAAAGGAAGACAATCTCGAAGAAAAGTCGACAAATTGTGTGTGAAATCATAAACAAAAACTACAGTACAAGCTATTCCCTGGACAAAGTGGCTTTGTGTGAAATACATCGGGGACTGAACGCAATTGACGACATTGTTTAACCATTGTTTTGTGAGTGATTGTATTTTGGTCCGAATTATTTGTTTTCTTTTGTTTCTAATATTTACGAAAAAACGTAAAGTAGAACGAATAAAAACTCGTGATGCATGAAGATTGATTATAAATGCTTTTGAGTCAGTTTTTATTTCCACTGAAAACAAAGACAACAAAGCTCATAGATTCAATAAACGATGAATAAAAGTATACGTAAGTTGCTCAAGAAAATCAAGAGCTAAGTAATTACTGGAAAAGAGATAACGATATAAAGCTGGGAAGTGGCGTGTTAACTCTAACGTAATTTTATGTACAAAGCAGTTGTTGGAAGCAAAAAAGGTTGGCGCTTTATTTAACAAACAACATGTTTTTCTTTCCTGTTAGTGGAAAGAGTTTACTAACGAAATATCATTTACAAACCAAAAGAGGACAATTGAATAAATTTATAAAATTGTACTGTTAAAACTGAATTTAGGCTTGAAATGCCTTTCTCCTGTTTTCAGGTTCTTACAGGCTTCAAGGACATTTGAGCCACGAAAATGGAAGCAATCATCAAGAAGGTCAAGGACGCTTGTGAAAAAAGAGGAACGATAAATTTGCAAAGGTAAGTTGAACGGTACCAAGGTTACCATCAGCTCCATTCTATTTTTGATAAATATTTTGATTTTAGACTTTCAGTACATGTACAACTAAAAAGAGTATCGAAGACAGGTTGCTATTGACCAAAACAAACTCCGAACGATAATTTATAGGCTTCTCAACGAAATCCCTTTCTACCAAACCTAACAACAATCTTTAGTCGAAATTCCCTGAGCCCACGATTTTTTTTCAAGTTGCTAAGCAACAACGACGTATCATTGTGGTGACGTATGTCTAGTTGAGCATCATTACACAGATAACTGTTCTAATCAATACATTAATTTCCTCTTTTATCATTTTCCTGTTCTGAAATGTTTTACCAATAGTGGTAACTGCAGCTAAGTGTTTGATGGCCCGTTTTTAGTGATGATCGGATAAATACTCTTTTTTTATAAGAACGTCGAGGCTGAGATTTACGGAAATTTTAAGAACGTGCTAAGAACACACCCCAGGCTAAGACTGGTCGAAGAACGTCTTTATTTTGCCCATTTCCTTTCATTTCTTATAAATGAGCAGTATAAATAAATGCTAAACTGTGATCTAACAATACGAAATATTTTATTGCATGATAGAATATCTCGGTTTGTAGGCTAACGAAGACTTGTAACTATACCAAAGGAGTGTATTTGCAGTTAGCCGTGTTTCGAATGACATATATGGCTAACATATTAAATGTATTTGCTTGTAGGACCTTCAAAGTATTTGATGATAAAGGTGACCGCAAACTGAGTCTGGCTGAATTCCAGAAAGGTTTGAGTGATTACAACACTGGTGTCACTCAAGAGGTCAGTGTTGCGTGACTTGTCGATTGATGTTTCAATCACCGTCACAAAAAAATAAACCAACTGGCTTCTGAATGAATTACCTTTAAACGAGTACTGTCGCAGGGTTTGGGGGGTGAAAATGTGCTAAAGGTGAAATGAAATATTTATCACGTACATAGAATACTCCCCGAAAGTCATGAGAAGGAAATCTTTTTTCTTAAATTAAGAACAAACCATAGTCAGTTACTGGTAATTTTTCCACAAAACAAAGAAAATAGCGGAAATCTGATCAACGGGACGTTTAAGTTACAGGTATAAAAGGAATTATACTTTCTGTACTTTTGGCAATACGAGATGGTATAAATAATAAAAGTGACATAGTAAAGGCTATAAAGATGAAGCGCTCAGATTTTTGGCTGATATTCCTAAAGCCTTTGGCATATTTTGGTAAGAAATAATTATTTGACCTTTCTAGAGACTTCCTCGTTTATGGCGTTTTTACGTGACGTCACGGCAGCCATATTGGTGTTCCAAAACAACAGAGCGGCGGCCATATTTGTGTAACAAAATAAAGGAACGGCGGCCGCATTGGTGTACCAAGTCATTCCTGCGGGAATTAAACTCTATTTTTATGCGAAAATCGTCTTTTGTTTTAGCAAACCAATATGGCCGCTGGTCACGTAAGTGAAAACACTCTATATGGACGCTTGCACATCGTAAACTGTTTTGATAAACCTGGACGAAGACCCAGCGGATCATTTCGGTAAAAATCTGTTCGGAAGGCCTGTTATCACGACCCTCAGATCGTCTTTATAAAACATTACCTGGAACCTTCGTAATATGGGAAATATAACACCATTTGTTTTGAGAGGTAAAAATGTTGTTTTGGCCGGCTACAGGAAAACACCAGCTACGATGATCTGAAAGATAACAACTCGCAAATTCGGGTCATGGAATTTCGTCCCCTGAATGTTTTTGTCACTCTAATATTCGGTTAGAAATTCCAAAAAGGCTTACCTGTATTGACACAAAATAATATCCTTTTAAAAGGCCCTAAATGATACAGGAAAACGGTACAATGACATTTTGAAGACTTTTTAATTCCCTCATTGCACGCTCCAGATTCCCTCTTGTTGGCGCCTCGATCAGACGCGCGTACACGACAAATTTTATCTCGTGAAAAATACATCACGTGTCCCTCACATTTATACATACATAACGACCAATAGTGCACTTTTGCTTTATTATTTCAGGAAGCCAAGCAACTTTTCGATCATCTCGATAAAAACAAGTCTGGAGATCTCGATATCGATGAATTTTTAAACATATTGAGGGTAAGAAACATTTCAGTTCTATTTTTCCCGTTATCATAAGCATCTCTCTGATACTTTTTCTATCAATTTTATATACAGACTTTGAACATTGCTACAACAAAATGCAGACGGGCATGCGGTCCCTTTATCGCTAGCGCGTACGTCCCCTGAAAGAAAAGAGTGACGACTGGGAACGAGCCAAAAAGCACGCCGCCACACGCACAGATGATCAATAATGAGAGAATTAGTTTCTTCTCTCGCTCGTAGGATTTCACGAACAAAACCTGCTTGCTTGCAGTCTAACCCCTCTACCCCTACCCAAAGTTACCCACCCAGCCCCTATACTACCCTCGTGTGATTCTGTAAGTAACTTATTTCGTGATTTTCAAGCTCGTGGCTATTTTATTAATGAAATCTTATTCCTTGTCGTTGTCAGGAGCCTTTATCAGCAAAGTGCATGGACGTTGTTATGAAAGCTTTCAACAAGCTGGACACAACAAACGATGGCGTTATTAAATCTGAAGACGTGAGGAAGTAAGTTCTTATTGTACAGGAATAAAACTCATAGAAACTCGTAAGAAAATTTCAAATGGTCAAGAACAGTAAATATAGGGATGAATAAAAAGTGCTGGGCTTGAAGAAATGATCAGAATAAATAGTGCCAAACTGAACGAGTTTTTCAATTTATTCGTCTTGTTTAAACGTTAATCATCTGCGCAAGTATTATAAGAGATGTTGCATAAGTCCGAAAAAAGCCACCGCTAGTTTGGAGTTAAAAAGCAATTCTTGCATCTCTGTCTAACATCAGTCTGCAAGGACTAACGAAAAGTATAAAGAGTCGTGTCATTTACATTAAACTGATACATAAACTACCGGTTAACTTCGTTAACTACAAGTCGTAAGGATTTACACTAAAGTACACCAACTGTAAGACTTCATCATTAGTAGGTAGTCGTAACTAAATAGAGATTGATGATGATGACATTTTGTAGGTATTACAATGCACCCGAGGGTACTAGTTTTGATGAATACCTGGCGACCTTTGATTCCGGTGACTCAGGTTCTGGGGTAAGTGAAGCCGTTTTGGAGCGTGATCAGGTCTGATCAGCTTGGCTTAACACGTCAGGGCTCGACATTGCTTTCATCTGTGCTTTAAGTGCGGCTTTTGAAAACAAACAGTAATTCAGAAGGCGATAACCATCAGTTTTTACGAAATTACGACTAATGGGATTATTGACATCAATGTTGAACCTTATGTGGATTTTTATAAGGAAACTGATCACTATTCTTTTAGACATAATGATAAGCTAACTCTGAAGATGAGATATGCAAGAACAAACGTTAAAGCGTTTCTAAGCAACAGCGGTTGCCATACAGCGGCGACATGATCATCATGATGGCCAGGACCAAGTTTCTCAAAATCTTTTTAGAAACGTTGTATTCGATTTTCGATCAGCTCGAAGTACAGAAAATCCCACACATGTTTATTTATTTACCTTCATTTTTATTCAGAATGAGACGACCTAGGTGATGTGACAACCTGTAGACGAAGTTTTACAAAATGCTGTAAGACGTTTTTTGAACAAAATATCGGTGGATTTTTGCATTTCATCACACAATGTATTCAATATCTTGCAATAAATTAAGACTATAAATACTTCCGATCCCGTTCACGGTTTAGGCTTTTCAATATTAACAGTCGATAAACACCAGTAAACATTGTTTACAGACAAGAAACAGATTTTCAAAACCGTGAACATGATACAAGTGTCGATAAACCTGTTTAACTTGTTGATTGTTTTTTCTTCTCTTTTTAAGCCGGTTGTGGTGACCAAAGAAGAGTTCATTGAATATTATACCTATCAGAGGGCTACCATGTACCCGAGTGACGATTACATGATTGCCATGGTTGAAAGAGCTTGGGGTCTCTAAACAGAATAAAGAGATGACTGGCGCTATCTTTAGTAGCAAGGAAAGTCATACTGATACATGTACAAGCAACTTAAGGTCTTAATAAAAGAAAAAATCAATGCATTTAACACCGGCTCTTGGCTAACTTTCTTAAGTATATAGCTGACCTATTTCCATGGACCCAGGATTCACTTTTTGGTGCAAGACTAAGTTTAAAGAAGTAAATAATTTTTTTGTTAGCAAATCTATCCATGAACGATGCGCTTGGGATGAAGCAAATTATTAGAACAGAAACAGAGACTCGAAGATGACATCTTGGAAAGGTATTCAAAAAGTCTAACTTACACATCATTAAGGGTCAGATTACGAGAGGATTTTAATCTCCTCATATGCTTGGAGAACTTGGAAAAAAATTGAACTTGACCAAAATTGAAAGACGGGAGAACACGACCTAGAATTGAAGATATATTTGCATAAAAAAAGTACTTTCAGACCTTGCAATTTATGTATTCAAATAATATGGCTTCCATTTTGGAACGTTTTAAACCATCGTTGATACTTACCATCTAAATTCTGAGCAGAGCTGCTGTTTTCTTTACAATTCCTGCATTAAGGCGGACTTGAATAAAATTTTAAGAGGCGAAACATAGATTCGTGAACTCAAAGTGTCCCAAAGTTTTTTTCTGGATCATAACTTAGCAGACTTTCCGAACATGGATCGATGTAAAATTTACATCAGGTATTAAAATTGGATTGAAGTTTGATACTCCTTAGGAAAATCGATATTTCCATGGCAACGATAAACAGAAAAATACGAAATCAGTGAAACTTAAGGCCGCGCTGGACCCTTGCTCAGTAATAAATTCATTAGCAATTTATTTTGACGGGGTGTCATGTTGTAAATGTTTAATTCTTCGAATTTTGAACACCGATTCCTTTAAAACTTATCAAGGATAATAGGGGTTGATGGAATTTTATCATGACTGTCGTTTTACTGAGAGATGACCGTTTACTTTGATGTTACAAGCTCTTAAGTGTGAATCTGCAGATAATGCGATTTTGTGTCCAAGTTTCCAGCTAGAATAGCGCACCAAATTAAACGACTATATAACCTAGTGGTAAATCACAACCTCTTTTGTGTTCTGGTCAGAACGAAATTCTCGAATTCAATAATTACTAGGAGTTATTGGCTCCTAAGAGGGTAAAAATGTGAAATCTAAACTTTGAAACGTGCTATCTTCTTTTTGAAAAGGGATTTTAAAAATCCGTTTCGACCCTGCAAATCAAGTCATGAAATTCTGTATCGGTGGAGAAAACTTGGACACAAAATTGCAGGTTTTGCCGCTTCCGAAGACCTACCAAGTCAGTGTTTACAACAACGTGCGCTTTATTCGAAGCTTCGAATCTAATCTAATTATGCTGAATTATGATAATTCCCTACGTTCCAGCGCACAGGACACAAAGCGGAGAACAATAACATGAAATAACTTATACAAAGAACTTTAAGAAATATATTCTCATGAATATTTCGATTGTTGTCGTCTTCAGTCGTCGCAGTTCGTGCATACTCTTAAAATAAATGCATACATGATTATAGCAAGGGTCCAGCGCGACCTTAAATTTTACGGAATCAGATTTGACGTAAAAAACAACAACACCAGTATCTGACACTAGTGTGTACTGTGTATTGCACATCAAATAAACAAGAACAAAAAAATCTGTGTTTGATTTGGAGTAAATCGCAAATATATTTCAAACCATGCCTTTTTGCATGCAGGCACTGCCTTGATGAAATCAATACGGCAAAATGCCAAAATGTGTATTTAACCTGTCTTTCTTCTCCGTGAAAGTTTTGTTGGTTTTGTTTATCGCGATCTCGAGAATTCGATTTTTTCATACCGTCACTACCATAAAATGCAAACAAACTTGGATATATGGAGGTCGAGGGATCTAACATTTTTTGGTAAAGTCATGATAACCAAGGCGCTTGGAGTATATTCAGCTTCAAATATCAATGTGCCAAAAGATATTGTTACCAACGTTAAAGGTAGGCTGTTCAGATTCCTATGGAAAAATAAGAGAGACAAAATAAAAAGGGAAGGACTATACCAGGATTACGACAAGGGTGGGCTGCGCATGACGGATATGGAAACGATGATTAAAGCATTACGATTAGCATGGATTCCGAGACTTATACAGAATAGTTTTGCTAATTGGAAATTTGTTCCTGATCACCTTTTTAAGAAGTATGGAGGCCTTCATTTTCTCCTGTCATGTAATTATCATGTGAAAGAATTTGAAAACATACCCTCTTTTTATAAAGATATTTTGTTGTTCTTCCATGAACTGAAGACTCTTTATGGAGGCCACTGTGGAAGAGATACAATTTTATTTAATAATAAGGAAATTCTTATCGACGGCAAATCATTTTTCTGGACAGAATGGTACACTAAAGGCATTAGAACAATTAGAGATCTTTTGTATGAGAAAGGACAAGTTTTACCATTTTCTGTCGAAATACTCATTACGAAAGACCACCTTTCTTCACTATTATCAAGTCATTTCTGCTCTTCCAAATCACCTTCTGGCAAAGGCAAAAATAGAAGAATTCGGCTCTGGAATGATAAATGCTGAAGATTTAGAATCTTTTCGTTTAAATAAAAATGTAAATATTAATTTACTCAAAGCTAAATCCAAAGACTTTTATTGGCTAATTATTAATAAGAAGTATATAGATGAACAAACAGGGTCAAAGCGGTGGAATAAAACTATTCCAGTGGAGAAAACAAACTGGAGAAAGATATTCAAATCGGTTCATTGCCAAAAGACGTGTAGTGAAAATAGACTAAGAGAATTCAACTTCAAATTCATCCACAGAATTGTTGTAACTAAAAGGGAACTCTTCAGATTTAATATTAAATCAGACAGCAATTGCATATATTGTGGGGAACCAGACTCTATAGATCATACCTTTTTAGAATGCCAGTTTACTAAGTCCTTTACTCAGGAAGTGCTACAATGGTTTAATGCAGATAATAACTCCAATTTTAATTTAAACACTGAAGATTTCATTTTTGGACTCCCTTCGGTGTCGAATATCCTAACAAAGAAATTAAATTATACCCTCCTCTTTTTACGCTATTATATTTACAAAACAAAGCTCCAGAATGACTCACCACCTCTATTACTTCCCGATTTTATCAACAAAATAAAATATAAGTATAAAATTGAAAAGATAATTTAATATCCATTATGAAAGCTCCTCCTCCTCCTCTTCTTAGATTAGCATATTTATTAGGGACGATTGTAATGTATGTGATTGTTAAGTGTTGTACTATAAATTTTAGGCTTTAACTGTAGTATATGATTGCAATAAATGTTCATTAAAAAAAAAATACCGTCACTACCATTGTCATTTTTGGTAAATTTTCCACTTTTAGCGATTTTTCGAAAATCTCAAAAACGGCTACAACGATTTTTTTGGAAACTTTCAAAACACCTGCTTGGTAAAAACAAAAGTTTAATTCCAAAGTTTTATTCACATTGATTTACTGGAACACGTCCAAATTTATCAATAAAGAAAGCGTTTGCACAAACGAAAAAGTTGCGTTACAATTTACTGCTTGTAAATTAAGGCAAAAATATTCAAATCAACGCGTATTGCATTCCTCCTAGCCTGCGTGCAGACGTCTCCATTTCCTTTGCTTCCGCGTACCCACTTTCATGCAAATTTCGCCGCTATTTTCTTTTGCTTTCCAAACTCGTTAATAATTGATCTTGTTAAAACAAAGGAAATCAGAACCGTGACGGTGGTTTTGGAAATCTGATCCTAATTAGCACAGATTCTTATGATTTTATTTCTCCGTTTACTCCTTAGTTTTTGTTTCGATTGAGAAGATATATAAAACACTCGAGATAGTGTTTCATCGGCTATCCAAACACCTCGAATTTTGTCAAAAATATTCCACTACGCGTCGTATTTTAAACTCTCTTCTCGGTGTTTGGATATCCCGATGAAACACTATCTCTCATGTTGGATATATTACATAACAGACGGCTTTGGGTTAGGGTAAAGGGTAAGTGTAACAGGCGCTTAAAGGGCCAGTATCACGAGATGTCTTCTAAGTTTTTTGAGTAAATTTTCCTAGAATTGCACTCACTGATAAATAAAATAACCCACGACAAAAGAGGAAGAAATTCACTAAATGAGATTTCAACAGAGTGATTTTTCTCCAAGTAACACTGTCAAAATTGAAAACGTCGGACAGACCATTCTTTCCCGTCCGTCCGTAGACAGACCAGTTTTAAAGAACGTTTCTGACCAGTACCGTATATTGAAGCAAGGTTAAGCAACTATACGCGGATTTGAAATTAATACCAGCACATTCATTGGATTTTCAAGTAGCACTAAATTTTGATGAGACTGCCCCTTTAACGGACGGCCTAGGGTTGGCAATAGAGTAAGGGTAACAAACGCGTAACGGACGACCTGGGGTTAGGGTTATTTTTCTGGGAACTCAGAGCTGGCGTCCGGAAAAATCCACTTGCGCTTAACCATTCTCATAGCATTGATGCAGGGTTCAGCAAAAAATTCCAGATCGAAGCAGTTTTGAAAAAGGGTTAGGGTTAGGGTTAAGGGAACGGAAGGGAACGGCATAAATTAGCGATTAGCCAAGGGTGAATGTTAGAGTTAGTTTACTGGTAATTCAGAGCTTGCAGCGAGGAAAATCCACTTACACTTAACTATTGGCATTGAAAGTATGGAGGGTTCAGGGTTAGGGTTTGACCACTTTGAAAAATTTCAATTTTGTTGTTTAAGATAATATTGAAATACAGTATAATAAGGCAGTACATACATACATACATACTTTATTGACTTTCCCCTTAGAGGCTTTTCAAAGACAATACAATAATAATTTAAAACTACTTAAAAACTCTAAGATAATATTCAGACTTAAAATTAATTAACTAGAATTAGGAATCTATAAAATCCTTGATAAGTTTACGTTTAAGATAAAACTTAAAAGCAGATACTTTCTCGAGAGTTTTTAGAGAGCTATCCATGGAGTTCCAGATACTGACTGTTCTGTAGTAGAACGTTCTCTGACCACTGGCAGACTTGAAAAGAGGAATGTTCAGCATTTGTGAACTTCTTGTGGCACGTCCGCTTATTTCTCCTCGCTTACAGTAAGTTGTTAGAGTGAAAGCAGTGGTACTCTACTAGTACAAGAGCCTGAAGACAAGAGCCAAAAAATAGTACTTTTTTAACATAAATACGTCTTTGTCTGGAAAATTTTGCTTATTAAATTCCACTAAAAATGCTTTAATATACCGGTACCTGTTTCAGTTGGGCAACACGTATCAGTGACTGTATGAAAGGCGAGTGTCTACATTTTTGTTCCAGGAGTTGGCTGAAGTGTAAGTTTAAAAGTGTTTAAAACATATCCCCTTTGCGTACGTCTGGCGGGAAAATCGAATAAAATTTACATTGCAAATATGTTCAACCATACGGGCTTTCTGAATTCGTTAATTATTCATCACGGGCTTAGTTTACAGCATCCATGTTTGTGGTTCTTGGTGATGGTCACTCTTTATGTCTGTAAAGAAATGGAAAAATTGTTGTTTGGTTAAAGCAGAAGACTTAATTTACAAGACAGATGACATACTCTGACAGCCAGGCACTGTATGGACTGAAATGGCGATATGTTCAACGTAAACGGGCAAGAACTTGACAAACGCAAGGTACATGTGTTTCGTATTTGCTTGATCTCGAGCTATTGTGGCTATTATTGAGTTAGTGTATATTCTTCTGATAGTTTTATTTTTATTTATATATTAAAGCTTGAAGATAACTTTCTCTGCTCCTCTCCGAAGCATCAAAGAAACGAGCTTTTTCGTTAAATACGTTGAAATTTAACTATTATGGTAATTTTTCGGACCAACAGCAGACAATAAATGGTCTTGAGAAAGAGGCACGCACTTTTAGGTTTGAAATGTGTCTCAGATGACACCTGTGCTGTTATGGAATTCTTTCAGTTCATTTTAAGGTTATTTTTCTTCTTTTCAACCGTGTAAAAGTTTAATTGCTGTTATTATTTTGTAATAGGCTTATTCAACGGAGGGAAGAAATATGGGCCAGTCGAAACACATCTCTGTGAAGTCAAACATGACGGCCTGGCCTTAGGTGGGTACCAATGGTAATACGTCTATGTTTTTGAGTAGTCCAGTACCTCTTGTGAACCTCTAATTTCAGAGGCATTCTAAAACAATATTGCTCATTGTCTTCAGGGATAGGGGCATTGTTTGTGCCCTTTGTCCTATTGTTCTTATGGCCAATCATGTGAGATGTTCAATGAGGTGCTGGTCGACTCATGTTCTTGGTCCATAAATTAAATACTAGAATTTTGCTACCCTAATAGTTATTCACTAAAGCTTATTAATTTTTCTCAACGCTAAAAGCAAAAGCGCATTCAGCGAAATTCTCCAGAAGTGTTCTTTAAGAAATGTATGGGGACAAGTAAGGAGTGTTGGAGAACAGTTAAGAACAAGCCAAAGGGAAATACAATGCTGATTACAGACCGATAATAAGCAGCCCTTGACTTCTTTTTGTTCAGGACTTATGGGGTGGGCTTATTTTCGTTTGGGAGTGGGTTAAGGTATTTTTTATAACCTCAAAACAAAAGGATGAAGATACTGCAAATACAAAACAATCCGGACAACAGGTGGCTACCTTAACAAACAGAAGAAATATGAGCAGTTATTATTGCATGACGTCATGTGTTTAACATCCATCACACAATCAGTGACATTTAAAATTTAATTCGACAGGATAGAACTAATCGCCATTGGTGGAAGCAAAATCTGTACAGTGATACAAGCTAACAAGGGGTCATAACAGCATAGATTCACGGATCATGGAACAACTCTTCTGGCCAAGGTTTGTGTTGGATATTAGCCTTTTAAATGTAGAATTAGCTGAGATTACGATATCTTTCTTCTTTTGCTTGTTGATTTCTAATTTTTGATTGATCGAAACTTCTTCAAACTTTTCAGTTCAGCTTGGTACTCGCTTTTTATCGTGACGACAAGTTTCTAAATTGCATAGTTAAGAAGGACAGAAATTGTTTGTACAGTTTGTAAAAGCAGATTTCTAAATTGCATAATTAACAAGGACGAAAATAGTTTGTGCAGTTTGTAAAAGCAGATGTTTTGAAGAATTCAAACATTGAATCTAAGCTTTCTAGTATGAATAATTTGATCGAGTGAGATCTAAACTTTACATTGGGTGTTAAAAATGTTTGGCCAAGTTTTCATGCACCTGACTTCATATATTATTTGTAGAGAAAAAATTGCTATTGACGAAGTCGGCTTTTTACGTCACTCGAATCAAAGAACTTTGGTTTCCATATGATTGCTTGCAAATGTGTAGTTATTTTGGTCATGTGCGCATTGCTGCTGTAATTTGATTGAAGGCGTCTCGAGACAGTTTTCCATAGACCATACCTTACATTTTTAATCAGCATTTTAGTAATCTTACCTTAATTGGAATGATATGAAAATAACACAATGTTTGCTCTTAGCTTGAAGTTTGGTATAATGTATGTTTTGGAAAATGATATCGCCATGACAACGATAAACAGAAAACCTCGAAATCAGCAAAACTTGAATTTTGTGCGATCCATACAAACGAGCTAATATCAATATGTTAATTGCCCCCGCAGGGTTTTGGCCCAGAGGCCAAAACCCGAGGAGGCATCATTGTAGTCCGCGCGTATATAGAGTATATATAGTATACCAGACAAAATCTCGACTTGGCCAAAGTGGGACCGCAAGTAGTATCGGTAGGTGTGATAAAATTTCCTGTACTGTGATTGGTCAATGATGACGCAAGATAAACGATGATTGGGTGATGATGACAAACCAAAGCGTGAGCACGTGCACAAATGACAACAAGTCATCAAACGACGCTTGCAAACGTTGATTGCAGTTGGGTTGCTACAGTTTCCTTCGAGCTGTCTTGATTTCATGATCACAAGGTCTAGAAGCCGAAACTTACGCAACTGATATGATCAGAAACAAGAATAGTACGTATTGGTCTAGAAATTTCTCTTGTTAGCGCGTTGCGAGCAGCTCTCGTTCGCTCGCAGGATTGACAGACTCAATCCGAAATCGAGATTTGTCAGACACAAATCAAACTTTACACGAGGGGTTTGAAAGACTCAGGCCACAACCAAGATAGAAAGTTAGCAGCTGCAATAAGTTCAAAAAGAGTTAAAGAAGGAAAGTTTTAAAAAGATACCGCGAGCATTGAAACTCGCAGAGAAGTGAGAAAGTTTTCACTTGAGACACACATGTATAACTAGCCAGCTGTCGAGCCAGTGCTTTCAGCTCTTAGCTGGAACATCATAACATTAAAAAAAAACTCAAGTGGTAGAAATAAAAGATAAAAGACTCGATCAGTATTCAGGCATTTAAGTAAAATTTGTACTGAGACTTGCCAAGAAGGAAAGAGAATTCAAAAGAGTTCTTGAGATGATTAAAACTCACGGCAGGCGTTTACATTGACAGAGGTGAGAAATCTTTTGGCATCCGTTTCGAGCTCAGCTGTCAAGTTAGTCATTATATTGAAACAAAAAATCTGAAGACAGCTGAGATCACTCGTTACAGCAAAAAAAAGCAAAATGATCTCAGGAAGTTGGGGACGCGTTCGTGTAATTAAATTTACGTGATTATTACATGAAATCCTTCAGAATTTTTGCATAATTTTTCTTTGTTTTACTTAGCTACTTGACCTCAACAATTCACACTGAAAGTTTGTTTTAAATGGCACTTCCTCGTCCCATGATCTTGAAAAAGACAAGGCCAGAAACAAGTGATGCTTTGTGAGCAGAACACGAGAAAATTAGTGCTTTCTTCTGAATTATCGCAAGACTGTTCCTAACAAAAACCTGATTTTCAATCAATTAAGAAAATAGAATAGCCAAAATATCAAGCGAAATAGTTGACTGTAGTAACGGATACGCTTAGAAAAAAAAGGGATAAAAGCGGGGCAGCTGTAGTGTTAACTATCCCTAGGTTATAACGTATTGCGAGTTAAATATACAAGAATAAAAAATTCTGTAGATTGATTTTTAATAAATGGCAAAAACATAGCCAACCGTACCTTTTCATAGAAAAAGTGAATGAACATAACAATTTGCTTCAAAACAACGCCAAAATGTCTCGAACTTACGTTTCGACGAAGTGAAAGTTTCGTTGATTTTCTTGCTCGCATCCGGATAACACACCCGTTATAATCTTTGGGCAATTTTCACGTTTAAATGGTTTTTCAAAAATCTCAAAAACGGCTGGATAGATTTTTTTAAACATTACCCATATGCGGTTAATAATGCAAATAATCAATTGTGTGTGAAGGGAAGACTGCTGAAAAGCTGATTGGAAATGTCGGGTATTGTTCCGAAACATCTTTTTCGAGCTACCTTAATTTGTAGTTTGACCCTCGTGACGTGCACGCAGGCTCGTATCCTAGCGACCGTACAAAAAAGAGGGGTGTTGGGCGGGCATTTCTGAACTTCCGTTTCGTTGTTTTAGGATAATTTGAGAAACACTATTAAATCAGAGGGTTGCCTCCAATTTGCTCTATACGGCGAGACAAATATTACAGTGACATCTTATTTTGCCACTAACTCCGCCATCTTGGATTGTTCATGACGTCACAAAATTCCATTAATTGTGCCAAAACTGTCCCAGAACAAAACCAGAGTGCTAAAATAAATTTAAGCTTTTGAACAAAACTCCAAAAAAATATCATTAGAACGAAGAATGAAATCGGAACATCTACAATTTTGGAAAACTTTTATGTCAAGACATGAAGCAAAGGCAAGTTCCCTGTGCAACCATCAAAATTTTCCCGAAATTAATAAACAGATACTAAAAATTTTGGAATCACAGAATAAAACCTCAAAATTTTTGAAATTGCTGCTTTATACATCCGAGGGTCAACTTGTGCGCCAAATCTCTTCAGAGAACATTTCTTAATTTTGGTTTTAGTGTTTGAAGAAACCAGACTGACTTTTGTTTAGGGGGCTCTTTTGATGAACCGCTGATCGACGCGTCAACCCACGTGCGCACCGAAGTAGGCTTCAAACCAAACGAGAACAGAACATTTTCTGTTCCCACAAAGTTCGACTTTTTACAATAAACTGAACTTTTTGCCTGTCAACTGTTAAAACATTTTTTTCTTTTTCTTTTTTGTTATTGGAGTACATAAAAGCAGCGAACGAAGCAACCGATTTTGCCGAAGCGGATAATTTCGTTTTCGATTTCAGATTTCAGCTTCTTTTTTTTTTTTTTTTTCAATTGTCGCTGGTGTTGTGATTTTTTTTTCTCATTAAATGTAAGATCGAGCATGAAGTTAAAGCCTCTTTAAAATTGAAAAGATCTGTATCCCATTATTAAACCTTGCGCAGATTAGGGACAGACCATTATTTTTCTGGAGGGGGGGGGGGATGAAAAATATTGAAAAAAATTGTTTGCAGGGCCTAAAAAGACAAAATAAATTGTTTGCAAACATCATATGTATTAAAAAATAGTTTGCATAGAAGTCCGAGAAACTTTTTTTTTAATTTTTTAATTTTTTAACGAAGACTAGTGAGCAGCACAAGGAAAGACTTCTTGTAGTCGTACAACTACTTCTTGTAGTTGTACGATTAGCGCAATCGTATGCCCTCCAAAATATAACAACACGCAATAACATGTATTAAGGCATTTTTTGTAACGTTCGTTTACAGCATATTTTAGTTATTATTCACTTCCATGGGAAGTTGTAGCTAGGCACGCGAATGTGCTATTAATATATGCTGTTCTTTGCTAGTTGTATTCATCCCCTGAAGAAGTCTCAGTTAGAGACGAAACGCGTTGGAAATAAACGACAAGCTTACAACCACAAGATGTCTTTCCTTGTGCTGCTCACTAGTCTTCATTAAAAAATTAAAAAACTAAAAAAAAAAATTACTGCCACCAATCTTCGTAGTGTACGTCTCAGAAAACGAAAAAGATGAGTTCAGAGGTGTTTAATGGTCACCACCATAAAATATTGAATTAAATAATGATTGATGGTAGCAAAAGCGAACCTCCTTTTTGTGTTAGATAGTGGTTAAAAGAAGATCGAAAAAAATATTGTTTGCAGGAAGGTGTTGTAAGAAAAAAATTGTTTGCAGAGCTGCATAGATAAAAAAAAAGTTTGCAGAGAGAGATTTTTCATCCCCCCCCCCCCCCCCCCCCCTCCAGAAAAATAATGGTCCGTCCCTTATTACAGATGACGCCTCAGAAAAAATTGAGCTTACTTTGGTAGATTTCATGCACGAAATTAAACTTAAAGTTCATTGTTTTAAACAAGAAATGTAAAAAAATGTCGCAAAGTATGTGCTTGTTTCTGAATATTTAAAGTTCTCGCTTTGGAGACGGCTTTGTGTGAGCATGACAAAATGAAATTTATAGGCATGTAGACAATGCCTCTTCAGATCAAATATCTAAAATTGTCGATTCTTATTGCTAGATTAAAAGTACGTGAATGCAGTTTTTGTTTCACTCAATGAATAGTATTTCTGCTCTAAAATAACAACCATTTCCTTAAAGAGTTGATCAATTCTTTAAGCAAACTAAAACGTGACTCATCACTCGTCACACCTTAGTCAGCATGTCACGACATATCGCGTGTGACGCTGCGTTCCCGGTCACACAACACGTGAAGCTATTGGTTATGAATTAGTGCCTCAACTTGTGAAATTATTTAATGTAATGTGTTGATTACGCGTTTTACAGTTTCTAACATGGTCTACTTTTAAGTTCATTGAAGTTCCGGTATTTTTCAGTTTATTGTTTCATCTTTCTAGGACATGGGCAATCTTTTTCACGCCGCTTTAAATTAGTAGTTTCTTGGTTGATTTTCGGAAGCATTGATTGACGAAACTACACTGTTCATACGGCAGGCCTCTCACTTTGCTTTTTGTCAAAAACCCAAAAAAAATATTCGTTTAAGTTTTCGAATTTCCTCGCTGCTTTCGAGACGTGACTAGCGTTAGATCCGCTAATCATATGGAAACCATGTCGAAAATAATTCAGGCGTGTGATAAAACTTAATGTTGAATGTTGTTGTTATTATTTTTCGGCTGATCGAGGTTTGCTATGAAGCTTTAGACAAGTGATCTATACGATATGTGATTTAATGTCTTAGTTTTTAGTTGAAGTAGTTGAAAAATTTAGCAGAAAATTAGTTTTTTTTTGACATTTTATCGAAAGTAATCGGCATACTTAAACTCTTACTTGTCATTTTAAGGTGTCTCTCTACAGTTTTTTCTGGACCATACCAAACATTTTCATTTGGCCGTTTAGCAAACTTCCCGGACTCGAATCGATCTAAAATTTACACCAGATATTGGAATTGGATTGAAGTTTGATATAATATATTTTTTAGGAAAATCGATATTTCCATGGTAACGATAAACAGAAAAACTAGATATCAATTAGACTTGAATTCTACGCAAATAAGACTTGACGTAGAAAAACTAACACCAGTATCTAAAACTATGGTGTACTGCACATCAAATATACAAGAATAAAAAAATTCTGTATGTTTGATTTGGAATTAATCGAAAATATATTTCAAACCATGCTTTTTGCATTATAATGATAAACGGACCGATCTGAAGACACTGCTTTGATGAAATTACTTCGAAATAACACCAAAAAGTGTATTTAACTTATCTTTCGTCGCCGTGAAAGTTTTGTTGATTTTCCTTATCGCGATCCCGAGAATTGGATTTTTTTCATACGGTCACTATCAATGTAATTTTTGGTAAATTTTCTACTTTTAGCGCTTTTTCGAAAATCTCCAAAACGGCTCCAGCGATTTTTTTTAAACGTTCGCAACACATGCTTGATAATGCAAAGAATTTAATTCCAAAGTTTTAATAATGTTGATTTACTGGAACACGTCCAAATTTATCCTTAAAGAAGGCGTTCGAACCGACAAAAAAGTTGCGTTACAAATTCAGCTTTCGCAATTTATGCTAAAATATTCAAATCAATGTTTTTTACATTCGATCTTGATAAATACAGTTCGTTGCTGTTGTTTTCAATATTGTGTTTTTTCCCCTCACTCTTTTGCTCACTCGATGGAATGCAAAAAACATTGATATTGAATATTTGATGTGCAGTACACCATAGTTTCAGATACTGATGTTAGTTTTTTTACGTCAAATCTTATTCGCGTAGAATTTAAGTTTAACTGATATCTTGTTTTTCTGTTTGTCGTTGCCATGGAAATATCGATTTTCCTAAAAAATATATTATATCAAACTTCAATCCAATTCCAATAACTGGTGTAAATTTAACATCGATCCGAGTCCAGGAAGTTTGCTAAACGGCCAAATAAAAATGTTTGGTATGGTCCATAAAAAACTGTAGAGAGACACCTTAATATTCAACTTCTGCCATTTCACAATTTACAAAGCATCCCTAATGAGTTTTGACTATCTGTTCTTGTAACTCTATGCTCGTATTGAAGTCTTGCTGAATTCCTGGAGACAAATTTTAGCGATTGAATGCTTTCAGAGTTTTTCCAATCCAAAAACAATATGTTTGCAGTCGCATTTATGTTAATTTTTTATCCAAGACATTATAATGCTCTAACTAAATCAAGATGACAATACCTTTTCATAATAAGTATTTTCTTAGAAAATAACAAATTGAATATTACAGCACATCTTGTTATATTCAAGCTTGGGCTCGCTTTCTAACCAACGAGTACAATTCACATATCGTAATCTTTTATGTCAGAAAAAGTTGTCTAAAAAACAAAATACGTTGGTTTGTATGAAGTTCAATTTTCTACCATGTTGATGATTCTAATGTTGTTCTTGTTTATATTACAGGACGAAGGAAGTCAATCGTGCTATGAAGCGACAAAGAAGCTGAACAACAAGCAAACAGCCTTCGGGAATGAAGATTCATCGGCGAAAGATCTTGAATAAATGACGTGGAAATCTTGGTAGTTCATTAAGCGAACAACGGACAGTGCTCTTTTTGCTCGAAAATATACTAAGTCTTATGGCGGGAAAAGTGACTGCGCTTTTGAAAGAGGCTTTTTGAGCGAAAAAAAACTAAGTTTTTTGGCGGGAAAAAAGGCTGCGCTATTAAATGGAGTCTAGTATTGAGTCAAAAATAAACTAAGTCTTTTGGCGGGAAAAATCTATGTAGTTTGCAGCAGATTTCACCCACCAAAAGATAGCGTTTATTGCGATTTTAAACTAGACCCTGTTTAAAAGTGCAGAAATTTTTCCCGCGCGTCGGCAACCCTACCTAGGCAAAAAATTTAAAAAGAGATAGCCTACATTTTCACTAGTTACCAGGCCCCTTTCAAAAGCGCACAATTTTTTTTACATTTTCTTGTAAACAAAGCAAGACTCATCTATTGATTACAAGTGTCTCTTTATTTCAACTTTTTAATCACAAGATTATTAAGTATACAAAAAGTAGTAGGCGTTAACTAAGTATTTTTTTAAGTGTAATTACAAACATGAAAATAAAAGGAGGGTAAAATATTGCTTTTGGAACTAAACAATGGATTTCCTGGTTTTACAAACAAGTAACTACAGGCAAACTCGCCAAAAATAATGATAAGTCTAAGTGTTATTACAAAGATGAAAATAAACATTGAGGCAAAAATTGCTTTTGAAAGTGAACAGTAGAATTCTCTGGTTTCGCAAACAAGAAACTACTAGCAAACCCGCCAAAATAATTCTAAGTCTTTTGGATGTTTTTCTGGGCGATAAATGGTTGGCAAAAAAAATCAGATCAAAATAAATAATTTCTGCTAGTTAAAGTATTTTTGGCAAAATTATAAGTGCGAGAAGCAACTACTCGAAAACTAAGTCTTTTGGTTCTTTGGTTCTAGGCGATAAATCGTTGGCAAACAAAATAATCAAATATTAAGACTACGAAAAAACTTACGCAATATTTTAGACGTGGACCCGTACAATACATCAGGTAACCATACGAAAACTGTCTTAAAAAAATATGAAAGTTTATGCACCGTTTATTTTGATATAAACAAGTTGATGTCAAAATTGACTAAAATTTTTATACGAGAAAAAAAATTGTTTACGAGCAAGTCAAAAAAATTTTCAAGATTACTTGCTTAATTTAGCGACAAATTACTGAATGAATTTTTTTTGTTTCACACGTTTTGTGAAATCCGTATCAGTGACAAATATTTTTACAGATTTTTTATGCTTTTTGTGTAAAATTTGACCAAGGTTAAAATATGATCTAAATTTTATTATCAAAATAACTTGTAAATTGGTAGCGTTTGTAAACGACTGTTCAAGACAATTCAACACTTGTTTTATTTTGATTTTGCTATCGAATTTTGGTGCACAGGTTGAAGAATTTGGTCAGAGTCAATGTAAAATTGTAAACATTCTTGGAAAATTGCGAGAAAAATTTATAACCAAACTTTGCTTGTCAATTGGTTGAAAACTAAACAGTTGATTCTTTTATTTTGTTGGTCAATTTTTGTTTCACGAGTTTTGTAAAATAAATAACCGTTGGCAAATTATTATTCTAAGATTTTTTGGCACACGAAGAATTTGATCGAAATCAAATGTAAATTTGTAAGATTTTTTGTACGTTTTTTTTCTGGAAATTTAAGTTGTGCGAAAAAAAAATAAAGAAATAGAAGGTCTCCTTTAATATTGCACGGGTCGTACTACACCAAAGGCCTAATCGCGAAGTAAATTCTTTTAACTAGTTTTCCCAAATTTCTTAATGTCAGTTGATGAGAATTCGAATGTTTATCGAGACAATTACCGATCAATTGAGTTTTTGATACTCAGAAATGTTTTGAGAAATTGGACTCTGATCGCTTAGTGAAACTAATGTTCTTTACCTAATGAAGTACATTGGAAAACTTGTACAAGAGTGATTAAGCTTCTTCTTGCCAGCTTGCGTCTTTAGTCCACTGAAATCCTGAACTTGCGGAAATCTGAGGAAAAAAAAGTAAAAATTCCATGTAAATAATTTGATATTTTATCGTTAAACAGTAAATAAGAATTCTACCGTTTGTGTAGGTTACAGGCAGAAGGATATTTAAATCTTACGAGGATTGGAACGTGAAACAATATCTGTTAAACTTATACGAATCATTCGACTTGATATCAAAAGTTATTTACCATCGGCTGCATAATTCGTGTGAAAAATAATTTGCATTTTGTTGTATTCACGATCGCCAGTAAGCTCATTTTGGCTGTCATATTTTGATGCAAATGAATCACCTGATTTCTGCAGTCGAACTTTCACAAGAACAAACAATGCAAAACAAATGAAGTTAACATAATAAGAAATCTTCTGAGGAAAAAACAATTATCATATCAATAGAATCTCAATTGTTTTCGACGACAATAGCAGCCAACCTACTTCTAGTTTAATTTCACCCTGTAATTCCTAAATCGCCAACGTGGCCTTGCGGTAATGCACACCTCTTTGGCGTCGACGGCCATATCCCCAGCCGCCGTTTCATTTAGGTTGTCTGATTGAAACTACAAGGGGCCGAGAGGCCCCGCTGGTCGTTTTTTCTTTTTTTTTTTAATTTTTAAAGAAGCAGAAATCTGCACGATTTCAAAAGCCGTAAAATTTATTTTTCTGGCGAAAAAATTCACCAGAAAAAAAAATCTTACGCCTACTAAAATTACAAACTTCCGCTACTTAAAAAATTAAAAGAAAATAATTATATTAACGAAGCCGACCACGGAGTTCTTGCAATCTTCCAGCTCAAATAAAACGACAACGAAAAATACAACCGTAAAATGAACTATGTACAGCTAACAAAGATGTCGCAACAACATAACAAGTCAAATTCCAAAACGGTAGTTCGACAAGAACCCTCCTTTATTATTTTTCGACGCACAGCACATAAAGTTTTAAAACTACAAAAATTTTAACTTATCAAGTAAAAGAGAAATATGCTAAAAAAAATCAACAAACTGACCGCAAAATAATAAAAAAGACCATTGCAATTTAACCACCACGGAAAATGATACCCAGATTGCTTTTGCAACAATAAAATCATGGCGAAAAAATAGAATGAACATTTTATAGCATTTTGTTTAACTTATTTCTAACTATTTTTCAATGAAATAAAGCAACGGAGAGTGGTAATGAATAGCCTAAGAACATAAACTCCGCAATATATTGACCAAAAAATTCTTAATATGAACTTGTCCATGTTTTTAACTACATTTGTTCGCTGTATTTGAAATAATCAAGGGCTCCTCTTTGATTCTGTCGTAATAAGAAACTTCACAAGTGATTTGCATTACAATATGAAAATAAATATGGCGGCGATCGCGACGTAGTCTGCTGAAGTTCATTCAAGGTCAACGAAAGTGAAAGGAGATGGTATACGTAATCGAAATATACAAATTAAAAACAGAATTGGCTTTCAAGAATTCAGTCAAAAAAATGAAAATACTCTCTAGTTACCATAATATTCGCTAAGAAGGTAAAATTATTATTTACAAGGCTAAAAAGTTATAAAATTTTAAAAAGAAACCGAACGTTTTCGACTTGTTGTCATCATCAGGGTTAAAAGCCGTCCGTGATTTACATCGTTTTTATACTCAAGTTATTCCCGAAGGGAACAACTGCGCAACATAGCAATTGACTTGTTTGTTCAAAGTTGGGCTCCTTTGTTGGATAATTAGTCCCTCGATGATCTTTCTCTTAAAGTACGATCTTGCAGAACAAAGGACTCTCCACTGGAATGAGTGGTTTGGGTTTTCCGAAAGGTGGCGTGCTGGTTCCGAGGTGTGGCGGGTGTTAGAATGTTCAGTTATTCGCACTTCAAGATTTCGCATTGTTTCACCTACATAGTTTTCTCCGCATGAACATTCTTCTTCGTAGATGACGTGGGACTTGTGAAGGTTTTTGTCCTTGAGACTAAAAAGGCTTTTAATTTGTCGAGTTTGCCACAGAATTATGAAAATATACTTGAAATTGGTGAAAGCGTTCAGTTTTGAAATAAACTTTTTGCTTGCGATTTCATTCTTCTTGCAGTAGGGAAGTTTGATGCAAATCTTTTTCCGTTCTTCGAAAAGAAAATCGGGAATCAAGGGCTCATCTTCAGATGACTTGCTCGATGTGAAATTGTCGATGGTGCAGGATACAAATTTCTTTGGGTAACCAGCATTTAAGAAAGTGGTCTTTATTTCTTTTATATCGCGGTCAAGATTTGTGGAGATGTTTTTGGCTCTGTGTAGGGCTCCTGTAATACAATTTCTCTTCCATTTTGTTGGTACTTCTGATGTCCAGTGTGTAGGTAATTTTCCCGGTTTTTTTGTAGACTTTACAGTCAAAACCGTCGTTGCCATAGGTAAACGCAGTGTCCAGAAAGTGATCCGGATTTTCTTCAACAGTGAAGTTAATGTTGGGATGGTAGTTATTTAGGCGGTCGAGAAGTTTGTCTGGTTCGTCCTTTCGTTTTTTCGAGAAACAGTCATCCACATAGCGATCGTAAAAGGTGGGATTATAGGGGCGGACTACATCTGCTTCAAGTTTTGACATAAAGATGTTGGCGAGGACCGGGGATAGTGGGTTGCCCATGCCACAACCATCTGTCTGTTTGTAAAGCCTGCCATTGAAACTGAATACAGTGTTCTTGGTGACATTGTTGAGGAGGCGACGGAAGATGAGTTTAGAGCTTAGCTGAGGCAGCATGTTTTTCTCATAGATTGCGTCGATTATGTAGTTAAAGGTTTCATCAAGTGGTACTTCGGTGAAAAGTGACGAAACATCATACGAAACTAGAATTTCATTTTCATCCAGAGTGCGGTTCTGTAATCGGGCAGCAAAATCAGTAGTGTTTTTGATATTGTACTCATTCTCTGTAAGAGGCATAAGGTATGAAGCAAGAAACTTAGCTGTGTCGTAGTAGAAGGTTCCGCAGGTACTGACAATCGGCCGGAGTTTTAGGTTTTCGTTTGTGATTTCGCTGTGATTGTCAAACTTGTGTGTTTTGGCAGTCCCATAGAGAAACGCTGGCTGGTTCGAAGTTGGTTTGATCTTGTCCAGGGGAAGTGATGACTTGAAGTTACGGACCAAGAAGCTTTGGAAAGACTTGAGGTCTTGGAGTGTAGTGTCCTCAGTCTCGGTGTATTTTCCGTTAGATATGCCTTCTTTGATCATGTCTTCGAGCTTTTCGACATAGACTTCGCGTTGCATGATGACCACAGAGGAGTCTTTGTCGCCAGATAATACTACAAGGTTAGGATCAGACGCAAGTTTTTGGAGAACTTTATAAGTATAGTCAGGAGTACCGTGTACGTTTTGGTGGAAAAGATTTGTTTGGGTGCGAAGGAAATGTTTGAAGTCTTCAAGATGGTGACTGGAGACGTCTTTGTTCACTAATGTGAACAGCAGTTCAAATTCTGACGCAAGGTTGAGTTTGATGTGTCGGTTTTGTTGACAAAACTGTGGTTCAGTCCAAAACGGAGGTAGTGTAAGGTAGATTCCGAAATTTCTTGGTTTGATAAGTTGATGACAGGGACTGAGTAGTTATCCCGCTTGTGCTTAGGTCCTAAGAGGTTGGAGAGTTTCTTGTTCTTCGTTCGGAGAGAGTCCAATCTCTCGGATTTAAGAGATGTCGAGGCACGGCGCTGGAGGAATTTGAGAGCTCCAATTCCATATTTCTCAGCAATAGTTCTTATTAGGTGAGAGTGTTCAGCGTTTACGTGTTGTATTTTCAACCTTTGTTCTTGAAGGTTGGCTTTCAGAATGGTTTTCGTTATCCGTAGCAAAGTTTCCATCAACTTTGGCGAAGGTG
The DNA here is from genome assembly GCA_963693305.1 of Meandrina meandrites. Taxonomy (NCBI): domain Eukaryota; kingdom Metazoa; phylum Cnidaria; class Anthozoa; order Scleractinia; family Meandrinidae; genus Meandrina; species Meandrina meandrites. Next base: position 425,598 of record OY855916.1, read on the forward strand.
GGAGTTAGACGGTGCCATATTGCTTTCTGGACAAAACCGATGTTGGCGGCGGTGCACTGTAGCTTGGATGTTGTGTACAGCAGCTTTTTATATAAAATAGCGATGCCTTGAGGTAGATTCGTTGTCATAATATTCGCTAAGAAGGTAAAATTATTATTTACAAGGCTAAAAAGAGAAAGATCATCGAGAGAAAGATCATCGAGGGACTGATTATCCAACAAAGGAGCCCAACTTTGAACAAACAAGTCAATTGCTATGTTGCGCAGTTGTTCCCTTCGGGAAAAACTTGAGTATAAAAACGATGTAAATCACGGACGGCTTTTAACCCTGATGATGACAACAAGTCGAAAACGTTCGGTTTCTTTTTAAAATTTTATAACTTTTTAGCCTTGTAAATAATAATTTTACTCTCTAGTTAATTATGAACGATCACGAGAAAATAACTCAGAAAATGCTAACAGTAGAACGTGTCTGTAATCAAGGTTATTTTTAGCATCAATAAATTGTTTGAAAATAGTTTGACCGCACAATAATAAAAAAAAGACCATTGCAATTTAACCACCACGGAAAATGATACCCAGATTGCTTTTGCAACGATAAAATCATGGCGAAAAAATAGAGTGAACATTTTATATCATTTTGTTTAACTTATTTCTAACTATTTTTCAATGAAATAAAGCAACGGAGAGTGGTAATGAATAGCCTAAGAACATAAACTCCGCAATATATTGACCAAAAAATTCTTAATATGAACTTGTCCATGTTTTTAACTACATTTGTTCGCTGTATTTGAAATAATCAAGGGCTCCTCTTTGATTCTGTCGTAATAAGAGACTTCACAAGTAATTTGCATTACAATATGAAAATAAATATGGCGGCGATCGCGACGTAGTCTGCTGAAGTTCATTCAAGGTCAACGAAAATGAAAGGGGATAGTATACGTCATCGAAATATGCAAATTAAAAAAAGATTCAGCTTTCAAGAATGCAGTCAAAAAAATGACAATACTCTCTAGTTAATTTTGAACGATCACGAGAAAATAACTCAGAAAATGCTAACAGTAGAACATGTGTCTATTGATCGCTTGCAACCACGTGACAAGGCGGCCATGTTGGTGGTCAAAACAATAAAAAACTTTTTCGCAGAATTTGCATGATAAAAAAGTTTAGTTCCCAGCGGAGGAAAACGCTTTGTTGTTGTCCCCCAGCATGGCTGCCGTGACGTCAGTTGCAAGCCAGCAATAATCAAGGTTATTTTTAGCATCAATAAATTGTTTGAAAATAGTTTGATGTGTATTTGTTGTGTTGCCGCATACGCAGCCTGCGATCAATTATTTTTTGAGGCGAAACCAATGCCGGAGTGATCAACAAAATTTCTTTTTCGATAAACTCTCGGTATCTCGAGTACCATTCACACCAATTAAACATGTTTCAATCAATCATTTTTCAGTATGGAAGCCGGCAATAGGCTCCTAGTTTTTTGTTTTTTTGTTGTTTTTTTTTTTTATGCGATCAATACATTATTTATTACAACAAGCTCGAACACGGTAAACATTGTCTAGAAACAAAGATTTTTTAACTCAGCAGCTTTAGGGTATGTTCAAAAGTTGGTGTTGACATGTTCAAAAGTTGGTGTTGACAGACCGCATCAGATACCCATTTTGATTGGAAAATTAAGAAAAAATAATCAACTCACCATCATCTTTACATCCAGTTTCCAGCTTTAACACGGCATTTTGTTGTCTGTAAAATAATTACGAAAACAACGTAAGTGATTATGTTCTCAGAGAAACTTAAGCGTCTCATTTTATTCTCTAAGAATAGCGTTACAAGACTTACAAGGAATTACTGGTCTAGCTGAAGAAAGTTTATGCAAAACAGCAGGGATCGGGATCAAACCCTCCATCTCGAGCTAAAAAAAGCGTCTCAAAATGGCGGACGTTAAGTACTTTTGCTGCGCTCCTTACCATTACCAAACTAAGCCCGAAAGGAAATAAGAAATTCTGCGTGTCCCATCATCGTGCAATTGTTTCTCACTTAGTTTTCCATGGAATAATGGCCGTTTTTGTACCCGAGACGCGTTACCCGTCTGGACGAGCATCGGCAAATATTTTGTAATTCGTCCGGTTATCCGTCTCTAGTATAAAGACGGGCACAAGACGCGTTACCCGTCTAGATGAGCTACCTTCGAAATTCGTCGTTCAAGACGCGTTTGGAAAAGTAGCTCGTCTAGACGGGTAACGCGTCTTGTGCCCGTCTTTATACTAGAGACGGATAACCGGACGAATTACAAAATGTTTGCCGAAGCTCGTCCAGACGGGTAACGCGTCTCTGGTATAAAAACGGCCAATTTTGTAAAAATTAGCTAATACAAGATATAAAGAACAATGGAAATTCTTACCTGAAGAAATCGTCGAAGTCGTTAGAGTGGTAAGGTGACCTTCCTGCATGAACTTCAATGGCTTGGTTTGTGTCCTGTTATTGGAAAAGATCAGAAAAAAACATGTCAGATTAAAAAGATGCAATTTATTAACATGGTTCACACAGAAGTTGTTTTAATTTATTTCGGTTATATATGCAGGTTTATTTCAAACGTGTCTCGCTTTGCAAAAAATATCGATTTCTTGCACAGTGAATGACATAAAAAAACACCTTTTACAAATGCTGCATACCCAAGCTCTTTAAACATCAGATGTTTGAGTTTCATAACAAAATATTGAAAGCCTAGGATAATTTTCAGTAGTTGGAGTGATATTTGGCTTGTATTCTTGGTTTTCATGTTACATCATAAAATTCTAAAATCAAAATTCAACAGGCCTGCTAAACTTTTGATATCACTAGGTGTAAGATAAACTAAAAATATATCTTTTCGCAAATTTCAAGCTTGGTTGTGCCCTTCGTTTTAAAAACAGAGCATTTTGAATATTCGAGTTCTCCGCCGTATGTGATATCAAGCTGAGTACCGTGACAAAGTTGTTTTGATTCAAAAAAGGCCTTTCCTTTCCATTTTTGCAGATCGAACATTCCCAATGTACTAAGTGCTGTTTATGTGAAAGTGTAATAGATCATGAGCCAAAAGTAGTCACTATTAATAGGAAAATTAAGTTCCAGATGGTTTCTTTGACATCACGGCGGCCATGTTTGTGCCCCTCGGAAGGACACAAATATGGCGTCTCCATACTGAGCTTTATAAATTTGCGTGGAAAGTTTCGGCAAACGGTGCACCGCACAGACCTGAGATTTTTTTTGACTAATCGTTTATCTATTTATCGTCTATAATATCTGAAATTGATAGCTTCTGTCGTTGAATGGTTTCGATTTTATTTTTTATTGCGTGACAGTGAAAACCACCAATATGTGGAATAAGCAAATGAATAATAACCAAATCGTTTATAAATTCAAAATAGCACCGAACTGAACAATGGCGACGTAATACCATATCAAAATAGCCTATTGATGTATTACCAAACTTTTCGTAAGCATTCATGCTGACTTTGTCGCGCAGTTTGTTTCCCACAAAGGACTTATCTTGTAAAATAATTGCTATAGGCTCAGTAGGCTGACAAATATTTCGTCACTGTGACCAAAATACGGTATTATATATTTCGGTTTACAAGTTATTAACATAAACACGACATGCTACATCTGTGCCCAGTTTGTCCAAATGCTTTCTAAGAGATTTATCTAAGGAGCCATGTAAGGAAGATTCTTCTACGTAACACAGGAGTTTCATAGTTTCTTACCTTGAAGAAGACTGGAAGACAATTTACGAAGAACACATTACGCCATCTTTGTCCAAACGAAGCTTGTGCTCGCAAATGTACCACATGTATAATTTACAATTCAAATTTTCAGTGTCGTTTCAATGCGACTATTTGATTGCTTCTCTTCATATTGTAATCAGGCGCGGGACATTTGAAATTTCGAATACGCTATCTCCAAAACGAGGTCTCGGTGTATCAAAATGAACACCACCGTTAACGAATGAAATGAAAATATATTTGCATGGGGGAGAGAAACAACCAAGGATACAATCGTCACCGTAATTTAAGCAACTGATGAGTAGAAACCAAAAAAAATCGGAGCTACAACGGGGTTCGAACCCAGCACCTCCGCGACTCTCTCAATTCTGGAAGCTACAATATAAAATTAATTTTTGAATAATTTCTCGTTTATTTGACTGTGCCGCACTCGTAAATAACTTTCCTGGGAAAAATTCAAGTGTTTTTTTATTATTTATGCAGCGTTTCCGCAATGCCTTCCAGAATATTCCCTCTGCGTTCTCGGTCAATCCCCAACCCCCACCCCCCATAGGCTTCCCCGTGCATTACACGGTGCGTTTCTTGTGCGTTTCCTCGTTCCACCTTCATCCAAAGCTAACCCTAATTTCAACCTAAACCCAAAACGGAACACTGAAAAGAACTCAAAAGCGTGACGTATAAACGGAACGGAACGGAACGGAATAACATTACCCCACGTGTTTCCCGTATATTCCCTATGCGTTCTCGTGTTTCCGCTAAACATTTCCGTGTGCCTTCCATGCGTTTCGTGCGTTCCCTCGTCCGTTACTTTGCACTTTCCCTGTACTATCCGTGCCCTGCAATTCGTTATCCGTGCGTTTCGTTCTCCGTGTTTTCTAGGTGTGACTCGTGGAGTTTCCTCGTTCTCCCGAGCCGTCATACAACGTTTTCTGACACCCAGCTTTGGCCAGCTAGGGCGACATTAATTTAACCCTGGGCGCGTTCCCCAACTGTTACGCTATGCACCCCCCATACGGTCCAATCCGTTCCTTTGGTGTTCAGCGGTCCACTTCTTTGTGTTTTTTTCCCGTGTAACTGTTGTATTTCAGTTTTACCCTTGGTAAAATTCGGTATTTTCATTATGGTAATATATGACAATGACATAAAACAAAGAAGTTAAATACCAGATTGTACAAAGGGAAAAAATTGAACCACAACATAACCATAACTTAACCCTTATCCTAAAATCAAGGCTTGGCAGATACCAAGTGTTGTCCAACACTCCACCTTGGCTCAGTTGGGTGACTAAGTTGACTCAGTTGGCTAATCCCAAACCCTGTACAATCTTCATGGGCTCCTGTACATTGTATCTGGTTTGTGAATTTCCTAACAAATTCTTCTGAAAACCAAGCTTATGCAAACATGGTGTAGCACAGTGTAAGTACAAATTGCAACCATAAGTTTGTGTTCATTAATTTTTATTATCTGTTGATGAAAATTCTATTTCACTAGCAAAGCAATTGCGTGTTTCAAAATGACTAGCTTATGCAACGTACATAGTATGTTTCTTTACCTTTCAGTCGATAGCTCGAGACCTCAGTTGATACCGATTGCCCGCTAAGTTAAATAATTCCGAAGAGGAAAGAGACAAAGTATAATCACCGTTACATGCACACCAGGTTAGTTTTAGGGTTATTTTTTCTGGGAACTCAGAGCTGGCGGCGGGGAAAATCCACTTGCGCTTAACTATTCTCATGGCATTGATGCAGGGTTCAGCAAAAAAATTCCAGATCGAAGCAGTTTTGTAAAAGGGTTAGGGTTAGGGTTAAGGGAACGGAAGGGAACGGAATAAATTAGCGGGTTAGTTTTCTTGGAGTCAAGTGGGTGTCAGGGTTATTCTACCTTGATTTGAGAGCAAAATCGTGTTGCACTTGACTATTCTCATGGGATTGATGCGGTGTTCAGCGAAAAATCCCGGATCGGAGCACTTTTGTTAGGGTTAGTTTCCTGGCAATTCAGAGCTTGCGGCGGGGAAAATCGACTTGCACCTAACTATTGGCATTAAAAGGATGGAGGGTTCAGCCAAAAAATTCCAGATCGAAGCAATTTTGAAAAAGGGTTAGGGTTAGGGTTCGCTCGACGCACTCGGACTGAATAAATTTGCATCAAGCAAAGGGGTTAGGGTCAGGGTTAGTTTACTGGTAATTCAGAGATTGCGGCGGGAAAATCCACTTGCAACTAACTATTGGCATTGAAAGGATGGAGGGTTCAGCAAAAAAAAATTCCAGATCATAACGTTTTTGAAAAAGGGTTAGGGTTAGAGTTACATGTATTCCCGTATATTGTGTTGTATTTTAAAAAAAATGCAATTGTTCTGCGATGGTAGTGTGTTTTGTTATTTACATTGGATTTACGCGAGTTTTTTTGACTGAAATCAAAACGAAGGTTAGATGTGGAGGATTGGATGTGGTTAATGACATTCTGCCCGTTCCACCCTCTCCGCCTACGCGTAATAAGCGGCTCTTGTACGTATAGGCGACAATCGCGAGATGAGAATTTTAGCTGTTATGCATTCACAAGAACTAACTGTAGCTAGCAGATATTAGTGACAAAACCAGGAATGTACAAAAGAAAGTTTCCATTAACACTCTCTTATATTGTAATGAGCCCTTTGCGAATCTCTTAATTCGACTGTGGAAAACGTTTCATCAAGGTGCAAAGAGCGGTTTACTTTATCATAAATGCTAGTGATATGAGCGTATATAATTAAGTTATTTTACCTTCTTGGAAACGCTTAAATTGCGAAAAGAATTCTAAAGTGACAAAAATTAATGTATAAAAAGGTGTTATTAGTACTCCTCAACGATATGTGCAGGATCAAAGCAATATTGAGGGATGGGCAAACATTATGAAGACCCGAGCTGCAATGTACAAAAAAGGTTGTTTAAACACGAAATGAAAAGCAAACCAACAATGAGAAAGTAGCGAAGAAACTGAGGAAAATTAAGAACAATTTTTTTAACATTGAACTATTGAGCAGCACTCGGCGAACTGTAGTTTTAAAACTTGTTTTATTCTGCTATGCGTTTCGTCCGACTGTTTATTTTTGAGGAGCATGGATTTAGCACTAAATCTGCGTTCCCCAAAAATAAACATGTCACACGTATGTCATGGCAGAAATATGTCACACGTGCTGCACTTTAGTCGCGCCTTGCGTAAACAATCCAGGTTGTTTCCTATTCGTAAATCCGTAAAAATAACCGGTAATAATAATTTATACGGTTTACGCGATGTATAAATCAGGCCTATAACTTACATTTGTAAAACTCCCTGAAGAAGTCCGCGACAGTCGGACGAAACGCGTAAGAGAATAAAACAAGTTTTACAACTACAGTTCGCCGAGTGCTGCTCACTAGTTCAATGTTAGAAAATGGAAACTGATTAAGAACGAAGAGCACGTAGCTAATGTTGAAAAGTTTGAACATTCCAGATATTTTTATCCCTTTTTTTCTACGTTGGCAGAAAAAGTGCTATTCGATTTGTTACATGTTGTGGTGTCAGATTCGCTGATGCTAATGAAATCGCAACAAGTTGATTCATGAGTTATGCGACTGATTCGGACGTGTATAAATTTCCTGAAGACAGCTTGGAGTCGGTATGTCGGTATGTAGATAACCCGGAACCTGTTCTGCTAGTTCTTCAAGGATCCAGATTTTTGTATATTTTTAGGACTGTGCTTTGTTTTAGATTTTGTTTGGTTTCTATTGATATTAAGTTAAAATTTAGCAATTCATGACAGGTCCATACCAGCCTTTAGGTTGCCTTATTAAACATGCCTTAACAAAAAGAATATGTATATGTATGTATGTTCCAGGTAACGTGGTTATTTGTTGGTAATGAATGCATTAACTTCGTCATCTTGGATCCGCCCTCTGAAAATTTGTTTGTTGCTAAACACATTTGAAATCCAACGCAGATAAGGAACAGGGATAGGGTGTATAAAATACTAAATAATAACTGTTTCACTTATCTCCTTAAATCGCTGCTTAAAGCTCTAAGTCGAATGCCATTACAAAATAAGTAACAAACTTTGCATTTCCCCTTCATATAAGTTTTATTGAGTGCTTTTCAAACACAAGTACATATCCCATGGAATGTCACGCAACGTTAGTTGCTCCATAAATATTCACCGATAATCATCCCTTAAAACTGTGCTTATGTTTCTTTCCAGAATGTAGCACAACAGTACACGTTTTCCGTTTTAGGGCTTTTTGTCTGGAAATAAAAACAAAGATTTGTTGGTTATAAAACCCCTCTCTAACAGCCTTTGTGGAACCCAGCCTGACTATATAGTTTATTTACCCCATGGCTTCTTAAAGAAATGTACATTTCTCCGACCCTGGCCATGGTATATTCTAAATTATTAAAAACTAGCGATGGTACATTGCAGTTTCTGAGTTTTGATTGGTTTACAGGCCATGGTATATGAGCTCATATACCATAGACCACAAATATGGTAGGTGTAAGCATCAGCGAGATCAGCCGGGAAGCCCAAATACGGTAAAATTCCGGTTATAAGCCCCCCCGTTCATAAGCTCCCCCGGTTAGAGGCCCATCCACCTGGAAACAATAAAATACATTCGGTTATAAACCCCCCCCCCCCCCCCCCCGGATATAAGCCCCCCTCTGCTGGATGACAGTACTGAACAGGGCTAAATGTTGCTTTATTATGACTTTTTAACTTAAAAACGTATTTCGATCAACACTGCCGTGGCTCGTTTCGAAGCGTTTATTCTATTCCGCTTATAAGCTCTCCGGATATAAGCCCCTCCGCTTATAAGCCCACCCAAAACCCCAAAACCATCTCATATCCAACGTGCGCTTGTGGAAAAATTGTTAAATAGCACGTTAGTTGTTTTATTGCGTATTAGTGGGGCGCGCCGGCCGTGGAAAAAAATGCGAGGCCCATATAAATGGAAAGGCATATTACTTTAACGGTCACTTTTCACGATTTCAGAAGGATCTTTTTCGCAAGTGTAATCAGAGGATCTACGTGGTTTCCATTTTTTGGACTTAAGTAACACTCATGTCCATCTCTGGCAAATGTCACGGTTTCACCAGGTGTGTTACAGGGTGGTATACTTAATACAATTGAAATAGACAACAAACATACTATTTAAAATCTCTGCGCCTATTAGACTAGAGCTTAACATTGTGAAATTATGTTTATTCCCCAACTATAAGCTACCAGAAGAAAAGGTGAGATCTCATTCTTGATAATGAACGTACCTGAACATGCAGATGATTTGATTATCCCCATCATTTTTTCCAGTTGGTCGAAGTCATCCACCTGAACCACGGGGCCATCACCCGCGATCAAATGGAGGGTGCCCTCGTCCACGCCGGGACCAATCCCTACTGCTACTGTGCTAACATGCTTTGCCTGATAAAGGACAAAATTATAGTACCTGATGCATTGTCATACACAAATATAAAAGGATTTTAGCAACTTGTGCCAGCAGCTGGATATGTGCTTGAAAACCCCTGTTATTGCATTGTACGTAGTGTAAGTGCCGTATTGTAAGTAGTTAACTTAATGCATTGTAAGTAGTGTAGTGAGAAGGGGCATGTAAAGGACTGTCATTAAACAGCTAGAGATCGCAAAGTATGTAATAATCTAAATACAGTAACAGTTTAAATTAGTTAACCTTCAATTCTTCTGAAATTCCCTCAGCAAAAGTTTTAAAATCAAACTTTTTGTTGGGATGAGTTGGTTTTCCGTCCGTGAGCACAATCATAACATTTGGTTTGTCTGGTCTGTCTCCTCCAGCCTCAGTAAACAGCTCGTCCCTCGCCATTTTCAGAGCCAGATCGGTGCGAGTTTGAAGTTCCACTCTAATTGGTTCGCTGGCTATTTTCTTCAGCAGCGCGTCCATGTCATGGTATTGTGAATCAGCAAACTTGAACACCAAATTGGCCTTGTTGTGAAATGTGATGAAGCCGAAGTGATCTGCATCTGGTGCAGGGTGGAACTTCTTAACCAGCTCATCCAAGAATTTCATAACTATTCTCAAGTTGGAGACCTTTACGCTCTTTGATTTGTCAAGAAGGATTCCTACGTCAAGGCCCGCTGTGCAAGGAGGCGCTGAAGAGAATTAAAAGCGAAATAATTTTTTTTTTTTGTTCCATAGTGATGAATATTTATAAAGATACAAATAAACTATATTATCATTCGATGCATTTTTCTTTCTTTTCACTGGCCGAGTGCCTTCCACGTGACCTGCAGATAACTGCCTACAAAAAATGGTCTGCTCGTGCGCATTATCGTCCAACAGTAATTTTGCTGCAAAGAATATTTAGCCTACGAGCAGGTTCCCAAAGAAATCGGAGAGCGAAGCGAGCCGCCAATTTAGCAAAGTGATGAAGTCATAAACTCAACCAAATTTTGATCAAATACGAAGAAAGAGATATCTCAACCAATTTGTATCGGAAATGCTTGACACTCCAATAATTGTAAAAAACGTTTGGATGCAGAGGACCACGCAACGAAGAATAAAACTACTTGACTTGTCTGTTGCCGTATCATATTTCATCATATCTACATGTAGTTAAACATCAATTGCCATTCTATGTAGTCCCTATTCAAATTTTAGAGCCGTTAGTTTCGCATTTTACTGGCCCTGAAGACTAGCTCTGCTAGTTGAAATATTGGCCAATAAATTTTGCCCTTTTGCCGTAGTACCAGCCTTTCAATCAATTTGGTTTTATCTACAGTAATTGTGTTCTACCATAGCAACATACTAGGTTTCAGGCCCCCCTTTGCTGAAGGCTTCTCTGGCCACTTTTGGCCTTCCATTTTGATATGTGCATGAATCTGGCAAGCAAATTAATGGGTTGGGTAGAAGTCTTAGCCCGGTTTCATTTTTCTGAGCTGAAAATAACTAAAATATTATAAACAGATTGATGGGGACTGGAAAAGAGTGAGTTGCCATGGTAACATAATTTTGTTATAACCGTAAGTGTCTCACCACAGTGAGCAGAGGAGTCAAATTTAACCTTTGTGAATATTAAAATGTTCTATCTATATCAGAGTTCCTCTGTATCTATTATATCGTGCATGGCGCTTGTCTTACGTTATCCGATCGTTTTGTTTACGCGACGGTTATAAGCCGGTATCGTGTTGCTATTAACGTAGCCGCGGCACTTCGTGCCTCGCTCGGAAAGCTTACGCTTTCCGTTCGTTGCCCGAAGGGCAACGAGCACAAAGGGGTAGCCGCTGGGTTTACGTAACGAACTGAAAGTGTCACCCGCTGAGCTTAACCGTCGTGTAAACAAAAAAGTTCGGATAACATAAGACAAGCGCCCGATAAAGATCGAACAATATGATATTCACAAAGGTTAAATTTGGCTCCTCTGCTCCCTTTGGTCTCCCCCGTAGAACTATTAATCTGCCGAGTTTCACTGACCAGCAAACTTGACAGAAAATCGAGTCGAGTAAATGACGTCATCAGTTCCTAATTTGCATATTTTACACATTTTTAAGCTTTTAAAATATCTCCGAGGCTGATACAGATATTTCAAACCGGAAAACACCATGAATTCTCAGTTAAAATTGCAAGGGGTGAAAATTGATCATAGTAGCACTTTATTGTATTAGGTAATATCTGAAGGAAAGGGAATTGGATGAAGACCAGCTGGTTTCATCTAAGCCGAAGTTATGTTTTAATTCTTTTGTATTTTTTAGCAAGGAAGCTCCCGACTCCCTGTTCCCAAAATTTAATTGTGCAAAGCAAGTTCTGTGGTCGAATGATAAAACGATAATTGAACTCTGATCAATTATTTGCCTCAGCCTTCGGCTTCGGAAGAAATTGATTTGCTCTCCACTGACAACTCACGATATTTTGCTCAACCTCCTCCAATAATTAAAAATTATTCACCGAAGTGGAGTGGAGTCTTTTGAAATTACAAGGCCTTCTTCAGTTTCAAAGTTCATTTAGGAAATATAAAATTCATGTTACAATGGAATCAACATTAAAGATTAACTAAGTTCAGTTAAATTTCCGCCATGCCGTTCTTAAATTAGTCGCTGCCCACTGCCTCAGTTAAAAATTCCTTCCTTTTGATAATCCTGTTTGAATTCAACAACGCGCGTCTCATTCTTGAAAACATGACATTCTTAAACGCTTCCTAACAACTTATCTGGTTTTCGGATCCACTGAGCAGCCCATGTTTCTGTCTTTGGTTCAACTCTTCATAAATTTTTCTAGCCGTTTCTTCTGTCGAGGTTTTTTCGTCGTACGTTTTCAGCCTTCTGCCATTTTAAAAGACGCTGTACAAAACACACTTAACCGCACCTTGCGAACAACAGACAGAGCAAAACAAAACATCAAAACAAGCTTGTATTATTCAAATAAGGTTGCCAATCGCAATAAATCGCGAAACCCGTGGAAATGCACGATGGGCTATTATGAGAAAACCGCAAAATGGCAACAATAAATAAAATAAACGGCACGCAATGCTTGCAGAAGCGATGACGACGGGAGTCTTCAATAACTTTCAGGACATTTGTCATAAAAAGAGGATTGGCACAAAAAAATAATATTCGGTTCAGTAGGGAGTGAGAGAAGCACTAGCAACTTACGTTTCTGAATAGGAAGCAATGTTCGTGATTGCATAAATTAGCATTGTGAGGATCTGTTAAAATTCAAATTTGTAATGTGATATGATAGTTATAGAGTCACAAGAATGCGAATATGATTTCATAGATTTGCTGTAATTGAACAATAGTAATAGTTTATTTTATTTAATATTATATTTCTAGACTTTCCATTGTTGTTGTTCAACAAACTCTGTGTTATATTGTAACGTGACTTCCGATATAGGATTCTTGTGAGTAAGGTCAAAAGCCGTCTTGGCACGGTCGGGCCTTCGGTAATAAAATGCAGAGATTTCTGTTCACTAAATCTGATAGAACTCATCAAATATAATTTGCCTCTTTCGTTTATACTAGTCCTTTCTAACTAACTGGGAATATTTTGAGCCGACCAGCACCTCATTGAACATCTCACATGATTGGCCATAAGAACAATAGGACAAAGGGCACAAACAATGCCCCTATCCCTGAAGACATTTATGAGCAATATTTTTTTAGAATGCCTCTGAAATTAGAGGTTCACAAGAGGTACTGGACTACTCAATATTTTGCTTTGTGTTCTATCCGGCGAGTTCTTGTTGAATTATAAAACTTGATTCCACACTCGAGAAATCAAAAATCAAACAAAATTTATCAAAGTTAAAAAATTTTAAATAAAAACGCCATGCGAGAAATCGAAAGGGAAGAAATCTTGAAAATCAAAACATGCACAAAATAATCAAAAGTAATAATTTTCTAGTGATACTCATTGAACACGATGCCAAGCTATCGCGTAAGCATGTATGCCGATTTTGTATGTGTGTACGATGAGTCCTGTATGCAAGGGCGTAGCGTCCATATACGCACGTACGCCCGTGCGTAAAGCTGACATCTGAGAAAAAAATTTTTTTTGGAATTGCCTTGTGACCTGTCTCCGTTGTTTTTTTTGTTTTTTTTTATTTTCGTAACACTGACTGTAGCTTACAGAAAACAATAGAGAAATGGTTAAAATAAACAACTTTCTAATGCATTTTTGTCGCATTATTTATTGAAAATGCCCCGCAGAAAAACCAGGAGATGGCATTTCCGAGACCCTAAATTTCAACATTTTTCCCCCTAGTTGCAAGCGCCTTCGGCGCTTAGACAAAAATTCCTCATCGTGCGTACAGCTTCAAAAACCGACGCTACGCCCCTGGTATGTGTTTGTAAGTGAGCGCAAAAAATAACGACTACAAATCTCTACAAATCAAGACTTCAAGAGCTGCAAAATCACCGCAAACAAGAAAGTGGATCACAGTCTGTATTCTCTGAACAAAAAAACCTCACGGGCTTCAAGCCTCATGGCGGATCGTAAAGAATCTTACGGGCTTCTTTACGTAGTCTTACCCGCTTGCTTCGTTCTTAGTGCTCTTCAAGAGCTGAAAAATCGCCATAACCAAGATGGTATACCTCATGGGCTACAAGACTTGAAGTTTGCAAGCTGCAAAATCGCTCCAACCAAAATGGCCGATCGCAAACAAGGACTTTCCCATTACCTCATTCCCAGTGCTCTTCGGTTTGGTTCACTGGATAATCGTAACTCACTCACAAATCCCATCGGGCGCCAACATTAAGCGATGATTACGTCATCGCTTAAAAACAAAGACTACATTGTTTACGCTCGAAGCCAATGTACTATTAGACGGCTTTTGTCCTTGGAAACGAGCTTTATATAATAATCCCCCATGAATAAATATCATGAAATAGGTCAGATAAATACCTCGAACGACGGAATTAATCCATATATACATATATGTATACCGTTCTCGGTATTTATCTCTTACATAACAAAGTAGTACTTACGACATTCTTGTTCATTGCATCGAATTTTCTTCTCAGCTGGTCCCAATCCACAGCAGTCAAGTTAGTAAAATGCGTTTTTTCACAATGTTTATTACCGCTGTTTGTTTCATGTTTTTAATCAAGTAACGATGGCCTAAAACCAAGAGTCTATAAAATACACTATCCAAATAGATTAACTGTGGTTATTATTAGTACTTACGGCATGCCTGTGTATTGCATTCCTCAGTCTTTTCATCCTGGCCCAGTTCACTGCAGTCCTTCCCCCCGTTAGATGGCGGGGGATTGGTGCAGGTTCTTGTAAATTTCTTTGTTCCTCCTCCGCACGTCACACTGCACTCAGAAGCTGACCAATCAGTGTAGCCACCATCAATTGCTAAATGGAACCAAATAGAATTTTCCTCAAAAGCGATAAAATAAATGGTAAATTTCTGCTGCAAAACTAACAGCCCTGGATAGAATGAAAATAACACCAGCTTGTATATGTCCTGTCTAGGACACAAATATTTAACAATTATCGAAATTGCGGAGATTCTGCATGATCGAGCAAGTTATTTATTTATTTATTTATTTATTTATTTATTTATTTATTTATTTATTTATTTATTTATTTATTTATTTATTTTATTTTAAGCTGCGGCAGGAATTGCAGGTTGGGCATATAGTAACAATTGGACAGTGCGAGTAGAGTAATAATACAAGAGTTTGTTCTTGAAAGTATTGAGGTCGGCATTAACATCCATAACTTTTGAAAGAGTGTTCCACACGGGATGATCTATTACAACACATTATAACCAAAATACACTATCCAAGTAGATTAACTGTGGTTATTATTAGTACTTACGGCATGCCTGTGTATTGCATTCCTCAGTCTTTTCATCCTGGCCCAGTTCACTGCAGTCCTTCCCCCCGTTAGATGGCGGGGGATTGGTGCAGGTTCTTGTAAATTTCTTTGTTCCTCCTCCGCACGTCACACTGCACTCAGAAGCTGACCAATCAGTGTAGCCACCATCAATTGCTAGAAGATAATCCAAAATATTTTTTTTTAATTTACTTCATATTGGTGTGTTTTCAAAAGCTAATAATTGGTCTTTGTTCTATTGCTTAGCTGAAAATTCACAATGAGAAAACAAAAAGCATTAACGAGGATATAGATCTGTTAAATTATTTTCCAAAAAGAGCTTTAACTTGGAAACGTAATTGACGAGGCAGAAAATCTGTAGTTTCCAAATGAGAAACTCATTTCAGCACTAACTGGCACACTTAAATAAAAATAGTATTGAATAGGTTGGAATTCAATTCAAACAAATAGTAGCGAATTAAAAAGTAATAATAACAAAAACCCGAAGTAATTTACTACTTATACAATGAATGACATATAATCTCAGCTTACCGCATTCCTGTTTATTGCATTCCTCTGTCTTCTTAGCTGGTCCCAGCTCACTGCAGTCCTTTCCACCGTTAGATGGCGGGGGATTGGTGCAGGTTCTTGTAAATGTCTGTGTTCCTCCTCCACACGTCACACTGCACTCAGAAGCTGACCAATCAGTGTAGCCACCGTCAATTGCTAGAAGACGGAAAAATAACCCTTTAGTCAAATCTCTCTTCAGTCATTTTAATTTAATTTCTGTGTAATACTTGAAATCTAGCTGGTGAGTTGTCGCACTAAAGCTAACTGTATTTGCATTATAAACCACTATCTGATTTGATCTGAGCAGCTACCACAGAAGTAATTCCTTCGTTATTCTATTTACTTCATGAGATACAGAGGTTAACTTTGAGTACTAGCCTTCTCGATCATTTTGTTAATATCTTGATCGAATTCAATAATGTTAATGATAATGACAGTGACAGTGATAGTGACAGTGATAATGACAGTGACAGTGACGTTGACAGTGACAGAGGCAGTGACGTTGACAGTGACAATGACAGTGACAGTGATAATGACAGTGACAGTGACAGTGACAGTGACAGTGACAGTGACGGTGACGGTGACAGTGACAGTGACAGTAACAGTGACAGTGACAGTGACAGTGACAGTGACAGTGACAGTGACAGTGACGGTGACAGTGACAGTGATAGTGGCAGTGGCAGTGACAGTGACAGTGACAGTGACAGTGACAGTGACAGTGACAGTGACAGTGATAGTGACAGTGACAGTGACAGTGATAGCGATAGTGACAGTGACATAAATAATGACAGAGATAGTGACAGTGACCGTGACAGTTACAGTGGTTGTGACAGTGGCAGTGACAGTGACAGTAACAGTCATAGTCACGTGCACTGTGACACCTACAGTAACGGTGACAATAAAAGTGACAGTGACAATGACAGTGATAGCGACTGTTATTGTGACTACGATTGGATAGTGACGATGATATTGATAATGATAATATGCAAATTTACATCATTTTTTTTTAATTTTCGTAAGGAGTCCTTTAACATTTTAAAAACGAAAAAGAAAATCAATAAAATAACACTTTAATACACAAAAATAGAACTGTATCTTACGGCATTTATTGGTATTGCATTCTCTCGTCTTTTTGGCTGGACCAAGTCTCGCGCAGTTTCTTCCTCCGATAGATGGTGGGGGATTGGTGCAGGTTCTTATTAGTGTCTGTGTTCCTCCTCCACACGTCACACTGCAATCAGAAGCTGACCAAGCAGTGTAACCACCGTCAAGTTGATCTGTGGGAAAAAGAAAATATATTATCGAACATTTAACGCTTTTTTCTGGTTTTATTGTTTTCTTTTTTGAAGAGCCGTAAATACCGAAAGCGGGAACAGAATAAATATCGAGGCGTTTTAACGAGTGTCCCTGATATTTCGCCTTTTTTAGAAGTAAGAAAATTTCAAGGACCCGTTGTTACATTTTATCACTTGCAAATTATGAAAGTGAGTCCTTAGGCTGAAAAAATATTCTTCGTTTATTGTTAATCATTGACTATTTCGCTAAATACTCGGCTGTAAAAATGTGATTCTCTTTCCTCTCGGCACATATAAAGAAGCTATCTGTTCCATGTGATAGCCACACAATTGCGTTGATTTTACCACTCACCGCAAACCCTGTCCATAATTTGTTCAATTTTATCAACCAGCCTATTGAAATCCTGGATACGAATTGCATCTTCATTTCTTCGAACAAGTCTCCTCAAGAATTCCATGTTGACTTTGCTTCCGATTCCAACAGCGATGATTTTAACTCTTTTTTTCTAAAGAACAAGAACAAGTATTTACCAAGTCCGGCAAATCCTACAGCAAATTGCGCAGTCACCCTTTAGTCGGCTTCGATGTCGAAGTGTATGCAGAATCATGTGAGCGTTTATGGCCCCGTCCACACTAATCCGGATAAGTTTGAAAACGAAGTTTTCGCCCCGAAAACGGATAAAATGTTTTCCGTCCACCGTATCGTTTTCGTATCGTTTTTGATATTTTCACTGCCCACACTAATCCGGATAATTTTGAAAACGAAACGCGGTATCAGCCCTAGATGAATGGCAGAGCATGCGTACATTATTGCCAGAGCCCGCACTAAACAAATTAGGGAATTTATAATGTTTTCTGTCGACGCCGAGGATAACGTCGATCAAAAAACTATTTATGTCTATTTCCATAGAGTTCAAAGCTATCCTCAGTTGAATATTTAAGGAAGGAAAACGAAATTTTACAGAATGCAGTTTGATGATCTCACGTTGCTCAGAGAACGGCGAAAGAAATGTACAGCACCAAGATTTGTAACTCACGTGCAGTGCAGTGAATTGTACTGCTAAGTAAACTGAAAGTGAGACCACATCGGCCATACATTTGACGTCAGCGTTTCGAAAAGGTCCGTTTTCGGCCGTCCACACTACACCACCTAGCCGTCGTTTTCAAATTTCTCCACTGTGGACACCGTTTTCGAAAAGCTCCGTTTACAGTGACCGAAAACGCCGTTTTTGTGTGGACGGTTGGCCAAACCGGAGAAAAAAAAGATGCGTTTTTAAATTTATCCGGATAAGTGTGGACGGGGCCTATGTTTCAAACATGCCTAACCATAGAGGTTGCCACAATTTTCTTACAAATGAGGAAAAAGAACAGAAAACAAAAGGAAATTGATTGCCAAAGTCGGAAGTGAAGAAATGAACAGCGGATGGATCACCATTACGAGAAATATTGCTAACTGTATAGTCAAGTTCTATATACTTGGTTATGCAATGTTTTCGAATGGTGCAATGAAATGTCCCACAAACTACGTTTTACTATATGCACTGGAATATTCATTAAGATTTCCAATTGTCTTCGTTTTTGAAATTTAGTTTACATTCAAAATAAGCTCAAAAGTTTACGAGGGCATTCTGAATTTATGTGAAGCTCCCCATCCAGTTATTTTATGATCAGATTAACGCACAGAATGCTTATTTACCTCCAAATCTTCAGTAAGTTCTTTAAAGGGCGTGAAGTCCTTTTCTTTATGTCCCGTGGGTGACCCATCCGTGAAAAGGAACAATAGATTGGCCGCGTCGTCCCTGTCTCCATTTCTAGGGACGAACAGCTTGTCGCGTGCTAGTTTAAGAGCCTTGTCGATGCGGGTGCCCCAATCCTTTGCAATGCTCTTGAACTTCTCTCGCACCAGTTCGCGAAGTTTAGCCTTATCCTGGAATCTTTTATCTTTAAAGTTATTGTATGAAGCAGCCCCCGGACCAAACGTGACGATACCAAAATGACAATCGTCTTCTGACACTTTCACTTTTGATACCATATCGAGAACAGCTCGTCTGAACGTTCCAAGGTCGGAATTTTTCAGGCTCTTGGATCTGTCGCCAAGAATGGCAATATCCAGGCTCCGGCCCGCGCAGCCTCCTAACAGTTGAATCGAGCATTCAAAAATAATGTCTATTACTTTCAGTTTAAGAGACGGTCTCGGTAAAAGCGGTCTGATCCGTTTTCACGTGTTAACTTTCATCAAGGTGTGTGATAGGAGTGTCATTAACGTCTTGCTGCTGGCTTGATTCGAACTCAATGTTCATGAAACTCGGTGTGGTAAATCAGAAAGACGATATAACTGGCTGTAGTGTTAATTTGCTTGGAACAGAAGTTATTCGTTTTTGTGTAATTTATCTTGAAAAGTTTGGTAAATTTAAGCCCTAACATTGGTCGTTACGAACGCTCGTTCGGGTGAACCGAAAATCCTTAAAAAACTCGAAAAAAAAAAAAGTGATCTAGTCAAACGGATTGTGGTTTTAGTATAAGTACATGAAAGTCTTGCAACGCACAAGAAATAAGCGAAATCTATATTTCAAGCCAGATCGACCAGACCGCTTTAACAGAGACCTATTCTTAAGTTTTTTAGTGCGATTTAATGGACATACACATGAAAATTGTCAGTCTTTTCAGGAAGTTGCAACGAAATTAGTGTTCTCGTTTTCTTAAACTATTCAAAAGCTTATTTAATTTAGCCAATCGGAGTATCTCATTTAACTCCTTTTCGGGAAGATGCATGTATCATGATACCCAATGAAAATACAGATCATGAAATCACAGTAATACAGGCAATAATAAATTAGCGTCTTTAAAAAAGTAATTGCCTCCGCGGGGTTATGGCCCAGAGGACAAAACCCGAGGAGGCATCCCAGGACTCCCCGCGTAAAAAAGGAATTGTAGGGAAGAAAAGAATAAGAAATATTTCATGGGACAGTATGTGAAGGGATCCAGATTTGAAAAAGCTAGGTGAGCACGCATGGTCTCGGTTAATTTTTCAGCAAGCGCTTAAGGTAGTGTTGGGTAATTCTTGTTATACACTGAATATGCAGAAAAAAATCGCATATTGTGATCGCAGGAATATTTCTTGCTTGAAGAAATGGCTAAAGTGTCGAACATGACATGGAGAGCATGGCATGAACGTCGTGAAAACAATGGAAATCGTTCGAATCGTACCGATGTAGATAAACATATATCCTAACCATAGAAGCGTGAACATTGTCTTCCATCCAGGGTAATTCATTTCACACAGTGCGGACGATATTCCTTTCAAATTGTCAGTATTTCAGTGGGTTGAATAAGGATCAAAATTGGTTTATCGATTCTTTGAATGTGCCATGTTTTGTTATTCGTAGAACTTTTAAGCCTTTGGCGAGGAAATCACTGTAAGCTCATTTTGAGTATACAATTATGCGTGTAGTCACCATGAATTAAAAGTTCACGCGTTATGTCTGTATTTTTTTAGGTAATTTCTGGTAACTTATCAATCCCGCCAATACTCAGGCGTACTCATTAATCGATGACTACAGATAATTACATTACAGTGAATGCGCCAGATATAGCGGAGTCACGCAATAAGGAAATTCCTTGGCCTTATTGTGTAGTCCATGGACTTACAATAATTAAAGACGTCAAATTATATAGAGGCGGGGCGGCTATAGTGAAAACTATTACTATTTAATAACATAAAAAATTGCAATTCTTGAAATATTCCTTGTGGAATACAGCATTACATAAAGAATCACTTAATTGTTTGTCATGCTCAGACTTGCAAGTTACACTCGTGTTAGTACAACATTCTGCTTTTGGACCCAGCAATGCAAAAATTATATTGCCTTATTCTCCCCGCTGAGTTTCTCAAACTTTAATAAGGCATTTGAGCGACGACCTGCTTGTTCGCGTAAAGGCTTTTTGTCTACCCCAGCATTGAAAAGAGGACAGGCGCATATGACAAAGACTTCGACTAAGCCTATGTACAAACGATAAATTTCGAGAAGACAAAACTCGTCTTTGACACCCTCTTTGTGACTAATATGCTTAACCCCTTCTAGAAATAAATTTAAGGTCAGTGACGCCTCCATGGAGAGATTTTCTTGAAACTTTATAAATATAGATTCAAGCTCAAAATTATTTAGCACAATATTTCTATGATCTACACCTCGCAGACCAAAGATTTTCCATTGCAAAAATACATTGTATACAATATGGCTTAGCCGATCCTGTTCCTAACAAATGCATGTTCCAGAATTTCCTCTCTTCTACCGCGGAGACAAATTATTTCTCCTCCGTTTGACGTTTGATAGGGAAACCCTCTTTCTTGCCATTCTTCATCTCTGCGTCTTAAAGTACGGGGAAAAATCCCGATTGGAACCTAAATAATCAACAAAGAAATAGCTCGTTACTTTGTAATCTTTTTAAATATTCTCATAAGAAATAATACCAAACAAGCAAACAAAACTTTAATTTTTCCATACCTTTTATCTTGAGCATCAAGTAGATTCAATGACTCGACGCCATTTTTGTTTTCCAAATGACGCGACGCTTTAGACCACATATTGTCCCGTACACAGTTCTGGGCGATTACCTTACACCTGACTCTTTAGCTACTTCCATGAAAAACTTCGCAAGTCAGTAGTAAAGAAATATGACAACCATACCCTCTATTTCACAGCCTATAGGATTCACATTGTGCAAATTCGTTATCCTTGAAAAGACCGCCAGAATTCATAATCGCTTCTTTTGTCTCCCGCTCCAGCTGTCATTGTCTAAAAAAAATTTCAAACCCCATTTTCTTATACTTTGTTGAAGCTGGAACAGCTTCCTCAGATGACTCTTAAGCTTACGAAAACGGGTCGGCGCTCTGCCATCCTTGATCTCCGCCATCATGCATCGGCTACAATAAATGATCTGCTAACACTGACGCGGCAAACAAATTTCAAACTTTACAAATGTATGCAGGAAGAGAGTTGTGAATATGCGAAAGAATGGACTCTGTTTCTTATTGAAACAGAGGCTCTGATAACACAAAGAATAATATTTGCTTTATTGCACTGTATATTTATGCGCGTTTGTCAACAACTTGTGCCTCATATTTTATCAGAGGTTCCAAACACCTAGATGAAACAATTCATCAGTTTCTTGGTGTTTGGAACCTCTGATTAAATACTCGCACTCGTTGTTAATATTGTTATCAACGCTTTAGTCGTGTTTGCCAAAAACAGCATACCAAATCCCTTTCTGGCATAATTTCATTATGTGCAAAATTAGTTGAATTTTAAGATATTTGTTACCAGACCTTGGACTTCCTTGAAATCTAAAAAAGAGCAAAAAACATAAAGCATTTAATTAACAGATTTATTATTAAAACGAAAAATTACTATTGCAAAAGCTAAAATATACTGCACTCTACGCAGACAAATTATTAAATTAAATCGGAAATGCTTGTGCCATATGAGGCGAGATTGGTGCCATCACTTTGACGGCGAAAGGGACTTTGAGCGCGATGCTCAACGAGTTCGCTAAGCAGCAAAGTCTCTGAAGGGTCCATTGGCCGGGACGAAACACTGCGTCAGACTAGCAACGAACTGTTATTATCACATCGCTGGTTGTTCGTTAAACTACCATAGATTAGTTTATTATACTCGTCAGAATCAGATCAAATGTTACCTGAAGATATGAAGAGCATGAAGAATAGCATGGACCACATAAAGTGCATTGTGTCAAGAACCCTCTGACGTTAGCTGAGAATAAAATTGCACAAAAAGAGATAACAAATTGAGTTACACCCGAAATACCGTAAAGGCCTTCAGATTGGGCGAAACATAACTTACGTGCTGGCTGAGGTGTTCATGTGGTAATTGAAAATAACTTTCTACATAATGACCGTTTTATTTAAAGACTATGAATTTTGAAATAGTCAGGTAAAGTTATAGATATTTTGACATTGTATTCCTTCATTGATGTTCTTGGCATCATTTTCCCGAATTGAGAGTAGAAGTGCAAACAATCATAACCAACTATTACAATGAAATCTTTTTATCAGTAGCGTTTTTCCTTGAGGCCCTTGACTGTGCAATGGATAATACAGGTGATGATAATTTTAAAACAAGAGTAAATGTAAAACGATACTCCAGAATTAATACCACACACAATTTAAGAAAGTGCTGCACCATCTGTGGACTTAAAAATTAGTAATTTTACACTGAAACTAACTACCGTCAGCGATTAATCCGACATTTTCACTTTTCAACTGAAGTTAATTACCAGATTAATGCTATCTTACCTTCAGTTAAATTTGGTTGGCGCTGTTAAGCAACAAGGAGTTAAGCTTCTGCTCTCAACTTTCCGAGCACGATCTTTAAGTAAAAGCTAAAGTAGATACGCATAGTATTTAATTTTAACCCTACAAATTTAAATTACAATGATGTCATGCAGATTGTTTATGTTAACCCCTATAAACTGCAATAAGATATTGAATCATGTTATTTGTTCGTTTTAATTTCATTTAAAATGATGTCGTGCAGACTGTTTATGTATGTAAACCCCTGTAAACTGAATTAAGATATTGGAATGAATCATGATATTTTTTAGTCGTTTTACAGTTATTCTTGTATCATGTTAAGTCGTTGTAAGAAACTATTCAGTGGCTGGTGGTTAATGTAGGAGTGTTCCCCTTTGAGGTTCTCTACAAGACAACGATAACCTTAGCCTAAAAAATCAATCTTTTATTTGGTATCTTAAAACACTAATTAAAGCTTAAATGTCTGAGTTAAAAAAAGTCAATATATTACATAAATACAACTTTAATAGAAACTGCCGACCACATGGCTCTTTTCAATAAGCGCTGCTCTAATGTTTGGCATGTTCAGTTGACATCAATGCACAGCTTCACAGTGGTGGCAAACAGACAGAGGCTGTTTATTTGACTCACAGTTCCTAGCTTTCCTCTACGAAGGTACCGACGTAAGAAGCTCTTAATTTTGAAGTGTATATTTGGCTCAGATATCATGTAATTTGATATTTATCAAAAACAAAAAAAGTATTATTCCAAAATTAAACACTCCTAAATCAAAACAGTCCCTTTCTATTATCGATATAGATTTTGGTTGTTAGGTTACAAAATTGTGCAAAACATGCTAGCAAATATATTTGTTTATAGTTGTCGGCATACGCACATGTTCCAACAAAAAGAAATTACTAATGGGTACTACAGTAAGATCACTCGAGTGGCGCCATTTTTGCTTGGCATGTAGCTCGGTCGTTTTCCACGTGTCTTGGAAATAATTTTTAACTGTAATTTTGTTCTCTGGTTGTGGTTTCCAAGCTAAATTTTGTATTCAATTTTTAAGTTTTACTTACTATGCTTTTACTTTACCGTATCGCGACAATTTGTTATCTCGATTGCCAAAAAAAAGAAAAGAAAAAACAGAAAAATCGCTTGAGGTTTACCTGCCCAAAATTAAAAAAAGAGCACCTTAGTTGCCAAAAATAGCCGCGGATCATCTTGTGACGTTTGAAAATAGTCAGGTAAAGTTAAGGATATTTTGATATTGTATTCCTTCGTTGATGTGCTTCGCACTATTTGCTCGAATTCAGAGTAGAAGTCAACGCGACGGGGCTTTTTCAAGAGTCGGGGTGGAAGCGGAATCATGAATCGTGAATTATATAGCTGTAAAATTGGTAGGAATCATGAAACTTTCCGTGTAAAACCTGGGAATCATGAATAACGAGAGATGGCTAAAAGAATCATGAATAACATATGAATGTTTCCATCGATACTCGAGCCGTGTGAATATAGCTAGAATTTAGACTGCTAAACTTCGTAACAAATTGATCACCGAAATGGCCGGAAATAGCATTTCTAAGCATCCAATTTTCAAAATTTTCACGGGGAGCATGCCCCCAGACCCCGGCCCCTTAAAGGGAACGGTGAAAACGCGAATGCACCCTTGGCTTCACATCTTCATCCCTTACCAACTTCACTGTGAATGGTATGTTACACAGTGAATATTTTAGAAATAATTTGACGACAGAATTCAGAGAAAACATTCGGCATTAATTCCGTGCTACAAAGTCTACATTTGGAAAGGTAGGCTTTGCTAGCAGGGAACCAGCACAAACACTAGAGAATGCGCAACCACCAATTGTAAGCGAAAAGAACAGAAACTGGTAAGAAGTTATTTTGAAAACTGGTTAGAAACAATGAAAAATGAATCATGAATATCGAATAAAATTTTTAAATGAATCACGAATCATTGAGGTAAAACAAGACAGGAATCATGAATATCCAAAGTCCAATGATTCCGCCTCCACCCACCCGCGATCAAGAGAGAAACGAATACGTAAGAACAATTATGACAATGGTGAATGTGGAAACTTTTTACCAGTAGTTTTTTGCACTGGACAATACCGGTGATGATAATTTTTAAACCAGAGTAAATGTAACTAAACGATACTCCAGAACTAATACCACGCACAAGCTAAGAAAATGCTGCACTGAGGGTCGTACAGGGGGGGTCTCTGGCACGATTCACGGACGAAAAAAATAACGAATCACGGATCACGGAGATTGAAATTTCATTTTCCCGAATCAAGAAAATAAGTACTCTTTTATCCTGTTCTTACGCTATAAATAGTGTTTGAAGAAATCAAAATTGATTAAGAAATTACGAAAATAAGAAAGAAACGTACTCTTTTATCCTGTTCTTACTCTACAAAGAGTGTTTGACGTTCGATAATTATACGGAGATCACATTTGAGGTCTCGCGTCTCAAAATCACGCAAAATAAAGTCAATAAAGTGGTGAAATCACGAATATCGGTTATTAATTCAAGCTCTTCACGTGTCACGCAAAACCTTCTGGTCACGGGTCACGAAGAATAAATTTATTAAATTCACGTTTCACGGAAAATAAAATCAGCTAATCACGCGTCACGAGAATACCCCTGTACGACCCTCTGCACTATCTGTGGACTTAAAAATTAGTAATTTTACAACGAAGCTAACTACCGTCAGAGATTAACCCGACATTCTCACGTTTCAATTGAAGTTATAATTAAATTACCAGACTAATGTTATCTTACCTTGAAGTTCAATTCGGTTGGCGCTGTTAAGCAACAAGGAGTTAAGCTTCTGCTCTCAACTTTTCCGAGCACGATCTTCTAAAGTAGATACGCATAAAAATTTAATTTTAACTCTACAAATTTAAATTTAAAATGATGTCATGCAGATTGTTTATGTAAACCCCTTTAAAGTGAAATAAGATATTGAATCATGTTATTTGTTCGTTTTAATTTCAATTAAAATGATGTCGTACAGACTGTTCGTGTAAACCCTATAACCTGAAATAAAATATTGGAATGATTTTTCGTCGTTTTAGACAGTTATTTCTGTATCATGTTAAGTCATAGTAAGAAACTATTCAGTGGCTGGTGGTAAATGTAGAAATGTTTCCTTTTGAGGTTCTCTCCAAGACAACGATAACCTAAACCTCAAAAATCAATGTTTTATTTGATATCTAAAACACTAATTACAGCATTAATTTCTGAGTTAAAAAAAGTCAATATATTTATATAAATACAACTTTAATAGAAACTGCCGACCACATGAAGCTTTTCAATAAGCGCTGCTCTAATGTTTGGCATGTTCTGTTGACATGCACAGCTTCACATGCAGAGGTGGCAAACAGACAGAGGCTTTTTATTTGACTCATAGTTCCTAGCTTTCCTCTACAAAGGTAGCAACATAAGAGGCTCTTAATTTAAAAGTGTATTTTTGGCTCACATATCATTTCATTTAATATTTATCAAAAAACAAAAACAAGTATGTATCCCAAAATTAAAAACCCCTAAATCAAAACAGTCCCTTTACATTGCGGTTGTTAGGTTACAAAATTGTGCAAAACATGCTAGCAAAAATATTTGTTTATAGTTGTCGGCCTACGCACAAAAAAAGAAACAAAACCAAAACAAAAAAAGAAATTAATAGTGGGTACTACTGTAAGCTCACTTGAGTGGCGCCATTTTTGCCTGGCATGAAGCGCGGTCATTTTTCACGTGATTGGACATAGTTTTTAACTTTAATTTTGTTCTCTGGTTGTGGTTTCCAAGCTAAATTTTGTATTCAATTTTTAAGTTTTACTTACTGCACAGTCTGCTTACTGCACTTTTACTTTACTGTACAGCGGCAATGTGTCGACATTCTAGCCGCGTTAGTAACAGACATAAAATTTTGAAATCACAGTTCACTTGGCTTTCTAAATTTTCGTTGTCATTAGGCGTAAGATAAACGAATTTTTTTCTTTCTGCAAATTCCCAGCCCGATAGTGTCATTCGTTTTTAAAACGGAGCATTTTTTGAATATTTGACTTATCCGTCGTATGTGACATCAAGCTGAGTGCCACCACGACAAAGCTCTATTGTTTGAGAAAAGGCCTTCCTTGTCCAATTTCAGCAGATTGAGCATTTCAGATAATAAGTGATGTTTATATGAAAGTGTACTAGCTCATGAGCCAAAGATAGTCGCTGTTGTAACAGATGTGAGTTTCAGATGGTTTCTGACATGACTGCAGCCATATTAATTTGTGTCCCTCGGAAGGACACAAATATGGCGTCTCCATACTGAGCTTTATGAATTTGCATGGAAGGTTCGGAAAATAAGTCGCGAATGGTACACCGCACAGAACTGAAACTTGGAGAAATTGTTTATTTATTTTCGTCTATAATATCGAAATTCATAGCTTCTGTAGTTGAATGGTTTCGAATTTCTTTTTGATTGCGTGAGAGTGAAAACTAGCAATTTGTCGCTTTCTTTCTTTACTTCAGTAAAAAGAACGTTATTCGACTTGTTACATGTTGTGGCAGGCGCTCTGATGGTAAAGAAATCGCAACAAATTGATGCATGAGTTGTGCTAAACGGCTTTTTCGGAAGTACGTAAATTTCCTGCAGACAATTTTAAATCGGTGTGCCTTTACTACAATGCTTGGCGCCTTTTCTACATGGTAACACGGTAACTTTGTTATTTCTTCGAGATGAAAGCATTACCTTTGTCTTGGATCCGAGAAAAACATAAACTTATTGATTCAAAGTAATTACAATAGGACCATTAGCGCTAGGTATGAACTAATGATGCAAACGTACGGAAAAAAATTTCAAAACTCACCTAAGAAAGAGTAATTGTATCTAGCAATACAATATTTAGGTCAATCTATCAAAACATGTTTACCGTGGCAAACGTCGGCCAGATGTCACATTAAAATTTGAATAAACAGCTATCGAAATTTCTAGTGTTTCAACGTAAAACCACTTTCAAAAATTAGAGAGTGTGGCTTTATCCAGCCTCGACCATCTTTTAAATTAGGGAGTAAGAACAATCTGAACGAACGGACAAGATCATCCACAGTTTAGCTTGAAGTTGTTAAGATATGTGTTGTTTAAATTAACACATGTGAAATCCAACACAGATAGGGAACAGGAAGAGAAACATATGACATAAGTAGTATACAGAATGAATAATAATGACCGCCAATTGCCTCTCTGAGCCTGATGTACCTGCAGCGAATCATGAGAGTTGTATTTAACAAATCATGTCCTTGACTTGGCAACACTGAACACAACTTCCATGATCCCATGCAGGCGCGTCTCACAAGAGGAATCGGTGGTTTTCATCAGTGTTGCAAAAACTGTTTGTTTGCCTGAAAATACATCAGAAAACTATCAGATTATTGCAGCAGGCAAACAGAAATGTTTCTTCCGAATTATATCTTAATAGCATTGTTCACTGACAACCGAGTTAGTGAAAAAATAGCTTTGAGAATTTACAGTATTAAGTATGAAGCCGCCATGTTTCTGTGATTGAATAATTTCTGATTTATTTCTTTAACATCATGACCAAGGCATAAATTCCCTGTGCTGGTCATACAGTCATGTCAATGTGCGTTCTAAGAAATCTTTTACTACGATGATTTTTAGGCCACTGCTGTGTCTCCCATGAAGTACGAATAAAAACCACCACAAGGTTTACAATCCAGAATTACTGAAAGTTTGGAAAATCAGGAATCCACAAACATGGAATTTGGACTCCAATCGTTGGAATCCGGAATCCAAGGTGCGGAATCCGCAATCCGAGACTCTCTTGGATAGCTTTACATAGGGCGATATCTATTTTCTTTCATGCTTGGTTCTACGTTAATACTCTACAAAATTATAAAATATTAAAAACTCTTAATTTGTTACTAGTCTCTTATTGTTTTCGGGCAATTTTATAACTGAAGAAGCAGACGATTGAGTTTATATTTTTATTAAATAACATCCTAATGAGTGAGTGAGTGCCCGACGCTAACACCTCCATACAATGAAGGAGGTGCGCAGAGCACGCAGTTATAAGATAAGATTAACAGACACGTTTTGATTCGTTCTGCACGTTATGCATTCGTTATGTATTCATTATAGACTGCGGTGTTCAATTCCCATATTTTAGTGACAGGGATGCTTATCGGAAGTTTTCAAATGTACCAATCAACTCCAGAAAAATTGACACATTTTCCTTTCCCATAAGTTTTATTGTGTATTCATCCATCCACATCAGGTACATATTCTATGGAAACGTACATGTGTTCCAATCACATAACACTATAATTAACCTTAAAATGTCGCTAGTAAACTGTTTTCTTCCCTGGATGCAATACTTCAGTAGGAGTGCAAGGCCTCTTTAACCTGTAAATTTAAAATAAACGTTTCGTCGTTTAAACACATCTCTGTGGCAGGCTTGGTGAAATTTAATCCATGCGCATACCCTGCCCGTTGAAAGTAGGACCTCTCTGGGCATGAAATGTATTTTAAATTCATATTCCCCTATTCCTACTGGTCTTTTTATTCTTATTTACGAGATGGGTTATTTTTGGTTTTGTACTCGGTGTAGATTTTTCTCTTCATTTTATGGGGTCGGGAAACAACTTGGTAGAGTTTTTACCTACCCTACAAGGTTAATCTTCAATATGTTGCAAGTTTGTTATGTATTCAGTAAATATTCTCAGTGCCAACCAGCTATAGGTGTGGAAAATGGTGTTCAGGAAAATTTCCGTAATATATGCTCCACTGAAGAAGCTAGGTTAAACTCTTCTTCTATCCTAAGGTTCGACATGAGCATGGAGCAACTTAAGGTATAGCTACCACCACCCCCCCCCCCCCTCCCCCCTTCTCCGGATTAGATGTTGGTCTATCGGGGTTGATCCTTTGCATTTTTGTCAGAGGAGAGTGTGAAAGTAAGACGTCTTGTTCAAAAACACAAAAGTATGTTTTTAACTCTATAATGCCTGTCACAAGGAGCGTTTGCATTTAATTTATTTTTCGTGGAATTATTAAAATGCATTCTATGACAACACGAAGCTATTCGAAATTACTCCTAAGAACACGACAGCCTAGTCGTGTTACATGATAGAACTATTGATATTGTAGTACGCATTCGCTGATCAGAAAACTGTACTATCAGACAACAGGGGACGTTGTCCGCAAAAAAGGCAACTGCCGCATCCATTCCTCCGTATACTTCAACAACCACACAGTTGGTTTGATAAAGGTTTCTTCAACGAAAAACAAGAAAGTTACCACTTTCGCTAGTCAACTTACTAGCACAGGCAGATGATTTGATTTTCCCCATCATATCTTCCAGTTGGCTGAAGTCTGCAACCTGAACAACAGGGCCACCTCCCGCGATCAAATGGAGGGTGTCCTCCTCTATGCCTGCACCAATCCCCACTGCTACTGTGTTGACGCCTTTCGCCTGTTAAAGAATAAAAAAGTTGCGTTGCCATACGCATGTCACAAAACTCTCTGTACGTTGTGTTGCGGTACATATATACAAACATAATGTATGAGGAAGTAGATGTATTTGGTACTTTGATAACAAAATAACTCTTTTTTTTTAGAATGCGAGAAACAACACGTGATAAGTCTAAATCTAAACTTCTTTAAAACCATGAGCTATTTAAGAAACTACGAAAGGGACAGATAGAAACTCTCTGGCGTCTAAATCTGGGGGGAGCATGACAATGAACGGCTAATAACCTGGATATACTAACAATATTAAAATTAAGAATACTTACCCCGAAATCCTTTGCTATTCCTTCTGCAAAAGCTTTAAAATCAAACTTTTTGTTGGGATGAGTTGGCTTTCCATCCGTGAGCACAATCATAACATTTGGTTTGTCTGGTCTGTCTCCTCCTGCCACAGTAAACAGCTCGTCCCTCGCCATTTCCAGGGCCAGATCGGTGCGAGTTTTCAGTGCCAATTGTATTGGTTCGCTGGCTAGTTTCTCCAAAAGCGCATCCTTGTCATGGTATCGTGAATCTTTAAAATTGAATACCAAGTTCGCCTGTTTGTTAAATGTGATGAAGCCGAAGTGATCTGCATCTGGTGCAGGGTCGAACTGTTTAACCAGCTCACCCAAGAAGGTGATAACCTTTTTAAGGTTGGGAATCTTAACGCTCTGTGATTTGTCCAAAACGATTCCAATATCAAGTCCTGCTGTACACGGAGGTGCTGAAAAGGATAATTTGCATTTCTAATTAGTGTTGACTTCTTTAAATGAATTTTTCTACTACTGATACCAAGTATTTTTCTTTTGACTGTGTACTTCTATTGAACGAGCTTATATTAAATGTTAATTTCTCTTCCCTGGAATCACTTAATAAGTTAAACGCACTGCACGACGGCCTGAAGATATAGAAGATATGGCCTGAAGATATGGAAGATATGGCCTGAAGATATGAAGGTATGGAATTTTCACTTATGGTGATTCCACTAAATTGCACTTCGAATAATTTTTCGCGTCATTTAGCGCGCGCTCACAGAACATTACGGAATTTTCTTCAGGTTAAGCTCGGCAGGGGAATAAATGGTCATTTTCTTCTAAACGGGCACGGTGACTCCATTTTTTATTACATTTTTGTGATGCTCATAGCATAGTCATGAACTGGATCAAGTCTTAGAAAATTTTGAATACTCCTTTTTCAGTGGAATCACCTTAAGGGACAAGGACGAATAACAAACAAGCAAGAATTGACATATTGCTTTGTCACATTACATTAGTAACGCATACGTTTGACGTTATAGTGGCAGGCTCGAGCTAAATACAAAGAATTAGTTATCACAAATTGTAAAAGTATTTTAAGCTTACGGCATGCTTGTTCGTTGCACGACACTGTCTTCTCAGCTGGTCCCAGTTCACTGCAGTTTTTTCCACCGTTAGATGGCGGAGGACTGGTGCAGTTTCTTGTCAGAGTCTTAACTCCCCCTCCACACGTCACACTGCACTCAGTTTCTGACCAATCAGTGTAGCCACCATCAATTGCTGAAAAACAACCAATTAGATATTTTCTTCAAAAGCCTGAATAACATATACTGGCTTGTATACTAAAATATGCGATTGGTCTCCTTTCTAGTGCGAAATTGAAGATTCCAACTAATAAAACGAATAGAATTCAGTGGTTGGGTGGTTAATCGATAGATGAATGCACGAGGCTCTGGACAGGGTTAACTGACACCTGACAAATCGCTTAAAATTTAACTGACAACTGACATAATAAAGTGGGTCACTGTACTGACAACTGACGAAAGAACTGATTGTCCTTAATATCCTACAAACACCATCGATCCAGTGGTACTCAAAACCGGGTAAAATGGTGCTTTGACATTTTAAAATTCAATGGAGCAGCAACTTTGAAGATTCTTGTTTTGATTTGTCTCAATCGTCTTTTTTTAGCCAAAGATGAGTGGGCAAAACATTTCAACTTCCTAAAACCCTCAAACGCGTGGAAATAGTCTCAAGAGCAACAGATGAAGTCTTAACGAGCTCCATAATCGAGCACAGGAATTTTGAAGCTAGCGTTATCGTCATGAACGTTGTCAAAAAGTTGTTATTCGTTTCCAGTTCAGTAACGCGCGTCACTCGACCACATCTCTAAGCTACTGTTCGTTCAGTTTCTTAAAATGTCATTTTCCTTTTATTATTAAAGGTTAACATTACCAATGTTTGTTAACTTTTCGAAGTTTAGTTCTGTTTATAATGTACAGTTGCAACTTACTAGAGCGGGGGGAGTGTAGATATCAACAAAAGACACAGAGAACATACCCACCCTAGTCAGTCCTTTGTTTGTGTTTAATACGTATTTTGTTTTATATCATTGACAATCACAACGCTAAGAAATTATCTAACTTTTCATATTTGTTTTAAAATATCCTGCCGCTGGTTATTACTGACTAATCACAATTTAAGTGCGGCTTTCAACAAAAGTCGACCAAAATCGACTTTCGGCGGCTCAAGTCAAAAAATCGATTTCGCTCATATTTTGCACAAAGAT
Organism: Meandrina meandrites; assembly: GCA_963693305.1. Classification (NCBI taxonomy): domain Eukaryota; kingdom Metazoa; phylum Cnidaria; class Anthozoa; order Scleractinia; family Meandrinidae; genus Meandrina; species Meandrina meandrites. The sequence continues at coordinate 458,903 of OY855916.1, forward strand.
AGGTCCTAGTGAGAAACTAAACGGACTGCAGTTAAGTTTGTCCTGGTACAGCTTCCTTTCGTAGAAATATGCAAAAAACGATTTCGCCCCGTTTGGGCTCAAAATCCACTTCTGGTTAAACAAATTTTGTGAAAATTTGATCGTCTCGCGCATTATACTACAGCTGTTTATGAATCTTTCAATGATATTTATAATCTTTTCAGGTCTTCATTGTATGACTGAGCGAAAATATTGCTTTGTCACATTACATTAGTAACGCATACGTTTGACGTTATAGTGGCAGGCTGAGCTAAATACAAAGAATTACTTATGACAAATTGTAAAAGTATTTTAAGCTTACGGCATGCTTGTTCGTTGCACGACACTGTCTTCTCAGCTGGTCCCAGTTCACTGCAGTTTTTTCCACCGTCAGATGGCGGAGGACTGGTGCAGTTTCTTGTCAGAGTCTTAACTCCCCCTCCACACGTCACACTGCACTCAGTTTCTGACCAATCAGTGTAGCCACCATCAATTGCTAAAAAACAACCAATTATATATTTTCTTCAAAAGCCTGAATAACATATACTGGCTTGTATACTAAAATATGCGATTGGTCTCCTTTCTAGTGCGAAATTGAAGATTCCAACTAATAAAACGAATAGCGCTAGCTAGCATTTACATATGGTTGTTTCAGTGGTTGGGTGGTTAATCGATAGATGAATGCACGAGGCTCTGGACAGGGTTAACTGACAACTGACAAATCGCTTAAAAATTAACTGACAACTGACATAATAAAGTGGGTCACTGTACTGACAACTGACGAAAGACCTGATTGTCCTTAATATCCTACAAACACCATCGATCCAGTGGTACTCAAAACCGGGTAAAATGGTGCTTAAGTATCTGCATAAAGGTACTACAAACATTCAAGCATCTTTATTAACAAAAGGAAAACTACTGATAAAATAATTTTTGAAATACAACAAGCCGATAACCAGTTTATCAAGCACGTTGCTTGCAGTTTAGTCAGCCAGTGATAGCAATAAACAACGTGAACTTACTACATGCTTCTTTTACTGCTTGGTCAATATGATTGGAGAGATTGAAAAGACTGGGATACAAGAGCACTTTCCCCTTTTTGCCAGCTATGTCTTTCATGTTATCTCCTTGTTCGTACGCTTTGCCAACTCCAATAGCAACGATGCTTACACCTTTTTTCTGTTCAAAGAAAGTTAAAGCCGGTTTTGGACATTTCCTAAATTTCCCCATTTAATCCTTATATTTTATGTTCGTGGCACAAAACCAGATTCCCCCATTTCCACTCAAACCTGGCTTTTTATGTTCGTAAGTAAATTAATATCTATTTTTCAATTGAAGAAATTTGCCGCCAATTTATACCGACAATGAGAGAGAGGGTCTTCACCAGTTTCACGAAATCAAAGATTTCGGAATAATCTTCACGGCTGTAAAATTAACGTGCCTGCCACTTTTCCAAATAAAGATTTTTGATGTTTTACAAAAAATGCTCCATTTTGGGAGAAGAGAAATGAATAAATTTAGTGTAATGAAAATGAATGTTACAATTTCGATTCAACATGGGAAAGAAAAAAAGGGGAACCAAACCACAACCTGTCTAAACACACCTGTACCAGCACCAATGTGGTATATCGCATTATCATATGTCCTGTCGGCAACAGGACATATATCAAGGAGATAGGAAGACGCCGATTTACAGAACACTTACGTTCCACTAGACAAACGAACGCCGATCTACCCGTTGGCCGGCATTTTATGCATGAACGAACTATTTGTTAAACGAACTTTTAACAGTTTAAGTAAACATTCAAGGGAAAAAACTTTAAAATTATGTTAAATTGAATAAAACTTCAGTTACCTCTAGTTCTTCCGTGGATTTCTCAAACGGAATGCGACGTACTTTATCCGCTTTTGATTTTTTAGGTTTCCCATCAGTAATGACAATCAGGAGATTCTTTGCTTCTGGTCTATCTCCTCCTTCTGGGGTAAACAACTCTGTTACTGCCTTATCCATGGCAATATCTATACGCGTTCCAAACAGCTTTGGTTTGCGACTGATTTCCTCTTTCACGACGTTTTTCAGGGTCGCAGGGTCGTGGTATTTCTTGTCATTAAATTTGAAGACAATAGTACCCGTTCGGCCGAACGTACCCAGTGCAAAGTGATTTTCATCAGGAGAGATGCCAAATTCATCGACCATATCATTAATAAGCTGGATGAGTGTTTCTCGGTGCGTTTTGCGCATGCTTCTCGATACGTCACCTAGAATCGCTATATCCATTGGAGGTCTGCAGGCAGCTAAATTGTGGAAGGAAAGTATACACGTGAAAATGATGAAACATTATACCATTATCTTTTCCGTGTGGTCCAAGCTCAGTGTTAGTTTAGAGTAGCTTAGTAGTGTGCCTCGTACCAAAGTCTAGTTCAGTATTTAACGCACTAGGATTGGCGATGGCCTGCCCTTTTTTTGTAGTCAGGCCCTCTTGTGAGCCTTCTTAAGGGAGGGGGCGTGGCTTAGTGGTTAGGGCGCAGTGGACTTGTATTGCGTAGGTCCCGGGTTCAAATCCTCCTTCCTGCCACTAGATGGATTCAACTCCTTCGCGCTCTGTAAACAGCCAACTGGTCAGCATCCTGCCAGTTAGGATTTCTAACAAGTTTCTGTTCTATTATCAATATTTGTTTGTATATTTACAGTGTCCTCAATAATTATTAGAAAAGTAGCCTAAATACATTGACACTAATTAAACTGATTTATTTTTGCTATATTTTATTTTTTGAAGTGAAAGTTCTTTGATATAGAGTAAATATGTGTAAACTGAGACAGAAAATATGGTAGCCTCTAACGAAACGTGAGATAAACACAAATAACAAACCTTCAACTTCGTAAGCCTCTGAAAAGAAAAAGAATCAGAATATTTTAGACAGTAGAAGCATTTTAACAATTAGCTAGTACCAACCTCACTCAAGTATAGGTTGCGATCTATATAAAACCATCTCGCTCTAAAGGAACACATAGAACTGGAGACACTGTCTATTTGTGACCGAACGCTCTCTTTCCATATTCAGCTGGAGATAGTTCCTAAACTAATAGATGCACTGAATGCATCTGGATAATCGTGAGATTCTCAAGTAAAATATAAATTCATTTTCACTAGGCATTGACCGGGTGTCGCCATCGTCATTGCTTAAGCTCCCTGATAAGTTATTTTACACAAACAGTAAATACTCAACAAATTCAACTCAAATGTTACCTAAAGACAGAGACAGCACAAAGAGTGCCAGCGGCCACAACAAATACATTTCACGACGGTCGGAGAATGGAACTGTAAAGAAAAGAGAAAAAAGTATATACTCTATATGCTCGTAAATTATCACAACAGCGATTGTTCACATTGGGCAAATATTTACCAGAAAGAAAATGAAATATTTAGTTTACGCGATTATAAAATTATTACGTATTTCGCCTTTTTATTCAAAACTGCTTGGTCCCAGGTGTCTTATATTTACAGGCTGCGAATGTTTCAAAGTCAATTTTAAGGAAAAATGGTTTTGGCGTTTGGAATACAACTATTTCAAACAGTTTGGAGTATATTTCTGCTCAACAATAGCTGCATAAACGTACATTCGTTTATTTAACTTTCCCGTGTTCAACTTATTTAACAAAAACGAAACGCAAGAGAGTGAATAAGCATTGAAAACGTTGTTCGCTTGTATAACAAGTCAAAATGAATAAAAAGAGCATCAATGATTTTAAAATAGTATCCAGTGTTCAAAAATTGGAAGCATACCTTTTAACTTCAGGACTCCAGGACCAGAAGGCGAGTGTCTTCAGACAAACTTGGTAAGTGAAGCTAGTCGCATTTGCAGGTTATTTATGAAGGTTTATTAACATTAATATTTATTTCAAGAATCTCGATTATTCAATGACCAAACCCAAAAAACAAAAACAATTTTGTACATTACCATCACTTTTGTTCGAAGGTCATGATCCATTAAGCTAACGAGGCCTTTACTCAATCATAATCAAGGTAAAGGGTTTTGTATTCAATACCCGAGAACAAATGAAAACATCACCATGTTTGTGTATTGTCTTATTTTTTATTATTATGTATATTCTCTGTTGTTTGGTGGCCAATTGGGCTAATGAGGTATTTTGCAGTGTTAATTTTCTGAAAATAAGCAAGCGACGGTATCGCATTTATGGGTTCTTTATATAAGGTTTTTATTCAGTTACCAACAAGTAAAAACAACGAAATTCCCGTGTACTGCTTCCGTTTCCGTTTGAATGTCAGTTGAGCTAACGAGATAATTTCGTGATCAAACAAGTATTTTCCAGTGAACGAGATGTTACTATGGAAATGATGGAGGTGAGCACCTTACATTATATGTCGATATTCTATGAAATTTTTACACTGCATAGAATATATGGGATAAGAACATAGTGCTGTGGATTAAATAATTATACCATCTAACTTGAAAATTAACTAACATTTTGTAATGATGAATCGATATATCCACCTGCTATTGTTTCGTTAAGGGGCAGATGTTTTGTAATAATTATTGCTCTATCTGTTTCCTGGAAACTAATCTCCAAAATGGAATGTAGAAATTGTTTTTGACAGTCTTTTCCATAAGATCAATAAAGCTTTTATATTTCTCAGTTCTGCATTATTTTCCGTACTTTTAGTTCAGTGCTCAAATTTGTCAGCTACAAGGTAATTTGGCTTTTCTTTAGACAACGAAATGGTAATTAAGTGATAAAATAGTTTCCTAAATAAGCTTTATTGAAAATTAGGAAACAATACTACGTCGTCAAGATATGATCATAAATTAAGATAAATACCATAAAAATCCAAATGTTATATATATTGCTTTTGGAGAGCCAAATTTTGCGCAGAAAAAAAAAACAATTAAAAGCAGCAAATGAATTTCGAAAAGTGTGCCTACGTTGTTAGAAGTATCTGTAGTAGTAAATACTAATATTAAGAAAACATACAAGAAAAAAATTGTTCTTACTAACTGTCATAAAAGAATAACAAAAACAGAGAATAAAAAAAGGAAGTTGGGTGCATTTTTTTTTCATCATAGATAGCCGCAAAGTTTTTTCTAACGAAGAAATCGGGCTCTTATTTCATGATCAAATAAGGAGAAATAATTTTCTACTGCATAAAATTGCACATCGAAATTATAACATGGTCCATCAAATTCCTGTTGATTTTTTTAAGGAAAGAAATAGAGTAACAGAACTCGTAGAAATAAAGCACGTGTAGTTTAGTTTGTAATTATGCAGACTTAAGTGAAAGAGCGACAGAGGCAAGACAGTTTTCAAGTGATTATTAATTTGAGGCGTCATTTTTATAGAGTTTTTCTTCATGTAAAAATTATATTTCGTCCATTTGTTATTTAACATGTTTAATACCTGTACCAGGCACTTTCGGTTATTCAGTCTTCAGTGTCCGATTCTTATGCCGGGAGCTATTTTACATGTGAATTGAAATGTTTTATTTTAAGTAAGGTAAAGGTAAAGTCTGCGTCGAGCCTACTAGTGGCTCATACCGCCGGAGCTTATCCCGGTTTCCGTAGCATTAAGCGACTAGGAGTATTTCTACTCCCCCCCTGGATGGGATGCTAGTCCATCGCAGGGTTACCCCCAGCAGTATTTCGCCGGTACCCATTTATACACCTGGGTGGAGAGAAGCACTATGAGAGTTAAGTGCCTTGCTTAAGAACACAACACAGTGTCCGATTGTCCGATTGTGTCTTCAGTGTCCGATTCTTATGCCGGGAGCTATTTTACATGTGAATTGAAATGTTTTATTTTAAGTAGTGTGTGATTATGACAGCTCCGAAAAGGGAAGGAATGAGCAAAAACAGGTAGGGAAACAATTGTAAACATACGACTTTGCGTGTCAATAGAGGAATAAAATGACTTTTTTCGGATATATTCTCTATTCACGCCCGCGTAGTGTCATTTGGGGCCCGAGCGCGAAGCGCAAGGGCCGCAAATGACACAGTAAGGGTGTAAATAAGCATTATTATCCACTGTTGCGCCATTTTACCATATAAGGGCAAACAAACGCGCAAAATATGCCACGTTATTACACTGTAGAACAGGGCAAAAATATGGACTACGCAACTCGCAGAATATCCGCGCGTATTATATGTTAAACAATCGAATAAGGAGTATATATTCCCGAAAAAGTCATCTTATTATCAATATTATCAATATACAAGGCAAAATAACATCCAGATATAAACTAACACATTTAATAAGCTTAAGAGCGAGATTCTGAAATTTTCGAGAATCGGCCGACAGAAGCGAAATTTCAATTTTTTTTTTATTCGCCCCAAATAACCCCTTTAGTGAACTATTTTCGAAAATGACATTAAACGGTTCGGTTTCTCTTTTCTTTTTTCAAAATTAAGAAAAGTTAAAAATTCGCCCCACACGTCCACCGTGGCGGCCATGTTGGATGAAATTTAAGGTATTTTCAACACGCTCGTGTATACATACCAAAAAGCTACTTAGTATACCCTTTTCACAGCTATTAAGGTATCTCTTGAAGTTTGTTTTGAGATACATTTTGTTTGAAAATATCACGTTAAAGGAAAGTTACGATCTTCGACAACCGACCCATTTCCAGCGCTAAAACGACAGGGTGAATATTAGCTAATTTCGAGTCTGCCAAAAGCGGTCTGGTATATCGTTTTCGAGTAAAAAAACAACACCAAATTGAAGCTAAACCTTTCTTCTATGTTGGTGAAAAATATTATTGGTGGCCCGTAAAAATTGAACTGCTGAGAGAATTAACCGTAAAGGCTATTTTGACATGTGACGGCGCATTAGGCGCCATTAACAAAACAGTGAGCTCAGTAGTGGTTTGTCTGTAACTCAACTTTAGAAAAAAGAAGCACTAAAAAATAATCATGTCGGACATTAACAGCTATTAAAAAGCATTTTAAGTATTCCTAAATTTTAATTAAAGCACAGAAAACTACTTCGGGACTAAACCAAACCGCCGGTGTGTTTACAGAACTGAAAGGAGAAAAGTAAACATTTGCGTCCCTTCAATGATATTTATCATTGTTGTATTATTTATTGTACCAAATTACGGTTGTGTGATGTTAAAATTACTTTTAAACGCTAAAATCTGTAAATGTTAAGTATTATTTTTCTTAAAGAGGGGATGTATTTATTTAAACATTGCTGAGCCTACTTGAAATGAATGAAACGAATTTTAAACTTCCAGTATCGTGTCGGCTAATGTTTACATTTGTCTCGCCGTTTCTTTGCTGTTTTAAAATAACTGAATTAATCGTCACGAAAATTGCTTGGATAACCTCGGTCTTAACATAACTAGTAACGAAACTGTGGCTTGTTTGTGATCATAAATTATAAGTAGTACTGTTTTAATGTACATACTTACATAAATTTCTGCAATGTTAAGTTCCTAACCAACCAAACAAATGTTTTTTTCTGAACCAACGCTTACTTAGTGAACTGGTGAAACGATTCCACACTATATAATATTTGTATAAACAGCACCTGGTGCGATTTTTCTTCAACAATGTTACCAACCGTTCGTTCGCAAATACAAGGAATGTAATTACGTGACTCCAGTCACGAGAGTCACGGTAATCTCCCTTATGCCAATCACCCTGTCACCTTCCTTCAGCGGAGGATAGGCGAGAAAAAAACAACAACACAAAATTGAAGCTAAGCCTTTTTTCTATGTTGGTACAAAATATTATTGGTGGCCCGTAAACATTGTTCTCCTGAGAGAATTAACCATGAGGGTTGTTTTGCGCTCAGACTCTCTTTAAGGGGTGTCGAATGATAAATGCGAGACTTTGCGAGACGGCGAGACTGATACATTTTCTGCGAGCCCGAGACTTCCTTAGCATTGAAAAAGAAATCGAGACTCCGAGAAGGCCCTCCATAAAAATACGAGACGACGAGACCCCTGGAATTTGGCTTAATTTTTGCAAGACGCGATTTTTTGAAGGACCATTCACCACCCCTTCTTTATTCATGGTAACTATTTTTGGATTAGTCCCGAAATATAATAATTATTTCTTAGTAAACAAGTGAAACGATTCTGCTTTATATAATGTTTTGCTTTTCTATAAACAGCACCTGGTGCAACCGTTCGTTTGCAAACACAGCCCCAGTCACGACAGTCACGCAATAGGTAATCTCCCTAACGTCAATCATCCTAGGATAGGCGGGGAAATGTGAATGGAGCCTAAATTAAAATAGGGTTTTAAAATGTTATACTGCGGACCTCATTACGTGCATTCGACTGAATCATGTCAGGTGACGCAGTGTTCCATAACACGACAAAACAGCCTATTGGTAAAGATGTCGATTCAATCCGTGTCCCTACAGGAACACTTGCTTTAATACGGCATCAACCAGTAAAGCAGTGTAAGGAGCTTTCTTCAAGGAACTGGTATTTCCAAATTGAAAGCTCAACAAATTTCTTGAAGCATAGCAACTTTAAGCTTATTGTGTTTGTTATCCGGAATCAATGCACAAATGTTGAATTGGTCATGTTGTCCGATGTTAATTACAGATCTAGGGACGACAGGACAGATTCTCTTGCCGTAGAGAAGTTTTCCTCTTCTACTGCTGGACATACAATTGTTGTCGCCTTTTTGCAGTAAGGTGGGAAAAGGACTTCTTGGGCTGTAAGGAATCGGAACTTGAAAAAAGTTTCTCTCTGCCCTCGTCTCTAGCGGGTCGCATGTCTTTAGCGACAATACCGGTATTCACTTTTCTTCCAGTAACTTGACCAACGTTGAAGTTGGCCTCCAAATATTTCTTCCCCTTTTTAATAAACCTGTAGGTTTTCTTTGTGGCTCTAAGGGCTCAACGTTCCGCAAAAATAGATGATAAAACAACACGATCTTTATTAGACGTAGGGTAAGTATTTGGAATACGTTCTCTTAGCAATGACTGATAAAGTCTGTCTCTCAAATGTTCTGTGCAAGATTCTAGTGAAAGATGTTTTTCAAGCGAGGTGTTCCTAAATCTAACTACGCATGTATGTTGGCGTTTTTAATTGTCACGTAACACATAAACCTTGGGTCTAATGGTCTAGTTTTCACTCTAACTCGTAAGAGACGAAGTGGGTCTTCTTCAAGTTAAGCACTGTAGAAGAGTTATGATAAGCTTTTTACAATCATATGCCCGAAAATTAAGTACTTAAATTAAAGTCGAGGAAATGAAGACGATGTTCCACACATTTTGCGTGATGCTTGAGAAAAATCGTTCTACTGAAGGATTCTGTCACTTTATTTTTCTTCATAATTCACAGTGACAGATCCAGGGGAGGGGCCCGGGGGGGCCCGGCCCACACCTTACTTTTTCAGAAATAGCGCATGTTTTTTTGAAGTGTAGAAATTCTCTTCGCAGGATTCAACATTCATAGTCAATCGGGCCCTCTCCTTAGCTGAAGGTCTGGATCCGCCACTGATTCGATAGAATAAAGTGTTTTTTGCATAAATGAGCATTCTTTTGACTGATATGAAAAGAAAGTTGGACCGCTACCGCAGTAATACCCAAACAACTAATTCTCAAGTTATTGAAATGAAAATAAACAAACACTTTTTTATATATATTTTTGCATCATTTCACGCTCTCTAAACAAAAATTAAACATCTTCCCAATTAATTTATCCCACAACGAAAACAACCAAGCCCAAAAGAATGACGCACAGAATTTGAGAAACTGTTTGAGGGTGCTGTTTTGCCATTAATTAGGATATTTACTGGACAAAATTCGCTTGGAATAATTATATTTCGGGACTAATCCAAAAGTAGTTGCATGAATAAAGAGAGTCTGAGCGCAAAACAACCCTCATGGTTAATTCTCTCAGGAGAACAATGTTTACGGGCCACCAATAATATTTTGTACCAACATAGAAAAAAGGTTTAGCTTCAATTTTGTGTTGTTGTTTTTTTTCCCGCCCATCCTCCGCTGAAGGAAGGTGACAGGGTGATTGGCATAAGGGAGATTACCGTGACTCTCGTGACTGGAGTCACGTAATTACATTCCTTGTGTTTGCGAACGAACGGTTGGTAACATTGTTGAAGAAAAATCGCACCAGGTGCTGTTTATACAAATATTATATAGTGTGGAATCGTTTCACCAGTTCACTAAGTAAGCGTTGGTTCAGAAAAAAACATTTGCCACGGTCCAGGTGATCATTTTCAGCGGCTGCAGTTTGGTTGGTTAGGAACTTAACATTGCAGAAATTTATGTAAGTATGTACATTAAAACAGTACTACTTATAATTTATGATCACAAACAAGCCACAGTTTCGTTACTAGTTATGTTAAGACCGAGGTTATCCAAGCAATTTTCGTGACGATTAATTCAGTTATTTTAAAACAGCAAAGAAACGGCGAGACAAATGTAAACATTAGCCGACACGATACTGGAAGTTTAAAATTCGTTTCATTCATTTCAAGTAGGCTCAGCAATGTTTAAATAAATACATCCCCTCTTTAAGAAAAATAATACTTAACATTTACAGATTTTAGCGTTTAAAAGTAATTTTAACATCACACAACCGTAATTTGGTACAATAAATAATACAACAATGATAAATATCATTGAAGGGACGCAAATGTTTACTTTTCTCCTTTCAGTTCTGTAAACACACCGGCGGTTTGGTTTAGTCCCGAAGTAGTTTTCTGTGCTTTAATTAAAATTTAGGAATACTTAAAATGCTTTTTAATAGCTGTTAATGTCCGACATGATTATTTTTTAGTGCTTCTTTTTTCTAAAGTTGAGTTACAGACAAACCACTACTGAGCTCACTGTTTTGTTAATGGCGCCTAATGCGCCGTCACATGTCAAAATAGCCTTTACGGTTAATTCTCTCAGCAGTTCAATTTTTACGGGCCACCAATAATATTTTTCACCAACATAGAAGAAAGGTTTAGCTTCAATTTGGTGTTGTTTTTTTACTCGAAAACGATATACCAGACCGCTTTTGGCAGACTCGAAATTAGCTAATATTCACCCTGTCGTTTTAGCGCTGGAAATGGGTCGGTTGTCGAAGATCGTAACTTTCCTTTAACGTGATACTTTCAAACAAAATGTATCTCAAAACAAACTTTAAGAGATACCTTAATAGCTGTGAAAAGGGTATACCAAGTAGCTTTTTGGTATGTATACACGAGCGTGTTGAAAATACCTTAAATTTCATCCAACATGGCCGCCACGGTGGACGTGTCGGGCGAATTTTTAACTTTTCTTAATTTTGAAAAAAGAAAAGAGAAACCGAACCGTTTAATGTCATTTTCGAAAATAGTTCACTAAAGGGGTTATTTGGGGCAAATAAAAAAAATTTGAAATTTCGCTTCTGTCGGCCGATTCTCGAAAATTTCAGAATCTCGCTCTTAACATGTTCAAAAATACAAGTCCTTCGCATTGACAATTTTTGTGCTATCCCACACTGAGGCCCATGTATTGTATAGGTGTAGTTAAAAAGAGCTGCTTTGTCTCTGAAAATAAATGGATAATTATAATTTACGAACTTACATTTTTCAATTGCGCCTCGACGTAAAATTTTCGCTACGCTTCAGTTAATTTAGCTCGACCCGAGAAACGTAAAAATTCAAGTGATCAGATCTTTATGTTTTGTCATGTTTCGTTTCTCGTAAGACAACAGTATCTTCGCCTTGTGCTTTTGCTTCTAAATCCGAATTTTTTAGCTGCATTTTGTCCTATTTATAACAAATAGACTTTGATTTTTTTTAACACTATTCGGTCTATTCGCTCAGCGAGAAACTGTTCGAGACTGCGTTTACTTCAAAGCTTGCTGTACGCAAGCTGTTCACACGTGAATAGTTTTCCCGCGTCAATAAACGTAACCTGATTGGTTAATATTCAGCGGATGATGAACCGTGTACCAATCAGAAACAGGGCCGTAAATGCGTTTGCAGCCCGTCAAATTGAAAATAGCACGCCGTTCACGCATAGCTTCGTGAAGGCAGTTTCTTATTTGACCGCGTATATTTTATAATAATGCCAGTTAATATTATAAAATAAGACTTGAAGATTTATTTGCTTGTTTTCAACACATACAAACTTGTGGTAGGTTACTGCAACTAATCAACCGTATCGGAAATAATTCACGATTGAAGGGAAGGGAGAGACTGGGAGCGGAACATTTATGCTTCATTAATAATGGAAATGGTTCGTTGTTAAAATTCGATAGAGCAGCAACTTTGAAGATTTTTGTTATGATCTCTGTGATCTCTCTTGGTTGTCATCAGTGGGAAAAACAATTCAATTTCCTAAAACCCCTCAAAAGCAAATTGTCTCGAGAACAAATTGTCTCGACGACCAAAATGATCGACCACAGGAATTTTAAGGGAGCTATCGTGATGAACAGTCAATTCGTGACATCCGCTTAATTTGTCTACCAAGCATAAATTAGAAGTCAACTTGGTTTTGCTTCCTTTGAAACTCCCGCGTACCTCCTTAACCCACGACGAATATTTCTTAGGAACTGACAAACATTTTTGCCAATTGTTTTCCACGGAAATTTTTTCTGATGGAAATGTTCACTCGTGACTTCTTGTTTTATTTACTAACAAACAAAGACAACTCTGTTTTCCCAAATTCCCACGCACGCCTTAACCCCGCAGAGAAAATTTGTTTGAAAATCCCTCAGTGAAAATCATAAATAAGCATGTCGGGAGTTTTAAGTACTTTAAAGTTTGTTTCATCCTCGAATTAACATAAAGTTTAGATGATGCTGTCATGATAAAACACTCTAAAAGCCGAGATTATTTTAACTGAAATAAGTTTAACTAAGGCTTGGTAAAGTAAGAATATTCTACCCCAGCTTTGCTTGATTACACGGCACTTAATATGTGTAATATGGCCTTCCCCACAAGCTCTCACACTCGCAAGCAGCTTTTCGCCGTTCTTCTTAGGATTAGCTGCAGCTCTGCTGTGTAGTAAACGATTCGAATTATCCAGGGAAATCATATATAGTTATAGGATATTCCAGCTATTTTAGTGGGAGTTTAACCGAAGGTCAGTTAAGACGACATCTTTAAGTTATGCCTCAATAATAATGGCAGTGGTTCAGTGAAGCAGCAACTTTGAAGACTTTTGTTTTGATTTGTCTCGATTGTCATTTTTTAGCCAAAGATAAGTTGGCAAAACATTTCAACTTCCTAAACTTCTTCAAACGCATTCATGGAAATTATCTCAAGAACAGCACGAGCCAATAGTCGACCCCAGGAATTTTGAAGCGCTATCCTCACGAACAGCAGTGCACATTGTCCAACAGATGTAATCAGTGTTAATTTGTTTCCAGTTCAGTAGCGCATCGTTCAGTTTCTTAATATCGTTATCCTTTTATGCATTAAAGGTTAAAATTACCGATATTTGTTAACTTTTTGAGGCTTAGTTCTTTTTGTAATGTACAGTTGCAATATTCCGGCTATTTTAGAAACATCTTGTGGGAATTCAACCATGTCTCTCTACGTGTTTAAGTTATGCCCAATAATAATGGAAATGGTTCGTTGTTAAAATTCAATGGAGCAGCGACTTTGGAGATTTTTGTTTGGATCTGTGTCAATCGTCATCAGTGGGCAAAACATTTCAATTTCCTAAAACCCCTCAAACACGTGAAAATTGTCTCGAGAACAACAGAGAAGTCTCGGCAACCAAAATGATCGACCACAGAAATTCTAAGGGAGCTATCGTGATGAACAGTCAATTCGTGACTCCCGTTTAATTTGTCTACTAAGCATAAATTAGAACATGTAGAAGTCAACTTGTTTTTGCTTCCTTTGAAACTCCCACGTACCTCTTTAACCCACGACGAATATTTTCTTAGGAACTGACAAACACTTTTGCCAATTGTTTCCAATGGAAAATTTTTCTAATGGAAAATGTTTCATTCGTGACTTCTTTTATAATTAACTAACAAACAAAGACAACTCTGTTTTGCCAAATTCCCACGCACGCCTTAACTCCCTAGAACATTTCTTTCAAAACCAGCGAACCAACGAAACCGCTAACTGATCTGAGATAACTCTATTTATCAACTTCCCAGTTAATCACAAGATCACAACAGCTACTTGGCCAACAGCCACAGTCCTCATCAAGCATTAATTTGCTTTATATTTTGTATCATACATCAAGCCTTCGACAGTCTGCTGCCAAACCTCGTCCAGTCGGTTTGATTCACTCAGGCTAAGGATATTTCCCTCGGCTGCCGTCTCTATCAGTCTCTAAACTGATTTATTTTCCGTTAATCGTCGATCATCAAAGAAAGTAAGTTTTTATTTCATAACTGCGTATGGTTATCCGTTTTATTTTTGTTTATGGAGTGACTTTGTTTTTATCGTAATTTCTCACCAAAATATAACATTGTAGGTCTTTTTTTTGAAAGGCTCGGGCTGCAATAAACTGAAAATGCTTCATGTTGATGCAGTCCAGTAGCCTTTAGGTTGCTTTGATTACTCGTGGCCGATACTCCGATACGCACCAACAAATTTGAGTAACTATTCGAGAGCTTCGCTGTTTTCTTTTTAAAGGTCCCTGGAAGCACCTCGATCGTGAAATAAACAACTGACCGACATTATAAGATGTGTTAAATTTTAAGATTTCATTCAGAGTTCTCCGACTACTATAAAATTAAAGGGTTGGTGCGCTCCATTCATCTCCCTTTATTTAGAGAGGTTTTGTGTGGTGTTCATCCTTTGTTGTATGGTATACATACAGAATGTTTGTATGCTTTTTGCGTGTACATCCGGGTCCTACAGGTATGCAGAAACAAGTATTTTAGAAAGACAGTTATGGATGCATCTATTCATTGTCAAGGTCGCACTATTTTTTTTTTTAATTTTATTTTGCAGATTTACAGTACGTTTGCACCTAATGGATGCTTTGAGGCTTTTGATTGTCTTATTTTTGGGCTTTTCTTTTGGTAAGGAATACACATGCGTATATTTACTTTTTTTTTAATCGGGTACTACAGAAAATCACAAAGTAACAAATCTCGTCGACAAGTTACATTTACATCTTTTTTTACTGGTTTTGCATTACAGACTTCATAGGAGTCAGTTAACAACGCGGCCAAAAGCAACTTCCTTTTACACTTTATCTTTGTTGTACAATTGTCATTGTTGTAAAGGTGTTCACGAAAAAAACGCCTCAAACAATAAACGCCTAGGATGGGACTATAACATGGCAATTTTTAATTTTGAGCCCCAGTTACCCATTTTCAGATCAGAACGTATGGCCAAAGATTCTAGATCTTTCCGCAATTCAAGGACACTAACATGTCGTAGAATTATGAAGGAGGAACTAGATGACAGTTTCAACCTTATAACTTCCCGTGAAGCTCAGACGGTTGTTTTACAGGATCTCAGTCTATAGTCCATGCCTTAGTTAAGTTAATATCAATTGATTGTACAATTAATTTTTATTGTCAGGTGACGTGTTCTTATTTTTCGTTTTTAGATACTTCTCAAGTTAAAGGTATGTCATTTGTTTTTGGAACACTCCCTTTATGTTCCCGTCTTATTTATTCTAAATATATTCCTCATCTTAGAAACTAATAAAGCGTTCTTAAAGACTTGCACGTAATTGGTAAATGCACAAGATTATTCGACTGGTAAGTCCAGTCTGCCTAATCCATACCAGCAGACGTCCCTCAAATCACTCGAAATGTTGCATAATTTTCTTTTCATTCTTGTTTCATGGAAGCTCGAGATTATACCAAACAAGACTTCTTCGATGATATGAGAGATCTGACAGCTGTTGACGGTGGTTACACTGATTGGTCAGAGTGCTCTGAGTGCAGTGTGACGTGTGGGGGAGGAACACAGGTACTAAAAAGAACCTGCACCAATCCCCCGCCATCAAATGGTGGAAAGGATTGCAGTGACCTGGGACCAGCTGAAAGGGTAATGTTCTGCAACGAGCAAAAATGCTGTAAGTATTTTTAATCCCAGTGTTGCTACGTCTTTCTTAAGTAAATATATTTGTAATCGGCGCTGTCATTCTCTTAAGTTAATTGAATCATTTTATTATTCTTATCTCTTAGGATCCTAGAGTTTTTAACTGATTAATCTTATGTAAATAGCGCTTTTAGATCTGAGAAAAAGCAACTATATGATTATTTTCACTATTATTATTATTATTATTATTATTATTATTATTATTATTATTATTATTATTGTAGTTCAATTTAACCTTGGTATAATTTGGTATTTTCCTTTGTTTTGTATTCATTATCATATATTACCATACAACAGAACAAAGGAAAATACCAGCATGTGCCAAGGGTAAAATTGAACCACAACATATACTAATGAGCTCACTTGACATGAGCACGTGCACTAGTTCCAGCTTCTTCTCATTACCACCCAAACTGCAGCTTTTACACTGTTCTTTATCTGCCAACCATCAACTTACACACTAAAGGATGATAGGCTTGGCTATGTGATCAAACCGTGAATTTTAGCCTCTTAATCTAAAAATCAATGTAAAATCTTTATTTTTTTCGTGTTGAGATTAAAAATGCCCCGTTCTATTTCGTTTTAAATTGCAGCAATTGACGGTGGCTACACTGATTGGTCAATTTCTGAGTGCAGTGTGACGTGTGGGGGAGGAACACAGACACTTACAAGAAACTGCACCAATCCCCCGCCATCTAACGGTGGAAAGGACTGCAGTGAACTGGGACCAGCAGAAGACGATGTTTCATGTAACGAACAAGAATGCCGTTAGTATTATGATGATGATTTTCCTATTTTGTTTTTATATTAATTTATTTAATTTCATGTTATTTCTTAACGGCGGTTACTTTCCAAAATTCAAGAGAAAATTCCTTGCGAAAAATTGTTCATCAGTAAGCATTGGGAATATGGAAGCAAAGCAGTGAGCAGTGTAATATGTGCGAAGAAATTAAAAAACATAAAATAACGACTTTTGAAGGAAGCAAAAGGACTGAGTAATGAGCAAATATTTGAATTTATTAAAAACATCAAAACCATCACTCTTTTCTTTCCATATTTACTGGGATATATTTCATACTCTCTTCCTCCCTCTAACAGCTGTTGACGGTGGCTACACTGATTGGTCAGAATGCTCTGAGTGTAGTGTGACGTGTGGAGGAGGAACACAGACATTTACAAGAACCTGCACCAATCCCCCGCCATCTAACGGTGGACGAGACTGCAGTGGATTAGGTCCAGCGGTTGATATAGTCCGATGCAATGAACATGACTGTCGTAAGTATTTTCCACAACATTTATTTCATGTTCGAATTACTTTTCTCTACAGCATTTCACCACAAAAAATAAAAAACCATGCACAAGATTTAAATTATAAGGCTTTCTCGTTTTTAAGACAATATATTTATAAAACATAGAGGACAAGGTACTTAATTTTGATTGTTTGAGAGGGAATTTTTCCCGAATTTTTTTTCTCTAAGTGGGTACATAGACTTAAAGAGAATTACTTTGCAGGATATTTTAGGGGCGTTTATCCGGGGTATGTGTGATGTCTTGAACATATACAGGACGCCACGACCTCGTGCTAACTCGTTTAATCGCCCATCATGCATTGAACAAGATTACATCATTGCTGACAGACTACTACGCATACATGACGGGATGGGCCGTTTACCTGAACGTTTGATGTTACCCGACAAATGTATCTATGAGGGGGTAGGGCGCTTATGAACTGTTTGCTCTTTCGTAGTATACACTATGAAAGTCTTATAAATTTACCAATTATTGAACAAGTTGTCTCTAATGACGTCTTAATCCATACAGCACCTCCATGTACAGCAGGACTTGACGTTGGATTAGTTCTGGACAAATCCAACAGTATTAAAAAAGGAAACCTGCAAAAGGCTATCGACTTCTTGGTAGATTTTGTTAAAGAATTCAACCCTGCACCAGATGCAGATCACTTCGGCTTCATCACATTTAACAATAAGGCCAAGTTGGTGTTCAACCTTGCTGACTCACAATACCATTACAAGGATCCGCTGTTGCAGAAGATAGCCAGCGAGCCGATAAAGACAGCAGGTGGAACTCGCACTGATCTGGCTCTGGAAAAGGCGGACCAGCTGTTTACTGAGGCAGAAGGAGACCGACCTGACAAACCAAATGTTATGATTGTGCTCACCGATGGAAAACCAAGAAAGCTTCCAAGCAGAAATTCACCGTTCGAGGTTTTTGCTCAGGAAAAAGGAAAACAATTCGAGGTGAGTAGCTTAGTTTATGATGCTAGATGCAACTCGTACTTTGCATTCAAACCTTGTCACACTTTTCTCACGACAACTGCGTCTGCAATTTGAATTTATTCTTCATTTACCACTCATATACCACTCTCCAGGTGAAGAATTTAGAAGCTCTGTTAATATCTTGGGTACTTTTTCTTTTTCAACCTTTTGTGGGTGGGACATTCGTCAATGAAGACATTTACATCCTCGTTCGTGAACAGACAATGCAAGAAGTCGTATTGTGACTGTTATCTTTTAACAGGAAAAGAAAGTTAACATAGCAGCCGTGGGGATTGGTAAAGATATAAATCGAGAGACTCTTGAATTGATCGCAAGCGATAAAACCTTTGTGGTAATGGTAAAGAACTTCGACGAGCTGAAAGACAAGATTGAGGAAATCAAATCAAAGGCTTGTTCGGGTAAGTACACATCTAGTGACCTTAACCTTTTCTTTCCCACTAACACAGCGCAGTAGAAGTCTTAGTCGCCTCTGGGACAATGAAGGGACAAAATGTTCCGGTCATAAAAAATTCCTTTGGATGCATAGCGTTTTTCAAATTGTTTCCACACGCAAATAACGCCCCCCAAAAAACTACTCGTATCTTTAATAAATAAGCTTAATAAATATTTCGAAAAAGGAAAAAATGTTTTTATCTTTTATAACAAGTGGATAACTGCTATTTTATATTAAATGGCAGTGAAATAAAGATTTTATGTTAACCATCATTTTCGGAAATTTTCCCCTTCTCAAGCAATTATTATTTTGAAGTTCTTTTGCATCCTAAGCAAACAAAAAGAATCATTTTTTGTATTCTTAAACTAATTGTGGAGGATCAGTTGGCTAACCTTGGCTAAATTGCTGTTGTGATTAAATTCAGCCCATGCAAAGAATTCTAATCTTTATAAAAAGAAGTAGAGAGATCTTTTCATTTTTAGGACCAAATACAAACAGCAAACAAACTCTCCCTCTCTTTGCTGTTTACTTCAACAAAAGTTTGATATTATCTTGGGACTAATTATTTTGGTCTTCAATTCAAGCCATGCATTTTGTTATGTTATTTTGCAGATTGAAGGATCTTGGCATTCAAAACCACAGTTAGTAGAGGGAAATGGTATAAGGAAGCCCGGCAAACATCAATGGAGCAAACAAAGAGGCCAAGATTTAGGTTGGAAGGCCCATGAGTGTGCATATCTTTTGTTTTGCGCTCATACACTATGCATGAATTACGTAATCGCAATGTTTCTATTGGTTAGTTGCATAAACACACGTAGCCACCTATTGTATTTTGTCAGGTTTTGTGCGGGGTCAACCCCCAAATATACAACAAGGACTTTACGGGACTACCTAGCAATTTCCCTCCACTAACTATTTCAAAACTCACACCAACACTTTTCAGAAAAAGGGCGAAAACAACGGGGATCTGTGGGCATAGATTTAACAAATAACTGTCGCGATTTTATAGGATTCGCGCCTAATAGATTCAAAAGAAGTGCGTTTTTCTTGCGATGTATTAAAGATACATGCCTGATTCGATTTTTTGGACATGATGTGAATTATTGGTCTAGATCGTATTGACTTTAAAAGATGTTTGTTTCAGTTTCGTATCTACTCAACTACATTTTTAGTCTACCAGTATTCGGTAATTATCTATAAGTATCGCTATTATTATTTTATTCATAATAGAGTTAAGATCATTGTAAGAAAATGTAAAAGGTTAAATATCTGTTTGAGAGTTTTTCTCAATTGGAAATAAGGCTGTAACTTATCGAAGCCTACGTATGTTCTCGATAACAATAAAAGACATGCCCACCCTAACTGCTCCGTTTGTGTATTTGAGTTTGCGTATTTTTCTTTTCGCTGTGTCTGTATGTCCGGCAGCCGGACAGGTTTTTCAGAATACTCTGTGTCCGGCAGTCAAAAATATCCATAGTTAATATATAGAGTACTGCCCTAACCAGCAAATAAAAGCTAATCACATGCATCTGGAGTGCAAGCTAACCGCAAGCAAGCCGCGGTACTGAAAAGCTAACCGCTAGCAAGTCGGAGTGAAATACAAGCTAACCAAAGCGTTAAGCTTAGAATCCTGACTCGAATCCTGGCTCGACAAGAGTCAGTGAAAGATTGTCAATTCGACTTGCGGACACGGAGTATTCTCAAAAACCTGTCCACCAATTGCACATATGAACTCAACGTCATTGCTTTTTACACAAAGTATAGGTTATTATCTATAGAACCACGGTTTTACTTTATATAAGTAAGCTTAGAAGCACTCCATTTTGTCAAGTTTAGTTTTACTCTGATTTGCTTGCGGTTAGTTGTAGTTTGCTTACACTTACTTCCACTTTGGTTTCCATACAGTTAGTTCTTCTATGGTTTGCTTGCGGGTGGCTTTTATTTGAAAGTTTAGGGCAGCGCTTTTCATGACTCATTACTCATTGACGCATTTGCCTGATTAAAACCTTTATACTCTGTCGATATTCTTAAGAAATATAGGCTTTTTGCCTTTTTATAAATCATCCACCATACTCTTTAGATTTTGAGAATGAAATTGGAAAACAGCGGATGTGCCAAATGTGGTTCAAGACTCCGAGTAACTTGATTGAAATGCGCATTACCTGATTTAGGATCATCAAATAAAGAGCTTTGTCCATGAGAAACAGCGCGTGAATTGAAGGGGTTTCCTATCTTTACCACATGTTATCTTGATTGAAATGCGCGTTATCTGATTTAGGATCATTTAGTAAAGAGCTTTGTCCAAAAGAAACAGAGCGTGAATTGAACCGATTTCTTATCTTTACCAAGAATAACTCGCATTTTCTGTTTAGCAAGGCAGCCAAGCAAAGAAATTTCATTTGTTTTCTTTGGCTAGTAGGCGAAACATCTCGAATCCCTTCTCCTGAGGTAAGTTCTTGTCTCAATTTTAAAATTTAACAAATTGAATATCAAGATGGTGACATTATTCTTCGTTGTGATATTTTCAACCTTTCATTCCAGTTTCTAGTTCAATCGATAAAATCGGCTAATATCGGTTGGCTTCAGGATCTCGCGCTATTTGGGTGTTGCCCTCGACAACATGCTCGCGCTCGCTCGCTTTCGCGTTCGTCCCCACAGACTTGAGAGCATAAGAGACTACTCACAGTCTAATGATGCACTCGAAAGATATTCCTATCTGGGTTGAAGTTAATCTTTAAACTTTTGAACAAGTTACGATCCAATGTTACTAAAGGTCAGAGAGTTTCTGGAGATTGCCCCCGGCAGCTATACTTTCCTTTGTAAAACACATTGACAAGTTTGGAGTCCATATTTCCACGAGTTTGCAACGGGTTTTTATGACCTTTCGTAAATATACTAAATTCGGCATGTCAAAATGAAAAATACGAAAAATTACAGTTTTGCGTGACATATGCGAAATTGCAGAATGACTCAAGAAATCAATTCAACTGAAAAGCGCCCAATTTTGGCGCCAATTTGTACAAGCAGCCACGTAGAATTTAATTTAGTTCGCAGCCAAAAAGCAATCTTTTAACGCCGATTATCATTTCTGTCGTGCTTATTTAGAACAAATTTAATAATACGCTTCTATCGGAGTCGTTACTGGACTCTAAATTATAACAATAAATATGAACGAAGCGAATGAATGGCCCCGGGGTGAATGGCTAACATCGCATCCAGTTAGGGTAATTAAAAAAGTTAATTACTAACATATCTTTGTGCCCTACCGTTTGTCAGATATAACATGAATAGAAGTCGGGTTTCTTTCGTTTACCTCTTTGGTATTTCTTCAAGATCAGTTTTGACCCTCAGCCGAGCGTAGTCTCCTTTGAAAATCGCTGAACCTGATCCGCTTCTAGAGAATTGTTTACGATGCAGCAGTCAAACATTCATATCTTCTTCATCTAAAATGGTTTCTTTTTTCCCCTGCTGGTATAGTAACTTAAACAAACTTAGACCTTGGAAGTGTTTGCGGGTTGTTGTTGTTTCGGAATTGTAAAATCATAGTCTTGGCCAATTGGAGCACGCAGACATTTTCAGTCACTGACAATATGGCATCTCCTCAGGCGATGATTATTAATCACGGAATATGCATCTGGTTGTTCACCAAATTAAAGAGAACTCGATATGAGGTCCCGTTTTATGAGTCAAATAAGTCTATAAGTCGTAAATCAGTAATCATATTAAAAGAAACCAATCGATGAAAAACATGTGCTTTCCTTTAATTCTCGTTTCTCTACTACACCGCACTTCTTTACTATGGATTCCATTGTGCTTTTTGTAAAAAATTTTCAAAAGGAAAATATGTTGTTGTTGTTGAACAAAAGCGGCCGGAACGAAAGAAGAATACTGATGAAATACAGAGAACGCCTTGTTTCACCCCTTAAGCTGTTAAAAATCGTTGACTGGGTTTCTAGCTTTTATTTTGCAAGCATTTTTCAGACAATAAGAACTGAGATAAAATTTGTGGTGCACCAAAGGAAAACACTAAGGCGTAACGAATTTCTTTCCAGCTTGCGTGGGTCAGCGTGGGTCATTCAGTTCCGCCCTTTCTTTCTTCTTTTTGTGCTGACGCATGTCACACCTTTCTAAGCATAGAAAGTCCCTAATCAATAAACAGCCTCGTTAGCCAAATTATTGAACACCGAACTGGAAAGAAGGCTTTACATACTATTACTCTTGATAATCTACAAGGAGCCCACAAATGCTACGTTTTCTATAATTTTCGGAATGAAGACTACTCATCTCTGATCTCTCCGCGTAGACTCTTCAAGATCCAATTGGTCAAAAAGTTAAAAAATGGAACTGTTGGTTCTTTTCTGAATTAAATTTCATTTCATTTTCCAATGCGGCTTTTTCGCTTAGGTGAAGAAAAATGAAGAAAACCGCTAAATACAAAGATAATATGGTCATTGTCATTTTTTTACTCACAAAGAAAAGTTTTTTCCATTCAAAACAACAAGCCAGTGATTAGTGCAACCATTAAAAGAGGCTACTTAAGCTAATTCATTCAGTCATCGTATGTTCAATCCGGTGGATTGAGTTTGTGTGCTGTTCAAGTAGCTCTTTTCATTTTCTTGAAGGTAAGTCCATTTATTAGTTAAATTGAAATTCAGCTAGCTGTATTTCGTTGAGTCTTGAGTAATGCTAATTTGAGCACGCAGACATTTTCAGTCACTGACAATATGGCATCTCCTCAGGCGATGATTATTAATCACGGAATATGCATCTGGTTGATCACCAAATTAAAGAAAACTGTGTCGATATGAGGTCCCGTTTTATGAGTCAAATAAGTCTATAAGTCATAAGTCAGTAAGCATATTAACACATTTAGATTTGTTGTTAAAAGAAGCCAGCAAATGAAAAACAGGGACTTTCCTTTTATTGTGGTTTCTCTCCGAAAAACGGCATAAATTACTGATCAATACACCGCGCTTCTTTACTATGGATTCCATTGTGCTTTTTGTAAAAATTTTCAAAAGAAAAAAAAATGTTCAGCTTTAATGGTATTGTTGAATAAAAGTGGTCGGAACGAAATAAGAATACCAATGAAATACAGAGAACTCCTTGTTTCACTTCTTCAGGCGTTTATGATCTTTGACAGAGTTTCTAGCATTTATTGATGCAAGCATTTTTTCAGACATCAAGAACTGAGTTAAAATTTGTGGTGCACCAAAGGAAAACACTACGGCGTAACGAATTTCTTTCCAGCTTGTGTGGGTCATTCAGTTCCGTCGTTTCTTTCTTCTTTTTGTGCTGAGGCATTTCACACCTTTCTAAGCCTTGAAAGTCTCTAATCAATAAACGGCCTTGTTAGCCAAATTATTTCTTTCTTCTTTTTGTGCTGAGGCATTTCACACCTTTCTAAGCCTTGAAAGTCTCTAATCAATAAACGGCCTCGTTAGCCAAATTATTGAACACCGAACAAGAAATAGGGTTTACCTCGGTGTAAGAACCTGTGATATTTTTCTTTGTTTTGGAGGTATTGTTTTCCTTCTCTATATTTGTTTTGCCAGCTCTTTGTTGTATTGTTCGTTCTTTGTTTTACGTCACCGGTGAGTTTCACAGGTTCTAACACCGAGGATGAGCCAAGAAAGAAGGCTTTACATACTATTACTCTTGATAATCTACAAGGAGCCCACAAATGCTACGTTTTCTATAATTTTTGGAATGAAGACTACTCACCTCTGATCTCTTCGCGTAGACTCTTCAAGATCCAATTGGTCAAAAAGTTAAAGAATGGAACTGTTGGTTCTTTTCTGAATTAAATTGCATTTCATTTTCCAATGCGGCTTTTTCGCTTAGGTGAAGAAAAATGAAGAAAACCGCTAAATACAAAGATAATATGGTCATTGTCATTTTTTTACTCACAAAGAAAAGTTTTTTCCATTCAAAACAACAAGCCAGTGATTAGTGCAACCATTAAAAGAGGCTAATCTAGCTAATTCATTCAGTCATCGTATGTTCAATCCGGTGGATTGAGTTTGTGTGCTGTCCAAGTAGCTCTTTTCATTTTCTTGAAGGTAAGTCCATTTATTAGTTTAACTGAAATTCAGCTAGCTGTATTTCGTAGAGTCTTGAGTAGTGCTACAAACGAACATTCAACAAAACATCGCCATTTATATTCACAATCCGTGGGTCGATTGGTTTGTGTGCTGTCCAAGTAGCTCTATCAATTTTCTTAAAGCCGTAATTTCATTTATTAGTTAAATTGAAAATTCATCTAGCTGTACTAATGTAGCCTGCGAATACAGCCGCCTCTCATTCGCTCCCGCTACTACGTACAAAACACGTTTCGCACGTAGTAGCGGGAGCGAATGTATTCGCAGGCTAGTACTACTGCTGCAAACGACCATTCATCCAAACATGGCCGCTTACTCACATATCAGTCATTTCAGAAGTGAAGCCATGTTGAACAGAACGTGCAAAAAGCCGTACTTCTCGATTTATTTACATATCATTTCAGAACTGACACCAAAAACGCCCAAAAGAATTGCAATATTTGAGCTCCCTAGCTGTTTTCGTCGACGCGTATTGGCTACTATAGTTGTGGTGAAGAGTCGCTTGTACTTTCTCGCTATACACACGAGCCTTTAGGATAGAAAATAATTATAATAATTAACTTCGGCGGGAAAGTTACATAGTAACTGCACCGGCCTATTCGTTTAACAA
Organism: Meandrina meandrites; assembly: GCA_963693305.1. Taxonomy (NCBI): domain Eukaryota; kingdom Metazoa; phylum Cnidaria; class Anthozoa; order Scleractinia; family Meandrinidae; genus Meandrina; species Meandrina meandrites. The sequence goes on from OY855916.1 coordinate 484,361, forward strand.
CTCCATTAAAAGCGATAACACTTTGGCTTTCTTAGTTCTAAAAGTAGACATCAGTAGTCGACATCCCTCGCTTACATTACATGCACGCCATAGTTGTTCAAAGGGTGGATAACGCTATCCACCGGAGCCTTCTTTCTTGTTCGGTGTTCAATAATTTGGCTAACGAGGCCGTTTATTGATTGGAGACTTTCTATACTTAGAAAGGTGTGACATGCGTCAGCACAAAAAGAAGAAAGAAAGGGCGGAACTGAATGACCCACGCTGACCAACGCAAGCTGGAAAGAAATTCGTTACGCCTTAGTGTTTTCCTTTGGTGCACCACAAATTTTATCAGGTGGATAGCGTGGTTTGTTTTCTCGATAGTTATCCACTGGATAGCGATTTATCCGGTGGATAGAGTTATACACCTTTTGAACAACTGGACCCAGGCGTATTAGAAGCCGCTTCCGGTGGCTATCCTTCCCTTGTGGTTCCAGCTAAATATATTTTTCCATAAGTATATCGGGGTCAGTTTGAAGTCTACCTGGAGTCGAAATAACAGAAAAACTGTCGATTTGTTCCTTCATAATTAAGAGATCCCAAGTGCTTATTTAACTTAATGATGTACAAGCCAGCTAAATATAAACGAACTCGCGCTAAAATTATGGACGAGAATGTCCGATAATGCCAATACAATATAATGTACAAGCTGAGAGGTTTTTAGCCCCTTCATTAAAATGCTGAAGAAATTTCGCACCATCAAATTTGTGGCAGGCATTATAAAAACACGCAGGTTACTGAAGGCCGTAAATTTTTTAGCTATAATGAATTGGAACTGACCAATCATGGCGCACAATTCCTCAAAAATATTTAATCGTTTTTAAATGCAGCAGCGCACAGGAAGGTGAGACTCTTCGTGCTCAAGGAAGTTCTTCATTTAGCATGTCATGAAAAGTTTCGATAATTTACCATTTTTTGATATTTGTTTTGCAGAATCGGTTTCCCTTGTTATTCAGTTATGGGGACTTGTTTGGTTTGGATGTTCATCATTTTGAGCCTGGCCTTAGGTAAGAAATAGTACGTACAATATTCTTCTGGTACAATGGAAAATTTAAATATTATAATTTTAAGAAAAACAACAAAATGTTTTAAAGAGTTCTAAAGCCATGTTTCGAAAGCTCCTCTCTCTTCTTCAGATGTTAGCGCCAAGTCTCAAACTGAGTTGAATTTATAACGAGTATAAAATAGAGATGCTAATATTGAAAAACAGAATTAATTAAAGAATACGTGACAATGCGTGACTATAAAGAAAGTCTTAATTTTACATGGTATATAATTGGTAGTTTAAAGTAGTAATATCCATGTATAAAAGGCATTTCATTAACACATATATGATAGAAAACTTTACTTTTTAATTGTCCATTACCCTTACAAGATGTAATGACGAATCACCTGCGTTATTAACGCGTTTTGCACCTTATTCTGAAGTCTGAACATGTCTTACTTTGGAGACCACAACTCACCAATAGCCAGAAGGAGAATACAGTATTTGAAAACGGAACTTGTGCAGATATTATAATCTTGTGTAAAAGAGAACAAGGGGTGATGGATAAACGTTTGTTCATTTAAAATAAAATAACATAACTTATGTCTGTCTGTTATTTTTCAGACAAGTGCCAAGGAAAAGGTTGGTTCATTTTGTCGAATTCAGTGTACATTTAGTTGGATATAATTTAGACTGTTTCATCCTAAGTTCCTTTTTTAACAGGAAGACAGGAAGAACCCCAAGACTTGAAAAGGTTGCTTCAAATTGTGTTTTGTAAAATATAAGGAAAGAAACCTCAACGTTCTGATCAAAGGCTTTCAGTAAAATGGTCAAAAACAAGGGTTTCATCCACAGACTTAAAAGTTAGAACTACCTTGTACAGCATTATAAACAACAACAACAAGCTTTATTTGCAAGACTGTAAATTTGTTACAATATTGCAAAAACGTAGAAGCAATTAAATAATAAAGAAAAAAACACATCTATAAATATATGAAATTCATTACATTGATTAGTTACATTTTTGTCACGTGCATCAAAGCAAGATGATATAAATTTAATTAATTGTATGACAGTACTGTACATGTCCAACAGGAAGACCCACATCGACAGACTCGAGTTTTAATATTAGTTAATATTAGTTTTAATATTGTTAATATTAACAGTTAACGGTTTATTACTGTAAAGATACTTCAGAGTCCGTGTATTGTAAAATCCAGACTACCCAAGTTAGTTTATAGTCAATCCTCTTCATCCACATGCCATTTTTTACAGTGTTCTTTATCCATAATTTTAGGTGACTGCAATCAAGTAATGGATATCGCCATTTTAACTGACGTATCAAAAAGCATGACAGCCAATCAACGCTCTCAGCTGACTATCCTCGTTGACAGATTGGTGGACAGACTCGGTGTCTCTTCTGCAGGGAATCACTATGCTGTTGCCACGTTTGGCAACGAAGCAGAAGTCTTCAACACCTTTGGTGACGAGTATTACCACAATGAACACAATTTGAAAACGATGATGCGACAAAAATTTAGCTACGTCCCATGTTGCTGGGGAACTCGTACAGATCTTGCCATGAACCTGGCTGTGACTCGGTTGTTTACCAGCGCCGGAGGAGATAGACCCGGTGCCAAGAATGTTTTGTTGGTTTTTACAGATGGCGAACCATTTATTAGTAAATGGGATAAGAAACCATTTATTCCATTTTCACAGTCGACATCAGTATTAGAGGTAATCCATGTTAATAGTTCCCTGTTAACAGAGTCTCACTTTCCGTACGTGATAGCGAAGAAGAAGACCCTGCTATAGCAGTATACTTTTAAAAACAATTGCATTCTGATATTTATGGTCTGTCTACTTTTATTTTTGCATCATTTCTTACTTTTATGATACATGTAGAGCCAAAACCGAACTTGGTAGTGACCACTGATGAACATCAAAATAGTTTTTTTAGAAACCAAAAACTAATTTCACAGTTGTTATATAAATTCGAGTTTTAATGAAAAGCTCCTGGTGTTAAGAGATTTTCAAATGTTCAAGAATAAATTAAAACAGGTTATAAAGCTTGCTTTAGAATATTAATTTTCAAAACTGTTTTTATGATATTGCCTAAATTATTGTACAGAGGCTAATAACTAAAGTTCTAATCCAAGACCTTAAAAGTGTTTATTCCAAGAGCTATCCCATGCATGAAAACGAAGCCATACGATTGGTCTTAAAGATGTCGACTGTCAGTGTTTTATCGTCTTTTTCTGTAAATCAGGGCAGAGATGTAAGTACAACGGTTATTGGAATTGGTCCAAAGGCGTATAAAAGAGAAGCCAAAATGAGAGAAGTAGCTGGCAGCAAAGGAAACGTTCTCCTGTATGCTGATTTTGATACACTCCTCAGTAGTTTTGAAGACATATTCAACTCCGCTTGTGGCCGTAAGTTTGCCATTTCGCTTAATAATTATCATTTTTCATTCATTATTTACTATATTCTGATATCGTTTACCAGCGTCTTGCCGAGTCTAAACACAATAAAATTCTTACCACACTTTAGACCGTTTTCCAGCACACTAAATATATCTACACTAAGAAACGTTAAGAAATTTTATTTTTCCAATAACAGCTGTTGACGGTGGCTACACTGATTGGTCAGTTTCTGAGTGCAGTGCGACGTGTGGAGGAGGAACACAGACACTGACAAGAACTTGCACCAATCCCCCGCCATCTAACGGTGGACGGGACTGCAGTACATTGGGACCAGCGCAGAAGACAGTTCCATGCAATGAACAAGAATGTGGTAGGATTTTGTGTTTCGACAATAAGCGTATTTTGTCTACTAGGAGTCCGAGATGCTTTCTGTTGGCTCTTCGCGTTCCCTACAATTTGACACTATTTTATTTCCGACAAACTATGGATAGTTATACGTCAGCCTTTCCAACTTTAAACCTTAAAAAGCTCGTGAGGACTGGGTCTTTTGCGTAATTGTAAGAAGGGAAGTTATGCCAGGGAGATTGCTTAATCGAATGGGGCGCTCAAAATTAAAAAAAAGGCCCAACACAAAAATGACTAGCGTTTTGTTTGTTTGTTCTTTTTTTGTTTTGGCGTCTAAAAGAAACATTTTTCTACAGATTAAATCATTGTGCTTTAAAATGATCAAGTCAAAATGAATTTCTGTATTGAGTTTTAGGCTGTGTTCCTATCCAATAGGAAGTTTAATAAAAGTATCATTATATTATCGAAAACATGAAAACTAGTCTAGGCAGGGATGGGTGGCTTTTTCCTTATAAATTTCCCAAGTTTAAATAAGTCCCAACTTTGCAGTCTCTAAAACCAAAAACACCAATCCTTCTCGCACTACAATTTTGTTTCGTGTACTTTCAAATGTCAACGGCAGAGTGATTAACCAGCCATGTTTGCATGAGGTCTATAGGCTTTATCCTGATATACGTCTCGTGCAATAAGAGATATCAAAATGGTATCATTTCTTTCATACTTTAGGTGACTGCAATCAACTTATGGATATCGCCATTCTGGCTGACGTATCAAAAAGCATGACAACCAATCAACGCTCTCAGCTGACTACCCTCGTTGACAGATTGGTGGACAGACTCGGTGTCTCTTCTGCAGGGAATCACTATGCTGTTGCCACGTTTGGCAACGAAGCAGAAGTCTTCAACACCTTTGGTGACGAGTATTACCACAATGACCAGAACTTAAAAACCATGATTCGACAAAAATTTAGTTACGTCCCATGTTGCTGGGGAACTCGTACAGATCTTGCCATGAACCTGGCTGTGACTCGGTTGTTTACCAGCGCCGGAGGAGACAGACCCGGTGCCAAGAATGTTTTGTTGGTTTTTACAGATGGCGAACCATTTATTAGTAAATGGGATAAGAAACCATTTATTCCATTTTCACAGTCGACATCAGTATTAGAGGTAATCCATGTTAATAGTTCCCTGTTAGCAGAGTCCCACTTTCCGTACGTGATAGCGAAGAAGGAGACCCTGCTATAGCAGTATACTTTTAAAAACAATTGCATTCTGATATTTATGGTCTCTCTACTTTAATTTTTGTATCATTTCTCACTTTTATGATACATGTAGAGCCAAAACCGAACTTGGTAGTGACCACTGATGAACATCAAAATAGTTTTTTTGGAAACCAAAAACTGATTTCACAGTTGTTATATAAACTCGAGTTTTAATGAAGAGCTCCTGGTGTTAAGAGATTTTCAAATGTTCAAGAATAAATTAAAACAGGTTATAAAGCTTGCTTTAGAATATTAATTTTCAAACCTGTTTTTATGATATTGCCTAAATTATTGGACAGAGGCTAATAACTAAAGTTCTAATCCAAGACCTTAAAAGTGTTTATTCCAAGAGCTATCCCATGCATGAAAACGAAGCCAAAAGATTGGTCTTAAAGATGTCGACTGTCAGTGTTTTATCGTCTTTTTCTGTAAATCAGGGCAGAGATGTAAGTACAACGGTTATTGGAATTGGTCCAAAGGCGTATAAAAGAGAAGCCAAAATGAGAGAAGTAGCTGGCAGCAAAGGAAACGTTCTCCTGTATGCTGATTTTGATACACTCCTCAGTAGTTTTGAAGACATATTCAACTCCGCCTGTGGCCGTAAGTTTACCATTATACTTAATAATTATCATTTTTCATTCATTATTTACTATATTCTGATATCGTTTACTAGCGTCTTGCCGAGTCAAAAAACAAAACTCTGATCAGATTTAAGATCCGTTTCCTAGCACACTAAATATTCCTTATTAACGTTAAGAAATTTTTATTTTTCCAATAACAGCTGTTGACGGTGGCTACACTGATTGGTCAGTTTCTGAGTGCAGTGTGACGTGTGGAGGAGGAACAAAGACACAAAGAAGAACCTGCACCAATCCACCGCCATCTAACGGTGGAAAGGATTGCAGTGAACTAGGACCAGCTATCAATACAGTTTCATGCAACAAGCAAGCATGTCGTAAGTATTTTAAACATGTATTGCATTGGCTGTGATTTTATTTTTTAGCGGTTGATTTTTCACACATTTCAGTCCTAATTATGAATTATAAGAGTGGAGAAACTTTTATTTTCTTAGCAATCAATTTTATAACAGTTTTAATAGAACACAAACGAAGCCGAAAGGACAGAAGAGGAGAGGTTACATGAAGGCATGTCTTAAGCACTACAGTACACTTAGTGCAATTACAGTACACTTAGTACTCTAAAACATGCTGTTATAAGTGTTTACGTGTATACACCTATCCTACAGGCAATAACTCTCTTATTGTTTCTCTCAAAAAACATAAAGAGTTCTTCTTCCTGTTTTAGCAATTGACGGTGGTTACACTGATTGGTCAGCTTCTGAGTGCAGTGTGACGTGTGGAGGAGGAACACAGACACTGACAAGAACTTGCACCAATCCCCCGCCATCTAACGGTGGAAAGGATTGCAGTGAACTGGGACCAGCTGAGAGGAAAGTGTCTTGCAACAAGCAAAAATGTCGTAAGTGTTTCTTCAGAATAGAAATAACGAAACCGTTGTTTTAACCGAGAACGCTTCAATCTGACATCAGCAGTAACCTTTTCAAATTCAGCGGCAGCTTTGTACTGTCAAATGTCCATATGAAAAGTAACGAAGCTCATATATGGTAAACTGAGGAATGTTCTCCTATTCGACATATTGGCATGTGCATTGGCGCTGTCATAATGCTAACTTCAATCAAAAAGTGGAAGTATCATCCTGTATTTGTTAACCAGCTGCGTCATTGTCGCACACAATCCTCCGCACAATTTCGTCAATTTTGTCGGTAGTATCATTACCCATTCAGGTGCGTAAAATCAATATTACCACAAAGGCAGAGAGTTTAAAAAGAATTTTGTTACATTTTCTCTTCAGCAATTGACGGTGGTTACACTGATTGGTCAGTTTCTGAGTGCAGTGTGACGTGTGGAGGAGGAACAAAGACACAAAGAAGAACCTGCACCAATCCACCGCCATCTAACGGTGGAAAGGATTGCAGTGAACTGGGACCAGCTATCAATACAGTTTCATGCAACAAGCAAGCATGTCGTAAGTATTTTAAACATGTATTGCATTGGCTGTGATTTTATTTTTTAGCGGTTGATTTTTCACACATTTCAGTCCTAAAAATTATGAATTATAAGAGTGGAGAAACTTTTATTTTCTTAGCAATCAATTTTATAACAGTTTTAATAGAACACAAACGAAGCCGAAAGGACAGAAGAGGAGAGGTTACATGAAGGCATGTCTTAAGCACTACAGTACACTTAGTGCAATTACAGTACACTTAGTACTCTAAAACATGCTGTTATAAGTGTTTACGTGTATACACCTATCCTACAGGCAATAACTCTCTTATTGTTTCTCTCAAAAAACATAAAGAGTTCTTCTTCCTGTTTTAGCAATTGACGGTGGTTACACTGATTGGTCAGCTTCTGAGTGCAGTGTGACGTGTGGAGGAGGAACACAGACACTGACAAGAACTTGCACCAATCCCCCGCCATCTAACGGTGGAAAGGATTGCAGTGAACTGGGACCAGCTGAGAGGAAAGTGTCTTGCAACAAGCAAAAATGTCGTAAGTGTTTCTTCAGAATAGAAATAACGAAACCGTTGTTTTAACCGAGAACGCTTCAATCTGACATCAGCAGTAACCTTTTCAAATTCAGCGGCAGCTTTGTACTGTCAAATGTCCATATGAAAAGTAACGAAGCTCATATATGGTAAACTGAGGAATGTTCTCCTATTCGACATATTGGCATGTGCATTGGCGCTGTCATAATGCTAACTTCAATCAAAAAGTGGAAGTATCATCCTGTATTTGTTAACCAGCTGCGTCATTGTCGCACACAATCCTCCGCACAATTTCGTCAATTTTGTCGGTAGTATCATTACCCATTCAGGTGCGTAAAATCAATATTACCACAAAGGCAGAGAGTTTAAAAAGAATTTTGTTACATTTTCTCTTCAGCAATTGACGGTGGTTACACTGATTGGTCAGTTTCTGAGTGCAGTGTGACGTGTGGAGGAGGAACAAAGACACAAAGAAGAACCTGCACCAATCCACCGCCATCTAACGGTGGAAAGGATTGCAGTGAACTGGGACCAGCTATCAAGACAGTTTCATGCAACAAGCAAGCATGTCGTAAGTATTTTAAACATGTATTGCATTGGCTGTGATTTTATTTTTTAGCGGTTGATTTTTCACACATTTCAGTCCTAAAAATTATGAATTATAAGAGTGGAGAAACTTTTATTTTCTTTGCAATCAATTTTATAACAGTTTTAATAGAACACAAACGAAGCCGAAAGGACAGAAGAGGAGAGGTTACATGAAGGCATGTCTTAAAGGAGAAGTTCACTCCAGAATGGCCATTTATTTTCTTTACGCCAATTATAAGTTTATACAAAAATATGTTATTCACCAAAATTTCAGCTTCCAACGAGCGCTAAATCCCTACGAAATCTTTCTCTAAAGTAGCCCAAAATTCGACAACTGAACGCCGCCATCTTGAAGCTTGTAATGTATGCGTGACGTCAAAGAGCTCAGCCTGAAGTTTAGCGGGGAAATTTAAATACTCGAAACTCCTTGTTTCTTTGAAGTGGCTTTTGTTTGTCAAAATGCCTGTCTGAAAGGAAAGAAAGGTGAAAGGTTTTTTTGTATCTCTTGGAGCTCTGTTTGAGAAACATGGACCTGCACAAACAGGCATTTTGACAAACAAAAGCCACTACAAAGAAACAAGGAGTTTCGAGTATTTAAATTTTCCCGCTAAACTTCAGGCTGAGCTCTTTGACGTCACGCATACATTACTAGCTCCAAGATGGCGGCGTTCAGTTGTCGAATTTTGGGATACTTTAGAGAAAGATTTCGTAGGGATTTAGCGCTCGTTGGAAGCTGAAATTTTGGTGAATAACATATTTTTGTATAAACTTTTTATTGGCGTAAAGAAAATAAATGGCCATTCTGGAGTGAACTTCTCCTTTAAGCACTACAGTACACTTAGTACTCTAAAACATGCTGTTATAAGTGTTTACGTGTATACACCTATCCTACAGGCAACAACTCTCTTATTGTTTCTCTCAAACAACATAAAGAGTTCTTCTTCCTGTTTTAGCAATTGACGGTGGTTACACTGATTGGTCAGCTTCTGAGTGCAGTGTGACGTGTGGAGGAGGAACACAGACACTGACAAGAACTTGCACCAATCCCCCGCCATCTAACGGTGGAAAGGATTGCAGTGAACTGGGACCAGCTGAGAGGAAAGTGTCTTGCAACAAGCAAAAATGTCGTAAGTGTTTCTTCAGAATAGAAATAACGAAACCGTTGTTTTAACCGAGAACGCTTCAATCTGACATCAGCAGTAACCTTTTCAAATTCAGCGGCAGCTTTGTACTGTCAAATGTCCATATGAAAAGTAACGAAGCTCATATATGGTAAACTGAGGAATGTTCTCCTATTCGAAATATTGGCATGTGCATTGGCGCTGTCATAATGCTAACTTCAATCAAAAAGTGGAAGTATCATCCTGTATTTGTTAACCAGCTGCGTCATTGTCGCACACAATCCTCCGCACAATTTCGTCAATTTTGTCGGTAGTATCATTACCCATTCAGGTGCGTAAAATCAATATTACCACAAAGGCAGAGAGTTTAAAAAGAATTGTTACATTTTCTCTTCAGCAATTGACGGTGGTTACACTGATTGGTCAGCTTCTGAGTGCAGTGTGACGTGTGGAGGAGGAACACAGACACTAAAAAGAACCTGCACCAATCCCCCGCAATCTAACGGTGGACGGGATTGCAGTAGATTGGGACCAGCCCAAAAGAAAGTTTCCTGCAATGAAGGAGATTGCCCAAGTAAGCCAATTAATTATTTACTTATTAATTGCTATTTAATGCTTTGGTTACAGCGTTAATAGGTTATTGAGCTGTGGTTACGAGGATACCTTTTTCTCTGAGAGGGACTTAAAACAGAACATTCAGTTTTATCAATTTTTAATGCGTGACATACGGTTTCCTTTCTCGTTCACTTTAGACGAATGCCAAGAACAGGTGCTGGATATTGCAATTCTGGGTGATATATCACGCAGCATGAACAACGACCAACGCTCTCAGCTGATAAAGATCATTAAAAAATTGGTGGATCAACTGGGTATCTCTAAAAAGGGCAATCACTTTTCTCTGGTCACGTTTGGCCCAAACGCAGTTGTCCACAACGACTTTGCAAACAAGAATTACTATGATGCAAAGAACTTTAAAAGTATCGTCGACAAGAAAATTAGCTACGTTCCAGAAAAGTGGGGAACGCGTACAGACCTTGCTGAGAATCTGGCAGTAACCAAGTTGTTTACCAAAAAAGGAGGAGACAGGCAGAACGCCAAGAATGTCATGTTTGTATTTACTGATGGAAAACCTTTTATTGGCGACTGGGATAAAAAACCCTTCATTCCATTCTCACAGTCGACCAAAGAACTTGAGGTAATTCAGTCTTTTTAATCGCGACTCATTAACAAATCTCAATAAAAGTAGTTAATTAACATTAATGACGCAATGGTCTTGGTGCAAATAGTTTGGTAAGGAAAATTGGTAAACTTATCAATTTCCATAGTGGAAACTGAACACACTCACCGTAAAGTTCCGGATATAAGCCCCGGGCTTTAAAAGATCCATGACACAGCAACGTTGATGGAAATAAAGCAACATTTAGCCCTGTTCATTACTGGCATCCAGCAGTGGGAGGCTAACAACCGGATGTACTTTTTTTCCAGGTAGATGGACCTATAAGGGGGGGGGGGGGGGGGGGGGGGCTTATAACCGGAATTTTACGGTATAAGGGATTCCCCTGGAGATACTTCAGAAATATAAAACTGTTTTCATCACCCGAACCCGTTAACAGGTACACAGAGTGTTCATGTGTCTAGTGAGTCGGTTGGTTGGTAATAAATATTCAAGCCATGCTCAATGAAGAAAAGAACAAGAAGGGTTCATGGAGAATCTGATATAGTTTATTGTCTTTGTGACACCTAAAGGTGACTGTAAAGTTCTTTCGTTTTCGACAAGTATTTGCAATACAAACCACTTTTTCCCAACAGTATTATTGTAAGTACATTTGCACGGAGCAAAACAGTAAAGATTATAATTCACCAGCTCGTATTTATGTTTAATATATTTCGCAAATCATTCATTTTCCTTAACCAGCGCAAAGACGTTAGTACTACAGTTATTGGAATCGGTGCAAATGTCATGAAGACCAAGGACGAAATGAAAAAGGCGGCTGGCAGGAAGGGAAAAGTACTTCTTTACGACGATTTTGATGCGCTTTCCAGTCAATTTGAGGAAATGTTAAAAGCCTCTTGTGGTAAGTGTATAGTACAAACAAGAAAGATGGAAAATCGAGTTTTAATTCATTGTCAATTTACTTGACGAGAAAACGAATGTTTAACCATTTTCGCGACGAACGTGTAAATGTGAGCTCTACTGGTATATTGAGCAACGTAGTGAATGCGACATTTCAACATTTTAGTGCAGTTCACTGTAACTCGTCAGTCTTCTTGTTTGCTTCGAGCAGAATTTGAGGCATTTTACATGACATAATTTTTTTGTGACACTTCCATAAGTAAAAGCTTTAATTCTAAAGAAAGCTCACTTTTAAATCACGTGTGATAGTAGATTTAAAAGCAGGTAGCTGCCTAATTACAGAGATTTCTTCCATAATTATTATCTATTTCCCCTTAAATTGTGAATTTTAAGCTAAGCAATAGAACAAAGACCAATTATTAGGCTTTGAAAATACACCAATATGAAGTAAATTGAAAATAACTTCTTGATTATCTTCTAGGAATTGACGGTGGCTACACTGATTGGTCAGCTTCTGAGTGCAGTGTGACGTGTGGAAGAGGAACAAAGACACTAACAAGAACCTGCACCAATCCCCCGCCATCTAACGGTGGACGGGATTGCAGTAGATTGGGACCAGCCCAAAAGAAAGCTTCCTGCAATGAAGGAGAATGCCCAAGTGAGCCAATCGAAAATTCTTCACATAATTATTTACTTTTTAATTGCTGTGTATTGCTTTGGTTACAGCGTTAATAGGTGACTGAGAGGGACTCAGAACACTCAGTTTTGTTATCAACTTTTAATGCGTGACATACGGTTTCCTTTCTCGTTCACTTTAGACGAATGCCAAGAACAGGTGCTGGATATTGCAATTCTGGGTGATATATCACGCAGCATGAACAACGACCAACGCTCTCAGCTGATAAAGATCATTAAAAAATTGGTGGATCAACTGGGTATCTCTAAAAAGGGCAATCACTTTTCTCTGGTCACGTTTGGCCCAAACGCAGTTGTCCACAACGACTTTGCAAACAAGAATTACTATGATGCAAAGAACTTTAAAAGTATCGTCGACAAGAAAATTAGCTACGTTCCAGAAAAGTGGGGAACGCGTACAGACCTTGCTGAGAATCTGGCAGTAACCAAGTTGTTTACCAAAAAAGGAGGAGACAGGCAGAACGCCAAGAATGTCATGCTTGTATTTACTGATGGAAAACCTTTTATTGGCGAGTGGGATAAAAAACCCTTCATTCCATTCTCACAGTCGACCAAAGCATTAGAGGTAATTCAGTCCTTTTAATCACGACTCATTAATAAATCTCAATAAAAGTAGTTAATTAACATGGGCACGATGGTCTTGGTGCAAATAGTTTGGTAAGGAAAATTGGTAAATTAATCAAAATTTCCACAGTGGAAAGTGAACACAGATACCGTAAGATTCCGGTTATAAGCCCTGGGCTAAACAACTTCCAAAGGGGTTTCGGGTGGGCTTATATCCGAGGGGGGGGGGGCTTATAAGCGGAATAAAGAAAACGTTTTGAAACCATGCAAGGCAACGTTGATCGAAATACTTTTTAAGTTAAAAGGTCGTGATCATGATAAAGCAACATTTAGCCCTGTTCAGTACTGTCAACCAGCAGTGAGGGCTTACAACCGGATGTATTTTTGTTTCCGGGTAGATGGATCTATAAGCGGGGGTGGGGGGCTTATAGTCGGAATTTTACGGTATAAGGGATTCCCCTGGAGATACGTCAAAAATATAAAACTGTTTTCAACACGCGAAACTCGTATTCTTTAATATCCAAGCGGATACACAGGGAAACACATACACAAGGTGTTCATGTGTCTAGTGAGTCGGGTGATTGGTAATAAACTGATATTCAAGCTGTGCTTAATGAAGAAGAGAACAAGTAGGGTTCATGGAGAATCTGATATAGTTTATTGTCTTTGTGACACCTAAAGGTGACTGTAAAATTCTTTTTTTTTTCTACTTTTTTTTCTTCCAACAGTATTATTGTAAGTACATTTGCACGAGCAAAACAGTAAAGATTATAATTCACTCCCTTGTATTTCTAATACCCCATTCACACCAAAGCTTAAACATGTTTAAACGTTGTTTAGTTAAACACGGTTTAAAATTGTTTTCTTCATGGAGGTTGCCGACTGATGTTTATCGACTTCAAATTTGGCACAATGAAAGCACAAGTTAGAGCATACTTGAACCCTATGTAAAATTTAGTCTGTCAGTTGTCTGTTGCTGATTTTCATTTTCTTAAACCTGGTTTAACTAAACATGTTTTATTGATGTGAGTCAGGTATAAGTTATATCTCGCAAATCATTCATTTTCCTTAACCAGCGCAAAGACGTTAGTACTACAGTTATTGGAATTGGTGCAAATGTCATGAAGAACAAAGACGAAATGAAAAAGGCGGCTGGCAGGAAGGGGAAAGTTCTTCTTTACGACGATTTTGATGCGCTTTCCAGTCAATTTGAGGAAATGTTAAAAGCCTCTTGTGGTAAGTGTATATTACAAACAACAAAGACGTAAAATGTAGCTCTCATTATTTTTAATTTACTTGACGGAAAAACGAATTTTCAACAATTTTTCGCACGAGCTGTTGACGTTATGATAGCACAAGCAAAGAGAATTTACTTTTTGATGATCAAAATAAACGAGGGATTTAATTATTTTTCCTCGCTAGAAAACGTGTTTTCCGTCTGCCTATCGAGTTATCGAATACTCAAGAAGGTTTGGATACGCTCGCCTATAGGCTCGCGTTATAACAACATTTCTCGTTTTCCCAAAGTTCCACTCGTGTTTCTTTAACTCGATATAGAAACACGGAACATGTTTTCTATTTCTTTAAGAAACTCAAGCAACTGAATTTGAGCTTGGGAAAATTGACGCTCATCCTCCAGCTCGAAGGGTTGCGTTTGATTTTAGATATCATTATACATTAAGACGAGGATAATGCCTGTATAGACGTGAGATGTTGGGTCAATAATCCAATATTATTCAATAATTCAATAATTTTCCCTTTCCTTTCCTTGTCTTAACAGGTTAATTAAATAAAATGGTCAACGAGTCTTCTGGCTGTGCAGTCTAAACGTTCCAAATTGGATAGAGGGAAGATTTATGCAAAGAGGGGCTTACACAACAATGGCGATAAACACGGGGACCTGCGGACATAAATTTAACAAAATATGATGTAACCAAATAACCAAGTGTGGAATATTAACCTTTACTTTCTCAGTAAAAGCTTGAAAATGGAGCAGGAATGTGCCACCGGGAAAACTGGACTACCTTTTTTAAAACTTCCGTTCCTCCGGAAACTTTATCAGTGGGGGCAAATTAATGTGTTTGCTCCCAGGGCATCCCATAATAACTATTTAACACAATAGAATTCAAACTGGCCGCCGTATCTATTAGGTAACGACGACTTTCATACTAATCTTTCATTCGCACGTCAGAAATTACATTTTCTGGTACAGTTTTGCTTGGTGGCATATTTTGCTCAATACGTGCACGTGTTTTTGCAAATTTATTTATTCATTGTACCTGTTTGATGATAATAAACGAGGGACTAATTTTTCAGCCAGTAAAATCAGGTTTATGTTTGCTAGTCCTGAGCTATTATAAGCAATAATGTTCCTAAACCTGGGCGTCTTACAGCAAGAAGCCTGAAAGTGTAAAGACTTTTAATTTATTCATATTCTTTTGTGCAGCTTTAAACCAATCAGAACTCAACTGTAAGCTGTCCAAGGCTTCTAATACACCTAATTCCAAAATGGCGGAAAATACATTATTCTTTTGTCTACATTTTAAATGGCCCTCATGGCCTCGTTTTAAGCCAAATATTCTTTTGAATTCTGCAGATGCGATCGAGGCCATGAGGGCCAATTAACAATTAACATGTATTTTCCGCCATTTTGGAATAAGGTGTATTGAATCAACAATGATTGCTCGAATAAATTAATTATAATAAAAGTGCTCGCACTTTTCGGTTCCTTGCTGTAACAAAGTCATGCATTAGTGTTATCTCAACAAGCTTTATACTTTGTGCCTCTTCTTTATAACCCATTGTGTCGTTGTCATTACTGAATTGTTTTCGGTTCAGTAGCAAGCGCCATCTTGCGGGGCAAACACGCAACCGCCACTGCAATTCCTAGCTTTTATCTTCGTAGTTCAAAAATAGTCCTTCAATCTGAAACGTTTTTATGTAGGTTACTAAGTTTGATCGCGGAATTAAACACATCCAATCAGCAGCTTTTCCTGCAAAATGTTTTCTAATAGTAATTATACCCGAGGAAAAAATCATCCAACCACCAAGTGAGTCTTCTGAACAAATCAGTACAACGTGATAAATATTTGCATCAAATGGAAACTCGGAAAAAATCCGAGCTCCAGATGGGATTTTAACCCATGACCCATCGTGATCTATTCGGATGCTCTATAAACCACTGAGCTACTGGAGACTCCATGGTGAGCAATGTGGGTCTTTGACTAGAACCGCATCACGCAGTTACATAGTCAAATCAAGACAGATACATATGACTCATAACTGCATCACGCAGTCACAAAAGAGCATATCTGAGATGCAACCATCCAACCACCAAGTGAGTCTTCTGAACAAATCAGTACAACGTGATAAATATTTGCATCAAATGGAAACTCGGAAAAAATCCGAGCTCCAGATGGGATTTTAACCCATGACCCATCGTGATCTATTCGGATGCTCTATAAACCACTGAACTACTGGAGACTCTATGGTGAGCAAGGGTCAAATGTGGGTCTTTGACTGGAACCGCATCACGCAGTTACATAGTCAAATCAAGACAGATACATATGACTCATAACTGCATCACGCAGTCACAAAAGAGCATATCTGAGATGCAACCATCCAACCACCAAGTGAGTTTTTTGAAGAAATACAACGTGATAAATATTTGCATTAAATATGTGAATTCTTGTTGCCCGCTAAGCATAAGAGAGAACTCCGCTTTGTCTTCCCAAACTCCCACGTACCTTCTTTTAACCCACAACAAACATTGTTTACTTGGAATGAAAACATTCAAAATTATTCTAATTGAAATTACACCTGAGGGAGGATCATCAATCACTGAACCCACGAAGCCGGTTACTCTGTTTCTTAAATCCCCGGGAAATAATTAGCATTTAGAAAGTTATTCCCTTCAATTAGACCAATCACAACATCGCGGCAACTACTTGACCAATAGGAAGAGTCCTCGGCATTTTCTTTATTGTGTCATATATATCAAGCCTTTGACAGTCTGCTGCTAAACTTCATGCTCTCGGCACTGTGGATATTCCTCTCAACTATCTTGGGTCAGTATATATCCTGACTGATTTTTCTTTATTCTGCAATCGCCAAGGAAGGTGAGTCGCCATAAGTTTGTCAGTTTCTTTTGGGGTACGAAGAGAGGTTCTTCATTCATATCATGCTATTTCGTAAAAACACAATTCTACCAATCAAATGCTTGATTCGTAACTCGCCTCTACTAATGTTCATTTTTCTTATAAGTCTACGCATCCTTGTAGCTTTAAGTTGTTTTTAAAGGTCCTCCGCAAGAAGCAACTATCGTTAGACCATGAAATGAACAGCAGATATGTAACATCTATTAAATCTTAGATTTCATTTAGCTTTCTCCTAATTTTTTAACTTAAAAGTGCCCATAAAATGCATTTTTCGACACAAGCCATATCTAATTAAGGTCGATTAAGGACGACGTTAGTCAGGTTAGTTACTTATGCTTCGCAAGCAGGAGTTTCTTGTGCATTTTAAGGTGGCTTGCGGCTATCAATCGGAGCGGCGGCTTCCTTTTTTGAAACAAATATTCAGTATGAAAGAGTTGACCGATTTCTATGAGTTCTGGTATTCTAAATAAAGAATCTTCTAATTATAGAAGACTTATAGGTCGTTTTAGGTCGAGGGGTTTTCAAAGGGGTCGAAGGGGTTTTCAATTTGTAAAATGGAAGACACAAAGTGACTAACTTTACGACCAAAATTCGTCGACCTTCGAGAATGCTCCACGCCTGAAGCTACGTGAGGTCGTTTGCATATATGCTGGATTTTATCATTAGGGGGAAATTCGGTAGTTTTTTTCAAGTGGAAGAATGGTGAATTTTTTGAAACCCACAAATTATGCACTATAAATAAGTTTTTCATTTGGTTGTAACTTCAGCTGGGAAGGGATTTTCAGATCTTTTTTGATTATTCAGAAAAGCTTTCCAATAATAGCTGCATTCTTCGCACTATTTTAGTGCTCTAGCAACAGCAGATACAAATAGGCAGCGTATTATTTTAAAGCTAAAATTCAGCTCTCAATTGTGCACCAATTTTTGCCCAACTGATTTTGTGGAAACTTGCTCACAGTAAACCTTCAAGTCCTGGAACTTATTTACCTCGATAAGAGAAAAATCTGTCTTCGTCGTTGGATAAAAATATTCGCGTTTTTCTAAAACCTGAGGTCTTCTTATAACGCTTATATGTCGATTGTTCCCAATATAATTTGAAGATTCTTTATTTTGAATACCAAAAATCAGAAATCGGTTAGTGCTTTCATGCCAAACATTTGTTTCAAAAAAGGGAGGCTCCGCTCTAATAAATAGTCACGGGCCAGTTTAATAAGGCAGTTAGTGTCAATAAATAAATACGCAGATCAGGAGTTTCTCGTGCATTTTCAATAGGGTAATTTAAACTATTTTTAATTTCTCGACCGATTAAAACGAGGTGAGTAAGTTGTGCTCAGCATAGAGCAGTTATAAAGAACTGGAGTTTCTCGGGAATTTTTGGTTAGGCAGTTAAAACTGTTTTATTTAATGGTCTTTGTTTAATGACAACTCTGGGCCGATGAAAATTCTTCAACCGTCAAAAAATTTCTCAAGTGATAATAATTTTTTCAACAATGAATATTTCTCTAACGATGGGAATTTCTCGACCGATTTATAACGCAGGGTTCTCATTAAGTTTTAAAGTAGACGGCTGAGAGCTAATAGTAGACGGCCGGCAAATCGAGTGCCGAAGGCACGAGCCCCTAGGGGGGTGTGGGGGCATGCCCCCCCCCAGGAAATTTTGAATATGTAGAGGCTCAGATATGCCATTTCGTGCACTTTGGCAAGGCATTTCCTATCAACCAACGATTCCACGTTTGTTCGGGACTGTATGTTTGAAGCGGCACTGACCATCGATGATTCTACGTTTGAGTTTGTGGCAGCCGTCATTTCAAGCAAGTTTTCCTCGTCAGTTCTCTTCTTTTTTATAAAAGCCAACATCGTTCTTTGTGCCATAGGCCGTTTCGTTGAGTTTGGGTCCATTTTAATGGCTTCTCGCTCGTTTAATTTATATAACACAACTGGAACCGCGACAGTCGAACCGAAGCCTCAACCTAACACAGATGCATGATGGGAGTGGATTGTGATCGCGGGCGCACGAACTCGCGGATCGGCGGATTGACTCGGAGGAAAACATCAGGTGAAAAAGAGAGCGTTATCATTATCAGTGCTATGAAAGTACAAAATTTTATTGTGATATGTAAAAATATTTACGATAAAGCTGTCTTCATTATTTTTTTCGCACAAGGTTACTTTTTTATTCATATACACGGCTTTCTGTTTCACGGTAATATCATCAAAAAGTAGGCGGCTCAAAATTCGAAGTAGGCGGTTTTTTAGCCGGTTGCCGGCACTTAATGAGAACCCTGATAACGACGTGAATAACTTAAGTATAGCAGTAGTTTCTTGTGCATTTTAAACCATTCATATATACTGAAAATTCTCAATGATGAAAATTTCTCAACTAATAAAATATTCTCAAATGATAACATGATTTTTTTCGACCGATTAAAAACCTGCATTAATTAGAATTTTTCGGCAACACCAAAGTGTGATTTCGACAGGCAATATCGCTTTTTAATGTTTCAAGCACTTCTCGTCAATTTCCGACCCGGCACTAACTGGAATGACGTCGGGCCTATTTGCCATAAACCAGTAGACTACCAACAATTTTGGTCGCTTCCAAGTATAACTTTCCGTAAATGTTAACTATGATGTTCTATTCTTGGTCAAAGGTTATACTTAGTGTGATCCATGCATCCCCACTTATCCTTTTGTTTCTATGCCTTTGACATGCATGCACATCGGCTTATTGCAGCTGCTAAGCAATGCTACAAAATTAAATAATGTAAAAGCCTGTTCCTGCTGTAAATATCATGACTGTTTGCATCCACTGCCATCCTGACGTGTTTTGTTTTTAATTTATTCGCAGGTTTCAATTTATACGTAATGGAAACTTTGAGGGTTTTGATTGTCATCATATTTGGCCTGTCTTCAGGTACGAAATACGCCTACATTATATTCGATTTTTCACTGAGTACTTATAAGCATTACACATGTACGGCAAGAACAAAAGAAAGGCAATAATTCATTCTCCAAAGTGTGAGCAAACCGTAATCAGTGGTTTAAAGTGTTTCTCTTCCAAGTTGATAACGTCGGCCAACGTTCTCAAGTCTTGAGCCACTTCCTTGCAAAATAGTCGCACCACTTTTAGACAATTTTCATGACAAGTAGAGTACGTTTTAGCGAGAAGAGAGTCTTACCAATTTTTGAAAAGGACAAACATGCCCAGACATTATAAATGGAATTTATGATGCTTCTAAACTTAAAAGTTAGTTTTACGCAAGCCGCAGGTCATACTCAAGTTAGGTAGGTATCGATTGTTTTGATCAGTTTTAGAGGACCATAACTAGACAAGTTCTGATTCTTCTCTTTCAGAAATTTCCCAAGTCAAAGGTTAGTTCTCTGTTTCTCTTGACATTCCCTTTATGTTTTAATTATGTTCAGTTAAAAATAACCTACAAACCTAAAAACAATGGGCCATTTATTATTAACAATTGCTATATAAGAGCACTGAAACTGTTAACAAGCGTCTCCGGCTGCGGATGGTTTATGGATGGAAATGGTTTGCAACTTGAAAAATTAAGGCTAAACTTTTCAAGTTGTTTCCGAGCGTCTTCAAAAAAATCAATATTTATAGCCTTAGTTTGATTTCTATCCGCAAATTAAGGCCATATCTTCCTTTATATGTTCAAAGATAATGTTTTTCATGGGTTACGTTGTCTACCACTAATTTCAGAACAGTTTAGACCGAAAATCTGCAAAATCCCTGTGACGTAGCCCCTTTTTAAAGATATTTCTCTTATCTAGAGAACATTCACTTTCACAAAAACCAATAACATTCAGATAACAACCAGAAGCTACCTGTAATATAGAAATGACAAGGCTAACAGTCTGCCCACACACCTGATAACTGAAAAATGAGACAAGAAAAATGTTCACTTTCTAACTAACAAACAAGTAATTTTTAGGCAAGTTACTGTCTAGCCTCATGCTGCGATCCACTAAACTTAGCAAACCAATTGATGTATGTTCAGTCATTTCACCTCGCGTCACACCCATTTGTAAAACAAATTCCATTTTAGTGCTAAAATGAGCAGTTGACTAAAATAATGCATTAAACCGGTTTGATTTCAATTGAACTATATGTAGCAGATTTGAGGGTTTCTTGGGCAATGATAAAGGGAAGCGTTCGTTTGTGTGATGTCAGATAGTCAAACAACTCCTTGGTTTTCCTTTTCCAGCTGTTGACGGCGGTTACTCTGATTGGTCAAAATGTTCTGAGTGCAGTGTGACGTGTGGAGGAGGAGCACAGACATTCACAAGAACCTGCACCAGTCCCCCGCCATCTAACGGTGGAAAGGATTGCAGTGAGCTGGGACCAGCTGAGAAGACAGAGGAATGCAATACAGAAGCATGCCGTAAGTGTTTTCAATATCAGCTGTGTTGGTTTTCTTTTGTTCTAAAAATAAATATCTCTTTACAATATCAACTTTTAAAAATCGGTTATTATAGACTTGAGAAAATTGTAAACTGTTCACTGACTGTGTCTTTTTTTTAAAGACACTTTAAAAAGTGTTCTCTCATAGCTGTTCGGTCTTTCATCTTCCTTTAATGATTTATCGGCATGTTTTCACCCTTTCAGAATAAATGCTAGTAAGTTCATTCTGAAATGGTCAATATGTGTTGATTAGCTTTAAGACATTCTGTTGTTACTTTTCTGAGTGTCATATTACTCTTTCCCTTTTCCAGCTGTTGACGGTGGCTACACTGATTGGTCGATTTCTGAGTGCAGTGTGACGTGTGGAGGAGGAACACAGAGACTGACAAGAACTTGCACCAATCCCCCGCCATCTAACGGTGGACGGAACTGCAGTAGACTGGGACTAGATGAGAATGGACCAATCTCGTGCAGCGAGCAACAATGCCGTAAGCGCCTTTGATATTTTTATTCTTGTAATCACTTCTTATATTAGCAACTGTTACATCCGATATTTTACGACGGAGTTGCAAAAATGAACCATTGTTTCATAAAAAAACAAGCTCCATTCTACTCATTTTGCAGCTGTTGACGGTGGCTATTCTGATTGGTCAAAATGTTCTGAGTGCAGTGTGACGTGTGGAGGAGGAACACAGACACTGACAAGAACCTGCACCAATCCCCCGCCATCTAACGGTGGACGGGACTGCAGTGAACTGGGACCAGCTGAAAAAACAATCTCGTGCAATGAAGTAAACTGCCGTGAGTATTTTCTTTTTGAATAATTACTTCGTTGGAAATAGCATTCTTTTTTATAACGTTTCCTAACAAAGTTTAAAGTAAATAAAGGTTGCATGAAAAAAGAAAATCTATTTTGATTTCTGTTTGACCAATACATAGTCATGTTAGATGTTGAATAACACAAACAGGTGTAATGTAAGGGTTAGACAAATAATGGAACTTTGTTTGTTGTCGTTAAATTTCGGAAATTTAGGGTGGCTCTGAAACCGCTATATAGAAATTTTTTTAACTTTGCAAAAAATTGCATCTTAACATGCTGATCATTATTCAATAATAAAAAATGGGGATTGGGTCGTTGTGCTCATTTTTTAGTTATAAGTACCTAAAGGCAAAATAAAGGGTGTTTTTAACAGGTTCAACTGTTGCTATGGTAACCAATGACGTCATAAAAATGGACACAACTTGTTTACTGATGATGCACGTTTGTTTGATATCCTTATTGTAGTAGCAACTGATAACAATTTGTAGTACTGACCCATCAAAGTTTAAGAGCTGGAAAGTGCTGGAAACAATTGTGAGCCTCCTTAAAATTGCAATATTTGGATTAAATTCACAGCACGCGCTAGCTCGCGCTAAATGGCGTAATCTTGTTTTTGAACAACTTTGGTTGTTTAAAGTAAAATTTGGTTAAATTGTTCTGTTTCATCGTCATTTAGTGGTCTGGAGAACTTCACTTGGATACTCTTAATGAATTTCTTTAGTTTCTGTGAGTAATTTACGGCGTTTAGGTCGGAATTCAAGTGACTTATCGCAAAACCGAAAATTTTCTTGCGTGTTTCGTTACGTGTGTAAATCATTCGCGTACAAACACTTCGTTTTTCTAAATATGGTACTAGGCAAAACTGAATATTCGAACGCTGTGAACGCACGTTACACGTTTTAACTCCTTATGAGTTTCTGGTTTTATCGTATCGTATCACATCGGATTGGACCGGGTCGGACCGACTCGTATCGTATTTCGGATCGCATCGCATCGGGTCGGATCGTATTGTATCCCATCGTATTCAAGCCTTCACAGGCTGCAATAGATGGTCAGTGTTAATATCGCGACTTGGAGGCTGAATATTTTAGATATGCGTTGCATCTTCAGCATTGTAGTGTAAAAACGTCTCTCCTGATTAAGCACGGCAGCAGTAAATAGATCAAACACATAAAATGTAGTTTGGAATGGCTGTACTCTCGTTTATTAACAATTTAAAGGGTACATACGTCTTGGCGTAAAGCACCCAAAGAGAAATATATATTTCCTTTCACATAATTAAAATTACCTTTTAATTTCTACAGCACCTCCATGCACAAAAGGACTTGACATTGGCATCGTTCTCGACAAATCAAAAAGCGTTGGAAAAAACAACCTGAAAACGGTTATTGATTTCCTAGGGAAATTGGTGAATATGTTCAATCCTTCGCCAGGCGAAGATCACTTCGGGTTCATTACGTTTCACTATAAAGCCACCATGGTGTTTAACTTCGCCGATTCGCAATACCACGACAAGGATGCCCTACTGGAGAAAATAGGCGAGCAGCCATTACAGTTGAACTTTCACACTCGCACCGATTTGGCTCTGAAAATGGCGAGGGACGAGCTGTTTACCGAGGCTGGAGGAAATAGGCCAGACAAAGCAAATATCATGTTCGTGTTCACAGATGGAAAACCAACTTCTCCTGCGAAAAAGAAAATTGATTTCGAGGCGTTGGCTGATCAATTCGCAGCGGATTTCAAGGTGAGTTCGTTCAGTTCGTTAGGGTGTTAGCTGATTCAACTCGTATTTTACAGTTAAACTGTGTCAAATCCTTCAAGAGAAAAAACTGAGCTTCAGCTGTAATATTCATTTTTGTGCTGCTGGGTTGTGCTGTGCTTTGTAGTGCTGTGCTGTGTGGTGCTTTGCCGTGTTTTTCTGCGCTGTGTTGTGCTGTGCTTTTTTGGCGCTTCCCATACCTTTCACATCCCGATTTTCGTCCCTTTTTTAGTAGCACCCGCCTCTTTATACAAGCGAAGTATTATCCGATGCCATGATTTCAGTTTCTCTCGATTCCCCCCCCCCCCCCCCCCTCCCCCTGGTGTGCATCTATTCGTTTATGCGTCCGCTTGTTCATTCAGTCCTGTAGCACAGCTTATACATGATGCAGCTCTTACCATAATTCTTGTCTCCATTGCCAGGCAAAGGACGTTCGTGTAGTAGCAGTGGGGATTGGAAAAGGAATAAACGAACATATTCTTCAAAAGATCGCAGGAGATAATAACCCTGTAGTTATGGTAGAGAACTTCGACAAACTGTACGACGAGATCGAGGCAATCAAATCATCAGCTTGTTCTGGTAAGTGAATATGGAGGGGGACTACAACCTTTCCTTTCAAAAAAGTACTATACATTACCCAGTCCCCTGTCCTCAGTTTCTGCCATTGGTGTTTACACCAACAAGATATTTTGATAATAACACTTTGGATTAACAATGCGATTAACAAGAAGACCCCTAAAACTACATCATCATGTTAACTGTTCAGCGTACATGCAGATTAAAGGACCTTAGTCAGCCTCCGCCATTTTCGATGCCATCGAAATTATGAAAATTGCAAGGTAAAGCGAAATCTTATTGCATTGCTGCAACTTGAGTTACTGGAAGTCTGTTTAATTACCTCTGCAGTTTCACAGTGATCTCTCTCGTTTGGACACGCTCCACGTAAACAAAAACAGGAAGGGCCTCATTTTTTCGCGCCTCGCCTCCTCCCCAATTTTCGCGCGGTCATTGTTTTTTTCGCTTCACGCTCGACGGACTACGAAAAAATTGGGTTGTTCGTAGTCTATGATGTAAACAATCAGAAATCAGTGGCGGATACAGGCTAGGGGCCCTCCCCTTATTTTTTTTCGGAAATACCGCATTTTCTTTGATCTGCCGGTATTATCCTTGCAGAATTCAACATTCATAGTCGAGCCCTCAAAAGCCCCCCCCCCCCCCCCCCCCATTTAGGTAAAGGTCTCGACCCACCACTGGTAATACATCTTTAGTTAATCGAAGGAAGATTGAAAGTTTAGAAACGTTGGAAAACGTCAGGATAAGCAAACCAACAAAATCTGTTATACTGTATATATTGCTTGAGGACTTCAATTCAATTAATACAGTTTTATTTTATTTTGCAGATTAAAGAAGCTTGGCATTCGAAACTCAAACCACCACTTTTTAGAAAACTGGGAAAATCTGCGAGTATCGATTTATATTTAATTTTTTTTCGGGGTTTGATAGAATTCGCGTCAAATTAATACGTTAAAAAACCCGGTTAAAAAGATGCATTTTTCTTGTGGTGTAAAATGCATGCTTGGTTTGTCTGGATATGATGTAAATTAAATGGTCTATATCGTATCGAGTATAAAAGATGTTTGTTCACTAAGATTCGTATCTACATCTTAAGTTTACCAGTACTCAGTAATATTTTAAACATCGTTATCATTTTATGTATCTTGACAGTTAGAAAATTGTAAAACGTCAAATGTCTGTGGGAGTTTTTCTTAATTTGAAAAAAGGTTACAGCTTATCTATGTATGCTGTATGCTCTAGGTAACAATAAAAGACAAGCCTTCACTAACTGCTCCGTGTTTGAATTTGTGTTTGCGTATTTTTTTTTCTTCATTGATGATTGCAAAGCCAGGCGGCACCCGACTTTCTCTTATTAGTTTTGAGCTTTATTGCTGATTATTGCTGACCAATCACGTTTAATTCACTTTAATTTAACCATCTTTGAAACATGAAATTATTTGTATGTTTATGCAACTGAGAACCGGTACTAAGGCAATACTGCCGACACACCAAATCCCCCCCTCCCCCCCCCCCCCCCCCCGAGTTACTACCCTGTTAAAGGAAATTTGGGGGTGACCCCACGGGACAATGAAAATCTTGACTCCATTGGGATTTGAACCTTCATCTAGAAGTAATCACTCTATCGACCGGGCTACAAGGACAGACGGAAGCAGGTCGGGGTAATTTAGTGTTAGGGTCAGTTAGCGAATTTGCGTTATGCATACAAGTGATATAGATATAGGACAGGAACCGTGTAAACAGGATACCAGGTAGCTGCTGATCACCCAATGTCCAGTAGAGAAATGCAAACTCAGGTCAAGCGGCCTCAGCAGTTTCACTCTCTCATTTCCAGAGTTCACCAGCTCATAGCCATTTTGATTTTCTTTTGAAAGAAAAGCAAGATTTCATTCAACACCAAATACAGAATACAATATTAAGAGCGCTTTGCTTTACTCGTTTAAACCGATAATGATCGGTCTTCTAACGTAAATATGAGTTAGTTTTACCCTTGAAAGTTACTGTAAAACAACAGCTTGATCACCAATAATAAACGACCTTGCTAGGCAAAGAGTTGAAAACCAAACAATAGAAATACATAAAAACTCTTTCTAATCTACAAAGTAGAGAGTACACGGCAGAGTCCCCACTACCACCTATGCCCTGGTTAGAAAATGAAATTCAGGCGTCCTAACCATAGTTTGTATTTTTGTGCAAAGTTACACCTAAATCATATAGAGAACTATTAGCATAAACTATGAGCTATTCTATTACAACTCTGGCCGATCACTTTCTATCCACAAGGGATCTAGAACATTCATTAGTAATTCGGGCTGGGTCCCGAACAAACCAAACAAATGTACCAGTAATATGAAATTAATGCTTTGCCGCAAATAATGTGCTGTTTTGGTACAGATCACATCCTCTCACAGAAGGGCCGGGTTATAAGCTTCTGTGTTCTGCTACAAAAAATCTAAACTATTTAATTTGGGGTTTTTCATTTAACTCTCTAATTCGGATTTTTATTTTTGCACAACAAATCAAATCGGGTTTCTCATTGTCACGGGCACCACTATGTGACAACCAGTGTTGAGTCACGTTTATCACGCGAGTCACGCACTCATCTATGGTTTGATCTAATCCGGTTTCTTGAGAGATGTGCTGGGATGAGCATTCAGGAAATCTCGAATGTGTTTATTCACCATCTCGTATGCATCAATTTGAACCCAGTGACTTGCTCCATCCACATACCTGTTAAAAAAGATCTTTGAGTTAGACGGGACGGGACGGGACAGACATCACTATATTTAAGTGTCAATGTATGTAGCGCTAATGTGCTAATTGAGGACACTGTAAATAAATAAATAAATTTATAAATAAAACAGAAACCTGTAAAAATTCTCAGCCGGCAGGTTGCCTGCATAGCTGGTGGTTTTGTTGGGGTTTAAGAGCGCGTGTAGCCGGCAGGACGCTGACCAGTTGGTTATTTACACTAAATACAGAGAGTAGATGAGTTTAATTGGGGATCACAACACACAAATTAAACGAGACGTTCTGACGAGCTCACAAACGGGCTCTTTTATGCAACTGCAACAAAGGCTCTGTCCGCCTCCCCCACAGTTGCTTAATTGCCAGCAAAGATCACTGAATTCTCGGATGAGTCAAATGCATATTGTGTCAGCTTGTTTGTTTGCGTTTTGTTTATTGTAAAACCATGAATGGACGTCTTACTTGATCGTCAAGTCTTCCACATAATTTTCCGTTCCTATCAAGGTTTCTTTTGTCAATGCCACATCTTCTGTTCCCTGAAAAGCAAAGAAAAGTGGAGACAAATTTTCTACCGTTCACTAGCTTGATTTTCAAAGATGGACAGCGTGACATGATTTAAGCCTGCTTCTGAATTGGCATTACTTACCCAGACAACAAGGGTTGGAGCCTTGATCTTTGTTCGGGTGTGTCCTCGAGGCAAATCAGATGACATAGCATTCCTGTAGTAGTTTATAGGGCCACTAAACCCAGACTGACTCATAGCATACTTGTACGCCTCCGCATCTTCTTCAGTAAAGTTGTTTACTTTCTGAATGATGTTATGGATATTACAAAAATGTTAATGTGTCTACTTATTCCAGGGAGGCATGGTGGCCTAATGGCTAGTGCGCTGGACTCCGGATTGAGCATTCCGGAGACAATGCATTGTGTTCTTGGGCAAAACACTTAACTCGCTAAATTTATTGCTGGTGGTATCCCAGCGTGGACTAGCACACCACCCAGGGGGGAGTAGAAACACTCCTATTCGCTTCAGGCTGAGGAACCGGGATAAGCTCCGACCTGATCGGCCACTAGGCTCAAAAGCAGACTTAACCTCTCCTTTACCTCTTATTATTCCAAGTGAACACATTCTCGTCCCCAGAGGCCGCGATCCTTCTGGTCTGCACCAGGGATGGAGACCACATCACAGACTTCTGGTGTTGGAGGGGGCCAGAGGTCTTGATCCCTGGTACAGATCAGAAGGATCGCAGCTTCTGGGGACAGCAATGAAGTGACCACAGTTACAAATTCATAGATAATCTTAACTGTCTGCATTAATTCCTTCATTAGTCGATTCCTATTTTTATTGGTCGACTGGGATATATGATTTAGTACCACATGTTCTGATAATATGTATACCGTATTGTATCAATCAAACGCTGGGTACCGAATATTTATTTAAGGTAAAATAAGCTGTAGGTATACTAGCCAGATACATTTTCGTCAAAAATAATGAATAAAAGCGTTGCTTAATGAAATTTTGGCTTAAATAAACTGCAGGAGTCAAATAAACACTGGGTCCACCAGCCCAAGTTTGAAATAAACACCGGGGGCATCTAATCGAGGAAATACAGTATTTGCCACATTTTATTATTTACCTTAAAAGCTTTATTTATCAACTCATAGTCATTTCTCTCTAATACGAACTCTGGAAGATAAGGAAGCTGAAAGAAAAACATGTACTGCAAAAGAAAACAAACAGATTTGGTAAAAATTAAATTAATGACTGCGCCACAATTAAAGGGTACATGCTGATAGCCTGAGCAAATCACTTCGCCATTTTAATAATAATAATAATAATAATAATAATAATAATAATAATAATAATAATAATAATAATAATAATAATAATAATAATTATAATTATAATTATAATAATATTTATACAGGATAACCCTTTCAGTGTAACAAGCACTGGACCAATGCTATAAGAATACATAACTGAAAATACAAAAAGTCTAAAAGGTAAAAAGCACTAAGAGAATTATCAAACAGGCGACAAAAGAAACATACATCTAGACATAAAACTTATCATCTAAAATGTCCCTTGAAAAATTAATGAAGGATTCCTTTGATTTAATGTCAGAATCAACATTCACGGATTTTGTTTACACTTTCATGGAAGCAAGCACTTGCTTCCATCTAGGAATTCAACTCTGTTTCCAAAGCTGGAGAAAGGTATTTTCTCAGTCATTAAAAATAAAGTTTGAATGCAAATAGAATTAATTAACATGTGTAATTGCGACGTGTAATTAAGCAGTGTCACACAACAAGAATACTCTGCAGCCAAACTATGTGGCAATGAACTCTGCTCAGTTAAGTCTTATTTTTAAAATAATACTATAGAGTTTAAAAACTCTACAGTGCATGCTAAAGCATGAACCAATTGTTATTAATCATTATTATTTATAAAGCACTTGGTCAACTATGGCATAATGAATTTGATGTTTCATTAACGATCACTGTTAGTGTATGCCTGCTTCAAGCTCTCAAATTATAAGGAAAAAGAAAAATGGACACAACCAGTAAAAGAGGAAAGCTCTTTTGTGTGAATTAAGTTCCAATAGATGCCATAATAATTTGTTAAATTATCTTTTCGGGAACCTGGCCAAATTTGGAATTTTAATCTATCATCTATAACAAACCTCTTTTCAACAAATTTCCCAGTAATTTCAAACAATATTCTTAAGCCTGGCAAAAGTCATGCACAGTAAAAGGTATTGGATTAGAAGAGAACCCCACGTGTAATAGTAATAACAAATCAATTTTGGCTTGGCTATTTGTGATATCAGGGATTCATTGTAATTAGTTTTAGTCCTTTCTTACCCAAGAAGCAAAGAATTGCTTTTTAGAGGTTTCCAAACACTTCGCAAAGCATCTGATAAAGAATACAATTATTAATAATACTTATATTAGTCTGGTGCAGCATTGTAAACAAGGATGGTTATGATGATTATAAATATGTTGGACAAACAGACAAATTGTACCTTATTCGTTTGCATTCTTTGTTTCTTTATCTACTTTATATGTTTATTTGTTCAAGTGGGTTTATTCACATTATTTTATGCAGATTTAATCCAGACAGAAGTCGACTGGAAGCTGTCCTTGCCTTCTGATTGGATAATGACTGCACAAAAGAATGTGAATTAATTAAAACCTACCCCAAATCAGCATGTATAGTTATAATAATGTAATATGATCATTATATTTATACAAACTTGTACAAAGTTAAAGTGAATGCTTGTCAGCTGGCATCATGTGCAATACAATAACTCGTGATGTTGAACCACTAATTACACTAGGGATAGTTAACACTACAGCTGCCCCCATACAAACTTTTAAAGGATTAAAATTTCACAAGACATTCTGAACACACTGTAAGAATTCCACTGTTTTCAATAATAAATTTATTATACTGCACTAACAGTAATTTTTGATAGGTATCTTTATAGTTTCCCAATTCATGTGTTTATTACTTATCTTAAAGAGACTTTAAATAAGAGGATTTGAGGTAAGAGTTGATCTAGAAGCTAGGACTTGAAAGTTTACTTACTTTGGATGTGGAATGTTGCATGCGATCAGCTTGTCAACAATTTCTGGGTAAATATGTGCCACTTCCCTGAAATGAACAAACAACTAAATATCAGCTTTCTTACTTGAAACAATTGGTAACAAGGCAATCTCTATCTCGACAACAAAAGCCAGCATGAAAAATATTTTGAAGCCAACAAAATAGATAGACAGATTTTTATTAGCAAACTTAGTGCAGCCGCCAAAGTGGCTGAATTACGAATTACTTTACAATAAAATTTATATTATACAAGATAAAATATTACAACCTATTTATAATAAAACTATGGTTCATAATGAAAGTGTTTCTAAACCTATGTGTCTTATAAATCGGTAGCTCAAAGTATCCCCGGGATCGTGTACAGTAAGTGGAGTCGTTACATGGCAGCAGCAGTTCATGTAACTTAGGGCTTGGGTAATTTGATCGAATAAAGTTTCACCGTGCGATCCGGGTTCGAGTGCACTAACCATTAGGCCACTGCCTCTTATGCTCAGACAAGAGCCTCAGCATAAGATAGGTCAGCATTTTACATCAAGGTAATATTTGCCATGATTTAATTTGTTCTGTATATCTCTTGACATTGGGAATTGGCATTGTAACAGTAAAATAAATTTGAAATAAATCTTGTTGATCAATGAAGGGCACAAGGTGAACCCCAATTACTGTCAATCAAGTCACTTTCTGAAATTTTGTCAAGAATGATTTTGGAAAAAAAGTACCTGTCCAAAGAGGATTTTTTTTATTACATTTCCTTACCATGCAAGGAGACCACCCCAGTCATGACTCAGCAAAACGCAGGAACTGTATCCGAGAGCTGCTACCTGTACAAATAACCATACAATCCACAGATGAGACCCAGCCACCAGCTCCTAGGTACTAGTTTGAATTTCACTACATGTGCTCTGTTGCCGTGAGAAACCTTCACATGTGTCTGTTTTATTACAGATGAAGTAACAGAGTCTACCACCATTAATTGTTTATGTCATTAGTTTTGAAAGCAAAAATTTTGTATCTCTAAAGGAAATCAACCACACCCATCCTACAGATCTACAGTCAGACAGATTGTTGGTTCAATCACTCCCATTCATACCCCTCTATAAATTAAAGTTTAGCTTCTATCTTTCCGTCAAAAGTTTTGGCTTTGAAACCCCCCACCCCCCCCCCCCCCCCCCCACCCTCAAAAATTCCAATGACCTTCTCTGTAGTGGGTATGGATATTTTTCCTGGAAATCAAACATTACAACATACCATTTCTTTGACATCATTCACCAGGTATGATATCTTGTACTGGTCACGCCCTTTTGGGTGATCACTTTCTCCATATCCCCTATAAAATAGAAACATGGCACTCAACTCCATTTTTGTGTAATGACAGTGTTGTCAACAGTATCGTGTACAGAGTCATGCAGTGTCGTGAACAGTGTCGTGTACAGTGCTGTGCACAGTGTCATGAAATGTGTCGTGAACAGTGTAGTGAACAGTGCTGTGCACAGTGTCATGAAATGTGTCGTGAAAAGTGTAGTGAACAGTGCTGTGAACAGTGTCGTGTAAATGACTGTACACACACATCATAGTACACTAAAATGAAAGCATATGAACATGATTGTGAACAAAAATGACAGTAAACGCACATGACTGAACAAAAATGAGGATCCACACTGAACAGCACAAGACGGTACACCAAAATGACTGCATATGCACATGAGTGTGCACCAAAATGACTGTAGACACACATGAATGTGTAAAAAAATGACTGTCCACACACATGAGTGTGCACCAAAATGACTGAATGTGCACATGTGTACAAAAAAATGACTGTACACACACATGAGTGAGTACCAAAATGACTGAATGTGCACATGTGTACAATAAAATGACTGTACACGCAAATGAGTGTGCACAAGAATGACTGTAAAAGCAGACGAGTGTGCACAAAATGACTGTACACTAACATGAGTGTGCACAAAAATCACTGTACACTAACATGAGTGTGCACAAAAATCACTGTAAACTAACATGAGTGTGCACAAAAATCACTGTACACTAACATGAGTGTGCACAAAAATCACTGTACACTAACATGAGTGTGCACAAAAATCACTGTACACTAACATGAGTGTGCACAAAAATCACTGTACACTAACATGAGTGTGCACAAAAATCACTGTACACGTACACGAGTGTGCACAAAAATCACTCTACACGTACATGAGTGTGCACAAAAATCACTGTACACGTACATGAGTGTGCACAAAATCACTGTACACTAACATGTGTGCAAAAAAACCACTATACACTAACATGAGTGTGCACAAAAATCACTGTACACTAACATGAGTGTGCACAAAAATCACTGTACACTAACATGTGTGCACAAAAATCACTGTACACTAACATGAGTGTGCACAAAAATCACTGTACACGTACATGAGTGTGCACAAAAATCACTGTACACGTACATGAGTGTGCACAAAAATCACTGTACACTAACATGAGTGTGCAAAAAAATCACTGTACACGTACATGAGTGTGCACAAAAATCACTGTACACTAACATGAGTGTGCACAAAAATCACTGTACACGTACACGAGTGTGCACAAAAATCACTCTACACGTACATGAGTGTGCACAAAAATCACTGTACACGTACATGAGTGTGCACAAAATCACTGTACACTAACATGTGTGCAAAAAAAAAAATATACACTAACATGAGTGTGCACAAAAATCACTGTACACTAACATGAGTGTGCACAAAAATCACTGTACACTAACATGTGTGCACAAAAATCACTGTACACTAACATGAGTGTGCACAAATATCACGGTACATGTACATGAGTGTGCACAAAAATCACTGTGCACGTACATGAGTGTGCACAAAAATCACTCTACACGTACATGAGTGTGCACAAAAATCACTGTACACTAACATGAGTGTGCACAAAAATCACTGTACACTAACATGAGTGTGCACAAAAATCACTGTACATGCACATGAGTGTGCACAAAAATCACTGTACACTAACATGAGTGTCCACAAAAATCACTGTACACTAACATGAGTGTGCAAAAAAATCACTGTACACTAACATAAGTGTGCACAAAAATCACTGTACACGTACATGAGTCTGCACAAAAATCACTGTACACGTACATGAGTGTGCACAAAAATCACTGTACACTAACATGAGTGTGCACAAAAATCACTGTCCACGTAGATGAGTGTGCACAAAAATCACTGTACACTAACATGAGTGTGCACAAAAATCACTGTACACTAACATGAGTGTGCACAAAAATCACTGTACATGCACATGAGTGTGCACAAAAATCACTGTACACTAACATGAGTGTCCACAAAAATCACTGTACACTAACATGAGTGTGCAAAAAAATCACTGTACACTAACATAAGTGTGCACAAAAATCACTGTACACGTACATGAGTCTGCACAAAAATCACTGTACACGTACATGAGTGTGCACAAAAATCACTGTACATGCACATGAGCTTGCACAAAAATCACTGTACACTAACATGAGTGTGCACAAAAGTCACTGTACACTAACATGAGTGTGCACAAAAATCACTGTACACGTAGATGAGTGTGCACAAAAATCACTGTACACGTAGATGAGTGTGCACAAAAATCACTGTAAACTAACATGAGGGTGCACAAAAATCACTGTACACGTAGATGAGTGTGCACAAAAATCACTGTACACTAACATGAGTGTGCACAAAAATCACTGTACACGTACATGAGTGTGCACAAAAATCACTGTACACTAACATGAGTGTGCACAAAAATCACTGTACACGTACATGAGTGTGCACAAAAATCACTGTACACGTACTGAGTGCGCACAAAAATCACTGTACACTAACATGAGTGTGCACAAAAATCACTGTACACGTACATGAGTGTGCACAAAAATCACTGTACACTAACATGAGTGTGCACAAAAACCACTATACACTAACATGAGTGTGCACAAAAATCACTGTACACTAATATGAGTGTGCACAAAAATCACTGTACACTAACATGAGTGTGCACAAAAATCACTGTACACGTACATAAGTGTGCACAAAAATCACTGTACACTAACATGAGTGTGCACAAAAATCACTGTACACTAACATGAGTGTGCACAAAAATCACTGTACACGTACATGAGTGTGCACAAAAATCACTGTACACGTACATGAGTGTGCACAAAAATCACTGTACACTAACATGAGTGTGCACAAAAATCACTGTACACGTACATTAGTGTGCACAAAAATCACTGTACACTAACATGAGTGTGCACAAAAATCACTGTAGAAGTACATGAGTGTGCACAAAAATCACTGTACACGTACATGAGTGTGCACAAAACTCACTGTACACTAACATGAGTGTGCACAAAAATCACTGTACATGTACAT
Organism: Meandrina meandrites; assembly: GCA_963693305.1. Classification (NCBI taxonomy): domain Eukaryota; kingdom Metazoa; phylum Cnidaria; class Anthozoa; order Scleractinia; family Meandrinidae; genus Meandrina; species Meandrina meandrites. The sequence continues at coordinate 519,549 of OY855916.1, forward strand.
GAGTGTGCACAAAAATCACTGTACACGTACATGAGTGTGCCCAAAAATCACTGTACACGTACATGAGTGTGCACAAAAATCACTGTACACTAACATGAGTGTGCACAAAAATCACTGTACACTAACATGAGTGTGCACAAAAATCACTGTACATGCACATGAGTGCGCACAAAAATCACTGTACACTAACATGAGTGTCCACAAAAATCACTGTACACTAACATGAGTGTGCACAAAAATTACTGTACACTAACATAAGTGTGCACAAAAATCACTGTACACTAACATGAGTGTGCAATAAAATCACTGTACACGTACATGAGTGTGCACAAAAATCACTGTACACTAACATGAACGTGCACAAAAATCACTGTACACGTACATGAGTGTGCACAAAAATCACTGTACACGTACATGAGTGTGCACAAAAATCACTGTACACTAACATGAGTGTGCACAAAAATCACTGTACATGTACATGAGTGTGCACAAAAATCACTGTACACGTACATCAGTGTGCACAAAAATCACTGTACACGTACATGAGTGTGCACAAAAATCACTGTACACTAACATGAGTGTGCACAAAAATCACTGTACACTAACATGAGTGTGCACAAAAATCACTGTACATGTACATGAGTGTGCACAAAAATCACTGTACACTAACATGAGTGTCCACAAAAATCACTGTACACTAACATGAGTGTGCACAAAAATCACTCTACACTAACATAAGTGTGCACAAAAATCACTGTACACTAACATGAGTGTGCAATAAAATCACTGTACACGTACATGAGTGTGCACAAAAATCACTGTACACTAACATGAGTGTCAACAAAAATCACTGTACACGTACATGAGTGTGCACAAAAATCACTGTACACGTACATGAGTGTGCACAAAAATCACTGTACACTAACATGAGTGTGCACAAAAATCACTGTACACGTACATGAGTGTGCACAAAAATCACTGTACACTAACATGAGTGTGCACAAAAATCACTGTACACTAATATGAGTGTGAACAAAAATCACTGTACACTAACATGAGTGTGCACAAAAATCACTGTACACGTACATGAGTGTGCACAAAAATCACTGTACACTAACATGAGTGTGCACAAAAATCACTGTCCACGTAGATGAGTGTGCACAAAAATCACTGTACACTAACATGAGTGTGCACAAAAATCGCTGTACAGGTACATGAGTGTGCACAAAAATCACTGTACACTAACATGAGTGTGCACAAAAATCACTGTACACTAACATGAGTGTGCACAAAAATCACTGTACACTAACATGAGTGTGCACAAAAATCACTGTACACTAACATAAGAGTGTGCGCAAAAATCACTGTACACGTACATGAGTGTGCACAAAAATCACTGTACACGTACATGAGTGTGCACAAAAATCACTGTACACTAACATGAGTGTGCACAAAAATCACTGTACACTAACATAAGTGTGCACAAAAATCACTGTACACTAACATGAGTGTGCACAAAAATCGCTGTACAGGTACATGAGTGTGCACAAAAATCACTGTACACTAACATGAGTGTGCACAAAAATCACTGTACACTAACATGAGTGTGCACAAAAATCACTGTACACTAACATGAGTGTGCACAAAAATCGCTGTACAGGTACATGAGTGTGCACAAAAATCACTGTACACTAACATGAGTGTGCACAAAAATCACTGTACACTAACATGAGTGTGCACAAAAATCACTGTACACTAACATGAGTGTGCACAAAAATCACTGTACACTAACATAAGTGTGCACAAAAATCACTGTACACTAACATAAGTGTGCACAAAAATCACTGTACACTAACATGAGTGTGCACAAAAATCGCTGTACAGGTACATGAGTGTGCACAAAAATCACTGTACACTAACATGAGTGTGCACAAAAATCACTGTACACTAACATGAGTGTGCACAAAAATCACTGTACACTAACATGAGTGTGCACAAAAATCACTGTACACTAACATAAGAGTGTGCGCAAAAATCACTGTACACGTACATGAGTGTGCACAAAAATCACTGTACACGTACATGAGTGTGCACAAAAATCACTGTACACTAACATGAGTGTGCACAAAAATCACTGTCCACGTAGATGAGTGTGCACAAAAATCACTGTACACTAACATGAGTGTGCACAAAAATCACTGTACACTAACATGAGTGAGAACAAAAATCACTTTACACGTACATGAGTGTGCACAAAAATCACTGTACACTAACATGAGTGTGCACAAAAATCACTGTACACGTAGATGAGTGTGCACAAAAATCACTGTACACGTACATGAGTGTGCACAAAAATCACTGTACACTAACATGAGTGTGCACAAAAATCACTCTACACGTACATGAGTGTGCACAAAAATCACTGTACACGTACATGAGTGTGCACAAAAATCACTGTACACTAACATGAGTGTGCACAAAAATCACTGTACACTAACAAGAGTGTGCACAAAAATCACTGTACACTAACATGAGTGTGCACAAAAATCACTGTACACGTACATGAGTGTGCACAAAAATCACTGTACACTAACATGAGTGTGCACAAAAATCACTGTACACTAACATGAGTGTGCACAAAAATCACTGTACACGTACATGAGTGTGCACAAAAATCACTGTACACTAACATGAGTTTTCGAAAAAATCACTGTACACGTACACGAGTGTGCACAAAAATCACGGTACACGTACATGAGTGTGCACAAAAATCACTGTACACTAACATGAGTGTGCACAAAAATCACTGTACACTAACATGAGTGTGCACAAAAATCACTGTACACTAACATGGGTGTGCACAAAAATCACTGTACACGTACATGAGTGTGCACAAAAAACACTGTACACTAACATGAGTGTGCACAAAAATCACTGTACACGTAAATGCGTGTGCACAAAAATGACTGTACACGTAAATGAGTGTGCTAAAAAAATCACTGTACACTAACATGAGTGTGCACAAAAATCACTGTACACGTACATGAGTGTGCACAAAAATCACTGTACACTAACATGAGTGTGCACAAAAATCACTGTACACGTACATGAGTGTGCACAAAAATCACTGTACACTAACATGAGTGTGCACAAAAACCACTATACACTAACATGAGTGTGCACAAAAATCACTGTACACTAATATGAGTGTGCAAAAAAATCACTGTACACTAACATGAGTGTGCACAAAAATCACTGTACACTAACATGAGTGTGCACAAAAATCACTGTACACGTACATGAGTGCACAAAAATCACTGTACACTAACATGAGTGTGCACAAAAACCACTATACACTAACATGAGTGTGCACAAAAATCACTGTACACTAACATGAGTGTGCACAAAAATCTGTACACGTACATGAGTGTGCACAAAAATCACTGTACACTAACATGAGTGTCCACAAAAATCACTGTACACTAACATAAGTGTGCACAAAAATCACTATACACTAACATAAGTGTGCACAAAAATCACTGTACACTAACATGAGTGTGCACAAAAATCACTGTACACGTACATGAGTGTGCACAAAAATCACTGTACACTAACATGAGTGTGTAAAAAAATAACGTTACACTAACATGAGTGTGCACAAAAATCACTGTACACTAAAAAGAGTGTGCACAAAAATCACTGTACACTAACATGAGTGTGCACAAAAATCACTGTACACGTACATGAGTGTGCACAAAAATCACTGTACACGTACATGAGTGTGCACAAAAATCACTGTACACTAACATGAGTGTGCACAAAAATCACTGTACACGTACATGAGTGTGCACAAAAATCACTGTACACTAACATGAGTTTTCGAAAAAATCACTGTACACGTACACGAGTGTGCACAAAAATCACTGTACACGTACATGAGTGTGCACAAAAATCACTGTACACTAACATGAGTGTGCACAAAAATCACTGTACACTAACATGAGTGTGCACAAAAATCACTGTACACTAACATGGGTGTGCACAAAAATCACTGTACACGTACATGAGTGTGCACAAAAAACACTGTACACTAACATGTGTGCACAAAAATCACTGTACACGTAAATGAGTGTGCACAAAAATGACTGTACACGTAAATGAGTGTGCTAAAAAAATCACTGTACACTAACATGAGTGTGCACAAAAATCACTGTACACGTACATGAGTGTGCACAAAAATCACTGTACACTAACATGAGTGTGCACAAAAATCACTGTACACGTACATGAGTGTGCACAAAAATCACTGTACACTAACATGAGTGTGCACAAAAACCACTATACACTAACATGAGTGTGCACAAAAATCACTGTACACTAATATGAGTGTGCAAAAAAATCACTGTACACTAACATGAGTGTGCACAAAAATCACTGTACACTAACATGAGTGTGCACAAAAATCACTGTACACGTACATGAGTGCACAAAAATCACTGTACACTAACATGAGTGTGCACAAAAACCACTATACTCTAACATGAGTGTGCACAAAAATCACTGTACACTAACATGAGTGTGCACAAAAATCTGTACACGTACATGAGTGTGCACAAAAATCACTGTACACTAACATGAGTGTCCACAAAAATCACTGTACACTAACATAAGTGTGCACAAAAATCACTATACACTAACATAAGTGTGCACAAAAATCACTGTACACTAACATGAGTGTGCACAAAAATCACTGTACACGTACATGAGTGTGCACAAAAATCACTGTACACTAACATGAGTGTGCACAAAAATAACGTTACACTAACATGAGTGTGCACAAAAATCACTGTACACTAACATGAGTGTGCACAAAAATCACTGTACACTAACATGAGTGTGCGCAAAAATCACTGTACACGTACATGAGTGTGCACAAAAATCACTGTACACGTACATGAGTGTGCACAAAAATCACTGTACACTAACATGAGTGTGCACAAAAATCACTGTCCACGTAGATGAGTGTGCACAAAAATCACTGTACACTAACATGAGTGTGCACAAAAATCACTGTACACTAACATGAGTGAGCACAATAATCACTGTACACGTACATGAGTGTGCACAAAAATCACTGTACACTAACATGAGTGTGCACAAAAATCACTGTACAGGTAGATGAGTGTGCACAAAAATCACTGTACACGTACATGAGTGTGCACAAAAATCACTGTACACTAACATGAGTGTGCACAAAAATCACTGTACACATAGACGAGTGTGCACAAAAATCACTGTACACGTACATGAGTGTGCACAAAAATCACTGTACACTAACATGAGTGTGCACAAAAATCACTGTACACTAACAAGAGTGTGCACAAAAATCACTGTACACTAACATGAGTGTGCACAAAAATCACTCCACACTAACATGAGTGTGCACAAAAATCACTGTACACTAACATGAGTGTGCACAAAAATCACTGTACACTAACATAAGAGTGTGCGCAAAAATCAATGTACACGTACATGAGTGTGCACAAAAATCACTGTACACGTATATGAGTGTGCACAAAAATCACTGTACACTAACATGTGTGCACAAAAATCACTGTCCACGTAGATGAGTGTGCACAAAAATCACTGTACACTAACATGAGTGTGCACAAAAATCACTGTACACTAACATGAGTGAGCACAAAAATCACTGTACACGTACATGAGTGTGCACAAAAATCACTGTACACTAACATGAGTGTGCACAAAAATCACTGTACACGTAGATGAGTGTGCACAAAAATCACTGTACACTAACATGAGTGTGCACAAAAATCACTGTACACTAACATGAGTGAGCACAAAAATCACTGTACACGTACATGAGTGTGCACAAAAATCACTGTACACTAACATGAGTGTGCACAAAAATCACTGTACAGGTAGATGAGTGTGCACAAAAATCACTGTACACGTACATGAGTGTGCACAAAAATCACTGTACACTAACATGAGTGTGCACAAAAATCACTGTACACATAGACGAGTGTGCACAAAAATCACTGTACACGTACATGAGTGTGCACAAAAATCACTGTACACTAACATGAGTGTCCACAAAAATCACTGTACACTAACAAGAGTGTGCACAAAAATCACTGTACACTAACATGAGTGTGCACAAAAATCACTCCACACTAACATGAGTGTGCACAAAAATCACTGTACACTAACATGAGTGTGCACAAAAATCACTGTACACTAACATAAGAGTGTGCGCAAAAATCAATGTACACGTACATGAGTGTGCACAAAAATCACTGTACACGTATATGAGTGTGCACAAAAATCACTGTACACTAACATGTGTGCACAAAAATCACTGTCCACGTAGATGAGTGTGCACAAAAATCACTGTACACTAACATGAGTGTGCACAAAAATCACTGTACACTAACATGAGTGAGCACAAAAATCACTGTACACGTACATGAGTGTGCACAAAAATCACTGTACACTAACATGAGTGTGCACAAAAATCACTGTACACGTAGATGAGTGTGCACAAAAATCACTGTAAAGTACATGAGTGTGCACAAAAATCACTGTACACTAACATGAGTGTGCACAAAAATCACTGTACACTAATATGAGTGTGCAAAAAAATCACTGTACACTAACATGAGTGTGCACAAAAATCACTGTACACTAACATGAGTGTGCACAAAAATCACTGTACACGTACATGAGTGCACAAAAATCACTGTACACTAACATGAGTGTGCACAAAAACCACTATACTCTAACATGAGTGTGCACAAAAATCACTGTACACTAACATGAGTGTGCACAAAAATCTGTACACGTACATGAGTGTGCACAAAAATCACTGTACACTAACATGAGTGTCCACAAAAATCACTGTACACTAAGATAAGTGTGCACAAAAATCACTATACACTAACATAAGTGTGCACAAAAATCACTGTACACTAACATGAGTGTGCACAAAAATCACTGTACACGTACATGAGTGTGCACAAAAATCACTGTACACTAACATGAGTGTGCACAAAAATAACGTTACACTAACATGAGTGTGCACAAAAATCACTGTACACTAACATGAGTGTGCACAAAAATCACTGTACACTAACATGAGTGTGCGCAAAAATCACTGTACACGTACATGAGTGTGCACAAAAATCACTGTACACGTACATGAGTGTGCACAAAAATCACTGTACACTAACATGAGTGTGCACAAAAATCACTGTCCACGTAGATGAGTGTGCACAAAAATCACTGTACACTAACATGAGTGTGCACAAAAATCACTGTACACTAACATGAGTGAGCACAAAAATCACTGTACACGTACATGAGTGTGCACAAAAATCACTGTACACTAACATGAGTGTGCACAAAAATCACTGTACAGGTAGATGAGTGTGCACAAAAATCACTGTACACGTACATGAGTGTGCACAAAAATCACTGTACACTAACATGAGTGTGCACAAAAATCACTGTACACATAGACGAGTGTGCACAAAAATCACTGTACACGTACATGAGTGTGCACAAAAATCACTGTACACTAACATGAGTGTGCACAAAAATCACTGTACACTAACAAGAGTGTGCACAAAAATCACTGTACACTAACATGAGTGTGCACAAAAATCACTCCACACTAACATGAGTGTGCACAAAAATCACTGTACACTAACATGAGTGTGCACAAAAATCACTGTACACTAACATAAGAGTGTGCGCAAAAATCAATGTACACGTACATGAGTGTGCACAAAAATCACTGTACACGTATATGAGTGTGCACAAAAATCACTGTACACTAACATGTGTGCACAAAAATCACTGTCCACGTAGATGAGTGTGCACAAAAATCACTGTACACTAACATGAGTGTGCACAAAAATCACTGTACACTAACATGAGTGAGCACAAAAATCACTGTACACGTACATGAGTGTGCACAAAAATCACTGTACACTAACATGAGTGTGCACAAAAATCACTGTACACGTAGATGAGTGTGCACAAAAATCACTGTAAAGTACATGAGTGTGCACAAAAATCACTGTACACTAACATGAGTGTGCACAAAAATCACTGTACACTAATATGAGTGTGCAAAAAAATCACTGTACACTAACATGAGTGTGCACAAAAATCACTGTACACTAACATGAGTGTGCACAAAAATCACTGTACACGTACATGAGTGCACAAAAATCACTGTACACTAACATGAGTGTGCACAAAAACCACTATACTCTAACATGAGTGTGCACAAAAATCACTGTACACTAACATGAGTGTGCACAAAAATCTGTACACGTACATGAGTGTGCACAAAAATCACTGTACACTAACATGAGTGTCCACAAAAATCACTGTACACTAAGATAAGTGTGCACAAAAATCACTATACACTAACATAAGTGTGCACAAAAATCACTGTACACTAACATGAGTGTGCACAAAAATCACTGTACACGTACATGAGTGTGCACAAAAATCACTGTACACTAACATGAGTGTGCACAAAAATAACGTTACACTAACATGAGTGTGCACAAAAATCACTGTACACTAACATGAGTGTGCACAAAAATCACTGTACACTAACATGAGTGTGCGCAAAAATCACTGTACACGTACATGAGTGTGCACAAAAATCACTGTACACGTACATGAGTGTGCACAAAAATCACTGTACACTAACATGAGTGTGCACAAAAATCACTGTCCACGTAGATGAGTGTGCACAAAAATCACTGTACACTAACATGAGTGTCCACAAAAATCACTGTACACTAACATGAGTGAGCACAAAAATCACTGTACACGTACATGAGTGTGCAGAAAAATCACTGTACACTAACATGAGTGTGCACAAAAATCACTGTACAGGTAGATGAGTGTGCACAAAAATCACTGTACACGTACATGAGTGTGCACAAAAATCACTGTACACTAACATGAGTGTGCACAAAAATCACTGTACACATAGACGAGTGTGCACAAAAATCACTGTACACGTACATGAGTGTGCACAAAAATCACTGTACACTAACATGAGTGTGCACAAAAATCACTGTACACTAACAAGAGTGTGCACAAAAATCACTGTACACTAACATGAGTGTGCACAAAAATCACTCCACACTAACATGAGTGTGCACAAAAATCACTGTACACTAACATGAGTGTGCACAAAAATCACTGTACACTAACATAAGAGTGTGCGCAAAAATCAATGTACACGTACATGAGTGTGCACAAAAATCACTGTACACGTATATGAGTGTGCACAAAAATCACTGTACACTAACATGTGTGCACAAAAATCACTGTCCACGTAGATGAGTGTGCACAAAAATCACTGTACACTAACATGAGTGTGCACAAAAATCACTGTACACTAACATGAGTGAGCACAAAAATCACTGTACACGTACATGAGTGTGCACAAAAATCACTGTACACTAACATGAGTGTGCACAAAAATCACTGTACACGTAGATGAGTGTGCACAAAAATCACTGTAAAGTACATGAGTGTGCACAAAAATCACTGTACACTAACATGAGTGTGCACAAAAATCACTGTACACGTAGATGAGTGCGCACAAAAATCACTGTACACGTACATGAGTGTGCACAAAAGTCACTGTACACTAACATGAGTGTGCACAAAAACCACTGTACACTAACAAGAGTGTGCACAAAAATCACTGTACACTAACATGAGTGTGCACAAAAATCACTGAACACGTACATGAGTGTGCACAAAAATCACTGTACACTAACATGAGTGTGCACAAAAATCACTGTACACTAACATGAGTGTGCACAAAAATCACTGTACACGTACATGAGTGTGCACAAAAATCACTGCACACTAACATGAGTGTACAAAAAAATCACTGTACACGTACACGAGTGTGCACAAAAATCACTGTACACGTACATGAGTGTGCACAAAAATCACTGTACACTAACATGAGTGTGCAAAAAAATCACTGTACACTAACATAAGTGTGCACAAACATCACTGTACACTAACATGGGTGTGCACAAAAATCACTGTACACGTACATGAGTGTGCACAAAAATCACTGCACACTAACATGAGTGTACAAAAAAATCACTGTACACGTACACGAGTATGCACAAAAATCACTGTACACTAACATGAGTGTCCACAAAAATCACTGTACACTAACATGAGTGTGGAAAAAAATCACTGTACACTAACATGAGTGTGCACAAACATCACTGTACACTAACATGGGTGTGCACAAAAATCACTGTACACGTACATGAGTGTGCACAAAAAACACTGTACACTAACATGAGTGTGCACAAAAATCACTGTACACGTAAATGAGTGTGCACAAAAATGACTGTACACGTACATGAGTGTGCTAAAAAAATCACTGTACACTAACATGAGTGTGCACAAAAATCACTGTACACGTACATGAGTGTGCACAAAAATCACTGTACACTAACATGAGTGTGCACAAAAATCACTGTACACTAACATGAGTGTGCACAAAAACCACTATACACTAACATGAGTGTGCATAAAAATCACTGTACACTAATATGAGTGTGCACAAAAATCACTGTACACTAACATGAGTGTGCTCAAAAATCACTGTACACGTACATGAGTGTGCACAAAAATCACTGTACACTAACATGAGTGTCCACAAAAATCACTGTACAGAAACATAAGTGTGCACAAAAATCACTATACACTAACATAAGTGTGCACAAAAATCACTGTACACTAACATGAGTGTGCACAAAAATCACTGTACACTAAGATGAGTGTGCACAAAAATCACTGTACACTAACATGAGTGTGCACAAAAATCACTGTACACTAACATGAGTGTGCACAAAAATCACTGTACATAACATGAGTGTGCGCAAAAATCACTGTACACGTACATGAGTGTGCACAAAATCACTGTACACGTACATGAGTGTGCACAAAAATCACTGTACACGTACATGAGTGTGAACAAAAATCACTGTACACTAAGATGACTGTGCACAAAAATCACTGTACACTAACAAGAGTGCACAAAAATCACTGTACACTAACATGAGAGTGCACAAAAATCACTGTACACGTACATGAGTGTGCACAAAAATCACTGTACACTAACATGAGTGTGCACAAAAATCACTGTACACTAACATGAGTGTGCACAAAAATCACTGTACACGTACATGAGTGTGCACAAAAATCACTGTACACTAACATGAGTGTGCAAAAAAATCACTGTACACGTACACGAGTGTGCACAAAAATCACTGTACACGTACATGAGTGTGCACAAAAATCACTGTACACTAACATGAGTGTGTACAAAAATCACTGTACACTAACATGAGTCTGCACAAACATCACTGTACACTAACATGGGTGTGCACAAAAATCACTGTACACGTACATGAGTGTGCACAAAAAACACTGTACAATAACATGAGTGTCCACAAAAATCACTGTACACGTACATGAGTGCGCACAAAAATCTCTGTACACTAACATGAGTGTGCACAAAAATCACTGTACACTAACACGAGTGTGGAAAAATCACTGTACACTAACATGAGTGTGCATAAAAATCACTGTACACTAACATGAGTGTGCACAAAAATCACTGTACACTAACATGAGTGTGCGCAAAAATCACTGTACACGTACATGAGTGTTCACAAAAATCACTGTACACGTACATGAGTGTGCACAAAAATCACTGTACACTAACATGAGTGTGCAAAAAAATCACTGTCCACGTAGATGAGTGTGCACAAAAATCACTGTACACTAACATGAGTGTGCAAAAAAATAACTGTACACGTACACGAGTGTGCACAAAAATCACTGTACACGTACATGAGTGTGCACAAAAATCACTGTACACTAACATGAGTGTGTACAAAAATCACTGTACACTAACATGAGTGTGCACAAACATCACTGTACACTAACATGGGTGTGCACAAAAATCACTGTACACGTACATGAGTGTGCACAAAAAACACTGTACACTAACATGAGTGTGCACAAAAATCACTGTCCACGTAGATGAGTGTGCGCAAAAATCACTGTACACGTACATGAGTGTTCACAAAAATCACTGTACACGTACATGAGTGTGCACAAAAATCACTGTACACTAACATGAGTGTGCACAAAAATCACTGTCCACGTAGATGAGTGTGCACAAAAATCACTGTACACTAACATGAGTGTGCACAAAAATCACTGTAAACTAACATGAGTGTGCACAAAAATCACTGTACACTAACATGAGTGTGCAAAAAAATCACTGTACACTAACATGAGTGTGCACAAAAATCACTGTACACGTACATGAGTGTGCACAAAAAACACTGTACACTAACATGAGTGTGCACAAAAATCACTGTACACGTAAATGAGTGTGCACAAAAATGACTGTACACGTACATGAGTGTGCTAAAAAAATCACTGTACACTAACGTGAGTGTGCACAAAAATCACTGTACACTAACATGAGTGTGCAGAAAAATCACTGTACACTAACATGAGTGTGCAAAAAAATCACTGTACACGTACATGAGTGTGCAGAAAAATCACTGTACACGTACATGAGTGTGCACAAAAATCACTGTACACTAAAAAGAGTGTTCACAAAAATCACTGTACACTAACATGAGTGTGCACAAAAATCACTGTACACTAAGATGAGTGTGCACAAAAATCACTGTACACTAACATGAGTGTGCACAAAAATCACTGTACACGTACATGAGTGTGCACAAAAATCACTGTACGCTAACATGAGTGTGCACAAAAATCACTGTACACGTACATGAGTGTGCACAAAAATCACTGTACACGTACATGAGTGTGAACAAAAATCACTGTACACGTACATGAGTGTGCACAAAAATGACTGTACACGTACATGAGTGTGCACAAAAATCACTGTACACGTACATGAGTGCGCACAAAAATCACTGTACACTAACATGAGTGTGCACAAAAATCACTGTACACGTACATGAGTGTGCACAAAAATCACTGTACACTAACATGAGTGTGCACAAAAATCACTGTACACGTACATGAGTGTGCACAAAAATCACTGTACACTAACATGAGTGTGCTCAAAATCACTGTACACGTGCATGAGTGTGCACAAAAATCACTGAACACGTACATGTGTGTGCACAAAAATCACTGTACACTAACATGAGTGTGCACAAAAATCACTGTACACTAACATGAGTGTGCACAAAAATCACTGTACACGTAGATGAGTGTGCACAAAAATCACTGTACACTAACATGTGTGCACAAAAATCACTGTACACTAACATGAGTGTGCACAAAAATCACTGTACACGTACATGAGTGTGCACAAATATCACTGTACACTAATATGAGTGTGCACAAAAATCACTGTAGACGTAGATGAGTGTGCACAAAAATGACTGTACACGTACATGAGTGTGCAAAAAAATCACTGTACACGTACATGAGTGTGCACAAAAATCACTGTACAGAAAAAAAAGAGTGTGCAGAAAAATCACTGTACACTAACATGAGTGTGCACAAAAATCACTGTACACTAACATGAGTGTGCACAAAAATCACTGTACACTAACATGTGTGTGCACAAAAATGACTGTACACGTACATGAGTGTGCACAAAAATCACTGTACACTAACATGAGTGTGCACAAAAATCACTGTACACTAACATGAATGTGCACAAAAATCACTGTACACGTACATGAGTGTGCACAAAAATCACTGTACACGTACATGAGTGTGCACAAAAATCACTGTACACTAACATGAGTGTGCACAAAAATCACTGTACACGTACATGAGTGTGCACAAAAATCACTGTACACTAACATGACTGTGCACAAAAATCACTGTACACGTACATGAGTGTGCAAAAAAATCACTGTACACTAACATGAGTGTGCACAAAAATCACTGTACACTAACATGAGTGTGCAAAAAAATCACTGTACACTAACATGAGTGTGCGCAAAAAATCACTGTACACGTACATGAGTGTGCACAAAAATCACTGTACACGTACATGAGTGTGCACAAAAATCACTGTACACTAACATGAGTGTGCACAAAAATAACTCTCCACGTAGATGAGTGTGCACAAAAATCACGGTACACTAACATGCGTGTGCACAAAAATCACTGTACACTAACAAGAGTGAGCACAAAAATCACTGTACACGTACATGAGTGTGCACAAAAATAACTGTACACTAACATGAGTGTGCACAAAAATCACTGTACACGTAGATGAGTGTGCACAAAAATCACTGTACACGTACATGAGTGTGCACAAAAATCACTGTACACGTACATTAGTGTGCACAAAAATCACTGTACACGTACATGAGTGTGCACAAAAATCACTGTACACGTACATGAGTGTGCACAAAAATCACTGTACACTAACATGAGTGTGCACAAAAATCACTGTACACTAACATGAGTGTGCACAAAAATCACTCTACACATACATGAGTGTGCACAAAAATCACTGTACACTAACATGAGTGTGCAAAAAAATCACTGTACACGTACATGAGTGTGCAAAAAAATCACTGTACACGTACATGAGTGTGCACAAAAATCACTGTACACTAACATGAGTGTGCACAAAAATCACTGTACAGGTACATGAGTGTGCACAAAAATCACTGTACACTAACATGAGTGTGCACAAAAATCACTGTACACTAACATGAGTGTGCACAAAAATCACTGTACACTAACATGAGTGTGCACAAAAATCACTGTACACTAACATGAGTGTGCGCAAAAATCACTGTACACGTACATAAGTGTGCAAAAAAATCACTGTACACATACATGAGTGTGCAAAAAAATCACTGTACACTAACATGAGTGTGCACAAAAATCACTGTCCACGTAGATGAGTGTGCACAAAAATCACTGTACACTAACATGAGTGTGCACAAAAATCACTGTACACTAACATGAGTGTGCACAAAAATCACTGTACACGTACATGAGTGTGCACAAAAATCACTGTACACTAACATGAGTGTGCACAAAAATCACTGTACACGTAGATGAGTGTGCACAAAAATCACTGTACACGTACATGAGTGTGCACAAAAATCACTGTACACTAACATGAGTGTGCACAAAAATCACTGTACACGTAGATGAGTGTGCACAAAAATCACTGTACACGTACATGAGTGTGCACAAAAATCACTGTACACTAACATGAGTGTGCACAAAAATCACTGTACACAAACAAGAGTGTGCACAAAAATCACTGTACACTAACATGAGTGTGCACAAAAATCACTGTACACGTACATGAGTGTGCACAAAAACCACTGTACACTAACATGAGTGTGCACAAAAATCACTGTACACTAACATGAGTGTGCACAAAAATCACTGTACACGTACATGAGTGTGCACAAAAATCACTGTACACTAACATGAGTGTGCAAAAAAATCACTGTACACGTACACGAGTGTGCACAAAAATCACTGTACACGTACATGAGTGTGCACAAAAATCACTGTACACTAACATAAGTGTGCACAAAAATCACTGTACACTAACATGAGTGTGCACAAAAATCACTGTACACTAACATGAGTGTGCACAAAAATAACTGTACACGTACATGAGTGTGCACAAAAAACACTGTACACTAAAATGAGTGTGCACAAAAATCACTGTACACGTAAATGAGTGTGCACAAAAATGACTGCACACGTACATGAGTGTGCTAAAAAAATCACTGTACACTAACATGAGTGTGCACAAAAATCACTGTTCACTAACATGAGTGTGCACAAAAATCACTGTACACTAACATGAGTGTGCAAAAAAATCACTGTACACGTACATGAGTGTGCAAAAAAATCACTGTACACTAACATGACTGTGCACAAAAATCACTGTACATGCAGATGAGTGTGCACAAAAATCACTGTACACTAACATGAGTATCCACAAAAATCACTGTACACTAACATGAGTGTGCACAAAAATCACTGTACAGGTACATGAGTGTGCACAAAAATCACTGTACACTAACATGAGTGTGGACAAAAATCACTGTACACTAAGATGAGTGTGCACAAAAATCACTGTACACTAACATGAGTGTGCACAAAAATCACTGTACAGGTACATGAGTGTGCACAAAAATCACTGTACACGTACATGAGTGCGCACAAAAATCACTGTACACTAACATGAGTGTGCACAAAAATCACTGTACACGTACATGAGTGTGCACAAAAATCACTGTACACTAACATGAGTGTGCACAAAAATCACTGTACACGTACATGAGTGTGCACAAAAATCACTGTACACTAACATGAGTGTGCTCAAAAATAACTGTACACGTACATGAGTGTGCACAAAAATCACTGTACACGTACATGTGTGAACACAAAAATCACTGTATACTAACATGAGTGTGCACAAAAATCACTGTCCACATAGATGAGTGTGCACAAAAAACACTGTACACGTAGATGAGTGTGCACAAAAATCACTGTACACTAACATGTGTGCACAAAAATCACTGTACACTAACATGAGTGTGCACAAAAATCACTGTACACGTACATGAGTGTGCACAAAAATCACTGTACACTAACATGAGTGTGCACAAAAATCACTGTACACGTAGATGAGTGTGCACAAAAATGACTGTACACGTACATGAGTGTGCACAAAAATCACTGTACACGTACATGAGTGTGCACAAAAATCACTGTACACGCACATGAGTGTGCACAAAAATCACTGTACACATACATGAGTGTGCACAAAAATCACTGTACACTAAAAAGAGTGTGCAGAAAAATCACTGTACACTAACATGAGTGTGCACAAAAATCACTGTACACTAACATGAGTGTGCACAAAAATCACTGTACACTAATATGAGTGTGCACAAAAATCACTGTACACTAACATGAGTGTGCACAAAAATCACTGTACACGTACATGAGTGTGCACAAAAATTACTGTAGACTAACATGAGTGTCCACAAAAATCACTGTACACTAACATAAGTGTGCACAAAAATCACTATACACTAACATAAGTGTGCACAAAAATCACTGTACACTAACATGAGTGTGCACAAAAATCACTGTACACTAACATGAGTGTGCAAAAAATCACTGTACACTAACATGAGTGTGCACAAAAATCACTGTACACGTACATGAGTGTGCACAAAAATTACTGTAGACTAACATGAGTGTCCACAAAAATCACTGTACACTAACATAAGTGTGCACAAAAATCACTATACACTAACATAAGTGTGCACAAAAATCACTGTACACTAACATGAGTGTGCACAAAAATCACTGTACACTAACATGAGTGTGCAAAAAATCACTGTACACTAACATGAGTGTGCACAAAAATCACTATACACTAACATAAGTGTGCACAAAAATCACTGTACACGTACATGAGTGTGCACAAAAATCACTGTACACTAACATGAGTGTGCAAAAAATCACTGTACACTAACATGAGTGTGCACAAAAATAACTGTACACTAACATGAGTGTGCGCAAAAATCACTGTACACGTACATGAGTGTGCACAAAATCACTGTACACGTACATGAGTGTGCACAAAAATCACTGTACACTAACATGAGTGTGCACAAAAATTACTGTCCACGTAGATGAGTGTGCACAAAAATCACTGTACACTAACATGAGTGTGCACAAAAATCACTGTACACTAACATGAGTGAGCACAAAAATCACTGTACACGTACATGAGTGTGCACAAAAATCACTGTACACTAACATGAGTGTGCACAAAAATCACTGTACACTAACATGAGTGTGCAAAAAAATCACTGTACACTAACATGAGTGTGCACAAAAATCACTGTACACGTAATGAGTGTGCACAAAAAACACTGTACACTAACATGAGTGTGCACAAAAATCACTGTACACTAACATGAGTGTGCCCAAAAATCACTGTACACTAACATGAGTGTGCACAAATATCACTGTACACGTACATGAGTGTGCACAAAAAACACTGTACACTAACATGAGTGTGCAACAAAATCACTGTACACGTACATGAGTGTGCACAAAAATGAGTTTACACGTACATGAGTGTGCTCAAAAATCACTGTACACTAACATGAGTGTGCACAAAAATCACTGTACACTAACATGAGTATGCACAAAAATCACTGTACACTAACATGAGTGTGCAAAAAAATCACTATACACGTACATGTGTGCACAAAAATCACTGTACACGTACATGATCTTGCAACAAAATGACTCTACACGTACATGAGTGTGCAGAAAAATCACTGTACACGTACATGAGTGTGCACAAAAATCACTGTACACGCACACGAGTGTGCACAAAAATCACTGTACACGTACATGAGTGTGCACAAAAATCACTGTACACGTACATGAGTGTGCACAAAAATCACTGTACACTAAAAAGAGTGTGAACAAAAATCACTGTACACTAACATGAGTGTGTACAAAAATCACTGTACACTAACATGAGTGTGCACAAAAATGACTGTACACGTACATGAGTGTGCACAAAAATCACTGTACGCTAACATGAGTGTCCACAAAAATCACTCTACACGTACATGAGTGTGCACAAAAATCACTAAACACGTACATGAGTGTGCACAAAAATCACTGTACACTAACATGAGTGTGCACAAAAACGACTGTACACGTACATGAGTGTGCACAAAAATCACTGTACACGTACATGAGTGCGGACAAAAATCTCTGTACACTAACATGAGTGTGCACAAAAATCACTGTACACTAACATGAGTGTGGAAAAATCACTGTACACTAACATGAGTGTGAAAAAATCACTGTACACTAACATGAGTGTGCACAAAAATCACTGTACACTAACATGAGTGTGCGCAAAAATCACTGTACACGTACATGAGTGTTCACAAAAATCACTGTACACGTACATGAGTGTGCACAAAAATCACTGTACACTAACATGAGTGTGCAAAAAAATCACTGTCCACGTAGATGAGTGTGCACAAAAATCACTGTACACTAACATGAGTGTGCACAAAAATCACTGTACACTAACATGAGTGTGCACAAAAATCACTGTACACGTACATGAGTGTGCACAAAAATGACTTTACACGTACATAAGTGTGCTCAAAAATCACTGTACACTAACATGAGTGTGCACAAAAATCACTGTACACTAACATGAGTGTGCACAAAAATCACTGTACACTAACATGAGTGTGCAAAAAAATCACTATACACGTACATGTGTGCACAAAAATCACTGTACACGTACATGATCTTGCAACAAAATGACTCTACACGTACATGAGTGTGCAGAAAAATCACTGTACACGTACATGAGTGTGCACAAAAATCACTGTACACGCACACGAGTGTGCACAAAAATCACTGTACACGTACATGAGTGTGAACAAAAATCACTGTACACGTACATGAGTGTGCACAAAAATCACTGTACACTAAAAAGAGTGTGAACAAAAATCACTGTACACTAACATGAGTGTGTACAAAAATCACTGTACACTAACATGAGTGTGCACAAAAATCACTGTACACTAACATGAGTGTGCACAAAAATCACTGTACACGTACATGAGTGTGCACAAAAATCACCGTACACGTACATGAGTGTGCACAAAAATCACTAAACACGTACATGAGTGTGCAAAAAAATCACTGTACACTAACATGAGTGTGCACAAAAACGAC
The DNA here is from genome assembly GCA_963693305.1 of Meandrina meandrites. Lineage (NCBI taxonomy): Eukaryota > Metazoa > Cnidaria > Anthozoa > Scleractinia > Meandrinidae > Meandrina > Meandrina meandrites. The sequence goes on from OY855916.1 coordinate 539,439, forward strand.
TGTACACGTACATGAGTGTGCACAAAAATCACTGTACACGTACATGAGTGTGCACAAAAATCTCTGTACACTAACATGAGTGTGCACAAAAATCACTGTACACTAACATGAGTGTGGAAAAATCACTGTACACTAACACGAGTGTGCACAAAAATCACTGTACACTAACATGAGTGTGCACAAAAATCACTGTACACTAACATGAGTGTGCGCAAAAATAACTGTACACGTACATGAGTGTTCACAAAAATCACTGTACACGTACATAAGTGTGCACAAAAATCACTGTACACTAACATGAGTGTGCACAAAAATCACTGTCCACGTAGATGAGTGTGCACAAAAATCACTGTACACTAACATGAGTGTGCACAAAAATCACTGTACACTAACATGAGTGTGCACAAAAATCACTGTACACTAACATGAGTGTCCACAAAAATCACTGTACACTAACATAAGAGTGTGCGCAAAAATCACTGTACACGTACATGAGTGTGCACAAAAATCACTGTACACGTACATGAGTGTGCACAAAAATCACTGTACACTAACATCAGTGTGCACAAAAATCACTGTCCACGTAGATGAGTGTGCACAAAAATCACTGTACACTAACATGAGTGTGCACAAAAATCACTGTAAACTAACATGAGTGTGCACAAAAATCACTGTACACTAACATGAGTGTGCACAAAAACGACTGTACACGTACATGAGTGTGCACAAAAATCACTGTACACGTACATGAGTGTGCACAAAAATCTCTGTACACTAACATGAGTGTGCACAAAAATCACTGTACACTAACATGAGTGTGGAAAAATCACTGTACACTAACATGAGTGTGCACAAAAATCACTGTACACTAACATGAGTGTGCACAAAAATCACTGTACACTAACATGAGTGTGCGCAAAAATCACTGTACACGTACATGAGTGTTCACAAAAATCACTGTACACGTACATGAGTGTGCACAAAAATCACTGTACACTAACATGAGTGTGCAGAAAAATCACTGTCCACGTAGATGAGTGTGCACAAAAATCACTGCACACTAACATGAGTGTGCACAAAAATCACTGTAAACTAACATGAGTGTGCACAAAAATCACTGTACACTAACATGAGTGTGCACAAAAATCACTGTACACTAACATAAGAGTGTGCGCAAAAATCACTGTACACGTACATGAGTGTGCACAAAAATCACTGTACACGTACATGAGTGTGCACAAAAATCACTGTACACTAACATGAGTGTGCACAAAAATCACTGTCCACGTAGATGAGTGTGCACAAAATTCACTGTACACTTACATGAGTGTGCACAAAAATCACTGTAAACTAACATGAGTGTGCACAAAAATCACTGTACACTAACATGAGTGTGCACAAAAATCACTGTACACGTACATGAGTGTGCACAAAAAACACTGTACACTAACATGAGTGTGCACAAAAATCACTGTACACGTAAATGAGTGTGCACAAAAATGACTGTACACGTACATGAGTGTGCTAAAAAAATCACTGTACACTAACATGAGTGTGCACAAAAATCACTGTACACTAACATGAGTGTGCACAAAAATCACTGTACACTAACATGAGTGTGCAAAAAAATCACTGTACACGTACATAAGTGTGCAGAAAAATCACTGTACACGTACATGAGTGTGCACAAAAATCACTGTACACTAAAAAGAGTGTTCACAAAAATCACTGTACACTAACATGAGTGTGCACAAAAATCACTGTACACTAACATGAGTGTGCACAAAAATCACTGTACACGTACATGAGTGTGCACAAAAATCACTGTACGCTAACATGAGTGTGCACAAAAATCACTGTACACGTACATGAGTGTGCAGAAAAATCACTGTACACGTACATGAGTGTGAACAAAAATCACTGTACACTAACATGAGTGTGCACAAAAATGACTGTACACGTACATGAGTGTGCACAAAAATCACTGTACACGTACATGAGTGCGCACAAAAATCACTGTACACTAACATGAGTGTGCACAAAAATCACTGTACACGTACATGAGTGTGCACAAAAATCACTGTAAACTAACATGAGTGTGCACAAAAATCACTGTACACGTACATGAGTGTGCACAAAAATCACTGTACACTAACATGAGTGTGCTCAAAATCACTGTACACGTGCATGAGTGTGCACAAAAATCACTGTACACGTACATGTGTGTGCACAAAAATCACTGTACACTAACATGAGTGTGCACAAAAATCACTGTACACTAACATGAGTGTGCACAAAAATCACTGTACACGTAGATGAGTGTGCACAAAAATCACTGTACACTAACGTGTGCACAAAAATCACTGTACACTAACATGAGTGTGCACAAAAATCACTGTACAAGTACATGAGTGTGCACAAATATCACTGTACACTAACATGAGTGTGCACAAAAATCACTGTACACGTAGATGAGTGTGCACAAAAATGACTGTACACGTACATGAGTGTGCAAAAAAATCACTGTACACGTACATGAGTGTGCACAAAAATCACTGTACACAAAAAAAAGAGTGTGCAGAAAAATCACTGTACACTAACATGAGTGTGCACAAAAATCACTGTACACTAACATGAGTGTGCACAAAAATCACTGTACACTAACATGTGTGTGCACAAAAATGACTGTACACGTACATGAGTGTGCACAAAAATCACTGTACACTAACATGAGTGTGCACAAAAATCACTGTACACTAACATGAATGTGCACAAAAATCACTGTACACGTACATGAGTGTGCACAAAAATCACTGTACACGTACATGAGTGTGCACAAAAATCACTGTACACTAACATGAGTGTGCACAAAAATCACTGTACACGTACATGAGTGTGCACAAAAATCACTGTACACTAACATGAGTGTGCACAAAAATCACTGTACACGTACATGAGTGTGCAAAAAAATCACTGTACACTAACATGAGTGTGCACAAAAATCACTGTACACTAACATGAGTGTGCAAAAAAATCACTGTACACTAACATGAGTGTGCGCAAAAAATCACTGGACACGTACATGAGTGTGCACAAAAATCACTGTACACGTACATGAGTGTGCAAAAAAATCACTGTACACTAACATGAGTGTGCACAAAAATAACTCTCCACGTAGATGAGTTTGGACAAAAATCACGGTACACTAACATGCGTGTGCACAAAAATCACTGTACACAAACAAGAGTGAGCACAAAAATCACTGTACACGTATATGAGTGTGCACAAAAATAACTGTACACTAACATGAGTGTGCACAAAAATCACTGTACACGTAGATGAGTGTGCACAAAAATCACTGTACACGTACATTAGTGTGCACAAAAATCACTGTACACGTACATGAGTGTGCACAAAAATCACTGTACACGTACATGAGTGTGCACAAAAATCACTGTACACTAACATGAGTGTGCACAAAAATCACTGTACACTAACATGAGTGTGCACAAAAATCACTCTACACATACATGAGTGTGCACAAAAATCACTGTACACTAACATGAGTGTGCAAAAAAATCACTGTACACGTACATGAGTGTGCACAAAAATCACTGTACACGTACATGAGTGTGCACAAAAATCACTGTACAATAACATGAGTGTGCACAAAAATCACTGTACAGGTACATGAGTGTGCACAAAAATCACTGTACACTAACATGAGTGTGCACAAAAATCACTGTACACTAACATGAGTGTGCATAAAAATCACTGTACACTAACATGAGTGTGAACAAAAATCACTGTACACTAACATGAGTGTGCGCAAAAATCACTGTACACGTACATAAGTGTGCACAAAAAACACTGTACACTAAAATGAGTGTGCACAAAAATCACTGTACACGTAAATGAGTGTGCACAAAAATGACTGTACACGTACATGAGTGTGTTAAAAAAATCACTGTACACTAACATGAGTGTGCACAAAAATCACTGTACACTAACATGAGTGTGCACAAAAATCACTGTACACTAACATGAGTGTGCACAAAAATCACTGTACACTAACATGAGTGTGCACAAAAATCACTGTACACTAACATGAGTGTGCAAAAAAATCACTGTACACGTACATGAGTGTGCACAAAAATCACTGTACACTAACATGAGTGTGCACAAAAATCACTGTACACTAACATGAGTGTGCACAAAAATCACTGTACACTAACATGAGTGTGCACAAAAATCACTGTACAGGTACATGAGTGTGCACAAAAATCACTGTACACGTACATGAGTGCGCACAAAAATCACTGTACACTAACATGAGTGTGCACAAAAATCACTGTACACGTACATGAGTGTGCACAAAAATCACTGTACACTAACATGAGTGTGCACAAAAATCACTGTACACGTACATGAGTGTGCACAAAAATCACTGTACACTAACATGAGTGTGCTCAAAAATAACTGTACACGTACATGAGTGTGCACAAAAATCACTGTACACGTACATGTGTGTGCACAAAAATCACTGTACACTAACATGAGTGTGCACAAAAATCACTGTCCACGTAGATGAGTGTGCACAAAAATCACTGTACACGTAGATGAGTGTGCACAAAAATCACTGTACACTAACATGAGTGTGCACAAAAATCACTGTACACTAACATGAATGTGCACAAAAATCACTGTACACGTACATGAGTGTGCAAAAAAATCACTGTACACGTACATGAGGGTGCACAAAAATCACTGTACACTAACATGAGTGTGCACAAAAATCACTGTACACGTAGATGAGTGTGCACAAAAATCACTGTACACGTACATGAGTGTCCACAAAAATCACTGTACACGTACATGAGTGTGCACAAAAATCACTGTACACGCACATGAGTGTGCACAAAAATCACTGTACACATACATGAGTGTGCACAAAAATCACTGTACACTAAAAAGAGTGTGCAGAAAAATCACTGTACACTAACATGAGTGTGCAAAAAAATCACTGTACACTAACATGAGTGTGCACAAAAATCACTGTACACTAACATGTGTGTGCACAAAAATGACTGTACACGTACATGAGTGTGCACAAAAATCACTGTACACTAACATGAGTGTGCACAAAAATCACTGTACACTAACATGAATGTGCACAAAAATCACTGTACACGTACATGAGTGTGCACAAAAATCACTGTACACGAACATGAGTGTGCACAAAAATCACTGTACACTAACATGAGTGTGCAGAAAAATCACTGTACACGTACATGAGTGTGCACAAAAATCACTGTACACTAACATGAGTGTGCACAAAAATCACTGTACACGTACATGAGTGTCCACAAAAATCACTGTACACTAACATGAGTGTGCACAAAAATCACTGTACACGTACATGAGTGTGCACAAAAATCACTGTACACGCACATGAGTGTGCACAAAAATCACTGTACACATACATGAGTGTGCACAAAAATCACTGTACACTAAAAAGAGTGTGCAGAAAAATCACTGTACACTAACATGAGTGTGCACAAAAATCACTGTACACTAACATGAGTGTGCAAAAAAATCACTGTACACTAAGATGAGTGTGCACAAAAATCACTGTACACTAACATGAGTGTGCACAAAAATCATTGTACACGTACATGAGTGTGCACAAAAATGACTGTACACGTACATGAGTGTGCACAAAAATCACTGTACACGTACATGAGTGTGCAAAAAAATCACTGTACACGCACATGAGTGTGCACAAAAATCACTGTACACATACATGAGTGTGCACAAAAATCACTGTACACTAAAAAGAGTGTGCAGAAAAATCACTGTACACTAACATGAGTGTGCACAAAAATCACTGTACACTAACATGAGTGTGCACAAAAATCACTGTACACTAACATGTGTGTGCACAAAAATAACTGTACACGTACATGAGTGTGCACAAAAATCACTGTACACTAACATGAGTGTGCACAAAAATCACTGTACACTAACATGAATGTGCACAAAAATCACTGTACACGTACATGAGTGTGCACAAAAATCACTGTACACGTACATGAGTGTGCACAAAAATCACTGTACACTAACATGAGTGTGCACAAAAATCACTGTACACGTAGATGAGTGTGCACAAAAATGACTGTACACGTACATGAGTGTGCACAAAAATCACTGTACACGTACATGAGTGTGCACAAAAATCACTGTACACGCACATGAGTGTGCACAAAAATCACTGTACACATACATGAGTGTGCACAAAAATCACTGTACACTAAAAAGATGGTGCAGAAAAATCACTGTACACTAACATGAGTGTGCACAAAAATCACTGTACACTAACATGAGTGTGCACAAAAATCACTGTACACTAACATGTGTGTGCACAAAAATGACTGTACACGTACATGAGTGTGCACAAAAATCACTGTACACGAACATGAGTGTGCACAAAAATCACTGTACACTAACATGAGTGTGCACAAAAATCACTGTACACGTACATGAGTGTGCACAAAAATCACTGTACACTAACATGAGTGTGCACAAAAATCACTGTACACGTACATGAGTGTGCACAAAAATCACTGTACACTAACATGAGTGTGCACAAAAATCACTGTACACGTACATGAGTGTGCAAAAAAATCACTGTACACTAACATGAGTGTGCACAAAAATCACCGTACACTAACATGAGTGTGCAAAAAAATCACTGTACACTAACATGAGTGTGCGCAAAAAATCACTGTACACGTACAGGAGTGTGCAAAAAAATCACTGTACACGTACATGAGTGTGCACAAAAATCACTGTACACTAACATGAGTGTGCACAAAAATAACTCTCCACGAAGATGAGTGTGCACAAAAATAACGGTACACTAACATGAGTGTGCACAAAAATCACTGTACACTAACATGAGTGTGCACAAAAATCACTGTACACATACATGAGTGTGCACAAAAATCACTGTACACGTACATGAGTGTGCAAAAAAATCACTGTACACGTACATGAGTGTGCACAAAAATCACTGTACACGTACATGAGTGTGCAAAAAAATCACTGTACACTACCATGAGTGTGCACAAAAATCACTGTACACTAACATGAGTGTGCACAAAAATCACTGTACACAAACATGAGTGTGCACAAATATCACTGTACACATACATGAGTGTGCACAAAAAACACTGTACACTAACATGAGTGTGCACAAAAATAACTGTACACTAACATGAGTGTGCACAAAAATCACTGTACACTAACATGAGTGTGCACAAAAATCACTGTACACTAACATGAGTGTGCAAAAAAATCACTATACACGTACATGAGTGTGCACAAAAATCACTGTACACGTACATGAGTGTGCAACAAAATGACTCTACACGTACATGAGTGTGCAGAAAAATCACTGTACACGTACATGAGTGTGCACAAAGATCACTGTACACGCACACGAGTGTCCACAAAAATCACTGTACACGTACATGAGTGTGCACAAAAATCACTGTACACGTACATGAGTGTGCACAAAAATCACTGTACACTAAAAAGGATGTGCACAAAAATCACTGTACACTAACATGAGTGTGTACAAAAATCACTGTACACTAACATGAGTGTTCACAAAAATCACTGTACACTAACATGAGTGTGCACAAAAATGACTTTACACGTACATGAGTGTGCACAAAAATCACTGTACGCTAACATGAGTGTGCACAAAAATCACTGTACACGTACATGAGTGTGCACAAAAATCACTAAACACGTACATGAGTGTGCACAAAAATCACTGTACACCAACATGAGTGTGCACAAAAACGACTGTACACGTACATGAGTGTGCACAAAAATCACTGTACACGTACATGAGTGCGCACAAAAATCTCTGTACACTAACATGAGTGTGCACAAAAATCACTGTACACGTACATGAGTGTGCACAGAAATCACTGTACACTAACATGAGTGTGCACAAAAATCACTGTACACTAACATGTGTGTGCACAAAAATCACTGTACACTAACATGAGTGTGCGCAAAAATCACTGTACACGTACATGAGTGTGCACAAAAATCACTGTACACATACATGAGTGTGCAAAAAAACCACTATACACTAACATGAGTGTGCACAAAAATCACTGTACACTAACCTGAGTGTTCATAAAAATCACTGTACACTAACATGAGTGTCCACAAAAATCACTGTACACTAACATGAGTGTGCACAAAAATCACTGTACACTAACATGAGTGTGCACAAAAATCACTGTACACTAACATGAGTGTGCACAAAAATCACGGTACACGTACATGAGTGTGCACAAAAATCACTGTACACGTACATGTGTGCACAAAAATCACTGTACACTAACATGAGTGTGCACAAAATGACTCTACACGTACAGGAGTGTGCACAAACATCACTGTACACGTACATGAGTGTGCACAAAAATCACTGTACACGCACACGAGTGTGCACAAAAATCACTGTACACGTACATGAGTGTGCAAAAAAATCACTGTACACGTACATGAGTGTGCACAAAAATCACTGTACACTAAAAAGAGTGTGCACAAAAATCACTGTACACTAACATGAGTGTTTACAAAAATCACTGTACACTAACATGAGTGTGCACAAAAATCACTGTACACTAACATGAGTGTGCACAAAAATGACTGTACACGTACACCAGTGTGCACAAAAAGCACTGTATGCTAACATGAGTGTGCACAAAAATCACTGTACACGTACATGAGTGTGCACAAAAATCACTAAACACGTACATGAGTGTGCAAAAAAATCACTGTACACTAACATGAGTGTGCACAAAAACGACTGTACACGTACATGAGTGTGCACAAAAATCACTGTACACGTACATGAGTGCGCACAAAAATCTCTGTACACTAACATGAGTGTGCACAAAAATCACTGTACACTAACTTGAGTGTGCACAAAAATCACTGTACACTAACATGAGTGTGCGCAAAAATCACTGTACATGTACATGAGTGTGCACAAAAATCACTGTACACTAACATGAGTGTGCACAAAAATCACTGTACACTAACACGAGTGTAAACAAAAATCACTGTACACGTAGATGAGTGTACACAAAAATCACTGTACACTAACATGAGTGTGCACAAAAATCACTGTACACTAACATGAGTGTGCACAAAAATCACTGTACACGTACACGAGTGTGCACAAAAATCACTGTACACTAACATGAGTGTGCACAAAAATCACTGTACACTAACATGAGTGTGCACAAAAATCACTGTACACGTACATGAGTGTGCACAAAAATCACTGTACACTAACATGAGTGTGCACAAAAATCACTGTATACTAACATGAGTGTGCACAAAAATCACTGTACACGTACATGAGTGTGCACAAAAATCACTGTACACTAACATGAGTGTACACAAAAATCACTGTACACGTACATGAGTGTGCACAAAAATCACTGTACACGTACATGAGTGTGCACAAAAATCACTGTACACTAACATGAGTGTGCACAAAAATCACTGTACACTAACATGAGTGTGCAAAAAAATCACTGTACAAAAACATGAGTGTGCACAAAAATCACTGTACACGTACATGAGTGTGCAGAAAAAACACTGTACACTAACATGAGTGTGCACAAAAATCACTGTACACGTACATGAGTGTGCACAAAAATCACTGTACACGTACATGAGTGTGCAGAAAAATCACTGTACACGCACATGAGTGTGCACAAAGATCACTGTCCACGCACATGAGTGTGCAGAAAAATGACAGTACACTAACATAAGTGTGCACAAAAATGACTGTACACGTACATGAGTGTGCACAAAAATCACTGTACATGCACATGAGTGTGCACAAAAATCACTGTACACGTACATGAGTGTGCACAAAAATCACTGTACACTAACATGAGTGTGCACAAAAATCACTGTACACGTACACGAGTGTGCACAAAAATCACTGTACACTAACATGAGTGTGCACAAAAATCACTGTACACGTACATGAGTGTGCAAAAAATCACTGTACACTAACATGAGTGTGCAACAAAATCACTGTACACTAACATGAGTGTGCACAAAAATCACTGTACACTAACATGAGTGTGCACAAAAATCACTGTACACTAACATGAGCGTGCAAAAAAATCACTGTACACAAACATGAGTGTGCACAAAAATCACTGTACACGTACATGAGTGTGCAGAAAAAACACTGTACACTAACATGAGTGTGCACAAAAATCACTGTACACGTACATGAGTGTGCACAAAAATGACTGTACACGTACATGAGTGTGCAGAAAAATCACTGTACACGCACATGAGTGTGCACAAAGATCACTGTACACGCACATGAGTGTGCAGAAAAATGACAGTACACTAACATGAGTGTGCACAAAAATGACTGTACACGTACATGAGTGTGCACAAAAATCACTGTACATGCACATGAGTGTGCACAAAAATGACTGTACCCTAACATGAGTGTGCACAAAATTGACTGTACACGTACATGAGTGTGCACAAAAATCACTGAACATGCACATGAGTGTGCACAAAAATCACTGTACACTAACATGAGTGTGCACAAATATCACTGTACACGCACATGAGTGTGCACAAAAATCACTGTACACGCACATGAGTGTGCACAAAAATCACTGTACATGCAGGAGTGTCCACCAAAATGACTGTACACGCACATGAGTTTGCACAAAAATGACTGTACACGCACGTGAGTTTGAAAAAAAAGATCTGTACACGTACAGGAGTGTGCAAAAAAAACTGAACTGTACACGCAGATGAGTGTGCAACAAAATGACTGTCCAGGTACGGGTGTGCACAAAAATGACTGTAGAGGCACATGAGTGTGGAAGCAAAATAACTGTACACGTACAAGTGTGCAAAAAAATGACTGCATACGGACAAATGTGCACAAAACTGACTATACACGTACATAAGTGTCCACAAAATTCAATGTACACGCACATGTGTGTGCACAAAAATGACTGTACACACACATCAGTCTGCACAAAAATGACTACACGCACAAATCTGCACAAAAATGACTATACACGCAAATGAATGTGCACCAAACTAACTGTTTACGAACATGTGTGCACAAAAATGACTGTACACACACATGAGTGTGTAGCAAACTGACAGAACACGCATGAGTGTGAAAAAAATGACTGTACATGCAGATGAGTGTGCACAAAAATGACTGTACAGGCAAATGAGTGTGAACAAAAATGACTCAACACGCACGAGTGTGCACAAACACGATGGTACAGGCACACGAGTGTGAAAAATATGACTATACACACATGCATGTGCAACAAAATGACTGTACACGCAAATGAGTGTGCACAAAAAGGACTGTACACGAACATGAGTGTCAACAAAAATGACTCTACACGCACATGAGTGTGCACAAAAATGACTGTACACGCACATGACTGTAAAAAAAATGACTGTACACGCATGAGTGTGCACCAACATGACTGTACACCCACATGAGAGTGAAAAAAAATGACTGTAGACGCACATGAGTGTGAACCAAAATCACTGTACACGCACATGAGTGTGAACCAAAATGACTTTAGACGCACATGAGTGTGAACCAAAATGACTTTAGACGCACATGACTGTGAACCACAATGACTGTAGACGCACATGAGTGTGAACCAAAATGACTGTAGACGCACATGAGTGTCAACACAAATGACTTTAGAAGCACATGAGTGTGAACCACAATGACTGTACACGCACATGAGTGTGAACCAAAATGACTGTAGACGCACATGAGTGTCAACCAAAATGACTGTAGACGCACATGAGTGTCAATCAAAATGACTGTAGGTGCACATGAAGGTGAACCAAAATGACTGTACACGCACAGGAGTGTCAATCCAAAATGACTGTAGACGCACATAGGTGTGAACCAAAATGACTGTAGACGCACATGAGTGTGAACCAAAATGACTGTAGACGCACATGAGTATGAACCAAAATGACTGTACACGCACATGAGTGTGAACGAAAATGACTGTTCACGCACATGACTGTGAACCAAAATGACTGTACACGAACATCAGTGTTAACCAAAATGACTGTACACGTACATGAGTGTGAACCAAAATGACTGTAGACGCACACGAGTGTGAACCAAAATAACTGTAGGGGCACATGAGTGTGAGCCATAATGACTGCACACGAACATCAGTGTGAACCAAAATGACTGTAAACGCACATGAGTGTGAATCAAAATGACTGTTCACGCACATGAGTGTCAACTAAAATGACTGTACACGCACATGAGTGTGAACCAAAATGACTGTAGACGAACACGAATTTGAACCAAAATGACTGTAGACGCACATGAGTGTGAACCAAAATGACTGTAGACGCACATGAGTGTGAACCAAAATGACTGTACACGCACATGAGTGTGAACCAAAATGACTGGACACGTACATGAGTGTGAACCACAATGACTGTAAAAGCACATGAGTGTGAACCAAAATGACTGCAGACGCACATGAGTTTGAACCAAAATGATTGTAGACGAACAAAAGTGTGAACAAAAATGACTGTCGACGCACACGAGTGTGAAGGAAAATGACTGTAGACGCACATGAGTGTGAACCAAAATGACTGTAGACGAACAAGTGTGTGAACAAAAATGACTGTAGACCCGCATGAGTGTGAACCAAAATGACTGTAGACGCACATGAGTGTGAACCAAAATGACTGTAGACGCACATGAGTGTGAACCAAAATGACTGTAGACGGACATGAGTGTGAACCAAAATGACTGTAGACGCACATGAGTGTGAACGAAAATGACTGTGGACGCACATGAGTGTGAACAAATATGACTGTAGACGCACATAGATGTGAACCAAAATGAATGTACACCCACATGAGTGTGAACCAAAATGACTGTAGACACACATGAGTGTGAACCAAAATGACTGTAAACGCATACGAGTGTGAATCAAAATGACTGTAGACGCACATGTGTGAACCAAAATGACTGTACACACACGAGTGTGAACCAAAATAACTGTAGAAGCATGAGTGTCAACCAAAATGACTGTACAGGCACATGAGTGTGAATCAAAATGACTGTTCACGCACATGAATGAGAATCAAAATGACTGTACACGAACATCAGTGTGAACCAAAATGACTGTACACGCACATGTGTGAACCAAAATGACTGTACACACACATGAGTGTGAACCAAAATGACTGTAGACGCACATGAGTGTGAACCAAAATGACTGTAAACGTACATGAGTGTGAACCAAAATGACTGTAGACGGACATGAGTGTGAACCAAAATGACTGTAGACGCACATGAGTGTGAACGAAAATGACTGTGGACGCACATGAGTGTGAACAAATATGACTGTAGACGCACATAGGTGTGAACCAAAATGAATGTACACGCACATGAGCGTGAACCAAAATGACTGTAGACGCACATGAGTGTGAACTAAAATGACTGTAGACCCACAGGAGTGTGAACCAAAATGACTGTAGGTGCACATGAGTGTGAACTGAAATGACTGTACACGCACACGAGTGTGCAACAAAATGACTGCAGACGCACATGAGTGTGAACCAAGATGACTGTAGGCGCACATGAGTGTGAACTGAAATGACTGTACACGCACACGAGTGTGCAACAAAATGACTGCAGATGCACATGAGTGTCAACCAAAATGACTGTAGGTGCACACGAGTGTGAACCGAAATGACTGTAGACACACATGAGTGTGAACTAAAATGACTGTAGACCCACAGGAGTGTGAACCAAAATGACTGTAGACGCACATGAGTGTGAACTAAAATGACTGTAGACCCACAGGAGTGTGAACCAAAATGACTGTAGATGCACATGAATGTGAACCACAATGACTGTAGATACAAATGAGTGTGAATCAAAATGACTGTAGACGCACATGAGTGTGAACCAAAATAACTGTACACGCACATGAGTGTGAACCAAAATGACTGTAGACGCACACGAGTGTGAATCAAAATGACTGTATACGCACAAAGGTGTGAAACAAAATGACTGTAGACGCACATGAGTGTGAATCAAAATGACTGTAGACGCACATGAGTGTGAACCAAAATAACTGTAAACGCACATGAGTGTAAACCACAATGACTGTAGACACACATGAGTGTGAATCAAAATGACTGTAGAGGCACATGAGTGTGAATCAAAATGACTGTAGAGGCACACGAGTGTGAACCAAAATAACTGTAAACACACGAGTGTAAACCACAATGACTGTAGACGCACATAAGTGTGAACCAAAATGACTGTAGAGGCAAACGAGTGTGAACCAAAATGACTATAGACGCACATGAATTTGAACCAAAATGACTGTAGGCGCACACTAGTTTGAACCAAAATGACTGTAAAGCACATAAGTGTGAACCAAAATGACTGTAGACGCATACGAGTGGGAACCAAAATGACTGTAGACACACGAGTGTATACCAAAACGCAAAATGACTATAGAAGCACAAAAGTGTGAACCGAAATGACCCTAGACGCACACGAGGGCAAACCAAAATGACTGTACACGCACATGAGTGTGAACCAAAAGGCCTGTACACGCATATGAGTGTGCACAAAAATGACTCTAGACGCACATGAGTGTGCACGAAAATGACTGTAGACGAACATGAGTGTGAACTAAAATGACTGTAGACGCACGAGAGTGAACCAAAATGACTGTAGACGCACATGAGTGTGAACCAAAATGACTGTAGACGCATACGAGTGTGAATCAAAATGACTGTAGACGCACATGTGTGAACCAAAATGACTGTACACACACGAGTGTTAACCAAAATAACTGTAGAAGCATGAGTGTCAACCAAAATGACTGTACAGGCACATGAGTGTGAATCAAAATGACTGTTCACGCACATGAATGAGAATCAAAATGACTGTACACGAACATCAGTGTGAACCAAAATGACTGTACACGCACATGTGTGAACCAAAATGACTGTACACACACATGAGTGTGAACCAAAATGACTGTAGAAGCATGAGTGTCAACTAAAATGACTGTACACGCACATGAGTGTGAACCAAAATGACTGTTCACGCACATCAGTGTGAACCAAAATGACTGTACACGAACATCAGTGTGAACCAAAATGACTGTACACGCACATGAGTGTGAACCAAAAGGACTGTAGACGCACACGAGTGTGAACAAAAATGACTGTAGAGGCACATGAGTGTGAACCAAAATGACTGTACACGCACATGAGTGTGAACCAAAATGACTGTAGACGCACACGAGTTTGAAGCAAAATGACTGTAGATGAACATCAGTGTGAACCAAAATGACTGTAGACGCATACGAGTGTGAACAAAAATGACTGTAGACACACACGAGTGGATACCAAAATGGCTGTAGAGGCACATGAGTGTGAACCAAAATGACTGTAGACGCACATGAGTGTGAACCAAAATGACTGTAGACGCATACGAGTTTGAACCAAAATGACTGTAGATGCACATGACTGTGAACCAAAATGACTGTACACACACATGAGTGTGAACCAAAATGACTGCTCACGCACATGAGTGTGAACCAAAATGACTGTACAAGAACATCAGTCGGAACCAAAATGACTGTACACGAACATCAGTGTGAACCAAAATGACTGTACACGCATATGAGTGTGAACCAAAATGACTGTTCACACACATGAGTGTGAACCAAAATCACTGTACACGAACATCAGTGTGAACCAAAATGACTGTACACGCACATGTGTGAACCAAAATGACTGTAGACGCACATGAGTGTGAACCAAAATGACTCTACACGCATACTAGTGTGAACCGAAATGACTGTAAACGTACACGAGTGGATACCAAAATGACTGTAGACGCACACGAGTGTGAACCAAAATGACTGTAGACACACATTAGTGTGAACAAAAATGACTGTAGACGCATACGAGTGTGAACCAAAATGACTGTAGACACACATGAGTGTGAACCAAAATGACTGTACACACACGAGTGTGAACCAAAATGACTGTAGACACACGAGTGTCAACCAAAATAACTGTACACGCACATGAGTGTGAACCAAAATGACTGTTCACGCACATGAGGGTGAACCAAAATGACTGTACACGAACATCAATGTGAACCAAAATGACTGTAGACGCATACGAGTGTGAACAAAAATGACTGTAGACGCACACGAGTGGATACCAAAATGGCTGTAGACGCACACGAGTGTGAACCAAAAGGACTGTAGACGCACACGAGTGGGGAGCAAAATCACTGTAGACGCACATGAGTGTGAACCAAAATGACTGTACACGAACATCACTGTGAACCAAAATGACTGTAGACGCACACGAGTTTGAACCAAAATGACTGTAGATGCACATCAGTGTGAACCAAAATGACTGTAGACGCATACGAGTGTGAACAAAAATGACTGTAGACGCACACGAGTGGATACCAAAATGACTGTAGACGCACATGAGTGTGAACCAAAAGGACTGTAGACGCACACGAGTGGGGAGAAAAATGACTGTAGACGCACATGAGGGTGAACAAAAATGACTGTAGACGCACATGAGTGTGAACCAAATTGACTGTACATGCACGACTGTGAACAAAAATGACTGTAGACGCACATGAGTGTGAACCAAAATGACTGTACACGCACATGAGTGTGAACCAAAATGACTGTAGAAGCATGAGTGTCAACTAAAATGACTGTACACGCACATGAGTGTGAACCAAAATGACTGTTCACGCACATCAGTGTGAACCAAAATGACTGTACACGCACATGTGTGAACCAAAATGACTGTAGACGCACATGAGTGTGAACCAAAATGACTCTACACGCATACTAGTGTGAACCGAAATGACTGTAAACGTACACGAGTGGATACCAAAATGACTGTAGACGCACACGAGTGTGAACCAAAATGACTGTAGACACACATTAGTGTGAACAAAAATGACTGTAGACGCATACGAGTGTGAACCAAAATGACTGTAGACACACATGAGTGTGAACCAAAATGACTGTACACACACGAGTGTGAACCAAAATGACTGTAGACACACGAGTGTCAACCAAAATAACTGTACACGCACATGAGTGTGAACCAAAATGACTGTTCACGCACATGAGGGTGAACCAAAATGACTGTACACGAACATCAATGTGAACCAAAATGACTGTAGACGCATACGAGTGTGAACAAAAATGACTGTAGACGCACACGAGTGGATACCAAAATGGCTGTAGACGCACACGAGTGTGAACCAAAAGGACTGTAGACGCACACGAGTGGGGAGCAAAATCACTGTAGACGCACATGAGTGTGAACCAAAATGACTGTACACGAACATCACTGTGAACCAAAATGACTGTAGACGCACACGAGTTTGAACCAAAATGACTGTAGATGCACATCAGTGTGAACCAAAATGACTGTAGACGCATACGAGTGTGAACAAAAATGACTGTAGACGCACACGAGTGGATACCAAAATGACTGTAGACGCACATGAGTGTGAACCAAAAGGACTGTAGACGCACACGAGTGGGGAGAAAAATGACTGTAGACGCACATGAGGGTGAACAAAAATGACTGTAGACGCACATGAGTGTGAACCAAATTGACTGTACATGCACGACTGTGAACAAAAATGACTGTAGACGCACATGAGTGTGAACCAAAATGACTGTACACGCACATGACTGTGAACCAAAATGACTGTAGACGCACACGAGTTTGAACCAAAATGACTGTAGACGCAGATGACTGTGAACCAAAATGACTGTACACACACATGAGTGTGAACCAAAAATGACTGTAGACGCACGAGTGTCAACCAAAATGACTGTACACGTACATGAGTGTGAACCAAAATGACTGTTCACGCACATGAGTGTGAACCAAAATGACTTTACACGCATATGAGTGTGAACCAAAATGACTGTTCACGCACATGAGTATGAACCAAAATGACTGTACACGAACATCAGTGTGAACCAAAATGACTGTACACGCACATGAGTGTGAACCAAAATGACTGTAGACGCACACGAGTGTGAACCAAAATAACTCTAGGCGCACATGAGTGTGCACCTAAATGACAGTAGACGCACATGAGTGAACCAAAATGACTGTAAACGCACATAAGTGTGAAGAAAATGACTTTAGACGCATACGAGTGGGAACCAAAATGACTGTAGACGCACACGAGGGTGAACCAAAATGACCGTACAAGCACACGAGTATGAATCAAATTGACTGTACACGCACGAGTGTGAACAAAAATCACTGTAGACGCACATGAGTGTGAACCAAAAGTACTGTACACGCACATGAGTGTGAATCAAAATGACTGTAGACGCACACGAGATTTAACCAAAATGACTGTAGACGCACATGAGTGTCAACCAAAATGATCGTAGATGCACATGAGTCTGAACAAAAATGACTGTTCACTCACATGAGTGTGAACCAAAATGACTGTACACGAACATCAGTGTGAACCAAAATGACTGTACACGTACACGAGTGTGAACCAAAATGACTGTAGACGCACACGAGTGTGAACCAAAATAAATGTAGGCGCACATGAGTGTGTACCAAAATGACTGTAGACGCACATGAGTGAACCAAAATGACTGTACACGCATATGAGTGGGGAGCAAAATGACTGTAGACGCACATGAGTGTGAACCAAAATGACTGTACACGCACATGACTGTGAACCAAAATGACTGTAGACGTACACGAGTTTGAACCAAAATGACTGTAGATGAACATCAGTGTGAACCAAAATGACTGTAGACGCATACGAGTGTGAACAAAAATGACTGTAGACGCACACGAGTGGATACCAAAATGGCTGTAGACGCACACGAGTGTGAACCAAAATGACTGTAGGCGCACATGAGAGTGAACCAAAATGACTGTAGACGCATATGAGTTTGAACCAAAATGACTGTAGACGCACATGATTGTGAACCAAAATGACTGTACACACACATGAGTGTGAACCAAAAATGACTGTAGACGCATGAGTGTCAACCAAAATGACTGTACACGCACATGAGTGTGAACCAAAATGACTGCTCACGCACATGAGTGTGAACAAAAATGACTGTACACACACACGAGTGTGAACCAAAATGACTGTAGACGCATGAGTGTCAGCCAAAATGACTGTACACGAACATGAGTGTAAACCAAAATGAGTGTTCACGCACATGAGTATGAACCAAAATGACTGTACACGAACATCAATGTGAACCAAAATGACTGTACACGCACATGAGTGTTAACCAAAATGACTGTAGACGCACATGAGGGTGAACCAAAATGACTGAACACACACATGAGTGTGAACCAAAATGACTGTAGAGGAATGAGTGTCAACCAAAATGACTGTACACGCACATGAGTGTGAACGAAAATGACTGTTCACGCACATGAGTGTGAACCAACATGACTGTACACGAACATCACTGTGAAAAAAAATGACAGTACATGCACATGAGTGTGAACCACAATGACTGTAGACGCGCACGAGTGTGAACCAAAATAACTGTAGGCGCAAATGAGTGTCCACCAAAATGACTGTAGACGCACATGAGTGAACCAAAATGACTGTACACACACATGAGTGTGAGCCAAAATGGCTGTAAGACTCACACGAGTGGGAACCAAAATGACTGTAGACGCACACAAGGGTGAACCAAAATGACTGTACAAGCACACGAGTGTGAACCAAATTGACTGTACACGCACAAGTGTGAACAAAAATGACTGTAGACGCACATGAGTGTGAACCAAAATGACTGTACACGCACATGACTGTGAACCAAAATGACTGTAGACGCACACGAGTTTGAACCAAAATGACTATAGACGCACACGAGTGTGAACCAAAATGACTGTACACGCACACGACTGTGAACCAAAATGACTGTAGACGCACACGAGTTTGAACCGAAATGACTGTAGACGCACAAGAGTGTGAACCAAAATGACTGTAGACGGATACGAGTGTGAACCAAAATGACTATAGACACACACGAGTGGATACCAAAATGACTGTAGACGCACACGAGTGTGAACCAAAATGACTCTAGACGCACATGAGTGTGAACCAAAATGACTGTAGACGCATACGAGTGTGAACCAAAATGACTGTAGACGCACATGAGTGTGAACCAAAATGACTGTACACACACATGAGTGTGAACCAAAATGACTGTAGACGCACATGAGTGTCAACCAAAATGACTGTACACACACATGAGTGTGAACCAAAATGACTGTAGACGCATGAGTGTCAACAAAAAGGACTGTACACGCACATGAGTGTGAACCAAAATGACTCTTCACGCACATGAGTGTGAACCAAAATGACTGTACACGAACATCAGTGTGAACCAAAATGACTGTACACGCACATGAGTGTGAACCAAAATGACTGTAGACGCACACGAGTGTGAACCAAAATAACTGTAGGCGCACATGAGTGTGCATGAAAATGACTGTAGACGCAAATGAGTGAACCAAATTGCCTGTACACGCACATGAGTGTGAACCAAAATGACTGTAGACGCATACGAGGGTAAACCAAAATGACTGTAGACGCAAACGAGGGTGAACCAAAATGACTGTACAAGCACATGAGTGTGAACAAAATTGACTGTACACGCACAAGTTTGAACAAAAATGACTGTAGACGCACACGAGTGTGAACCAAAACGACTGTACACGCAAATGAGTGTGAACCAAAATGACTGCACACGCACACAAGTTTGAACTAAAGTGACTGTAGACGCACATGAGTGTGACTGTGACGGTAGACGCATGCGAATGTGAACCAAAATGACTGTAGACGCACACGAGTGTAAACCAAAATGACTGTAGACGCACATGAGTGTGAACCAAAATGACTGTACACGCACATGACTGTGAACCAAAATGACTGTAGACGCACACGAGTTTGAACCAAAATGACTGTAGACGCACACGAGTGTGAACCAAAATGACTGTACACGCACACGACTGTGAACCAAAATGACTGTAGACGCACACGAGTTTGAACCGAAATGACTGTAGACGCACAAGAGTGTGAACCAAAATGACTGTAGACGGATACGAGTGTGAACCAAAATGACTATAGACACACACGAGTGGATACCAAAATGACTGTAGACGCACACGAGTGTGAACCAAAATGACTCTAGACGCACATGAGTGTGAACCAAAATGACTGTAGACGCATACGAGTGTGAACCAAAATGACTGTAGACGCACATGAGTGTGAACCAAAATGACTGTACACACACATGAGTGTGAACCAAAATGACTGTAGACGCACATGAGTGTCAACCAAAATGACTGTACACACACATGAGTGTGAACCAAAATGACTGTAGACGCATGAGTGTCAACAAAAAGGACTGTACACGCACATGAGTGTGAACCAAAATGACTCTTCACGCACATGAGTGTGAACCAAAATGACTGTACACGAACATTAGTGTGAACCAAAATGACTGTACACGCACATGAGTGTGAACCAAAATGACTGTAGACGCACACGAGTGTGAACCAAAATAACTGTAGGCGCACATGAGTGTGCATGAAAATGACTGTAGACGCAAATGAGTGAACCAAATTGCCTGTAGACGCACATGAGTGTGAACCAAAATGACTGTAGACGCATACGAGGGTGAACCAAAATGACTGTAGACGCAAACGAGGGTGAACCAAAATGACTGTACAAGCACATGAGTGTGAACAAAATTGACTGTACACGCACAAGTGTGAACAAAAATGACTGTAGACGCACACGAGTGTGAACCAAAACGACTGTACACGCAAATGAGTGTGAACCAAAATGACTGCACACGCACACAAGTTTGAACTAAAGTGACTGTAGACGCACATGAGTTATACTGTGACGGTAGACGCATGCGAATGTGAACCAAAATGACTGTAGACGCACACGAGTGTAAACCAAAATGACTGTACACGCACATGAGTGTAAAACAAAATGACTGTAGACGCACATGAGTGTTAACCAAAATGACTGTAGACGCAAACGAGTGTGAGCCAAAATGACTGTAGACGCACACGAGTGTGAACCAAAATAACTGTAAACGCACACAAGTGTGAACCAAAATAACTGTTCACGCACATGAGTGTGAACCAAAATGACTGTAGACGCACACGAGTGTCAACCAAAATGACTGTAGACGCACATGAGTGTCAACCAAAATAACTGTAGACGCACACAAGTGTGAACCAAAATGACTGTTCACGCACATGAGTGTGAACCAAAATGACTGTTCACGCACATGAGTGTCAACCAAAATGACTGTACACGCACATGAGTGTGAACCAAAATGACTCTAGACGAACACGAATGTAAACCAAAATGACTGTAGATGCACACGAGTGTGAGCCAAAATGACTCTACACGCACATGAGTGTGAACCAAAATGACTGTAGACACACATGAGGGTGAACCAAAATGACTGTAGACGCCCATGAGTGTCCACCTAAATGACTGTAGACGCATATGAGTGTGCACCAAAATGACTGTACACGCACATGAGTGTGAACGAAAATGACTGTACACGCACATGAGTGTGAACCAAAACGACTGTAGACGCGCATGAGTGTCCACCTAAATGACTGTAGACACATATGAGTGTGCACCAAAATGACTGTACACGCACATGAGTGTGAACCAAAATGACTGTAGACGCACATGAGTGTGAACCAAAATGACTGTACACACACATGAGTGTGAACCAAAATGACTGTAGACGCGCACGAGTGTCCACCTAAATGACTGTAGACACATATGAGTGTGCACCAAAATGACTGTACACGCACATGAGTGTGAACCAAAATGACTGTAGACGCACATGAGTGTGAACCAAAATGACTGTACACACACATGAGTGTGAACCAAAATGACTGTAGACGCATCAGTGTCAACAAAAAGGACTGTACACGCACATGAGTGTGAACCAAAATGACTCTTCACGCACATGAGTGTGAACCAAAATGACTGTACACGAACATCAGTGTGAACCAAAATGACTGTACACGCACATGAGTGTGAACCAAAATGACTGTAGACGCACACGAGTGTGAACCAAAATAACTGTAGGCGCACATGAGTGTGCATGAAAATGACTGTAGACGCAAATGAGTGAACCAAATTGCCTGTAGACGCACATGAGTGTGAACCAAAATGACTGTAGACGCATACGAGGGTGAACCAAAATGACTGTAGACGCAAACGAGGGTGAACCAAAATGACTGTACAAGCACATGAGTGTGAACAAAATTGACTGTACACGCACAAGTGTGAACAAAAATGACTGTAGACGCACACGAGTGTGAACCAAAACGACTGTACACGCAAATGAGTGTGAACCAAAATGACTGCACACGCACACAAGTTTGAACTAAAGTGACTGTAGACGCACATGAGTGTGACTGTGACGGTAGACGCATGCGAATGTGAACCAAAATGACTGTAGACGCACACGAGTGTAAACCAAAATGACTGTACACGCACATGAGTGTGAAACAAAATGACTGTAGACGCACATGAGTGTTAACCAAAATGACTGTAGACGCACACGAGTGTGAACCAAAATAACTGTAGGCGCACATGAGTGTGCACCAAAATGACTGTAGACGCACATGAGTGAACCAAATTGCCTGTAGACGCACATGAGTGTGAACCAAAATGACTGTAGACGCATACGAGGGTGAACCAAAATGACTGTAGACGCAAACGAGGGTGAACCAAAATCACTGTACAAGCACATGAGTGTGAACAAAATTGACTGTACATGCACAAGTGTGAACAAAAACGACTGTAGACGCACACGAGTGTGAACCAAAACGACTGTACACGCACATGAGTGTGAACCAAAATGACTGCACACGCACACAAGTTTGAACTAAAATGACTGTAGACGCACATGAGTGTGACTGTGACTGTAAACGCATGCGAATGTGAACCAAAATGAAAGTAGAGACACACGAGTGGATACCAAAATGACTGTAGACGCACATGAGTGTGAACCAAAATGACTGTAGAAACACAGAAGGGTGAACCAAAATGACTGTAGACGCACACGAGTGCGAACCAAAATGACTGTACATGCACATGAGTGTGAACCAAAAGGACTGTACACGCACATGAGTGTGCACAAAAATGACTCTAGACGCACACGAGTGTGAACCAAAATGACTGAAGACGCACATGAGTGTGAACCAAAATGACTGAAGACGCACACGAGTGTGACCCAAAATGACTGAAGACGCACATGAGTGTGAACCAAAATGACTGTAGACGCACATGAACTCGTGTGAACCAAAATGACTGTAGACGCACACGAGTTTTAACCAAAATGACTATAGAAGCACACGAATGTAAACCAAAATGACTGTAGACGCACACGAGAGTGAACCAAAATCACTGTACACGCACACGAGTGTGAACCAAAATGACTGTAGACGCACATGAGTGTGAAATAAAATGACTGTAGACGCACATGAGTGTGAAATAAAATGACTGTAGACGCACATGAGTGTGCACAAAAATGACTGTAGACGCACATGAGTGTGAACCAAAATGACTGTAGACACACATGAGTATGAACCAAAATGACTGTAGACGCACATGAGTGTGAACCAAAATGACTTTAGACGCACACGAGTGTGAACCAAAATGACTGTACACGCACATGAGTGTGCACAAAAATGACTGTAGACGCACATGAGTGTGAAACAAAATGACTGTAGACGCACATGAGTGTTAACCAAAATGACTTTAGACGCGCACGAGTGTGAACCAAAATGACTGTACACGCACATCAGTGTCAACCAAAATGACTGTAGACGCACACGAGTGTGAACCAAAATGACTGTACACGCACATGAGTGTGAAACAAAATGACTGTAGACGCACATGAGTGTTAACCAAAATGACTGTAGACGCACACGAGTGTGAACCAAAATGACTGTAGACGCACATGAGTGTGAGCCAAAATGACTGTAGACGCACACGAGTGTGAACCAAAATAACTGTAGACGCACACAAGTGTGAACCAAAATGACTGTTCACGCACATGAGTGTGAACCAAAATGACTGTACACGCACATGAGTGTCAACCAAAATAACTGTAGACGCACACAAGTGTGAACCAAAATGACTGTTCACGCACATGAGTGTGAACCAAAATGACTGTTCACGCACATGAGTGTCAACCAAAATGACTGTACACGCACATGAGTGTGAACCAAAATGACTGTAGACGAACACGAATGTAAACCAAAATGACTGTAGATGCACACGAGTGTGAGCCAAAATGACTCTACACGCACATGAGTGTGAACCAAAATGACTGTAGACACACATGAGTGTGAACCAAAATGACTGTAGACGCGCATGAGTGTCCACCTAAATGACTTTAGACGCATATGAGTGTGCACCAAAATGACTGTACACGCACATGAGTGTGAACGAAAATGACTGTACACGCACATGAGTGTGAACCAAAATGACTGTAGACGCACATGAGTGTCCACCTAAATGACTGTAGACACATATGAGTGTGCACCAAAATGACTGTAGACGCACATGAGTGTGAACCAAAATGACTGTAGACGCACACGAGTGTGAACCAAAATCACTGTAGACACGCACGAGTGTGAACCAAAATGACTGTAGACGCACATGAGTGTGCACCAAAATGACTGTATACGCACATGAGTGTGAACCAAAATGAGTGTATACGCACATGAGTGTGAACCAAAATGACTGTACACTCACATGAGTGGAACAAAAGTGACTGTACACGTACACGAGTGTGCACCGAAATGACTGTAGACGCACATGAGTGTGCACCAAAATGACTGTAGACGCACATGAGTGTGCACCAAAACTACTGTAGACGCACATGAGTGTGAACCAAAATGACTGTACACGCACATGAGTGTGACCCAAAATGACTAGACGCACATGAGTGTGCACAAAAATGACTGTACACGCACATGAGTCATCACCAAAATCACTGTACACGCACATGAGTGTGAATCAAAATGACTGTAGACGAACATGAGTGTGCATGAAAATGACTGCACACGCACATGAGTGTGAACCAAAATGACGGTAAAGGCACATGAGCGTGCACAAAAATGAGGGTACACATGCCTGCACTGCACATGAGGTTATACTAAAATGACGGCACACGCACATGAATGTGCACCAAAATGACTGTAGACCCACATGAGAGTGCATGACAATGACTGTACACGCACATGACTGTGCAGAAAAATGACTGTACACGCACATGACTGTGAAAAAAAATAACTGTACACGCACATTAGTGTGAAATAAAATGACTCTACACGCACATTGTTGGCCAACAAAATGACTCTACACGCACGAATGTGCACAAAAATGACTGTACACAGACGAGTGTGCACCAAAATGACTGTACACACACATGAATCTGAAAAAAAGGACGTAAGTGTGCAACAAAATGACTGTACACGCACGAGTGTGCACAAAAATGACTGTACACTCATGAGTGTGAACAAAAATGACTGTACAGCACACGAGTGTGCAAAAAATGACTGTACACCCACATGAGTGTGAAAAAAATGACTGTACACGCACACGAGTGTGCAACAAAATGACTGTACACTCATGAGTGTGCCCAAAAATGTCTGCACACGCACATGGGTGTGCACAAAAATCAATGTGCACGTACATGAGTGTGCACAAAAATGACTGTAGACGCACATGAGTGTGCACCAAAATGACTGTAAACGCACATGAGCGTGCACAAAAATGAGGGTACACATGCCTGCACTGCACATGAGGGTACACTAATTAAAAATGACTGCACACGCACATGAGTGTGCACCAAAATGACTGTAGACGCACGTGAGTGTGCACAAAAATGACTGTACACGCACATGAGTGTGAAAAAAATAACTGTACACACATGAGTGTGAAAAGAAATGACTCTACATACACATGATTGGGCAACAAAATGACTGTACACACACAAGTGTGCACAAAAATTACTATACACGCACATGAGTTTCGTGTACAGTCTCGTGAA
This sequence comes from Meandrina meandrites, assembly GCA_963693305.1. Taxonomy (NCBI): domain Eukaryota; kingdom Metazoa; phylum Cnidaria; class Anthozoa; order Scleractinia; family Meandrinidae; genus Meandrina; species Meandrina meandrites. Next base: position 566,753 of record OY855916.1, read on the forward strand.
TAGTGTTGTGACCAGTGTCATGAACAAGTGCAGTGTACAGTGTCGTGAACAGTGTTGTGAACAGTGTCGTGAACAGTGTAGTTGTGAACTGTGTCGTGAACAGTTTTGTAAACTGTGTCGTGAACAGTGTCGTGTACAGTGTAGTAAACAGTGTTGTGTACAGTGTCGTGTACAGTGTCGTGTACAGTGTTGTGTATAGTGTCATGAACAGTGTTGTTAACCGTGTCCTGTACAGTGTTGTGAACAGTGTCATAAACAGTGTCGTGAACAGTGTCTTGTACAGTGCCCTGAACTGCTATGGAAATTCCAGTTTAACTTCATACTTTTCATTAAAGGCTTTTAGGCTTTTCAAATCCAACATTTCCCCTTGGACTTTTGAATCACCATGTATTGTGGAAGGTATTGACATTTGAATACATTACGAGCAGTAACTTAAATTAAACCATTATTACCTCAAATCCACAGCAACCACCCTGTAGTTATCACTGAAAGCTTTCAACTGATATCGCCAGGAATACCAGAACTACAAGTGATATAAATATATTAGCTCCTCAAGTGACAAATTCACTTAAAAACCCTATGCCCTAAAAAAATTATAGTGTGAAAGCTTCAAATTGTTGTTGTACTCTGGTGAAAGAAAACAGGCAAAATTCACTGTTGTCTGCAGTAGTGATTGGTAGTGATTTGAGTTACGATTCATCTTATCTGAGGGTTCATTTATCAGTAACTTTTTGGTGGCATCTGTGCCTGTGCCCACATTCATCATTTGATGAGGTTAATGGACAGAGACCACTGAAATTTAGTGATGAATAAATATTATTTCCTCAGATCAGATGAATCTTAAATCAGTTAAGCAAAATTTAGTGTATCATTAATTTCATCAATGCTGTATAGCGTATCAAGTAAACAGTTAACTCAGATTGGTGCTCATCCTCTAACAAGAGAAATTCATTTAATAAGAAGGGTTGCTTGTACAAATTTGAAGAAATCATTTGATTTCCATTTAAACTTGGAGTTCACTGCTCAGCGTTGCAGCAAGTCCAGGGATATTATGTATAATACTGACATGTCTAAACAACAAAAACAAACCTCTGGAAAGCCATGTAAGCACAGCATAAGCGGCTTGCTTGGATCACCTTTAGCCACATAATGAATTCGTAAATTTGAAGCTGTTCTCAAGAAGTTGTGTTCTCCAAGCTCAGGGTCGAGAAGGCATGAAGGAGCTAAAGGCAAATAAATAACAACATTAAATGCTTATTATTATTTTACAAGCTGTCAAGGAAACATGCAGAAAAAATAAAAAATACCATCAGCTGAATTGATGCTGATGTGAAATTATACCAACATTTATCCAAGGTTGGTGATTGCCTGCAAATACAGCTGCCTACAATCGCTCTCGCTACTATGCATGTAGTAGCAGGAGAGATGAGAGGTGGCTGTATTTGCAGGTTAGGTAGGTGGGTGAGGGGGGAGGGAGGGAGGGACAGGCCTACAACTGACTAGCACATATTAAAATCACCAAGTAGAAGAAACCTTCAAAACTTTGACCAAGTGGGTAGTTAAAATCTTTTAGTATCACCCAACTAGTGGACTAATGCAAATCCTACATTTTGATTGGCTACGTTACCAGGGGACTATTAGTAATAGTCATTGAGTAGAGAAATTCGTGACGCTTTCTTTCGTTTTATTCCCAAATAAATCTTTATATCCAAATTTTCTGTACAGCATCCTAGGTGTCCCTTCCATGCGATTGTCCCCCCTCCCCACCCCCACCCAATGGATATAACCTTATGGATGGCATGTATCCAAAATGCTCTAGACCAGCAACACACTTGTCTAGTATGGCAGCATCTTACATTTCTTCAGATACAACCCTAAACAAGATCTTGATGGCTTTAGAAACAAACTGGCATTCTGTACTGAGCAACTTGACAGGCTAATTTATGTGGAAGTTCCCTCAACCCAGTGGGTGGTTATGTGCACAAAAGAGCCACAGTACAACCCCTATTAAGAGGCCACCCTCCAAACTCATTCCTAGGGTCTCTCTCTCCCCACCCCCCAAAGGTCCCCCGCTCTGGAGGTGGGGAGAGAGAGACCCTGGGAACGAGGTTGGCCACCCTCAGGGAAATGGCAACCTGCCCTTTAATAGAGACTGGCCTGTTAGAAAGGTCACGCTATTCCAATACAAAATAGCATGAAAAGGAATCACCGAATCACATGGAGATGACCATAAACCTGTGTTTGAATGATTTTCTCAGTTTCACTTTCTTTTTTCGACTCGTCTGTCGGGACTTGTTTGAAAACAAAGCCAAACAACGTATATGACATTCTTGCTGGCCCCTAAAGGTGGCTGTGGTCGCTCAATAGGGCTAGGGGTGGCTGCTTAAGGTGGCTGGTATCGGTTTCCAGCATTTTCAAGCATTTTTCAGCTCTTACACTTTTGACGGGTCTGTACTAGAAATCTTTATCAGTTGATGCTACAATAATGGTATCAAATAAATGCCCAATGATTGGTGAATATGTTCTGGTCATTTTCTTGACGTCACTGGTTACCATAGTAACAGGATAACCTGTTAAAAACACCCTTAATTTTAGCTTTAAGTGCTTATAACTCAAAAACGAGCTCGATGACCCCCAATTTTTATTATTGAACATTGATTAGCATGTTAAGATACAACTTTCTGCAAAGTTAAAAAAATTTCTACGAAGCGGTTTCAGAGCCACCTTAAATTTTTAAAAATTTAAGGTGGCTCTGAAACTGCTTCGTAGAAATTTTTTTAACTTTGCAGAAAGTTGTATTTTAACATGCTAATCAATGTTCAATAATAAAAATTGGGGGTCATCGAGCTCGTTTTTGAGTTATAAGCACTTAAAGCTAAAATTAAGGGTGTTTTTAACAGGTTATAGTGTTGCTATGGAAACCAGTGAGGTCAAGAAAGTAACCAAAACGTACTCGGCAATCATTGGGCATTTATTTGATACCATTATTGTAGCATCAACTGATAAAAATTTATTGTACTATCCAGTCAAAGTTTAAAGAGCTGGAAAGTGCTGGAAACCATTACCAGCCACCTTAAAAGGTTTTATTTACAATGTTCTACTGGCAACAGTTTCGGGACTTAAGTATGGGTGGCCACTTTTGGGGGCTCGACTGTAATAAAAGATTTGGTCATGGACTTTCACCCTTTGAGTGGTTACAAACCGCATGGTAATAAAGTTCACGAAGGGTCAAGATACCCTGCGAGCAGAGTCTTCTTTGATCTATCGAAGAAGGGTCTAGAAACTAAGGCCCGGTTCATACGTCGCTTTTCTGCCGTGTCGAATTCAATTAAACGAATTAAATTCGACAGAAGTTCAACGTCTGAATCGGCTGTCGAATTTCTGCCGCACGTTCGACTAGTCTTGTCGCACTATCCGACAGAAATGCGACACCGATTCAAACGTCGCATTTCTGCCGTGTCGAATCTAATAAAAACTACACATATCTTGCGTTTGGATATATAGTTCGGCTAGCCAGTAAACACAACTTCAGTATAACCTCCAAATTAAGTGCGACAGAAGTGCGGCCTATGAATCAACGGTCACATTTCTGCCGCACTAAATTGAATTAAATTCGACACGGCAGAAATGCGACGTATGAACCGGGCCTAAGTGAATATGAAGTCCGCCACTGTCCTTTCGAGGTAAAAAATATAATTAGCCTCATGAAATGAAAAAAAATATAGGTTTTACTGATGGCATGAAAATGAACAACACAATGGCCGTTTTTATACTAGAGACGCGTTACCCGTCTGGACGAGCTTCGGCAAACATTTTGTAATTCGTCCGGTTATCCGTCTCTAGTGTAAAGACGGGCACAAGACGCGTTACCCGTCTAGACGAGCTACTTTTCGAAACGCGTCTTGAACGACGGATTTCGAAAAGTAGCTCATCTGGACGGGTAACGCGTCTTGTGCCCGTCTTTATACTAGAGACGGATAACCGGACGAATTACAAAATTTTTGCCGAAGCTCGTCCAGACGGGTAACGCGTCTCTAGTATAAAAACGGCCAATAAAAGAAGCACAGCAGTTTTTGAGTACAAAACTTACGAGTTTCCCTTCGCTTGAGGCCTGGTGGAATTCCAAAGTTCTTTATGATTCGCCATAACAGATTTAAAGACACCAGAAGACCATAAAATAAGGCAAGGCTGTATACAAACAAACACTGTATCAGCTGTTTCACCATTTTGATATCGTACAAGCCTTCTAAAGATCCGCCGAGTGCCGAGGTTGCCGTCCCAGAAAAATTTGCACTAAAGTGGCAGTGGAAGCCTGGGACCTCAAAATTAGGAATAAGGACTGGACTTTGCCGTATGATCTTAGGAACGATGGGAGACTCTATTCAACAAACAAACTTTGATAACAGACAACGGCTCCTTCTCAAGCTACGTTATATGAAAGTGAATAATAACAAACAACATAAAGTTCAAAACGTGCCATTAAAAGTAATTTGAAAATGGCACTCGAGTTTGGGCGTTTTGTTGGGGAATTTGAAAATTTAATTTAGCACGAGTCAAAGACGACAGTTTACAGATTCTTCCAAAGTCACTCCAGAAAAAGCCATTTTCTATTTATGTTACACAAGAAATACGCGTAATTTGTCATTTCTGTACATAGCCTCATAGACCATTATGCAAAACGGCTAATTGACCAATCAGCACGCGCGTTACATAACGACAATTTTATAAAAATATATAGAGGCTTATTATTTTCAATCTTGCCCGTTTTTTGTTTTAATTAAAAAAAGTTAACGCTTGGAATCAAGAGAAACAAACCAACACGCAGGTAAATTAAAAAACTCTTTATTTTTCTTTGTTACTTACAATTTTGCATTTAGATTTCTACAGTTAAAAACTGGATTTCAAATGCAACGACCATTTTTGTAATACTCTACATATGATACAAAGCCATAAATAGTGGAAACAGAAACAACTTACTAAGGGTGCATTCTTTTGGGACTATTCCGGATTAGGAATACTTGGAATAGACGGCGATCGCGTTCTTTTGGGACTTATTCCGTTTTCGGAATGAACGGAATGCTATTCCGTTCATTCTTCTCCCGATAGCAGAGTGAATGGAATAAACGGAATACGGTTTACTCGGAATAGACAGAATATGCGTTCTTTTGGGATAGTTTTTGCGGGATATCATACGTGACTGGTCGTCCCAGGTCGCCAGGCTCGAAAAGGTGGGAAATTATTCAAATGTCGTTCCTCTGCATATTCTGATACATCTTCTGAAGTCACTAGTGGAATAAAGTGGAACAGTTTCCTCGAGAAACCCTTGTACGCGAGCACGCTTTTGGCGACGTCCTCCACTACGCAAAGCAGTCAGCAGCACACACAATTCTTTGCAAACTTCCCTTAAAAGGCCTTTAGTAAATGCATCTAATCGAAAAATAGAGGAAATACCCAAAAAGCTGGGAGTTACGGGCAAAGACTTCAGCCATGTCGCAACAATTTTTAATTGCAGAAAAAAAATTAATATTCGCAGCTCGCGCGTGCGCAGGTGTAGTAGTTTTCAGGTTACCTCTGCCCTTTTCAGAACATGCATTCTTTTGGGAACTGATATCTCGTGTATTCTGTTATTCCTAAACCGGAATGAGAATAGCCAGAATAGTCCCAAAAGAATGCGCCCTAAATGTATTAGGTGGTCGCCAGTATCGAGGACACTATGAGCTCGCTACAGATTTTTTTTCTGGGTTTTCATTGAAGCTGGCGCTACGCTGTTTCCCAGTTCACAACAGCGCTGAACAACTGCAAGAAAGTTCCTGTAACAAGGCTCTATAGCGCATACTAAACTTCATTCGAATTCCTTCTACTGCGAACTGTTCTGCAATCCTTCACAGCTGTCGCCGTGCAATCCTAGGCATTCGTTTCCTTGGGCTTCACCGGAACTAAGCCGATTATTATGACCACGCGAGAATTACATTCATATTATAAAAACCTACACCACGCATTTTTGTGGGGCTTGACGACGCAGCAAACATATTACGGCTTTGCAAAATTCCGCATCTAACAAGCAGCTAACTCATTACTGAACATTTCTTTGATCAGCAAGCAAGTTTGCATCTTGCAAAATAACTCCACATTACGTAACACAGTTCATTAAATTGCGTGACACAGCCACTTAACATTGAGATGTTTTTAAAACGTCTTTTGTTGCCAAGCTATGCTATCCTCAACTAAGCTGTTTGAGTGAAAGGTACAGTTTTCCTTTAATCGTTTTCTGTTCCGGTTGTAACTTCCTCACAATAGCTGCAATCTTTTTAACGGTTTCGTCATTTGACAGTCCAGTTCTTTTACTCTTGAACTTCTGCAGAAGGTCCTTACTTGTCATGGGCTTGCGTGTGAGGTACCTCCTGACGGCTTCTTCGGTGATCCCCTGAGGACCTTCCTCGCTGCCTGTCGGTGTTGGGGTGCTTGTTCTTGAACCACCTCCTGTCCCCACAGAAGACGGTGCTGGGGATACACGGGGCTTTTTGGACGCAGGACTTCCTTCCTCCCCCGTGGTTGCTTTCTTGGCAGAGCTTGCTGGGCGCTTCTTAGTTTTTGCTAAAAGAAATTAATAATAAATGCCGATTCATATGTGAAATAAGAGGGAAAATTTTATCAGCAAGGTTGTCCCTATGCCTATTACTGGTAGGGGTAAAAGTGAAGTTTGCGTGTTTTCCCTGGGAGGTAAAAGTGGTGAGGCGGGGGAGGGGGGGGGAGGGGAAATTGGTGTGTGTGGGGGGGAGTGGAGTGGGGGATGCAGACTAAAGATTAGTATCTGGTTGGTCCCGAACAAGGATATTGGGGGGGGGGGGGGGGGGGATGGTATAGAAGTTTTACTTACAGGGCGTTCCTGGTCGATCTTGGGTAAGTTTGCTTGCAGCAGCGGCGATGGTGTTGGCTGCACTATCTATGGCAATTGTAGGAGTTGATGAACGGCTGTTGGATGATGTACTGGAACCACTGCCAGACTTCTTCTTCCTTTTCTTATCACCTAATATTAAGTGCAAAAGGTCAGAAAATCAATTCTCCTTACAATTTCCCACGTACTTTCTTTAAATATCTTTAGGAGAAATTGGTTCTCAGTAAAAACGGCTTGAAAGCAGATGCTATGAAGGTAAGGTCTCATGACATATTCCTCATAAATCAAGGGCAAACAAGCAAGTAAATTACCCTCAGCAGTAAATTGGCCGGTACCCATTCATACTATACTCTCACAGTGCCTCTCTCCACCCAGGTGTATAAATGGGTACCAGCGAATTTACTGCTGGGGGTAACCCTGCGATGGACCAGCATCCCATCCAGGGAGGAGTAGAAATACTCCTAGACGCTTCATACTGCAGAAACTGGGATAAGCTAGGGCCTGATGGGTCACTAGGCTCGTACGCAGACTTTTATGTACCCCATTGACCAGCACATTTCCCACTCTTTCGAGCAAGCTGTACCAAAAAGTTGCACTAGTCACCAGACTGCTTAGAACTAACCTTGTAGAAAGAGAGCTGAAGTGCCCTTCATTTCATCCTGATCAGGATCCTCATCTTCCTCGTCCCAGGACTCTCTCCCCTCCTCTCTATCTAGCATGTCTTTTAGCTCATGTCCTGCACGTGTCAAATCATCTTCCTCTTCACTTGACGTCTCCTCTGCATTCAGGTCATCGTCAGCTTTGGGTTTACTCACCTCAACAGTCTTGACAGCCTCTGCATGTAAACAAACAGTTAAGAATTATGAAGTTATGCAATATTTTCAAGATTTCAATGTCCTTGGCAGTTTTAAATGACAACATAATAAAGAAGAATTAAGTTGTGTTCCATATTAGGATCAACTGTTTAAAGAGGCTTTACAGATTTTTGAACAACTTAAATATATATTTGTGTCGTAGGAAACCTAAAAATTATGGTCCATTTTTATAAAAAAAACTGTTAACAAGTGTCTTTGGCTGCTGATGGCTAGGATGGAAATGAATGACAACTTGCTTAACCTTTTCCAGTTGTTTCCGCACATCCTCAAAAAATCGACATTTATAGCCGTGAACTTTTTCAGCCAGTATCAAACAAGCCCCCCCTCCCCGGCTTGACATTGATAGGTACATTAACAAAACATCTCCCCAACCTTCAGAAGAAGATGAACTATCTGACAGGTAATCCATTTCTTTAGAATCCAAGTAGCCATCTTCTTCAGATGACACATCACTATCGGCATCTGAACCCTTCTTTGTCTTTTGCTGCCGTCTTTGTCCAACTTTATGCTTGTCTTTCTTGCCTTGTTTATCTGCTCAGAGAATAACAGACAGGCTCGTCATTATGGAAGGCAAAACTGACAAATACACTGGCCATATGTTTTAGTGTAGGTATGTCACATCTGTCATCATTGCTGGGTAGTGCATCTAATCAGTAGCAAGGGGAGTGGTCTGGGGGATCTGCCCCTCCCTTTTATTAGAACAAAAAAGGGCCCACTTTCACTCTTGACCCCCTCCCATACACACACACACAACCACAGGTCTTGATGTCTTGATTCAAACATGTAAGGGCCCATCTTCATTTCAGCCTGCCCCATTTTGAGCACCCCTAGTTCTGTCAAATGTTGCTAGCAAACCACCGCACCTACATGTCATCCCACCTGAAAATACATGCATGGAGTTAGGATTATAAAACAAAACAGTAACAATACCATAAGTTAGGATTAAAGTGCCTATGAAGTAAAAATTAATTACTGCTAATTTTTAAGGCTTTTCAAAATAAAGACGAATGGTGCTTTCCATTTTGAAATATCTTTTTTCGTTTTAGAGATATTTAGGTTTTTGTATTATGCAAATGAGGAAAGTGATGACGTCATTAATCGTTCCACAAAAAGATAAATCACTTAATCAAGCATATCTCTTAACGTATTAAAGCACTGTTCTTCAAACTTGGCACCATCACTGTTCATCATAAAAGGCACACGATGGCACCTGCTGCGCCGTTGCCATGGCAACAGTTTTGCTGCAAAGACTTATTTCTATTAACACTGACATTCCCAGTTTATTCTTAACCAAAGGTGATACACTCCCAACAAGCTAAGGAAGATAGTTAAGCTGGGTAACACGTGTGTTCCACGCCAGACCCACTGTTCATTTTTAAAGTTCTGCAAATGGAGATATTTGGGTTTATAACAGAAGGAGACTGGATCCAAGACTGTTGCGATGGCAACGGCACAACGGGTGCCATCTTGTGCCCTTTATGATGAACATTGATGGTTCCAAGTTTGAAGAACAGCGCTTTAATACTCCAAGAGATATGCTTGATTCAGTGATTTATCTTTTTGTGGAACGATTAATGACGTCATCACTTTCCTCATTTGCATATTACAAAAACCTAAATATCTCCATAACGAAAGAAGATATTTCAAAAAGGAAAACGCCATTCATCTTTATTTCGAAAAGCCTTAAAAATAAGCAGTAATTATTTTTTACTTCATATGCACTTTACTCCTACCTTCCTTGTTTTTATTGCCGCCTTGGTCTTCCTCCTCCCCATCATCATCCTCTTCCTCTGACAGAGATAAGTCTCTTTCATCGTCATGTATGATCTGCAGAAAACAAAACCAAAATAATTATGTGTTTTTATTGATGCTAGGTGTGAGAATTTGGTGTGACATCAAAACAAGAAAGTGGACATTTGCAGATTGGTCAAGAATGGTGAGACAAGAGGGGTACAAGATTAGTAACGTGCCAATAACCCCCAAGTACCACAATCAGATTTTAACTACCGGTAACATGTCTACAGTAGTCCTCGGTAAATTGGTGCGCGGACCTCTTACCAAGTTTCCTGTTCTGCTGGCTGATTTAGCAGTTTTATCCAGCAAGTTTTTCTCGTCGCCGTCTTCTGAGTCTTCTTTGTTGTCATTTAATCTTTTCTTGACCATCAAAGAAAAATAATTCACTGTCTTTTCACGGCGACTAAATTCTTCCTCAGCCTCATCCGCTGTTAAAGTATGATATTTTATATCAGCAGTGAAGTTATACCAGTTATTGACTGGCACAGCTTCAAATGCACCGTCCTCACACTGCGTCAGTATATAATAGGAGGAATTCTCATTTATTCCTGCTTCCTTTCGACCTGTAAACCTGCAATCAGACAAATACGTTTATAAAAATGAATTTATTACAGGACAAAAGAAAAATCCATGGTCCTAAACATTAATTATTAACAAGGGAGAAAGTATCGTAACAGTTTATCACAAAGTACAGTGTCAAAGATTACCAAAATCTGAAAGGTTCACATGGGTTAACTAGCCACAGAAAAATAACTGAGAACATACATACAGCTGTTTCGAGTGCATGTGACAATCACAAAACGTAATCTGGGATATGATCAATACACTGTTCCTAACACTGTAGCTGTTGAACCTACTTTTGTTGCTTTCTTTTAGCACTCGCAAACATACGTCCATGGCATCTTGTGCCATTTTTTCAGATTTCCATGAAACGCTGTTCAGGAACAGTGAACTTAAAACTACCCTCAACACCTTTCAGGATTCTCACATATTTTTTTCCGACAACCTTTCTCAAAAGTAGCTGTAGTCACATAACACTGAAGAACAGTGAGAGTTTTGTTCCAATGATAAAATGTTCGACCAGCTACCTCTTGCCGCTCTTGCCACCAATCTTCAAATTCCACGGAGCTGCTTCACGATCCTTGGGTTTCGTAACAAAACCACGGCGCTTTTTACGTGCTTCCTCACGTCTTTCTCGGCCAAATTCACTACCAGCACCAAAAGCAGGAAGATTTTCAGATTCTTGTTCTTCTATTGCTTCTGTTTGACGGGACATTTGTGCCTAGAAAAAAAAATATTCAAAATAGCATAGATACTGTAAATAAGATTATTATGCCCTCACAACAGAAATGGCAAATAAAAAAGCAAAATAATAACAACATACCTTTGAGATCGATGAAAAATCAACTTTTGTGCTCTGGAAACGCATCACAGAATACTTTTTGGCCAAATGCCTACGAAAGCAGAAGGAAGTAAAATGATAAGTGTAGATGAAAGTGGTAATAATTATGAAGTTATAAATGGGTGATCTTTATTGTCAGCAGCCAAAGCAGATGGATACACACTGTACATCTGCACCTACATTATGCCAACTGGGAGAGTCTCCCATATAAAGACTTAATCTCCCAGTCTTGGCTGTACAGGTCACCAAATCACCCAGATACAAACATGCTTGTTTAGTACACACTTGTTGAATGTGGGAGGCATGCTGGCCTAATGGTTAGTGCACTGGACTCCGGATCGAACGGTCTGCGTTCGAGCCCTGGCCAGGGCACTGTATTGTGTTCTTGGGCAAGACACTTTACTCTCATAGTGCCTCTCTCCACCCAGGTGTATAAATGGGTACCTTCAAATTTACTGCTGGGGGTAACCCTGCGATGGACTAGCATCCCATCCAGGGGGGAGTAGAAATACTCCTAGTCGCTTCATGCTACGGAAACCGGGATAAGCCCCGGCCTGATGGGCCACTAGGCTTGTATGCAGACTTTACCTTACCTTTACCTTTACCCAATTTTGAATGATATTTTAGATATTTTATGCACTTTTGTGGTTGATTCAGCAGAGCTTTATTTTTCCCAGGAAAGGTACCTTAAGGTAAAATGGTGATCTTCCAGATTTTGACTTTTTTAGGTTGGCATCTCTGCAGCTGGTAATATTAGTTACCAAGACCTTGATTATCCCAGCAGCAAGGGTTGACTTCTCAATTTTTTCAAGGAGTGACGATGTGTTTAGTTTCATACCTTGGTACTCGCACCTTGTACATACTGCTGTTGGCTGAGCCTGTTAGAGCTCCTGATCCTGAAGACTGCGGCATTCCTCCAACCTAAAACATTTCAAATATTGTCACAACATTAAAGCTTATCCTCCATGTACAGTTGTACACTTATAATTATATTAGACAATTTCTCTAACAAATATCTATAATATGAAAAAAAAATTATGGCTGTGGACTAAAAAATAGCTTCATCACCAAGTAAGATTACTCCAGCTACATCTGCCAGGTAGTACTATACAGTCAAACCTCGATTATCCGGACTCTTGGGGACCGGACTTAATAGTCCGGATAATCGAGAGTCCAGATAATCTAAAATATGAATATTAATGAGCTAGACAGTCCATTCTTGAAAACTTATGAAAAAATTGTGTTTATGAAGAAAGGTAAGTCTGTATATGAGCCTAGGGGCCCATCCGGCTGGAGCTTATCCCGGTTTCCGTAGCATGAAGTGACTAGGAGTATTGCTACTCCCCCCTGGATGGGATGCTAGTCCATCGCAGGGTTACCCCCAGCAGTAAATTCGCCGGTACCCATTTATACACCTGGGTGGAGAGAGGCACCATGAGAGTAAAGTATCTTGCCCAAGAACACAACGCAGTGCCCCGGCCAGGGCTCGAACCCGGACCGCTCGATCCGGAGTCCCGCGCACTAACCATTAGGTCACTGCGCCTCCCACGTTTATGAAGAAATACATAACGACAAATACCAGAGAAACATCAATCGTATGTGAAAGTTGGTGGAAACGATGTTCGTCCTGAATTTTTTATGGTAATTATAAATATCCAAGTCCAGATAATAAAGAAATCTGGATAATCGAGGTCCGCATAATACTATTTGAGGTTCGACTGTATTTAAGAAATTGAAAACATGTTCCGTGTTTCTATCGAGTTAGAGAAACACGAGTGGAAGAACAAGAAATGAGTGTTTCTACAGCTTTTTCAAGTTCTCCCAAACTTTCACAAGTGTTTCTGTTACTCAATAGAAACATGGAAAACATGTTTTCTATTTCTTTTAGAAAACACAGTGAGGAAAAAGAATTAAATCCCTTGTTCATTTTGATCTTCAAAATGTAAATTCTCTTTGCTTGCGTCATCATTATGTCAACAGCTTGTGCTAGTTCTGTGTTCCTGTTGTGTTATAGAAATATGGCTTTTAGCGCACACTTTCTTATAGGATGTTTTCTAAACTATTACCTTTTTTTATTATTATACTAAGCTTATATACTCTGTGCTTTCAATAAGCACCGACGGCCAACAAAAGCATCGGCTACTTTGCACTACTGTGATCAAAGAACTTGGCTACTTTTTTCCCTAAATTGAAGTAATTAAAGGAAGATTCTTCGAAACAGCCGGTTACTTTACTTAAACCAGCTGTCTACTTCTTCAAAGTTTATTGAAACCCGTGTACTACATACCATATAAATATTATACTCTCGTATAAGTTTATAAGTGATAACCCTGCTTTGATCAGCAAACGAAGGCTACGAATACTTTTAATATATCTATAAAGGAAAGATCAAGCTCATAGAAAATTCAAGCTTATAACCATCGATACATTGCTCCCTTTCTTCTTTGCGTATTTTGCGTTTTTACCTTTTGTTGAAGGATCGGCTTTGCTGTTAGTTGTACCGGCGAGGCAGTTCTTTGTTTCTCCATTATGTCTCTTCACAAAAGTAGCAAACAGATGAAAAGGAAAGCAGAAATGGAAGGAACTAGAAAGGTGCCAAGTGTATCAGGTCTTTGTCAAACAGGCGCCATGTTGAATACTTGGTAACCTCTCTAAATTCTAGCCAACTTGGTAACCACGTGAGATAAAGGGAGCGAGGTGGTCGCTGGGAAGTTTGCACTCCAGACCAGAAGTCAAGAGACATGATAAGTCACAGCGCCACTTGTAACAGATGCAGGGCCGTAGCCAGGATTTTGCACCGGGAGGGGGGGGGGGGGGAGGTGCGCATGAGCGCCTCTGGTACTTAACAGCTCTGCGGACAAGATTGACTTAATCCCAAACCCCTGCAGCGCGAGAACATGGGGTGGGTCTGCGGGTATCCTCCTCCAGGAAATTTTGAAAAAATAGGTTATCTTAGACAGCATTTTGTTTTTGACCCTTCTTCTCAATTTTCTTGTGGATAGGGAGGAATAATATAACCAGCAACAGACAGTGTAATATGCTATTAGTGGTCTGTAAGATTACCTGTCTTATTTATAGAACAAATCTGGCAACAGTTTTCATGGCCTCCATAAGGGTATACGTACATGGTCATGAGAACAAGGGTATTTTTTAAAAATTACAGGGCCTGGTTTGCCTACATTTTTATTTTTTGTAAATCATTTTTGGCTCTGAATAGTCTTCAAAACTGTACAAAACATTAGCTATATGATAAACACATTTTCAGCAGAGAAACTTGAACACTGAATAACTTTTGTTCTTGGGCTATGGTTAGTTCACCTCGGTTTAGGTGTTTGGTTAGTTGGAGGGCAGTAGGAAAAACAGTTCTTTTAGCGCAAAGAACAGCAACTGGAAAAAATGGCTTAAGCGGCGTCCTCGTCTTCCTTTTCACTTGCTGCAAATGCCATAAATTATTATGGTCTTCATGTTGCTCCCCAACCAATTCAACATGTGGAGCAGGCTAGTACAGTGTTGTTTGGGGTTTAACCTCTGGCTGTGGTGATGTATATTAACTATTCACTGTTTACTTCACTGCCAAGTACAGTACACCTCTCCACTGGAGTATAAATGCAGCCCAGTTCCCAGGGTCTCTCTCCTGCTCTGAAGGGCAGGGAGACCCTGAACTGAACACCTGCTGATATCTTTCTTGTATTCTTTGGCAGCAATTATCAGCTGTTTGATTTCCTTGCCATAGACCGATTGCATAAATGGCACTGAATTTGAATAACAATATATACATAATTAGATTATTTGCAGACAAAGGATTTCCCTCATCAATGTGAGGCTAATTAAAGGTTTTCTAAATTATTGTTATGCAAATTCAGCACAATTTATGCAATATCGGTGATGGGTATTTTGGCTCAACAGACTCTTATCAAACCCTCCTTAGAATTTACTGCCAAACCTAACCGAAAATGTACGATTAGGTTTTCAACAGCTTGGCTTGGAGCCTTGTATTGAAAAAGTAACACAACAAATTTTCATTGTTTTTATGAAAAAATATTTTTATTTTATAACCCTTTTCACACCAGTGAGATGCTGGACTTAAATAGAGATGATGCAAACTTATATTGCAAAAAATATGTTCCAGTCTCTGACAAATTCAATATTTACAAATCTTTTCTTTGCATTTTCTATTCCCTAAATCGTGCATCCACAGATCTGATAAATTTGCCAATGACATGCATTTGCACGTATGTTGGACTTCTCAGTGATAATGACAATAAAAATATTGCCTAGGGGAGGAATAAACAGACGTATAAGCACGTCTGCTAAGGATGTCATGAGTTCATAAACACACTTCACTGAACATGATTAGGAAAAAATGAAGTTGATTTTTCATTGAATGACAACGTCATTAATAATTTAAGCATGATGATTGGAGAGGTGTAGTGTTTAATAAATAATTAAGGCAATTTTTTCAAGAATATCGACACCGGATTGGTCAACTGGCAAACCAATATTTCTGCATAAACTCAACAACGTGACCATGACTCTGAAACAAAACTTGAACAATACTGAGAGAACATTTCGATTAAATTTTCCGAGAAGACTTAAGAACGTTAATCAGATCGGTTACCAAATCTGGCGCCGCTCGCTTGAAGAAATTAATAGAACTATGGACAAAATTTCCAATAATTGTTCGGTGAGCTTCACTAGAAGTTTACGAAATTTTGTAATATGTATCACTCCTACACAAAATATATTACAGGAACGTAACCAAACAAATGATTATTTATGTATGTCGTGTTTGCGTGTCTCGATTTCCACAACGAGGGCCTCGGCGAATGATATGTTTATATACAATGGTTGAGACAAGATGTTTAAAAACTGTATGCAAATATTACTCAAGTGTTAATTTAAGCCAAAGAATTAAACCACGAACTTCCGTGGAAAATATTCATACCCCCATCATGCAAATCCTTCTAAATCTGTTTTTAGCAATAAAAATGTGTTTCAAAATGTTCGCAAAAAAATAAATTGAAATTGACATCATCAAAATTAAAATTACTGGTTCATTTCTCCCGAAAATACTGCTTCTTCGAATGAAGTTTATAACTAAAATTCCGCAATCTTAATTTGAGATTATAGAATGATGCAAAATTTGGATTTGGGTTGCGTTTTCGCAGCTCTTTCGTTGCTTTCAGTCTTGTGTGGTCGCGAGTCCACCATGAGGTGATTATTGTTGCTATAACTGCTGAGAGTGGATGTTTTCCGGATAAGGTCTAATTTCTTTTTCGTAACTCGATGAAGGATTACGCGGTAGGTTCCTGTTATACTGTCTCTTGAATCTCTACAGTTGGCGTAAAGATCTGACGAAATTCCAAGTTCTTTCATAGTGTTTAGCGCATCTCGTTCGTCCTCGGACAACTCAGCGCTTTCCGCATCCGGAGGGCGAAGACTGTACTTCGTGTCCGGTCGTGGAAACATTTCTCCTTCTAACCAAGCAGAGTGTTTTATCTCCTCCATTGTAAATCGATCTGTGGGGACAGGTCTTAGAATGTTCCGTAAAAGAAACCTACAGCGATCGCTCAAAAATTCCGGCAAATAATATGTTCCATCGAGAATGCATTTCTTTAGCTTGCCCACCGTCTCCGCACGAAATGGCATTACTCCAGTGACCATGAAATAAAGAAGTATTCCTAATGCCCAAATATCGACATACACTCCTATGTAGTGTTCATCTTTAAACAATTCCGGAGCGGCATACGGCGGTGAGCCACAGAAAGTATTAAGTGTGCTGTCCTTTGTTGACAATGTACTAAACCCAAAATCTCCCACTTTCACCAAATTCGGACCCGCAATGAACACATTCTCTGCTTTGAGATCGCGATGAATTATGTTGTTGTCGTGCTGAAAGGGGAAAAAATCTGCATAAGTAAGATTGAAAGTGAAATCAGATTCAATTATTTAGCATTGTTAAAATTTAGTATACAATGTTGCGTACGACCAAACGTTCACCTTCGTAATTCAGGTTTAACGAAATGAAAGCTTACCTCACGTCTTAGTGGTAAATACATATTTAGCAGGAAACGATTTCGAGTAGTCCTGTAGTAAGTTTGCGCTTTAAAACTTGTTAGATCAAGTGTTGAACGCTTTATAATATTAAAGAAAGAAATCCGACATTGCCTACTCACCATATGTTCTACAGCGGATGCCACTTGAGCATAAATGCGACGAGCTGTTCGCTCGTGCAATTTTCCTTCGTTTGAAATTCGAGCGAACAATTCTCCACCAGGCGCGTATTCCATTACGATGTGTAGCTTGGAGAGTGTTTCGATCACTTCATAAAGTCTGATAATATTGGGATGATGAAGTTTCTCCATAGAAGAAATTTCCCTAGATAGCAATCGTTGAGTTTTCTGATCCAACTTCGTCTTGTCCAAAATCTTGATAGCAACTTTGTCTGCAAGTAAAGATATCAATTAAGTTTTCGCCGTGGCACGCGTGCCGCCATGGAATATCTCGATCACCTAGCATTCTTACCTCTCGTTAGTGAATGTATCCCCATTTTAACCTGACAAAAGTTCCCACTGCCTAACTCTCCTCGAATGCGATAAAACCCGATTCGTTTGCCGAGAGTGATTTCCTTGAGGTACCGTTCGTCGTGAGCTAAATCGTACGTCAAGCGTTCGAAAGGCGTCAAACTCTTTTCCCGATGTTGTTGCTCGATGTGTTTACGATCATCTTCTCCTTCACGCTCCCGCGAGGAAGTATCGGCCATATTGTTAGACACCGTCATGGTTCTGAGAAGTTCAGCACTGCCATGGCGAGATCGAGAGTGACTGATCGATGTAGAGCGGGCGGACAGTCCATTCTGTTGTGACGGCGAACAAAGGCCAAGAAGGGTCCCGGCTGTTGCTATGGAAACCCCTGATCCCTTCATTGACGACTTCCATAGTGTTCGTCTAAGTGAATTGTCTCTTATGGATACGTCGTACTGTTTTCATTTTCAAGCGCTTAGTGGCCAGAAAAAAACAGATTTATATCGTGTTTCGCCCGAGATAAACGGAATGTGCGTCAGCACTGAAGGGGATTAAAAATAAATAGCACAAATCGTTTCATTTCAATTTCGATTCGATTTTATTCTGGAGAAAATCATTAAAAAAATAAAAAACAGATTATGCCAGCCGATATCTGCTAAACAAACTTCCTGTAACTTACATCTTCCCTTGCGGTCGACAGATCTCGGATACAGGAGTTGACACCTGTATGAAGTTTTTTATTTTCAACGGAAATAACTTGCTCTTACGTAATCTACGTACAAGCGAGTTCACTATTAGCACCTTATAAAATGTGTTAATTATCGAGAGTTTGTTGACGATTCTCACGCGGGTCTTATTAAATGTGTCGATAAAATGACCAGTCATTAAAGAAACAAGCATTTGCTTCAATTTGAATGTTTATTGAACATTGTGTGTGTCTCAAAATCTCAGCACAAATTGACGTCCAACATTCGTGATCAAAGGGATCCGTGATTAAATTTTACACGCACGCAGCGTGATTGCAATCAACCAAGTTCGTTGCCGTTAGCAACGGCTATTCAACCGTGTTTCTCGACACTTCGATCTGTTGTGAAAACAGTTTACCACAATCCGTCCATTTTGTAACCAAATGATCTTTAAGCTCCCAGTCGGGTTTGTAAATATTATTATATTCTGTACTTCTAAAAGTATACTGACTGGTATTCATGGTCTCCATAATTAACACACAGGTTACATGTAAGGGGTTGGGAGTGGAGCTTGGTATGTTTTTTGCTGGAGGGTTATGAGACAGTAAGATTTGTAACAAAAACGAGTCTTTAAAAACATTTTATAAAGATTTGGCATGCCTTCTGTAAGGAAATATTTAGATTTTTATTGCTTGCATCCAATATATCACGTTTGTAGGACACAGGGAATCCACCGTGGATTCAAATAATATTATGCTGCTTTACCGCCATTGAAACTATGTCACGCGCTTAGTATCCCCTCGATCTCCACCAGGGTGTTTCATGTCGCTCAGTAAGTCAACGACAAGGCAGTTCTTACAGCCTGGGCTGCCTGTGGACAACGCAAAGAGGCAACTAAGTAAATCTATAAATCAAAACTTTATTATTATTTCTGACTATGTTATATGACACTATATGCTCTCATATAAGTAATGTCACATTAGAGTGAGTAGAGTATAATCGAGGAGAGATCACTTCTGTTCGTGATGATAACTAGCCTGCTCGCAGATTTCTAAGCGATGCGAGCAGGCTATTCTTCCCTTCCCTTCCTTTTTTTTTTTGCGCGGAGAGCCTGCCCGCAGGCTACAAGCTAACAGGCTCTATCTCCCTTTTCTAAATTAACTATTTTAAAGCCACTGCTTTGATTAGAAGTTCTACAAGAGGAAACCATTCAACTGGACTGAATGACAGCTTTGAAACCAAACAGTTTCTAATTAGTTAAAATGTGTCAATTCTGCTCCAACAAGATTACAATGTGGGTACAATTTTAGAGAAAACGAGAGAAATTTTTATGTCTTTTTCGTTTTTGTCTTTATTTACATCGCTACTTGACTTCTTCATTCTTCATGATAAATGCTTTATAAATACAAGTAGGTCATCGGCCACTACTATTCTTAATTTTCTCAGAGTCGTCTTAAATAAAGCTTATACTGCTGTCTTTCACCGCGACTGCTTCTCTGCCCCAGTCCCTCTGGATGCATCTCGCACTTTTCGCATGGCTAACTTCCGGTATCTCTCAAGCTCCTGCAAGAATGAAAGGGAAATTCATACCAATCAATTTACAACTTATGATTAAGTGGCGTTTCTTGAAAACCCTTGCAAGCCTTTCTCCGACTGTTATCATTCAATCTTAAGCTTCAATAGCATCAGGTGGTCACTATAAGGATACGTCACTTAACTTAGCAGAAACCCAGCTGAAAACCGTGATCTCGGACGAGTCTTGATAATTTCACCAAATCGTGTTCACAAATCGACATAGACAAGGCTAAAAGTGCAATCAGTGCGCGCAAAGCATCTTGTAGCTTTACGTTTCCTGCGTATGAAGAAAAGCGTGCGAAAATATAATCGATTACTCATTCGATAGCACCAATAGCATGAAATCTATCGGTTTCCTTTTTTCTCGCCTCGCGAATTTCCTTCCAAGCGCGCGCCTCTTCTCGGCTCACGCACAGACCGAAAAGGTACACGTGCGTCGACAAACACCTCGTTATCTTCGTTTCCAGTTTACCTCATCTTTCTGTTTCCTCATTGTGTCCACCGCTGGTTCTGCATACTGTGGATCTTTAGAAGGATCTTCGCTTGTGCTGCGCCCCTGGGATTTCTGAAATAATAATAATCATCATCATCATCATCAACAACCAAATCCTCTCATTGTATAATTAAACTCGATGGATAGAATATGTTAGGAAAATATGTAACGGACAAACGAGCTTTACCTCAGGTGGAAAAAACGTGGAAAAGGCAGCCTTCCACAGTTCATATGGATCCCTGAAAACAATAAAGTGAAGAATGTTAAAATAATTAAGTCTATTTCCGCTAAAAGATACTTCTTGAGTAACTTTACACGCGTTTTACGAAGCAAATACAGAACTTGCTAGAACTAATCAGGGACTAAAATGGCGTTGCGTTTTCCTCAAGTCAAACCAAAGCCAATTACGATTTGGCAGAAGTCTCATTTTCCCGCCAATCACGCTTTGGCATAAGTCACAATTTTCTCGCCAATGACGGTTTGGCATAAGTCACATTTTCCCGCCAATCATGATTTGGCATAAGTCACATTTTCCCGCTAATCACGCTTTGGCAGAAGCCATATTTTCCTGCCAATCACGGTTTGGCATAAGTCACATTTTCCCGCCAATCATGATTTGGCAGAAGTCTCATTTTCCCGCCCTATAAGATTTGGCATAAGTCACATTTTCCCGCCAATCATGATTTGGCATAAGTCACATTCTCCAGCGCTTTCCCGGCTAATTAAGGCCGCGCTGGACCCTTGCTCATTAATAAATTCATTAGCAATTTATTTTGACGGGGTGTCATGTTGTAAATGTTTAATTCTTCGAATTTTGAACAACGATTCCTTCAAAACTTATCAAGGATATAAGGGGTTGATGGAATTTTATCATGATTGTCGTTTTACTGAGAGATGACCGTTTACTTTGATGTTACAAGCTCTTAAAGGAGAAGTTCACTCCAGAATGGCCATTTATTTTCTTTACGCCAATAAAACGTTTATACAAAAATATGTTATTCACCAAAATTTCAGCATCCAACGAGCGCTAAATCCCTACGAAATCTTTCTCTAAAGTAGCCCAAAATTCGACAACTGAACGCCGCCATCTTGGAGCCAGTAATGTATGCGTGACGTCAAAGAGTTCAGCCTGAAGTTTAGCGGGAAAATTTAAATACTCGAAACTCCTTGTTTCTTTGAAGTGGCTTTTGTTTGTCAAAATGCCTGTCTGAAAGGAAAGAAAAGGTGAAAGGTTTTTTGTATCTCTTGGAGATCTGTTTGAGAAACATGGAGCTGCACAAACAGGCAGTTTGACAAACAAAAGCCACTACAAAGAAACAAGGAGTTTCGAGTATTTAAATTTTCCCGCTAAACTTCAGGCTGAACTCTTTGACGTCACGCATACATTACTAGCTCCAAGATGGCGGCGTTCAGTTGTCGAATTTTGGGCTACTTTAGAGAAAGATTTCGTAGGGATTTAGCGCTCGTTGGATGCTGAAATTTTGGTGAATAACATATTTTTGTATAAACGTTTTATTGGCGTAAAGAAAGTAAATGGCCATTCTGGAGTGAACTTCTCCTTTAAGTGTTAATCTGCAGATAATGCGATTTTGTGTCCAAGTTTCCAGCTAGAATAGCGCACCAAATTAAACGACTATATAACCTAGTGGTAAATCACAACCTCTTTTGTGTTCTGGTCAGAACGAAATTCTCGAATTCAATAATTACTAGGAGTTATTGGCTCCTAAGAGGGTAAAAATGTGAAATCTAAACTTTGAAACGTGCTATCTTCTTTTTGAAAAGGGATTTTAAAAATCCGTTTTGACCAGAACACAATAGAGTACACCAAGTTTATGTTCCCTGCAAATCAAGTCATGAAATTCTGCATCGGCGGAGAAAACTTGGACACAAAATTGCAGGTTTTGAGGCTTCCGAAGACCTTCCGAGTCTATGTTTACAACAACGTGCGCTATATTCATAGCTGTGAATCTAATTATGATAAATCGCTACGTTCCAGCGCACGGGACACAAAGCTGTCAAAGCTGAGAACAATAACGTGTAATTACTGATACAAAGAACGTTTAGAAATTAATTTCATGAATATTTCGTTTGCCGTCGGCTTCAGTCGTCGCAGTTCGTGCATAAATGCATACATAATGAAAGCAAGGGTCCAGCCGGGCCTTAAAACGGTTTTTTGCAGTCATTAGATCTGGGATTATTTTACGACAATCATTAGGAAACAAGCTAGAGCTTCATACAAAAGGTCTGCAGCTCGATGAGCAGAGTTTCTATCATTTGAGCATTGTCAAATTACATGAATAACTACACTTTTGCTGGCAAGTTCAACAAAACAGGTGTTTTATCTGCGCGATGATATGTTTGAAATTACACCCAGAAAAGCCTCGTCTAAAGTTCGTTTGACCCGATCACTTGCCGAAAATAATAAAACGAGATAAGCAGACCAATCAGAAATAGGAATTGGTTATTTACCTGCTGTGCATTTTTCCCACATCTTGATTGGCAACTGGTGGTGCTCCTGTTTGTTAAAAGAAACTCGTGAGTAATGGTAGCAAATAGAATAGAATGTGAAAGTGTTGTTGTTGTTGTTGATAATCATGATGTTTTATTTTTCTTTCTTTAAGAAACAGGTTTAGTCTAGCCTTTGTAAATTCAAAAACCTGTATTTCCAAAACCAAGGCAAAAACGTGCACCCATGTTGAAATTCCTGATGAAGAATAAGCGGTTTAGAGCTTGTTAGGTAAAAAAAAAATACAGCATGGCTTAAATGAAGAGTAGCAAATGCGACTTTCGGCAAATCTCTGTAGAGGTTTGCGATTCTTTTTCTCCAACCCAAAAATAGCAGAAGCACTAGCCTGCGTAGCAAGCGTTCCCGTGCGAACGAAGTGCTATGTGTCGCGCGAGTAAAGATTCTGGTCGCGCGAAAATTGGGGCGAGAGCAAAAAAGGAAAAGGAGCAGGGAGGGGGCACTTCGCTCGTACGGGAACGCTTGCTACGCAGGCTACACAAGCACTTGCGAGGCAGTCAGCGCTCGAGGCTGGTGGCGTCAGTATGGTGCATGACTTCGCTGACCATCACAACTCACGGGCTCAGTCAGCTCTCAGAGGCGGAAGAGTCTGAATATGCCTATTAGAATTCACGAACATGGAGTGAATCCAGTGAAAACTTTCTCACCTATCTGAGATAACGAATCCTGGCCAGCTGGAACAATGATCGGTTTGTTGTGATCCACTGAAACCACTTTACTACAAAGGTATATAACAAGATTAGACTTGTAAGAACACCTCTTTGCAATGCTACCATGGTCATAAAAATCTCACCGCAGGCCCGCTTTTCTTTGTTCAGCACCAAGAACGCGGGCTCTCGCCAAGTCCGATGAGGAAGTCCGCGTTTCGCGGACTCCGGTCTTTTACGCTCAAATCTGATTGGCTGACAATTGGAAATGAGCACTCTGTGCATGCTCAAAAAATCGGACGTGGCCAGAGTTCGCACTCTTGGTGCTAACCAAAAGAAAACGATGTTATATTTGGTAAAATCGCATTTTCAAACCCCTTACTAGATTATTTATTGTTAATAGCAAAAATACATATCTGCATGGGATTGTGGAAGAAATGGTATACGTCCTTAAATTGAAGGTTTTAAACTTTAAATTAAATTAGGGGGTTTGAAACCAAGATATATGTTGCTATGAAAAGTCATAAATAAGGATTTTCATAAAAAAAGTGGGAGAACTGGGAAATGGAAGAAATAAAATGATATATAAGTATGACGTTGTAACTAGTGCGAGTAATGTATTATTAGTGTAAGTAGTGTAAGTTAGTAGTGCAAGTATTGTCGACTTTTTGACAGTATTTGCGCGGCTGTCATTTTGTCGTTTAGGTTTGCGTTTGTGTATGTATGTATTTTGCTGGTATTTTAATAAAAAGAAAAAGAAAATGCGGGATCTGGGGACGAGATTGCCCTGATCATGTACTTGTATTGCAATCAACGCTTTCAATCCTAGAAATGTTTTGACTGATTTTACATGATAAAAAAGACAGATTTATTAGCACGGTGACTAAAAAGTACATTTTCGTCTACAAAACTTCGACACACAACAGGAAAGAACTTACCTTAGAGGGGTGCGGAATAACAGAGACCCCACCAGACCCCGGGTGCGGTTCGTCAGACCTTCAGCTTTGGTGCTAAAGAACTGACATGGAAAACAAAATTTCAGGATAAATTAAATGCTTGTTTTATTCTAGAATCTGAGGGTCAAGTTAACTTTAAAACGTAATAGCGATAACATAGTCAGATGAGTTTTATTCCGAGTTGTTCCAGCAGCAAATTTTCTGACTCCGTGTTTACATATTTTAGATCAGTGATTTCAGATACTGGGTTTACAGTGTATCTTCTCCCGACATTAGAAATTACAGTATCATGCAAACGACGATGAACCGGCAACAGTGTGAAAGTCACATCGGTGTTGACAACCTTTTCGACGTCTTGTTGTTGGTTTCCACATTTTTCAGCTAATTAGCATACCAAGAACTGCAGGTGCAATAAATTGGCGCGTGTTTACTTTGACTTATAACTTGACAAGCTCACTGACACCTTGATTTTAATTGTTAAAAAAAGAACCGGAAAACCGACACAAAGATGTCTAAAACTAATCCACGACTTAATTAAATGGCAAAAATATGGTATGTATTGTTTGACAGCACTTTAAAACTAATTGCTGTAATTTTATTCAGTCTCTGGGGAAGACGTGTTTCTTAGTTACTTCAAGTGTTTACAAAACATGACTACTAATTTGAACCAAAGGAACACGAAATCAATCCGACGCGAGCACTTCATTAATTTTCAGCGTCAGAAAATTTACTGACAGTCATTGTACAACCTTTTGTACTTCAGCTGATCAACTGTGACATGTTTTTCACTTCCATGTTATTATACGAATCCTATACTGAAGTAATAATTCTAGAAGTCTTAGAAGAAATGAATTTTCTCTCCCGTCGCCAGTGGGGAATGAGATTGCATGCAAAATAGGAGTTTTGTTTCTAATAGTTAAAAAGAACTAAATGCCCTATGCACTTTTTTTGCGGAGTAACTTGGGAATTTTCCATTATGTCCATAATGTCCACAATCGACGTTCTCGACGTTAAGTGTAAAAGTTAAGATTTAGACACGCGACTAATCCTAAGAAAAAACACTTGAAAAAAAGGAAAGAAAAACATTAAAGAAAATGATCCGTATAAGACCAACCTGTAGATGAGCTCCATTCTTGTGCGCTACAAATCGCAACGCTCTACTTATCATTTTTCGTTTCTCGGGATCAAAATCCTGAAAAATTGTTAGAAGCGTTACCAAACATATTTTAAATGAATTTATGTGGTAAGCAGTGTTTTACGGGATATAAATTTTAGGGTTAGTGTTACACCGCTCATGGTATGGAAACAAGGCACATTATAAAATAGTGCCAGTCCAAACCGTGCGGAGCTGTACATCTGGAAATTACCGGATATTCCTGTTTCTTGAGTCATATAGAAACATGCCCAAGCACCGTTTTTGGCAAATTTCTGCTTTAAGTGATCAGGTCTCTCATAAGTGAATGATAGTTCACTAGACGTTTTGTTGATCAGGGCTGTTTTCAAATTTGATCCAGTTTTCTGACTAACAGCATTCCCCATCTTCGGATCTTTGCAGGGCGTAAGTAATTCAAAGCATATTAAATGAAAGAGTTCTACTGACTACCCACCTGATAAATGTCGTATTTACCACCAATAATGGCAAGAGGTATAGGAAAGGGATCAATAGAAGATTTATCCTGCAAAAAAAGAATGTACTTTTACTAAGGACAACCAAACATATGCTCTAGCGGAAATTTGAAGATGAAACGTTTCTTCACATTTTTTTAACCATTACATTCAACAAGCTGAATAAAACATGACATGCAAGAAAGTTGTACAGCAGCAAATAATCAACATTTGAACACAACACAAGTAAAGAATTTTGACATACGGGATGTTCTTCTCCAAATTTCTTCCAAGCCTGCTTCTTTAGCTGTTGTACAGAACTGAAAAAAAAAAATGAAACAAAACTGTTACATACAACCCTCCAAGTTAAGACCATTTTAGTCGCCATGGCGACTAAAATTTCGGAGCTGGCAACTAAATTGGAACCCAAGTCGCCAGCCTGGCGACTAAAATTGAGAACAAGGATTGAAACCGTGAGCTTAATTTAGCGACTAAAATTTTTCACTGGCGACCAAACTTGAGCAGTCGGTGGCCAAATGCCCACTAACTAAAAAAATAAACTTGGAGGGTTGACATATCTCTGCAGATTCCATATAAAAGCAAAATGAACCAAACGTTTCCCAAGAGTATTGAACGTGCATCTTACCCTGATTCTTTGCTTTCCAAACCCTCAAGTGCTTTATTGATTTTGGATTTGACCTAAAAAGATGCAATCATAAATATTCTAATTCCAGAATGTAAGTAAGGTAAGTTTTGTATTGTAGAGTAAATATTGTATTGTAGAGTAACTAGAGAATTTCTTCTTATAAAGTAGAGTAAATATTGTACTGTAAGTAAACTTTGTATTGTATTGTTGTATCCTATTTGTGAACAGAACGTTAAAAAAAATATATAAAAAAAATAAATAAATGTTTGTCAGCATGGTAAGTTCAACCATTTCATACAACTACAGTAGAATCCAGATCACTTGAGCCCCATAAATTCTCGAATCTCCCCATAACTTGAACATAGTGGTTCCTTTGTCTCAGTTGAACACTGCAATTTTACACGTACCCCGATTTCTCACACTCCCTGATTTCTCGAGACAAGTTTTGTTTCTCTTGGAGGTGTGAGAATTTAGTTTTCCAATGTAGATTGTAACTGTTCAATGACATGTTACCTGAGAAAGAAGGGTTTCCATAGTGTTCCACAGCTCATTTGGAAGAGACAGGTCTAACACAATCACAATAGCCATACTCCTGTACAAGCACAAGAGAAACATTGTAAAATATAATGATCACTTCACATGTTCTCCTTACTGTATCATAACTAATTCAAGTGGACAAGTGATGAGGGAGAGGGTGCAGGAGGTGTGAACCCCCCACCCCCACCCCCTGAGATGACCAGGCGATGTTCTAATACAACTGGTATTCTGAAAAAAGCTACAGTGACGTCAATCAAACAGCACTAACCTAATAGTAACAGATGTGAGAGGAATTTCAATCAGTTTCGACAGGAATGTCCCACCTCCAAGTTCCCATATGTGACCTATATCTTTCCCCTATGGAAAAAGAAAAAACAGAAATTGTTATCATTGTGCAGCTCAACACACTGCACACCAAATTGTTCACCAAACTGCACACAGCACTGTACACACCACTTAACCGAACACCGAACACACACAGCTGTTTACCACTATGTACCCCATATTGTTCACGACACTGGTCACCAAACTCTTCATCGCACTCTTCACAACACTGTTAATGAAATTACTCACGACACTAATCACGACTCTGTTCACAACACTGTCCACCACAGTGTTCAGCACACTGATCACGAACACACTGTTTACAACACTGTTCATGACACTATTCACGACACTGTTCACCACACTGATCACGAACATACTGTTTACGACACTGTTCGCGAGACTGTTCCTGACAGTATTCACCACACTGATCACGAACACACTGTTTACAACACTGTTCATGACACATTTCTTGACACTGTTGATGACAGTGTTCGCCACACTCATCACGAACACACTGTTTACAACACTGTTCATGACACTCTTCACAACACTCTTCACCACCCTCTCCACCACCCTATTCACCACACTGTTCATCACACTGTACACCACATTGCTCACGACACTGTTCAAACAACTGTCCTGAAGAGAAGAGTGTTGTGAATAGTGTGTCGTGAACAGTTTGGTGAAGAGTATCGTGACCAGTGTAGTGACCAGTGTCGTGAACAATATCATAAACAGTGTGTGACGAACAGTGTTGAGAACAGTGTTGTGCACACTGTCATGAACAGTGTCATGAACACTGTCGTGCACAATGTCGTGAACAGTGTCGTAAACAGTGTCGTGCACACTGTCTTGAACAATCTTGTGAACAGTGTCGTGAACAGTGTTGAGAACAGTGTCGTGAACAGTGTCATGAACAGTGTCGTAAACAATGTCGTGAACAGTATCATGAACAGTGTCGTGAACAGTATCATGAACAGTGTCGTGAACAGTGTCGTGAACATTGTCGTGCACACTGTCATGAACAGTGTTGTGAACAGTGTCGTGAACAGTGTCGTGAACAGTGTTCAGAACAGTGTTCTGAACAGTGTTGTGCACACTGTCGTGAACAGTGTCATGAACAGTGTCATGCATACTGTTGTGAACAGTGTCATGAATAGTGTCATGAACAGTGTCATGAACAGTGTTGTGCACACTGTCGTGAACAGTGTCGTGAACAGGGTCGTGAACAGTGTCGTGAACAGTGTGGAGCACACTGTCGTGGAAAGTGTCGAGAACAGTGTCATAAACAGCGTCGTGCACACTGTCGTGAACAGTGTCGAGTTCAGTGTCGTGACCAGTGTTGTGAACAGTGTTATGAACAGTGTTGTGAACAGTGCAGTGAACACTGTCGTGAACAGTGTCGTGCACACTGTCGTGAACAGTGTCCTGAAAAGTGCACGAATAGTGTCATGAACACTGTCGTGAACAGTGTCATGAACAGTGTCTTTAACAGCGTTGTGCACAATGTCGTGAACAGTGTTGTAAAAAGTGTTGTGCACACTGTTGTGAACAGTGTCGTGAACAGTGTCGTGAACTGTGTCGTGCACACTGTGGTGAACAGTGACGTGAACAGTGTCATGGACACTGTCATGAACTGTCAAAAACAGTGTTGTGAATAGTGTCGTGCACAGTGTAGTGAACAGTGTCTTGCACTCTGTTGTGAACAGGGTCATGAACAGTGTCGTGCATACTGTCGTGAATAGTGTCCTGAACAGTGTCGCGAACAGTGTCGTGTACACTGTCGAGCATACTGTCGCGAACAGTGTCGTGCAAACTGTCATGAACAGTGTCGTGAATAGTGTCGCGCACTCTGTCGTGAACACTGTCGTGAACAGTGTCATGCACACTGTCGTGAACAGTGTCGTGAACAGTGTCGTGCACACTGTCGTGAACAGTGTCGTGCACACTGTCGTGAACAGTGTCGTGCACACTGTCGTGCACACTGGACATTGTGAACACTGTCGTGAACAGTGTCATAGTGTCATGAACAGTGTTGTGAACAGTGTCGTGCAAACTGTCGTGAGCAGTGTCGTGCAGACTGTCGTGAACAGTGTCATGCACACTGTCGTGAACAGTGTTGTGCACACTGTCGTGAACAGTGTCGTGCACACTGTAGTGAACAGTGTCGTGAACAGTGTCATGCACACTGTCGTGAACAGTGTCGTGCACACTGTCGTGAACAGTGTCATGCACACTGTAGAGAACAGTGTCGTGAACAGTGTCATGAACAGTGTTGTGAACAGTCTCATGCACACAGTTATGAACAGTGTCGTGAACAGTGTCGTGAACAATGTCGTGAACACTATCGTGAACACTGTCATGAACAGCGTCGTGCACACTGTCATGAACAGTGTCGTGCAAACTGTCGTGAACAGTGTCGTGCACACTGTCGTGAACAGTGTCGTGAACAGTGTTGTGAACAGTCTCGTGCACACAGTCATGAACAGTGTCGTGAACAGTGTCGTGAACAATGTCGTGAACACTATCGTGAACACTGTCGCGAACAGTGTCGTTGTGGACAGTGTCGTGAACACTGCCGTGAACACTGGCCTGAACAGTGTCACGTACAGTCCTGTGAACAGTGTCGTGAACAGTCCCATAATCACTGTCGTAAACACTGTTGTGAACGCTGTTATAAAGAGTGTTGTGAACAGTCCTGTGAACACTGTCATGAATAGTGTTTTGTAGACTGTCCTGAACGGTGTTGTGAACACTGTCGTGAACAGTCCCCTGAACACTGTCCTGAACAGTGTCGTGCACACTGTCGTGAACAGTGTTGTGCACACTGTCATGAACAGTGTCGTGAACAGTGTGGTGCACACTGTCGTGCACACTGGACATTGTGAACAGTGTCGTGAACAGTGTCGTGCACACTGTTCTGAACAGTGTCGTGCACAATGTCATGAACAGTGTCTTGCACACTATTGTGAACAGTTTCATGAACAGTGTCGTGCATACTGTCGTGAATAGTGTCCTGAACAGTGTCGTGCACACTGTCGTGAACAGTGTCGACAGTGCACACTGGACATCGTGAACACTTTCGTGAACAGTGTCATAGTGTCATGAACAGTGTTGTGAACAGTGTCGTGCACACTGTCGTGAAGAGTGTCATGCACACTGTCTTGAACAGTGTCGTGAACAGTGTCATAGTGTCATGAACAGTGTTGTGAACAGTGTCGTGCACACTGTCGTGAACAGTGTCATGAGCAGTGTCGTCCACACTGTCGTGAACAATGTCATGAACAGTGTTGTGAACAGTGTCGTGCACACAGTCATGAACAGTGTCGTGAACAGTGTCGTGCACACTGTCATGAACAGTGTCGTGAGCAGTGTCGTGCAGACTGTCGTGAACAGTGTCGTGAGCAGTGTCGTCCATACTGTCGTGAACAGTGTCATGAACAGTGTTGTGAACAGTGTCATGAACAGTGTCGTGCACACTGTCATGAACAGTGTCGTGAACAGCGTCGTGCAAACTGTCGTGAATAGTGTCGTGAGCAGTGTCGTCCATACTGTGTTGTGAAGTGTCGTGAACAGTGTCGTGCACACTGTCATGAACAGTGTTGTGAACAGTGTCGTGAACAGTGTCGTGAACACTGTCGTGAACAGTGTTGTGAACAGTGTCGCACACACTGTCGTGAACACTGTCATGAACAGTGTGGTGAACACTGTCGTGAACAGTGTTGTGAACAGTTTCGTGGACAGTTTTGTGGACAGTGTCGTGAACACTGCCGTGAACACTGGCCTGAACAGTGTATTGAACAGTGTCACGTACAGTCCTGTGAACAGTGTCGTGAACAGTCCCATAATCACTGTCGTGAACACTGTAATGAACGCTGTTATAAAGAGTGTTGTGAACAGTCCTGTGAACACTGTCATGAATAGTGTTTTGTAGACTGTCCTGAATGGTGTTGTGAACACTGTCGTGAACAGTGTTGTGAACAGTCCCCTGAACACTGTCCTGAACAGTGTCGTGAACAGTGTGGTGTACAGTGTCATGAACAGTGTCGTGAACAGTGTCGTGAACAGTGTCGTGAACAGTGTCATGAACAGTGTTGTGAACAGTGTCATGAACAATGTGGTGTACAGTGCCGTGAACAGTGTGGTGAACAGTGTCGTGAACAATGTGGTGTACAGTGCCGTGAACAGTGTGGTGAACAGTGTCGTGAACAATGTGGTGTACAGTGCCGTGAACAGTGTGGTGAACAGTGTCGTGAACAATGTGGTGTACAGTGCCGTGAACAGTGTGGTGAACAGTGTCGTGAACAATGTGGTGTACAGTGCCGTGAACAGTGTGGTGAACAGTGTCGTGAACAATGTGGTGTACAGTGCCGTGAACAGTGTGGTGAACAGTGTCGTGAACAATGTTGTGAACAGTGTCATGAACAGTGTTGTGAACAGTGTCGTGAACAATGTGGTGTACAGTGCCGTGAACAGTGTGGTGAACAGTGTTGTGAGCACACTTATAATGACTGACTTACAATATTATGTCCACTTTTAGCTCTTCGTCCAAAGGTGTAATCCAGAGCTGTTGTTGGTTTGGGAGCTTCATCTCTACAGAAAACAATAATTATTAATATTACATTATTTGAATTTTTTTCCTTCACTTGTTTTGAATTCAAACTTCTGTTGATAGATATGTGCATCAGGATGAGTCTACTTACCGATCAAGAAATCTCAATATCATGGAGGTTTTTCCCTAGAAAAAATGATTGTTACTATCAAACTCAGAAAACCGTGAACACCTGAAATATTTCAGGAATGTTGATTGTCTAGTGCCCAATCAAAATAAAGTTCAGGACACGCAAGCAAACCTCAAAACCACAAACTAATAACCGTTGCTGTTTGCGGTTTAGTTTTCTCACGCCTGATTGGCTTTTTCCTTGCAACACAATAACATTCCATTAATATTTCTGGTGTTCACGGTTTTCTGAGTTTCACAGTAATATATTAATGTTCAATAATGAAAAAGATAAATTTTTATTAAAAACTTTTATGGATTAATGTTTTTTTACTAGTTAATATTTTAAGTGTATAGTAGATATGAAGAGTACCATTTTGTGGGATATCGTTAATTCCATGCACTTCTGTCAATGATATTTATGTCATAATAAAATTGTTAATTAAGCAGCATCATTATTTTAAGACACCTTTATTTCCAGCAAAGTTATACCGTAAAATTCCGGTTATAAGCGCTGGGCTTATACCACTTCGTAAGGGGTTTTTGGTGGGCTTATAAGCAGAGGGGCTTATAAGCGGAATAAAAAGAAACGTTTCGAAACAAGCCACGGCAGTGTTGATCGAGATACGTTTTTAAGTTAAAAAGCCATATTAATGTCACAGTTCCTATGAAAATCTGCTTTGGACACTTATAAAGTTAATGAACACAATAACCACACAGTATATGGCATTAAGGGGGGATCACCGCTCCGCAATTGGCGTGACAAGCGAACTTCCATTGTGTGACCAAACTTATCTCCCCAGCGGTAAAACCTGCGCTGGATCGGACAAGTTGGCAGGGCCAAAAGCTTACGCGTCCTATAAGCCTAACTCTAAATGGCACTACGAGCTGACCTCTGGTCAGCAACGTGCTAGAGTATAGACAATTGTGACTTCACGAGCCTTACTTATCTCCCCAGCACTACGAGCCGACTCCACCGGCACGTGCTGGATCAGACAAGAAAAGGCATAAAGAGTGTAAAATATGTTTACTAAACGAAGCTTGGGGGAGTCGCTGTGAGACTTAACCAAAAGCGTGATTAGCAGTGGTGAACCCCAATTTATTATTAATAACAATAAACAAACCTCCAAAGGGAGGGAGGGTGGGAATTTCAATTTTCAAGACGAACTTAAGTTACAGTAGCAATATTGCTAGCAAATGATGCTAAAGTTCAAACCTTACACTCTTTATAGCCAGACAGCTGTCTGGATTTAGCCCAATGGCAAAATGTATACTATAAACAACAAGGACAGCACTGGACAGCACTACTACAGCAGTACTGTCATCCAGCAGAGGGGGGCTTATATCTGGGGGGCTTATAACCAGATGTATTTTATTGTTTCCAGGTAGATGGGCCTATAACCGGGGGAGCTTATAATCGGGGGGGGGGGGGGCTTATAACTGGAATTTTACGGTATGTCATCTACCCCGAGCTCACGATCAGAGTTAGTTGACACATTGTTGTTTAATATTAATTAATTTAAATGTCCTTAGATTTATCAATGTCATGACTGTCATCTCCAAGAAGATAGCTGACATAGCTCACTTCCCTTGTTTTCTTGCACCAACTGTCCATCGTCTAGTCTCCTTCGCAGCCGTTTTTAGTGTCGTCATGCAACGCTCCTCCCCCCATCACCTTACTACCTTTCCAGTTATCAGTATTGTTATAACCATATTACAGCTGATTGCTCCCAAGTTGTCTGTTTTGTCCAGGGATGAGTCAGTAGTTACAGGGTTAAATGCTTATTAATAATATATTTGTTTCTCTCACAACGGAGTCCCTTGCTTTATTGAGATGTTTATCGGGACATTTTGACTGCAATACTGCTATTCTTCATCAAAATCACAGGAATGGATATGACTATCTTGGCGCATTTCGCAGCTTGTGGACAGCTGATCAGTGTATTTTATGGCCAGCGGTATTACTTTGTACAACTATATCCACCCATGCATGTAATGATTACCAAGCAGAGGCCAGTATTGTATGTTAAAATTTGCAACTCAGTGCCAGGTTTGTGAGAGATTTCAAAATTGTTTGGCTTATGAACAGTGGAAAGCAGTGGAAAACAAGGCAAACTTGTGATCTGTGGTATGTACTCGCCCAACATTTTTCACACTCGCCTGGGTGATCAGGCGAGCACTAATTTCCAACCCTGTATCCAATCAACCTCACCGCCTGATGAAGACTAGCAGTATCGCAGTCATAGTGTCACAATCAACACCTCAAAGTGACTGATCCATTGTAAGAAGAACCATAAATGTTCATCTTTCCAATCTTACACCACAATGAACAATAACCACACCTCTAATGACACTTACAGAGTTTTTGCTACCAAGGATGAAGATACTGGATTCATCACTGCTTGATGATGGCAAATCTTCTTGTTGATCTACATGTAAACCAAAAATAATTTAATCAATCTTGTAATCCCAAGGGGGGGGGGGGGGGGGAAGGGAGCTCCCATGTGAATAGACAGAGAAGCTCCTCATTTTATTAGGGCTGTAAATATCGGATTGATGAGCATCTGGTGTGCTTGTCTCACGTGGGAGCCTCCCTGGGCTTTTAATTTAAAACATGACTTGCTAATCCCAAATATACATAAAATACCAAGATAACTAAATCAAAATATAATTACCTTTAAAAATATCTGGTTTGTAGCCGGGCACGTGAAGATTCAAATAATATACTTGAAAAATATACTTAAAAATTATATTCTTGTCAAAGTATATATTTTTGGAATCTTATAATTACCTTTATTTGAATGGTTTTCTGTTTTGTCTCGTTCTTCAACAGCCAAATCCCAGATGGTTTTTTCTGACCTGTTTAATTATTGTAAAAAAAAAACATGAAGACAAAATAAAATTTCATTTTTGGTGTTTTTAACAACTACCTTCCTTAGTCACATGACAAGGTCAAAAATGGGTATCATCTGTCACAGGTAGCTTTAGAAAGAGTAAAAGCCAAAAATAATACTTCATTAATGCATACCTTTATTTACAAAGAAATTTAAATATTTTTGTTATATATCACGGTTATTTTTTTAGTCCATTTATTTTTCAGTTGATAGCTTTGCTGGGGCCAACTTGCAGAAAAATATTTGTCAGTGTATGTGAAATTAGGATGGGGCAAAGATCCAGAAAACTCAGACAGGGTGGGTGGGGGGAGCATACAGCCGGGGGGGGGGGGGCTTGTACAAACATAGTAGATGCGGAGGGAGTACAGTCTCACATTACCATAGCAACCTAGTGGGTGGGTAGGCGTTCCTTGCAATACCATGCCATTTATAATTACATTATAAAATAAAAGGTGCACTTTTATTACCAGGCTACAGAAACTAGAAAATTTTGGTTTTCTAACTGAGAAGATTAAATAGGGAAAATTTTTATCCATTAGCTCATAAGCTCATTTTCGATTCTTCCATCAACAAAAGAAGAACAACATGACGTGAATAGAAGATCTGAATTCAAAGCAGTTGGCCATTTTAGCTGCCTTCTGTCGATCGTTTCCAAAGCAACCAAGACGCCATTAGCAAGCTTAAATTTTGTGTGAAAGAGCTAGTAGTTACATGAGAAAATCGTGGAAACGGTTTTTATCTTACCTTTTCTCGCTCATATTTGCATAACTTCGTTCAGCTTGGGCAAAATTAAATCACATTACGATGTTTTTAGCAATACTCTTCTGTCCTTCTTTCTCAAATGTTTCTTCATAACTTCTGAGCCCGCGGATAATTTAATTTTTTGTCAGCGAATTTGCCTCATTACCAGTCCCTTCGGAGTGATATGGAACGCCTGACGGAAATCAGTCATGACTGCCACAGAAGTGCGCGATGAGATTTTAGTCCTGAAATCAATTTTTTGTAACCCCGGAGAATTTTATTTGATAAGCCCGTCCTCGCTAGAGGCACTTGAAGCATCACAAGGGCCTATTTCTTTTAGGATTGCTGTCAAATGTGCCGCAGAACGAGAGTCGAACGATGCCATGGGATCACTGGAAAAGGAAACTGTTGGTTGTGTTGTGGAAATGACGGTCGTCATTCCACGGAACTATCCACAAACGTTGCCAGAAATATCACTATCATGCACGGAAATTTCGAAGAAAGGTTTGTCTTCTTTACGAAACAAACTGATTGAATATGCAGAAAGTCTACATAGCTCGAGTTCTGAGCCAATGATCATGGAAATAGTGATGTGGCTACAGGAGAATGCGTCCTTATTTTTCGACAAACCTGCGTTGAACAGTACAAAAAATGATTCTTCTGGGGATGACTTCATTCTTTTGCTTAAGCTGGACCACATGCGGAATAAAACCCGTTACATCAAAACTATAACTCGCTGGATTGATGAGCTGAACTTGAATGGAAGGCTTTTCTTTTCCAGTTATTTGATCTTGATCTTGTTAACAGGAGAAACTGGTAATGTCAGGGAATATTTACGGAGACATAAAACTTGCAATGTTGACGTTGACTCTTCTGGGAAACCATGCAAAGAAAGAATGATAAATGTTCTAGTGCAAGAGAAGGCTCCAAGAAATTTAAGGTAAAAAATAATTGCAAATAGACAACACACCTGTACACAGTACAATGTTGTCAGTATTCAATTTCTCAATACATCACAGGGGCATGGGTAGGGGGTCCTGGGGTGCCCATGGACCCCCCCCCCCCCCCCCGCCCCTCCCCTGCGCATGCTTCGTCAGATATTTTTTTAAGTAAATAGTGCACAAACCTTATAATTCAGGTGGCTAAAATGTGTGAATCCAAAGAATCAACATCTGCAGTGGACTGTGTAAGTACCCTGGGTGTGACAGTGTGACCCCCCCCCCCCCCCTTTGGAAAATCCTAGCTATGCCCCTGCATCATTGTTGCACCTTTCAGTAACAACCAAACTCTGCTCAGTAAACAGTTATGTGTTTCATTGGCTGTTGCTAAGCATTATGATTGATGGCAGTGAAAAATGCAATCGTTTGTTGGCTTTTCAATGTCAGAGTTCATGTGTTTTTGAAAGCTGCAGTAATCCAATGAGAATGATTTTTAACATAATCATTCCATTTCAAGCAGTTTGGTGATGAAATAAGAAAATTTTGAATTATGAGTAGTACCCTACATTTTTTCTGGGATATTTTATTCGTGGAAATTTGTGGTAAAATCATGATGATCAAGGTGTCTTGATGGTGATCGGCATGATCACTCTTAGAATTATCAGAAGACTAATTTTTAGCACTGTTGATTGAAAGTTACCTTGTGGGAATTATTTTATATTCTTTTTATTGTGTTAATTTTGTAGGATTTGTGACTTTGGTGAAGTGGAGTGCACATCTCCTTTAGAATTAGAGGAAAGATTTACAGAAATAAATCTTGAGCATTTCTTCAACGAACACATCAAGCCATTGCTCTAACCAAGAAGTAGCATAGTAGATATTCACACCTCATGTGTAGTTCATTAGAGGACACTTCCCAGAAGTCGACCATGCAGTCCTCATCGTTTGATTGCAATACCTGCTTTGCATTTTGGTGGGCACCTGAAGCTACTGTAAACAGTCATGGAAACCTTTCTCAAACTCTCTTTGTGGGACCAGAAACCCATAAGGGTTGAAATGTGTAACTCCCTATGATTCGCATTGTACAAAGCATTTGAACATTCGTTTTCATTAAGTACCATATTTGGAAAATCACAAGAAAAAATTCAACCAATCAAAATTGCAATATCTGGATTAAATTCACAATGCGCACTAGCTCGCACTGAATGGCGTAATCTTGTTTTTGAACAATTTGGGTTGAATGAAGTTAAATTTGGTTAAATTCTTCTGTTTCGTCGTCATTCAGTAGTCTGGAGAACTTCACTTGATACTCTAATAAATTTCTTTAGTTTTCTGTGAGTAATTTACGGCATTTTGGTCGGAATTCAAGTGACTTATCACAAAACCGAAAATTTTGTTGCATGTGTCGTTGCATGTGTAAATCATTCGCATACAAACTCTTCGTGTTGCCAAATATGGTACTTGGCAAACTGTCAAACGCTTTGAACGCGCGTTACACGTTTCAACTCCTTATGAGTTTCTGGTGGGACACAACAAACTAACAGCACTTGAAAAAATTGTGACCAAGTTTATTTGGTATTTGTGGCCAGATATGACCTGGCAGATGATATATTACACAGAATCATAATTAAATTAACAATTTATTAAAATACAATTTGAATAATTTCTAGTGATGCTCAAAGGTAAAAAATAATGATTTTAAATTTCTAATTTAAAAAAAAAAACATAAAATCTCTTTTCTTCAACTTTTTCAAATGCAGTGGGGATTATATTCACTAAAATTAATATTGGCCTGCATGTTGCTAATTTTAGTATAGTTAGGATATCCATTTTTGGTGTCATCTTGAATAGATAAAAACTGTGACTATTCATTACAGTGCAGTGAACAAACTTGTCAAATCAAAGACAACCTCAAAACAGAAAGTTGTTGCAAGAAAATGTGAACAAGGAAAAAGACAGTAAGGACTGAGGAAAATGGATTATGTTGCCAGATCAAGAACAACTGTGGTTGTTAAATCCCTGCCTCTTTGTATCAAAAAATAACTTATTACAGTTTAAAAACATGATATATTTACAAAACAACTGTTTTATGTAACTATAATAAAAAATAATTTATGCAACCTTTTTGTACTGCAATTTGTTTCCTGTTAGATTTTTGTCATAAATTAATTAACAAAATCGTACATTATTTTTATGTTGCTGTAAAAAATATTGCCCAGTACGCATGAAGCTTCAGTCTATGATCTTAGTGCGATAGTTATTTCAGGAGATCATCAGAATCCAAAGAACTCAGTGAGGAGCTTGAGATGTTTCCTACTCCATTTCCAGATACTCCTTCAAAGAAATCACAACTTTTGTTACAATGAAATTCTACTGACTAGCCTTCTACACAGACACTCTTTTGGGTTTTTTGGGGGAGCAACGTGTGACAAGCATTAAGAGCATTCAGACAGGAGGCAAATGAAATTCTTGTTCATTAGAATTCATAATTATTAACAGGTATGACGCAAAAGTTGCATCAATTTTTTTTACGTGAGCAAATGAAAAGTGTAAACCAAGGAACCTCACTCCCTTGCATTTTTAGCCATGGCCAGCTGTAGCAATTTTATAATATTAATTTTTAGAAATTAAGGAAAAAAATCCCTGCTTTTGTCCTTATAAATAATTATATAAAGAGAGAGAGAGCTCTTGCCTTCAGCTTAGTTTCTCTCTGTACCTTCTTCAGACCATATCAACATCAGTGCAATCTTCACCAGAGTGTAAAAATATAGAAACAGAATCTGATGTTTACATCCTTAACTAAAGGTTACTTTTGATGAATAGATCTCCGAATCCTTACTATTTAAACACTGTCTAGTTACCTCGATGGGATCTGTCAAGCTGTACGGAGGGCAGGTCTGTGTCACTGGGACTGCTTATATCCAATGTCGTCAAGCTCAGATCAGTGTCACTGCTACTAGATAACACAAGATCATCTGAAGCTGCTTTGGACTTCTTTTTCACACCTTTTCTTCTTGGTTTGGAGTCGCCATTGGTTATCTTTGTTTGCTTGGATGGCCGTGGCTGAGGTTGTCTCAGGGAAGAGTTACTACCTGCAGAACCAAATTAAAACAAAGACCTGTGAATCATGGTGGAATTGATTAATCTAGATTTACTGCACAAATTAATTGTTTAACAGGAATCGACAGAGTGATGGATAAAGTCAGAATTTGAGGTTGCCTGCTAAACCTAAACCTCACGAAAAATGTGATTGTTCATCATGGTAATAATAACAAAGTATTGCGGTTTGTCAATATGACATTAAAATCAGTTTTTGAAGATTCCCTTACTTGAGACTCCAGAACGCCTGATGCTGGACTGCATTTCTGATTCCAATTCAGAATATTGATGGCTGACTTTATTGACAAGATGCCTGCGAACAGAAATCCGCATCA
The DNA here is from genome assembly GCA_963693305.1 of Meandrina meandrites. Lineage (NCBI taxonomy): Eukaryota > Metazoa > Cnidaria > Anthozoa > Scleractinia > Meandrinidae > Meandrina > Meandrina meandrites. Next base: position 606,966 of record OY855916.1, read on the forward strand.
CTTGATATGCTGGAACTTTACATTGCAGTGGAAATTCTCCTTACAACCAACTCAAATGGAGTTATGTTCTTTGCAACCCAGATAATAGCATATGCAAGTGCCATTTCTTACTAATAACATTAATAACATTCTTTTGACATACCATGGGAGGTGTGGTGGCCTAATGGTTAGAGCACGCTGGACTCCGGATCAAGCAGCCTGCCGGGTTCAGTTCGAGCCCTAGCTTTATGTTCTTCAGCAATATACCAGCAAATTTACTGCTGGTGGTAACCCTGGGATGGACTAGCATCTCATCCAGGGGGAAGTGAAAATACTCCTAGTTGCTTCATGATACGGAAACTGGGATAAGCCCCAGCTTGGTGGGCCACTAGGCTTGTATGCAGACTTTTCTTTTGATGTATATCATGCATGCAATGTTGTTGCAGATTGCACAATGTCTTGTACATTGGTATCTAAAATTACTTACTTGAGTTGCCGTATCTCATACGAGTCTGATTGTCTCTCATCAACAATGCTGCTCAGACTTCTTGACTGCGAGCGCTGATTCTCTGATAGTGATGACAAAGCCTAAAGAGTATGTCATTAAAAACAACACTGATCAATACTTTTAGCCCTAAATGCTCATCAAAATCTAACATTGTGTGGTTCCAGAAAATATCCATACTCCCCCCACAGAAGGGATTGGAAATTCCAGGGAGGAGGGGAGGTCTTGAAGAGCCAAAAATTTAAAGCATTTGTATGAAGCTAAATAATGGAATTTCCAGAGGGGTGGGGGGGTCATAGGGCAAATCCCTTCCATAAGGGGGTATGGATATTTTCTGAAACCACACATTGCAACATAATTATTAACAAAAAAGATGGTAGATCTTACTCTGTCCAGTCTGTCCTGTTTGCGAAATACATCTCTGGACTCAGCAAGGGTTGAATGCAGCTCGATTTCCATTTTACCTAGACAGTATATTTTTATCAATGATATCAAAACATTAATTATTTAATATTATTTCATAAATGTTACAAACATTTTTTAAAATGATAATTATATTAATTAAAATACACTATATTTAGCTATTTACTAACTAAAGTCAGACAGTGTAGCAGTGATTTTCTCTTACCCAGCTTTGTTTTAAGATGCTCAATATCCCTTTTTAAGGATTCTGTTTCATCTTCAACAATTCTTCTCCTTTAAAAGATCAGGAAATCACAAAATATGCCATGATTAACACCTTCTAAATTCATTTTCATAAATTTACTAACAATATAGAAGTTTTTTTTCTCAAACCTTCAATTTTTCAAACCCTCCCAATAATTGAACCAAACGTTATTTCCCTTGGATCAAACACTGCAAAATTACTTTACCCCAAGACTTCCAAATTCCCAATATTGCACACATATTTATGAAACTAATTAAAGCTGTCAAATTTGTGTCTTGAAAATAAGTACAAAGATGTACTGGATTGCCTCCTTTATTGATTATTATTATTGCATGCTTCCCATACAAATGCTCAGTGACACATGTTTTTATTGCCTTGGGTTCAAGCAGATCATTAAGTAATATTTCAGAATGTATGTCGACTATTTTGTACAAAAAGGTCTCTCATATACATGCACATATACCTTAAATGTGATAGAAATTAAACTTTATAACAAAACTTACGCTTCATTCACAACAGCCGAGTCACTGCGGTGAGAATTCTCACCAGCACTCTGTCTGAGCTTTGCTTGGCTTTGAACAAACTCCAGCTGACTATATACATCACGTTTAAACTAAAACGTAATTCAGAATGAATACTTTCAGTGCAAATGAGTGGTGTCAGAAAATATCCATATACTATCCCATAGAAGATCATTGGGAAATTTGAGTGGGGTGAGGGGGTGGGGGTCTCAAAAGGCAATTGAATTTTTTTTTAAACTTAGGGAAAGTAATTCAAACTTAACTGGAATTTCTGTGGGGTAATGAGTGTGTCGGGGGGGGGGGGGGGGGGGGGTGCCACACAAGGGAAGTCACCTGCTTCAAATCTTATTGAAAGCCCTGTGCACAGTACATGTACATAATGATGAAATATCCTGTTCTTCCATCACCTCTGGTTAGCAATTGATAATTTTCTCCCATATACGTACTTGTTCTAGTTTTCTTTCTGTTTCAATGTCCACGCCTTTTTCTCTGAGCCTTTCATTTAATCTGCTTATTTCATCTGAAATCACAAAAATTAAGACACTCATTATTATAAATAAAATTCACAAACATCCTTCTTAAAGAAGATATTTGCAGAGTTCTAACTGCAGCTGCAGCTAAGAAATAACTAATTTGGATTTTTTTAAATATTAAATGTTAATATTTGTTCTCTGTGAACTCGCACGTCAACTGGGAACTGTATCAAGACAATCAGATTTGTATTAAGCTGACTTAACCCATGCTAACAACATCCTTGTAAGGATTCAAGTCCCAGCAGTATATGACGACAATACTTTCTACTTATTTTGCTCCTTGGCCATTACAAGATTGCAAACTGAAACTGTTCAGTGAAGGAAAACATCTAGGTGAAGTAAAACAGTCATAAAACCCTGAAATCTACAATAACTGTATATGGATTGGGTACCCTGTCCCATCGATTTAATTACAGTATTAAAAACTCCTGAGTCAACAAAGCATTTGAGTGGTAAGAACCTTTCATTTTCTTTATATCTGCAGCTTGGACGTCCCTTTCTTTCTCCAGTTTCTTAACTGCGTCACATAAATGACTCACAACCTGTATGGCAACATAAAAAATAGGCTTTTGTTCAAAACTCTGGACATCTAGTAAAAAGTACTGACAGTACATTGCACAGCCTCACACATATAATGCAGTCCGGGGAACAAGTGCCAGTTGATGGCATGATCACTTTGCCAAGAAGTGACAGAGCCTGCGGCTTTCGTGCAAGAAGTTGCTAAGCAACTTGATGAATTTGTTCGTGCGATTGCTTCCGGAGTACTTGTGAGTGCTTGCACCAGTTTTTGATCAGATGAAATAATTCAGAAACTCTTCGAGTTCTTCAAGGAAGATTTGCCAAAACTGGTACTTGTTCCCCTGACTGAATGGTCTTATGCTGTGTTATATGTGACTCAGACACTTACTAAAGAAAAAATCACAGCTTGGCACACTCTTAAACTAGTTGTATAGATTACAAGGGTACCATTGATTGTTACAGCTGCTGAGGGATAACCTGTTTTTGGAGAAGCATCTCATCCTAAGAGAACACGCAGTTCTCTGTCACTTTCCGCCGATTTCTGTATGCAGACCAACTACATGAGGTATTAACAAGTACTTACCTCGGCTTGTTCCTCAACTTTTTCAAACAATGCATTCACTAGAGCAGGCGATGCCTGACTGGATGGAACACTAGTTGCCATGCCAACGGTTTTTTTTGGACTATGTTTACCGCTTTGCAAGTCCCATGCCACAGTACCTTTATATGGACTCCTGGCAGCCTCAGACCGAAGCTTGCCTGTTGAAAGACAGATGATATAAAAAAGCAGAAATCGAATCATCCCCCAGTCATCTGTCTCATCTATATCAGAGTATGTGCGCCTGGCAGAGAAGGGAGAACAAGGAGAGAGACAAGAAAGAGGAGTTTCTCCTTCCTTTACTCCCTTGCCTGTACAAGACTGAGTGATGGCTTGGGACAAGTCAAGCAGAGGACATTTGATTCCCCTCCCTCTGATCCCACAAGAATCGTGTTGTCCCTGATCTGTCCATTAATTATATTGCAGGGCTTGATGAAATAATATTGTATAATTGTACTGAAAATGTAGGCATGTAGAATGCAACTATTCATGTTTTGCCCACTTTAATACTGATCTGAGAGAATGAGAGTGGAATACTAATACTAAAGAAGGTCTGTTATCTGTAAGCGTACCTCGCGAAAACTGCATTATATGCTGGGCCATCAAAGTGAAAATAGCGAGTTTACATTGCACTACGAATAGCAGGTGTTATTTCAGCCTAAAAATTCATTACTCCAACGTCCAATGACAACAGTCAATCAATCAACTCACCGCCATAATGGCTTCCACTTGACCTTGGACGAAATTCTTTTGTCCTACTTGAAGAACCCAAGCGATCCTGCGCGTGTAAACAAACAAATTGTCAGTTACTCTAACAAAATACGAATTTCGTGAAGAACACAAGAACTTATTATCTGAATTGTGTCTGGCACACATGAAAACAAAGGTGTTTTGGTTCGAAATGTCCGTTACCGCCCAATGTCTGCGTTACTGTAAACTTTTGTAAGGCCTGAAGGAATGTGTGACCAAACGCTTACAAGATCAAGAGCTACTAACTCGAACTCTGGCCAAATTCGTCTCTGTTTCACGGACAATAGAGGAAAACTTGTTTTCCCACTCCATTTACCGGACAACTATAAAAAAAACAGTTAATAATTTTGTACTTGCTCATTTCATTGCAACGGTGAGCAACGGTACAATTTGTCACTTCGTGAAAGGCTCATTATGTACACCGCTGTCCATCATGAGGGCGCTAAGGGCCGGGGGAGAGGGTCACCGGGGAAAAGTTATCGGGGTAAGGGGCATGAAGGGGGAATTCAAGGGAGATCTTAGGATCACAAATGTAAACTACAAGTATCTTGCAACAGAGTAAAACGAAAAAACGTTTGGATGCAGAGGACCACGCAACGAAGAATAAAACTACTTGACTCGTCTGTTGCCAGATCTCTTGAAGAAAACTAACTGTCACGGTTATGTAAAATTTTACCCTTCTGCGGTAGTACCGGCCTTAGAGTAAAACAAGTTTGCCTTTATTTTCCAGTTTACTGGTAAGGGAAACCGAAACGTGATCTGCTAAGTTCCTCAAAGTAAATTGTAATGAAAAAATGACACCTTATTTCGGTGAAAGTAGAACCTATTTCTGTATACGCAACACGCAAAACGCCTTTATTTTCCTCCAAGCCACGTCACGCCAGCCCTGAAATGTACTCGAAAAGAGCGGGAATTTTTAGCCAATCAAATTAATGATATAGAAAGAATAGGCCAATCAGAGAACGACGCACGCTCTTACTTGGCCCGAGGGCAGGCCGAGTGCTCTCCAACATCCAACATGGCTTCCCCTTTAGCCAACTTCGAGGACGTTTACGCTCCCAGTGCCACAGATCTTTTAGCCTTTGTATTTATTTTATTGTGGATAGTGTTAGCCTTATTCCAGTTAATATCTATAGCAACAGGGTAAGTATTGTTTGATCCACTGTTTACTAAGCTGTGTTCGCTCAATTCATTCTCTTTCCTGTGTACATGTTCTATTTCAATAACTTTCACTAATTTGATACTTTATTCGTGATTTAGAAAAATATACCTCCACAAATCCACTGCTGTCGCTAATAATAAAGAACTTCCAGGGGTCTCAATCTTGAAGGTGAGATATCGTTCAAAAACGAGCTCATTATCTTCTCTAACTACACGGTTGTTTAATTCAGTTATAAGCATATAAGTTACATCTGTATTGTTTTGGCGTTGGAAATAAAAAAACATTTCACCCTTTAAGCCTGTGTTTATCTTTATTTTGTAGCCCTTGGTCGGAGATGAGCCGAATCTTATAAAAAATCTTCAAACTTTCTTCGAACTTAAATACCCAAAGGTAAGACTTAAAATTTCGAAGTATGCCCCCTATATTTTTCATTTCTCAATCCTTTGTTTTCCTTCGATGTTTTGGTTTTAGAATTAACTTACATTACGTATTTATTTTTCTTCTTTTATTTTTTCTTTGAAGTAATTTGAAGCCCGACTGTTAACGCTTGGGATAAGTCAAAATATGCTTATTGAATTTTTCTAACAAGCCTGCTGTCTAATTTATTTCAGTTTGAAATTCTCTTTTGTGTACAAGATGATCTTGATCCCGCTGTCAAAATTGTACGTCAACTGATGGAAGCATTTCCTCTGGTGAATTCAAGATTATTTACGGGTAAGTTAAACAACAGCCGAGTTTTGTGAGCAGAAACTGTAAGACTAATTTACTGGAATAATTTATTCTTAGCGTGAAGATGTTTTCTATTTACATAAATATGTCCGTGGAGAACTCGAGTCTGAAATGGTCTTTATACCACGAAGCTAACTACATTTTAAAATCCATGATTTCACATCAAATAAACAATAACAGCAGTACAAGAAGAAAAGAAGCAATTTAAAAATTGTTATCGTAAATTCTCAATAGGAATATTTGAATTTGGATTATGTTTGCATGAAAAAAAAATTCAAAATATGGATTCTGTCACGGGTGGATGGATATCTGTATAATGACACTATCTGTAAATGTTGCTACGAACAGGTAATAATAGCATAATATTCTTGAAAATGAAATTTGTAAATATTTCCAAACAATAGAATGGTTTTTCTTATAATTCATAAGAATAAAAATCATATTTATCTCTCCTATGGTTCATTAAATATTCAGCTCTATTATGTCCCTGTTGAAAGCTTATTCTTGAATCTTCACCGAGTAAATTATAAATAAATTTAGCTGTTTTTGTTGTTAACCACAATTATGCCCTCAAATGTATTTTAATAACTTCTTGTAGAAACTACAAACAGCTAGAAATTCATATTTTTGAAATAGCCAGCTAAAAGAATTATTTTGCTGTATTGAAAGCTTTTTCAGGGATCATCAGTGTACAGGCAGCCAAAACTTAATTTATGAAGATACCTATGCTTTGTGGTCAAATAATGACAGCCTTAAGAGACAACAAAAGCACATATGCCGTAGCAGCATATTGAATCTACTAACAAGTCTTGCAAAGTTGAGGTTTAATAAGGTTTCATAATATGCTATAATAGGACTGAATACCAGACAAAGTAGAATTTTGGCAAATGAAATTTCTAGTCTGGCATAAAAGAGATATTAAGGATTTGAGCAACATTAAGTTTTAAAATTATGTATTGCCTTCTAGAGACATTGTGTACCCTGTGAGTCTTTCTGACTAATCTACAAAGATCAAAGAAGATTCTGCTCAGGGTAGACATTGTGTGGTTTCAGAAAGAAATCCATATCCTGCTCAACAGAGGCTAATGGAAATATTACCAAAGGGGAGGGGTCTCAAAGGCCAGAACTTTCTCTCTGTGGGTAGGGGGAGAGAGTATGGATATTTTATGGAGCATCACATTATCAATATCGGGAAAAACGAAATGATGAAAACCCAGTAGCCTGAAGCATAAGTTAAAAGATTTAGATTCTTAAGGTAACTTAAACTTAGATTCTTGATGAAAACAGTTTTTATCAGGTAAACAAGCAATTTGTTTGCGGTATTTTAGTCAGAATATCTAACATTAATGAAAAAGAATGTATATGGCCTGCACATCACATCACCTTTATTTCAACCTGGGATTTTAAGAGAAGCTGTTCAAGCTAATATCTCTGAGAAAAAAAAGTAACAATAATATATAAACTCCAAACCCTCTAGCTACTTTTCTGTATGCTGACTTTTGGTATACTCTCTCATTATTTTTTACTGTTCTGATGGTAGCTGCCAAGACAATTGGTGTTAATCCAAAGATCAATAACATGAACCAAGGTTATAAAGCAGCCAAGTATGATCTGTTATGGATCTGTGATAGTAATATAAAAGGTAAAACATTTTAACATAACTGTGGTTCTATTAGACTAAGTACTTTTATTTAAAAAATAATGAAGATGGTGAATTTTAAGCTCAGTGAATGATTATAAAGATGATATGTTCATTTGTCTTGAGTGTGGGACAAAGAAAAAGAAACATATGAACCTCGAAAAATGGCCTTGCTCGCCATGAGTCTCTTGTAGCTCAGTGGTTAGAGCACCAACTCCCGTTAGGGACCAGGACTTTTTGTTTGTCCCACGCTTGTGACAAATGAACAAATCACCTTCATCATATCAACTCTACTTAGTATTTCACTTGACACTGACCCAGCACAACAGTTTCTTTCAAAACTAATAACTTTGCTTCTTTACTTGGGAAGTTGCAAGTCTTAAATTTCTGTTATTGATGATTAAATATATTTATCTAAGCTGTAATCTGTATTTGTCTTATTTTTTGTTGTTGTGGTTGATTGTAGTCCATCAAGGCACTCTACAGGAGTTAGTGTCTCATATGGCACCAGGTGTAGGAATGGTTCATCAGGTAATATAGAGAACAATATGTCACAAGTGTAATCAGTGTGGCTTGTGGTTAAACATTTTTTTTATAAAGTAATAATCAGTGTTTCAGACAAAAAAATCCTCACGAACAAATTAGAAGTAAAACTCTTGGTGATTTACCGAGAATCGTATCTATTGACCAATTGGAATTCTATATATATTGATACCATGGCATTAAATGTTGTTTACAACCACAATCATCCAGGCAAATTCTGTCACAGAGGCTAATAATATAATATTGAACATCCTACCACATTCTTTAGAACGTTTGGTCTTTTTTCATATTAATAAAAACTTTAAGCCTTAGCCATTTTGTATCAAATGTATATGCTGTACATACCATTGATCAGATACTTTTTGTTACTAATTGAAAGATCTTTAATTTATGCTAGATACCTTTTGTTACCAACTGCATGGATTTTGCTGCCTGTGTTGACAAGGTAAGAAATAACACAGTGTCCACTTCTGAAAATAAAAAATGTCCCAGGAGATTAAATGTAGCATGTATGTAGCTGGGACCATAAATAAGTGTCTGCTATAAATGGGAAGAGATGTCCATTAGTGTAATTGCAACTGAAGAAATTGCAAATAAAGAAGGCTGAAGAAATTCAGTGCTTCAACAGAATTTGAACCTGTGACCTCTGCGATACCGGTGCAACGCTCTTAGGGGTAATTGAACTGTATATATAAATTATATTAACTACTAACAATGATCTTTGCAAATCTTGACAGGTCTACTTTGGAACACAGCATGCATTTGTGTACTTGCTAGCTTATAGTCTGGGTCAGCTGTGTGCAAATGGTATGTCAAGTCTCTACAGCAAGCCTCTCTTGGATGAGATAGGTAACGTTGAAAACTTGTCCAGAAAATAAATAGTAAATACATGTATTTTATGAGTTTTAAACACAAGTTGTAAGTCAAGTGTTCATGGATATGCTTACACTCTTGTCTCTAGAACAGCATCCTTAGGTAAGAATCCTTGGTATGATATTTTTAAATCTCTACTTATTTGATAAATTGCATATATAATTAAGCTATTACTCCCATTGACTCCAATGTTGACTAAAACGACAGAGAAAATATCTACCAGATTGTAACACATGATTTGCATCAATGGTTATTTCTGTTAGAGGTGCAACCAGTTTCAACCAGTAGCTCGACATTATTGGGTAAATAACATTCATTGCTAACTTGGGCATGTTTTTTAAATGCCACTTATAATTGCTGCCAATTTTGCAGGTGGTCTAGAAGTGTTTTCTTGCTATATAGCAGAAGATTATTTCATATCAAAAGCAATATTTAAGAGGTTAGTGCAAACCTCATGGTGTTTGCTGAATTGAGTAAACATATATTATTACTAGTCCTGTACCTTAAAAATTCAGTCAAATTAACTTTCAATAAGCATGGACAACGGCTGACAAAAAGCATCGCGGCTACTTCAATCTACTATGCTCAGAGAAGTTGGGTACTTCTAACCTTAAATTGAACTAATTTAATAAAGATTCTTTCAAACAGTCGGTAACTCTACTCAAACCGGCTGCCCACTTTGAATTTTATTGAATTTCACTTTTTATTAATTTTACTGAGTTATAAAGAAAACTGTACTTTTAATCTGTTGACTTTACCTTTACTTAATGCAGTTGGTACATCATATTAGTGACCTCAATCTGTCCCTCCTACTCTAAGCCCTAGATGTTATTGATTTCAGAGGTATGAAAGTAGTGCTGAGCTCTGATCCAGCCATGCAGAACCCCAGTAGTTACTCTCTTCTAAGATATCAGCAGCGAATGGTCAGGTGAGTGATCATTTTCTGTCCTGTACTGCCGACAATCTTCTCTGTTAGGAAGTGGGCCCTTATGCAATAGCCATATTTTTCTGGTGAATCCCAATTTTAATTGCTAGTAACAAAATATATATAATTCAGCTTGGGAAATTCTAAATTTATAATGCATGCTAAGCTTTGTATTATTATTTTAGACTAGGCATGGTATATTGCAATTCCTGAGTTTTGATTGGCTTACAGGCCATGGCATATGAGCTCATGTACCATGAGCCATAAATATGGTAGGTGTACACATCACCGAGAACAGCTGAGGAACTCGAATATTACAATTTTTTAATGAGTGTTTTTAATAAAACAATTATTCCACTCATGCTTGTTGGATATGGGAAAGTCATCGTTAGCACCTCGTTGGCTATCCACCATCTTAAACCCAACACACACGAGTGGAATGATTGTTGTATACTTTGTGTAGAAACTACATTTTGATCAGTTTTGTTGTATCCAGATGGACCAGGCTGCGTCTTACAATGGAACCATTCCCAGCTGTGTTTGAACCTCTCACAGAGAGTGCTGTAATTGGATTATTGACCTGTTGGGCGGTACGACATCTGTGGGATTTCAGTGCGATACTTTTCTTCATTGAACACCTTGTGCTTTGGTTTGTGCTGGATTATCTTTTACTCAGATGTCTTCAAGGGGTGAGCTAGTTTCTTTACTCGGCCTTTACAAGCTTTGGATCTATTTATCATTAATTAAAATTGATTCTTTCTTTCTGCCCTAAACTTAGAACGTCTCTCCTTGCCAATTGCTAAATTTTTATCAAGATGCATACTTATCTCTTACTATATGATTTTCTCCAATATTCTCCTGACTGTTTGTGTGTTCATGATACTTTTTAACACATTTTCCCTAAACTCCAAACCCCATTTTGAGGTAGGGGCTCTCAAAAAACGAAACTTTTTAAGGGAGTCTTGAAGCTAAACTTAAGAAGTCCTGCAGAGGTAGAGTCAAACTCAAACCAGAATATAAAACTCTTCTGGGGGGGGGGGGAGGTATGGTTATTTTCTATAACCTGTAAAAATAATAATTCAAAGCCATTGTGGTTGGGTTTCATATGTTGTTGGTATTTCTTTTAGTTCCTCAGTAATTATTAAAGTATTGACGTAACTTTAAACAACATCAATTGATTTGTCTGACTTGCATCATATTGTCTCTTTTCAGCCAAACAATGCCTTACCGCCATTATGGAAGCTCTTTCTGGCATGGCTGTTTCGTGAGTTTTCATGGATAATATTTTTTCTTCAAGCAGCATGTGGTCGTGAGATTGAATGGCGGACATCCCACTTTGTGCTAAAGCTGGGTGGTAAGGCTGAGCGACTGCAAGAGAAATGTCAAGACCTTAATAACCACTGCTGTTGACTGAAATGCTTAGCCATGTTGGCTGTTCAAAAATATTGCTAAGTCTACAATTAACTCATTATGGACATAGCAATTTTGTAGTTTCCTTGTGGAATGCAAGCCTAAAATAATAAGAAAATTTGTGGGAATTTATTTTTGGGTGTCCAGAAGAACTATTAATTTTGCTACTGTGCTGAGATCAATAAGGGTGAAAAAATATAATGGAGTAATTGCCATTTGTTAGATGATTTTACTGTTGTGCATTCCACAAAAGTTGTGGCCAACAGGTGTATGGAAGTTGAAGACCAAGAAGTAATTTGGAGGTGCAGGAAATGGAGACTGTCATGAACACGTCTTTCTTTGCTCTGTAGTTTTAATTTAAATTGTTAGCAAGAGAAGGGTAGTGAAGACATCTGGATCTCTTTGCCAAAACCCTCAAATCTTGCAGTCTTGGTTAATTTAAAAGACAGGGAAGAGGTTACTAGAAAAAAACGTTCCGTCCTTTGACAAAACTATGTGTGGAGGCAGGGGACAGGGACTTTGACACATAAAAGAAGCTGGTGTAAACAAGTGAGACCAGCATTGATTTTTTTTCTTTAATTTGGCTTCCTTTCAAACCATTTTAAAGAACTTGTTTTAACAATTTCAATTAAAAGAACATCTCAACAGTTTTCCTACCAGTCAATACCTCTGGTATTTTAATTAAATGTTATGAAATTAATGAGTGTTAAGGGTTAAATCATATTTTGTAAAGCATAGGAAAAAAAATTGGAGTTTGTATCAATTTGCAATGGGAAGAAAAAAGAAAAACGACTATTTATTTTGTATCATAGAGTTAGCAGGACACGTTCTGTGCCTAATATTAATAGTTATTTGTGTACAAGGAATTCTAAGTTCTTGTACTTTATGTATACCCTGCTAACATGATGGTTTTCTTATTATAATGCTAAACTTTAAATTCTTGGGGGTCAACAGTTAGTTTCTTAATCTACTGCTTACTTTGCCATCCACACGTGTTTTATTCTTTTTCTATTATTAAATAGCAAATATAGTAGTCTTGAATATGAGATTATTTTTTGGCGCTTTTGTAAAAAAACAAACAACAAGTTAATGGCTTGTGTAACAGCAACTATTTCAAATTGTCGAATGTTATTTTGGTACAGACACTAAAATATGTTAACTAAATAATTTACATTTAATACAGCCTTGCCCCTGTAACCTGTTATTAGGAAAGTGTAACATAGAGTGAGAAAGCATTGTAATATGAAAACCATCATGGCAGCTGTCGTGAATAAGGCCAACTGAGAACGAAATTCCTCATTTTAACACATACATCATTTACTGTCAGTTTGTGTTTTGTTCATTTAACGTTTTCAAGTGGTTTTCTTGTGACATTCGTAAGACCACTTTCAGATTACCAACAGAACTAATCATAGAACAGGAAAAAGGCGGGAAAATCGATGCCGGCAATACAGCACTTGAAATTTGATTGGATGAGGGTTTTGAGGTTTCACTCTGATTGGTTCAAGAACAGTGTTTCACAAATATGATTCGCGTCAATGAACTGGAGCGATTTTCAATTGAGTGTCCTAAAACCAAACCCAGAGTAATCGCTCTGGCCAATCACAAGAACACAGACAATCCAGTGAACCAATCAAAACTCGAAGTAAATAAAGTCGGCGATCGAGTCACGATTGGTTTTAGTTTTACTTCTGATTGGATGAGAAAGTGACGCGAGGTTTTAAAACCAGTTGCTAAGCGTTATAATGCAAAGTCAAAGCAAACGCAAATTAATTTCTATACTCACTTGAAAACCGCTCTATTAAGTCATCTGTGAATTTGTTTTAGAATGTTACCGTACTTTAATTTACTCATCTTGAACTGAAGGCTTTTTTTTCATTTTGGTAAAATTTTAAGACGCTAATTACTTTTTATGGTTGTTCCAACAAAAGAAAATTTATATATTATTTCTTTCAACTGTTTTTTTTAAGGGTTGCTTACGCTTGTTACGTTGCTATCCGCTTATTTTGCTTTGAATTTTATATAACAAGATCAATTGTACCGGTATTTTTTTTGTAACGGGCGTGTTTTTGCTAGATACAGTTCTTTATTTATCTCGTATTTTAATTTAATACACCTGACGAAGACTTGAAGGAACAGAAAAAAGAATTTGATGTTAGAAAAGGTTTAAATTTAAATTTTACTACTTATCAATAATTTAAGGGCTTGTTGTAGCCGTTTGTTTAAGAAGAAAGCATAGCCAGATATGCTTCGTTAACAAGTTTGACAATTAATATTTGTGAGAATAAATTGACCTCGAGTCTGAATAAACGTTTCTTACGGAGAGACTGTCTTTGGTTTGGAAGTGTACCTTAGTGAAAGAGCGAAAAGAGCACCCCCTCCCCCCGCGATACAGCTCTTTGGTCTCGTGGCGTGTGGCTTCGTCGAATCTGTTTGAGATATTAAATCCCCTTTTGAGTTCCACTCGTATTTGATGGCAGAAGTTAATATAAACTGACGTAGTTTTTCCCTTTACATATGCATATTTGTATCCCAAATAATAAGAATTGCTTTACTCTTTACATATTTTTATATACTACATTTATATATTTAGTCATTTTCCAGAATACGGGTTTTTTTGACTTCCAGAAAATATAAAAAGGTTCAGAGTATGTTAAACAACAATCTACCAATAATGTTGCATAATTATAGCATACCCGCTGAATCAACACAAAACTTTAAGCTTTGGAGGCTTAAAATAATTATATTTTCTAAGTGAAACCAATTCGACGATAAAGGCTTTTTTAAAACAAAGCTTGCCGAGATTATAAACCATTCCTTGTTTTTGACTGGCGCGTGAATAACGGAATTGTGTTGAAACAAAAAGATTTCCCGGTTAGATCACACCTGCTAATAAATTATTCTAAGCCGTTTTCTTTTAATTAAAACTTGTCGTGTTCCGTTTTTGAAAACACAGGTAAAGAATTTACATTAAACTAGACTTTACGAAAGAGGTGACACTGTCAACAGCATGATAACGTTCAGCTTGTTTAGACTAAACTTATTAACATTAGAAATAATCCCGCGTCTGTGATTGGCTAGTTGTTTGCGATTACACCTGTTGACTTATTTAAATACTATACAACGCACGCTTCTCAAAGACATCTCATTATCAAAGTCCATGTAAATTTAATGCCACCAGCTATCGCTATAACAACCTTTCGTTTCTTAAAAACATTCATGTTTAGTTTACTTGGATGACACCGTCGGATTTTCGCCGAGAAGTTGCTATTAATTGTACATTCGATTGTCGTAAGTTGTGAAAATGAGTGGTTCAGTTTCGGCCCATTCTAGAAACTCTTCGCTCGGTGGAGGCCCCTCGATGATTGGTATGATCCGAGCGAGAAAACTCGCCGTTAAAATGAAAAAGCGAGCGCAGTTTTTAGTTGCGGACAGAAAGCGGAGAGAAAATGAAGGGAAGACGGCAGTGATTCATTGGGATTTCCCGAGAAATTTCCGTCGCGATGAACCACCAGCGAGGTTACTAGTCCCTGGCGGAAAATCCCCACCAACTTCCCGATCTCCCAGCGTTGCGTCTCGTTATGGCTACACGAGTGTGAGTCAAACGCCGAGAAATACATACCGAATGGAACCCGTAAGCCGCTTCTCCGAGCCAAAAGTCAAAGAAGTTATTGAAGATGTTTTGGATCAGAACCTTCATGGTCACACATACGAGGCGGTTTTCTGCAAGGAAATGAGTAAAAAACTCTCAGATATTATCAAACAACGTGTGAAGATCTTGGGATTTTCACGGTACAAGTTCATCTGTATTGTGCACATGGGACAAGTTAATAACCAAGGGATGCGAATAGGAAGTCGCTGCCTGTGGGATCAGAAATTTGACAATGTTGCTGAAGGATATTTCAGGAACGGAGATTTATTCGCAGTTGCTACCGTGTTCGGATTGTATTGCGAGTAGACAATAATAAGCGAACCAGGCTTTCAAGCGAGTTCTAACATTTATTGCGTGAGTTAATTGTTTTCTCGTTAAAACTCAAGGAAATAAACTTCCGAAAACGAAAGTGCATTAAGCCGGGGAAATATGATAGCGATATAGCACGATGATGGGTTAGATACGGAAAATATCGCGACTGGTGAATGCAAATTCAGGGCCGGAGCTGAAACTGAATACATAGAAACATTGTTACAAATTTTAATAACAATAACGTAGAAAATTATCCAACAGAGAACGGTAATTAGAACAATAATTAAAATTGCTGTGTGTTAGACGCTGCTTTTTAATAACGAAAGCGTAAAATGGCATTTATTGAACACCTGCATACATTGGCGTCACGCCACCAGAGCTCACTATAAACACTGGCAAAGCTGACTAACTTGAAAAGGTAGAAAGTTTAAATATTAATAAAGGTATGGGGAAAATAATGTTATTGTTTTACAGGGCTGTGAAAACAATAATTGTAAATAAGAAGGCCATCAAAAGAAATAAATATTTCATTCCCAAACACACAATAATTAAATTCAAATTCATACCCCCACTTTGGTACAACGGGGGTGGGGTGGGTTGATGGGGGGACCATCAATCCCCCTAGAGTTTTCGTTCTGTTAATGTCACGCAGAATTATTTTGCGTTGAGTAGAAAGTCCTTCGATCACTCTACAAGATGACATAATATTAGTCGGCTGTGACGTCATACAACGTCATTAGAGCCGCCATCTTGGATCCGTCCGCCATCTTGGATTTCACCACTTTTTTAGAAAGTCAGAAAATAACGGAAATTGACACAAATGCTAATGGAATGTGCATATAAACGAACGTACAACTTTGTTCAAATATATTGGAAAATGTAAAGGATAACATCAAAAATTGCGATTCTGGCCATACTTGCATGTGGCAACGTCAAAAGTTATGGTCAGATGATTAACATATCAAAATTTTCGCTAGGGATGATTGAACATATCGGAGAAACTTCTCTTTCAAAATTGCGGAAAAATCTCCTGGGGGGAGGGGTGGTATCCAAATGCAGATATTTTTTCAATGTCACGATTAAACATTTTTAGGAGACTCTAGAATAAGTTCATAAGCTAGAAGTGTACATCTAGGATTAGGACGCGTGCTATGTTTTTCGGGAGTAGGTTATTTTTAGAACAACATAAAATTGTTTATTACGTACCACATAACAGAAGACGCTAGCGCAGTTGTTATCAGTTTCATTTTTAGAACAAACCTTGCGCGCGAGAATGAAATGACATAGTTTACAGCAACCGCAGTATAAGAACACACACTCTGAAGTTAGGGAATGCGCAATAATTATCAGGAGGGGGGGGGGGGGGGGGGGGGGTTGGAAAACCAGAGGGGGCATAAAGTAAAATCAAAGCAAGGACGAAAGTAAATAAGTCATTCAAGAGGAGGGGGTCTAACATTTTATATCAAGTGTTTCTAGTTCTTACTGAAAGGCTTGATGCAACCTTGTTAGTGATACACAATATGCATGGTGCAAGCTCCTTAATTTTAAAATATAATAAATAATAAAGCCCTAAAATCTGATGTCAGGACCATTCAATGATAAAAAATACACAGATAGACCAATCAACCGAATAAACAATAGCCAGACAGAGAAACGTTTTTTTTTCTCCAACAATGAGCTCTTTAAATTGACACAACAGGAAGACATGAGTATTGTTCTTACAAGGAAACGATGGAGTTGGGTTGGCCATGTGCTCCGCAGAGAATCTACCAGCATTTCTGAAGTTGCTCTCAGATGGACACCAGAGGGTAAAAGAAAAAGAGGCCGTCCAAAATCCAGCTGGAGAACAACTGCAGAAGTAGAACTTTAGGCTCTAAACCTTACCTGGAGGCAAGCTTCACGGCTTGCAAAGGACCGACTGGAGGCGACTTGTTGATGCCCTATGCGCCACTGGGCGTTTAAAGGACTGATGAGACAGAGAAACTGCAAGTTATATGAATATTAAACCTACTGGAAATACTAACTTGATGTAACACAAAGACTGGCACCCTTGAGTGAATTTTAAAAAGTTCTCTTACCGACCCTTTAGTTGCAAGAGTCCCTAGCAAGCTGTGAAGCTTCCTAAAAAAAAATAATTTGACTGCAGCAGATAGCCCAAACAAGCTTTATGCGTTTTTGATGTAAAAAATCTCTGGGTCATATTCGTTTTCATGAGGTGTCCCTCCCAGAGATGATGCAGGCCCCTGTTTTTCTGCTATCCGCAGCTTCAACCCTTCTCTTTTGTCCTTTTCTTTTCTGCTCCTTCTTCTTTCTGGCATGGAAAGATTTCGATTTGAGCCAAATTGATATGTTGCCCAGTACTTTCTGGGTATTGGTATATAAAAAAAAGTTTGTGAAGAAGGAAGGGGGTCATACAAAATTCCTACTGATCAGTGGGAGGGGGGAGGACAATAACTGAATTCACTCCTTTAGAAGGGGGGTTATTGCCCAATATTATCCTACTTGAAGCCAATTTTCCAACCCCCCCCCCCCCCCTCCCCTCCTGGTAATTATTGCAGAGTCCCTTACTGTTCGCGGATTAGGCAGAATAACAAAAGGGATTATTTCTGCTCAATCAGCCAGCATCCGCAGAGCTCTTTGGAAATGGTCTGGAGAGACACGTTTCCCAGGGGTTCTTTCAGCCCTTCTTGAAAGCTTTCGTCCCTACGATTTCTGCCCAGTTTACTTCGTTTCGCCCCGACTATCTTCCCCTGGGTCTCCGAGGATGAAATGGTTTGTGAGGGCCCTTCATTTTGGCGGACTATGAATAGAAATATAGAAGAAAAAAGAGATATCGACGCTTCAAAGGGCAGTGAAGATGATGGAAGTAAGGCAAATAAACCAGGTCTAACCGGATGCCAAGCGCTTCTCACTCGACTTGCGAGCGAGCCAATCAAAAGCCGCGATTGGTTACTGGTTCGCGGAAAAGCCGTTTTAAAAATAGCCTACTCGCGAAAAACATATCTCAAGGCTCATTACCAGAAATGTAGACTTCTAGCTTATGAATTTCTGGATCTAGTTATTACCAGTTCCGCCGTTTTGGCTCGAGTTCTAACTTGTTAGCGACTTAGTTTGCGATAATCCGTACATCAAATCGTCTAGTTTGCACTCCTATTCTTCCTGGGAAGTAGAAAGGGGGGGGGGGGGGGGGGGTGGGGGGAGTGTGGTGATAGGTGGTGTAGCTTAAAGCTTTTAATAAAGTTATCTTTGCTTGAAGTGCTACGAGCAGCTCAAGCAATAAGTCCAAGATGGCAGATTTTGAAATTTATAGCGTTAATTAGTTCTGATGTGGCGTCATAACTGACAGGTAGTCGACCCCTTTAAAACAAAAAGCCTTTAAATGCTTTACATGTGAAACACGTTTTATTCATTACCATGATGTAAATAGCGTAAATACTTATGAAGAATTTGAGGGCGAGCAAGGGGAAGGGGGCCCCCTCACAAGCCCACGAGCATTATACTGAATGCCTAGACCCTGTGAAACTCATCGCGTAATCACACTGTTAGCATAATACACACTTTTACTTTGGTCTATTTAGCAGCCTAGAAGCTTATCATAAACTGATGGCAATTTTATTCTACAAAAACAGCATATACTGAAGCTTGTGCAAAAAGATGATCATTCCCGTAAGACTCTTGTGCGAAGTTGTCAAAATGAGCGTTCCATAAACATCTACTAGTGATATGTATGCCTTGACCAAGCTGCTGGCCAATCCATACCACACAAACTAACTTATGCCTTTCTAGAGGCGCCTCTGACTTCACTTTTCTTTTAATCTCCTCGCTAATTTCAACTGATAGCCTCTTGCTGTCTTCTGCGATGTACGACTTCGCTCTTAAGTGCGCCTCTAACACATCTCGAATGATAATGCGCGCTTGTCCAGTCAAAAAGAATTCGTCTGGTTCCATTTTGTATGTGTTTTCCATCGTTAGTTTTTCCAGAGCGTACAAAGATGAGTCGTCGTCGACGGAACTTGACGCAGCAGTACTTGAGCTTGCAAGCTTTCCAGGTGGTAGTTCTAATTGGTTTGGGATCAAAGCTGAACTTCCACGACTTGCTTTACGTGTAGCTGGTGTAAAAGCACGATTTGCAAGCAAAACAGTTCGAGCAACTGAAGCAAATTTACTTTTAATCTTATACTGTTCGCCGGCTTGTTTTAATTCGTTGCTAGGTTCCTTTAGTCCTTTTTCTTGCGAAGTTAAAGAGAAAGTTGTCTTCTTTTGCGGACTCTTCGATTGCAGTGAGCTCTTTCTTGCGGATTCCATTACAAAACAGCTAGGAATGGAGAAATCAAAACCATACTGTGTTTCTGACAAACTTTGATGGTTGAATATTGCTCCAAAGCTGTCCTTAATAAACAACTTCTTTTGAAATCTAAAGTGGCTTTAATTAGATCCCTTGAGTAAAGCTACAGAAAAGGTGTTCATTATATGATGCAAATGCTTTAAAAAGCTTGCATGTATATTAACTAGAAAACAACGAAGACGCTGTTATGTTGTTTATCATCAGAGCTCGAGAATAATTAACTGATGTTTTCGATACTAAAAACACATTAAAGCACTGAATGGCCGCTAAAATATACGGTGCGCGTTTTCATGACTCACTCGAGTAGCCCAGTACCTCTTGTGAACCTCTAATTTCAGAGGCATTCTAAAACAATATTGCTTATTGTCTTCAGGGATAGGGGCATTGTTTGTGCCCTTTGTCCTGTTGTTCTTATGGCCAATCATGTGAGATGTTCAATGAGGTGCTGGTCGACTCGTTTTCATGGTGCACGCAAATCAATTGGGGTCGATAGATGCCCCAATTAAGCAGTGATGTTATAAAGAGCTTAGCAATTTCAATTCATTTGACATTGATCGAGAGGCCTTTTAAGATTCCACTATTTTATAATATGACGAATTCCAACACAGTTCTGCTTTGAAATCGTTCTATGCTTTGCTCTATTAAAAATGCTAATGAATTGACTATACACACTCGTCACATGTCCCGCTACGGTAATATGACGCTTTATTAAAAACTAGCAATGGTACATTACAATTCCTGAGTTTTGATTGGTTAACAGGCCATGGTATATGAGCTCATATACCATTGACCACAAATATCGTAGCCGATCAGGCGTCAACGAAAACAGCTGGGGAGCTCAAATATTGCAATTCTTTTGGGCGTTTTTAATAAACAATTATTCCACTCGCGCTTGATGGATATGAGATCATTATAGCCAACTCGGCGCTGCGCGCCTTGTTGGGTATCTACCACCTCATATCCAACGCGCGCTCGTGGAATAATTGTTAAGTAACCCCGATAGGGAAAAATTACGGATTACCCGTAGTCTACGTACAAAAGCATGAAAAACGAGAAATTTTGTTCTTTATATCCATCAGGGCCCGGTTGTTCAAAGGGTGGATAACGCCATCCACGAGATATAAACGCTATCCAGTGAATAAGTGTTGATTAAACAAACTACGCTATCCGGTGGATAGCGTTATCCAACCTTTGAACAACCGAGGCCTGGCCTCTGTTGTTTAAAGGGTTTGTATTCACCGAGTGAACCTCGATAAGTGTTTACAAATCCATCTAGGCTTTTCACTGGATAATGATTTTATCTGGTGGATAGTGTTATCCATCTTTTGAACAATCTGGAGCTAATGTTTTCAACCTTGTTTGTTCACAGTGGCCTTTACATAACACCTCAGGTAGCGGGGGGGGGGGGGGGGGGGGGTTTGTCACAAGGCATAAAAATATATAAAATAACGTCTGCTCTCTGATACATGACGTATTTCTCCCAGATAGCACTCAGCTCTAGAGGATCAATGCAAGTAACCATATGTGTGAATAATGAAAAAGTCCCCTTAATAAGATACATTTTCTCACTCGATAACTCCGTTTGTCCAGTCAAGAGTGATTTTCTATACTCGTACGGCTCGTACGACAACCCATCGCAGGGCCCCTTCCAGACCACAACATGCTAGAAATTAAATGGGATGAATTTTTCCACTCGACAACTCGGTTTGTCCAGTCAACACAACTTGTCCACTCGTACGGGTTGTAAAACGTATTTTTCGACTCGTATCATGTCGACAGCATTGGACAGCCATCCTTACTCTCCAGTCAAGGAGGACTCCCATGTATATGAAAAGACGGGCATGCTCTTCGAAGAAGTTGGATTAAACCCAATCTAGACATGGCTTAGGGCCTGTTTACAAGCAGGTAGGGTAACCCTAGTGCTAGGGTTACCCTAGCAGGAGGGTTACCCTAGCGCTCCCACATTTCTTCTTATTTTCAACGACGTGTTTACAAGGCAGCTAGGGTTACCCTAGCGCCTTGTAAACGCTCTGCTAGGGATAACTCGCCTACCCGGGACAACTTCATTTTGCCTCCTAGAAGCTAAATATGTTTAAAAATACCGACAAAAACAGGGAATTGTGACCAAGAAACATCGTGTTCATTCACAATTTGTCGTATTTTTGCACTGGAACAGAATTTTTTTTGAATAACAGCTTCTTACGACAAAATGTTACAAGGTTAACTGAAGCGTAACCGGTGGAAGTTGACCCGGTTAGTAGGGTTACCCTACCTGCGAATTTTTGCTTGTAAACCCGGGCTATCTTCTTACCCTCTAGCTAGGGTAACCCTTGCACTAGGGTACCCTACCTGCTTGTAAACAGACCCTTAAGGTGGTGGCAAACGAGGACACAATGTTGCGGACACATTGTTGCTCATGATTGTTTCTATGCTGCGCAAACCGGGAAACATTTGTTGCGGACACAAAATGTTTCTGAAAGAAATCGGAAACATTTTAATTTGTGTCTCGGACACAAATTTTGTGTCCGCAACAAATGTTGCGCGCACGGGCAAACGGGGAAACATTTGTGTCCGCAACAATGTGTCCTCATTTGCCACCACCTTTAAGCAAATTATTGGTATTTTTATAAACGAGCCGTTGTTTATATCAAGAGTTTTTTGGCCTCGAAAAGATACCATTTGATCACCAACATAGTGTGACAGTTTTTTTTTATTTCTTCACGTGTAACCAACCCTAAACGAGCCCTGGGAGGCTAAAAATATTGACATTCTGTCGTGAACAGCTAAGTAAGACCAAAATCTGTAATTTACAGATTCCTATTAGCGAGAAGACGAGCATTCCCATCACTTTTAAAGCGTACCCCCAAACACACACCCCCCTCTCCGCCCCCCCCCCCCCCCCCCCCAAAAAAAAAAAAATTCAGGCATAATTATAGTGTTTTACAATAGGAAAGGCTATACAAACGTGAGACATGGTTAAGGCGCTTGGGCGACCATTTGGTCTCTCTAACCGTATTAAAACACAGTTTATCTGCTTCAATGTCCCCGCGTGACTTCGCCGAAGCGATGGGAAAATATAATTTGGCTCAGCATCGTCTAGCAGTTTCCTGATACAGCCTTTGAATAAAAAATAATGCAGCCTGAATTATGCTATACAGTATTTTTCGACCAGAATGGTTTTATTAAAGGAAAATTTTGGAAAATTAATGTAGAGACAAGATAACGATAAACAGTCAGCAGAAATGTTTTTTTTTTCTTGAATTTAATTAGATTTTTTACACAAGACATGACTTAATGAAGTTTACTCTATTTTTCAAAGTAATAAATTATCTTTTCTACTGCCTATTTACAAGAAAAAGCGACACCGATTAAAACAACAAGCCACAAATGGCAGTTAAGTTAGGAGATATATATTTACACTTGAAATAATCAATGTTTACTTTTTATCTGTATATGAAGGGAAATGAACCAACACTGTTGAGTATGTACAATTAAAACAGTAAATATGATCTGAGCGTACTACCTGTTACTAACCAAAAACGTATAATTTATTACTTTTTGGAAACGGTTTGCGCAAACAAAGCACAAGAACTAACTCGATCAAGAATAATAATTAAGGCATAACATATTTAGCATTTTGCGAAACGCCCGGTAAATGTTCATAACAATTTCCTAGCTTAGGCCCGTGGTCTGTATCAAGTTGTTACTGATATAGAAATACATTACGGTTTAGATGATCTCTTTCGGCATTTCATTAGATTTTAGAACTATTTATAAAAGTCGCTTGTTGTCTTTATTGAAATCCTATCTTCAGTGTCTTTTGATCCTGTACAAAGTTATTACGCGGCGTCCTGACTCAAACATCGTTTCAGCTCTAAAAGTTTCTTGTGGCATAAGTAGCGAACACAGTTCCCACGGCAAATAAGGTGTCGTTTTTGTACCAAGCAGAAGCGAAGCTATCATATTCAGGTTTCCATACCTTATGTGATGCTTTCTCTATCCCAGTATCGTTCGCCTGTCCTATCAAAACAACCACAGTAAAATCGACGAACTGGTGTTGAACGCTTCGTAGTTTTTGCCTGATAATCTGGCTCAGTGCGTCGCATCTAGCCTCGCTATCCCATGATGTAAAACAAACTCCCTGCAAGTTTGTTCGGAGCACCTCCTCAATCGTCTCTTGTATTTGAAGATCTTGAAGTTTACAAGCTGGTTGAAGAATAAGCAAATCGTCTTTCCTTAAGCCACGCAGCCGAGCCCGAGACGTGATGCCGGCTGAGTTTTCAAAAGTGCGTTTTCTCATCATTTCGTGTCGTTCTCTCGCTGAACAGTTTTCCGCGAAATGTCCGAAAACAAGCAAGTTGTTAGCGAGATGAGAGCTTCCCGTTGAGTTGAATACTGCGTAATTAGCTTGAAGCCAATAACGGAAAAATACAGTCTCACAAACAAGTCCGTGTGCTGCACTTGTGTTCTCGCTGATAAAAGAAGACAAAAAAGCGATAGTTCAGTTCAAAACAGTAGTCGATGTTCGTTAGTTTTCTCTGAGACGAGATGAATTTTCTCACGGTTGTTTCCTGTTAGAATGAGGGGTAACAATGAAGTTTGATTGCGACTCGCTTTCTTAACAATTACCTTTCAGCTCTTGGCGCTTGATGAAGTAATTATGCGAAAACCCTTTTGGTCGTAACTTCTTTTTTCTCTCTAATCAATAAACCAGTGTTTATCAAATGAATCTGCGCTAAATGGAAAAGGCCTTTGACTCCAAAGCGAAAAAATCGTCGGAAAAAGTTATAAGCGAGGTTCAAAAATCATTACATGGTTGGGAACGTTGTAGAAAATGGGAGACTTCTCATTGACCGAAGTAAAACTAGTGAAAAACAGGCCATAAAAAATGAATCAGACGCAAATCCGCTCATCAGCGAAGGAAAAAATAATCTTTCTGCAGTAAATGAAACTGTGAATAGCCTTTGTTTCTCTCGGAAGCGTTCATTAACCGCTTTCTTTCATATTTCTAAACCAATTCATCAAAACAAAATAGAGCTTAATGACGAGGGAATTATGTGGGCTTCGCTTTGTCTTCCCGAATGCCTTAATTATGTCAGTGTGGTAGATAAGCTGTCCAGTAAACGTGCAACATTTTGAATGTTTTAGGAAATGAATTCCTTAAGCAAACACGTCGCAATTACTGGAAATGTACGTGGACGTTTCAACAAGTTTGAGAATAAACGTTAATTAGAGGTGCGAGATGTCCTTTAGTTCACCAAGATTATCACCCGCCGAAAACATACTCATTAGCAATCACAAGAGCTTTGATGATTCTCCAATTCTTGTCGTTGTTTTTTTTCTTACCTTACAAAATTAACCGTTAATTCTGTCCATTTTTCAGTGCGTAGGAGAAAAATAAAAATATCATAAACTGTCAGTAAACAAATGATCTCCCCCTAAAAAAACCCCTGGGTTTTTCAATCGAAAGCGCCGCCATTTAAAAACAGACAAAGTCGCTAATCAGTTAGCGGCACAATTAGGCTGTCGGTTAGCGACCGACACTTTTTCGTAAAGCATTTTCTCGTTAGCGAAGGAAATTACAACAAATGCTTTTTTTCCGGCAAACAAAGGAGGTTCAATTATTTTATCGCCTAGAAAAATTAACGGGAGGAATAACATCAGCTGACAAACAAGTCGATGAAAAGCCTCAGTAAATTAGCGTTTCCGTGTTTCGTTGAGAACTTTTCCGTCAAATACCAGTCAATAAATGATGAATCCAAAGAGTTGTTTTTATCTTTTTATACATCTTGTTTCGGTTGGAAAAATAAAAATCCTTTTTTTTTTCATTTTACTAGCGACTCTTTCTTACTACTCAGTTATCTAAAACTGTGACAGAAGATTTCCACACGATGGCAGTCTAATGTGATATTATTGCCAGTTTTCCTCGTTTAAAGGCATTTCTTTAATTCTAATGGTTGGATTGACGATGTCGTTCGGCGGCGGAGAAACGAATCACTTACACGCGGCAAGCTGCTCGTTTCCTCACTTTTCGTTCCAATTGAAGGCCGAGTCAGTTAGTTAATAGTTTTTAATATTTTATTTTATTAGTTTTATTTAGTTTTTTACATTTTTAACATTCATTTTAGTTTTTAACGGTTGGTGTGATATCTGTAGATTTTTACCGACCAAATTAAATGTAGGTGTGGAGTCCATCCTCAGCCGGGACCGCATAGGTCCGCATTGGCGTACATAGGGAGCTTAAGCAAACTACGACGGCAACGGCAACGAGAACGTCACCAAACAAAAGGTTTAATGACAACAACAACAACAACAACAACTTTATTTACCCTAATAAATTACAAGAAAGAAAATATATATAGTATAAATAATAAGTAATTAGGGGTCTGGCTGCCTGAAATAACTGTAGAGTTAAAAAGGGCAGGCAGCCAGTGTTACAATTATGTGATACAAATTTAGGTCGGTAAAGCACACAACAACACAGAACATTTCAGAACATTACAGAACATTACAGTGAGCAAAATGAAAAAAAGACAAAAACATATTAGAAAAAAGAGGAAAATAATCGAGGAAAAAAATAGAGCAAAACAGCCTTAGAGTTGATCAATACAGGCGCTAGCTAGTATCTTTCGAGATACTCAACTTGCATTTTTTTCTTAAACATTGATGCAGATGATAACTTTATATGATCATCAATGGAGTTCCAAATAGAGGGGCCTTGAAACCTAATGTTAAACTTGCCATAATTAGTTCTTACAGAAGGAAGATAATAAGATTGTTTTGCTGCAAGCCTAGTATTATAATTATGAATATTAGTTACTCTAGTAAAAAAAGAATGAAAGGCAATAGGAAGGAGCTCGTAATGAAATTTATACATGAATATAGCAATATAAAATGTGACAAGATCAAAGAATTTGATAACTTGAAGAGATTTGAACAAAGGGCTGGAAGGACTATCAAATTGGGAAAAAGTGATAGTACGCATGGCTTTCTTTTGTAGTATAAATATTGGTTTAAGTGTTGATTCATATGTATTGCCCCAAATGATGATACCATAGGTCAAAAAGGGGTAAATTAAGGCGTAATATAATTTTAACAGAATATTAAGATCTACATGATGTCTTAACTTAGATAAAATGCCTATACTTCTTCTAATTTTCCCAGCTATAAATTCTACTTGATGTTTCCAACTTAGGTGTGGAAACACCTAATGAGCAGAACAATAGCTCTGCACGTGCATTTGAAGTCTTGGTACATTTCCTAGCCGTTCTCTGCAAAACAACAACGTGAAATGACCCAATTCTGCGTACTCTGGACAACGTGAACCACGACGGCTAATTTTTGAGTTTTCTATTTGGAGTTCAATGCTCTCTTTACATATTCAGCTCGAGCCAGTTCTTAAACTGATAGATACACTGAATATATCTGGATAATAGCGAGATTCTCGAGCGAAATATAAATTCATTTTTCAGCAGGCGTTGTCCTCGGCGTCGCCGTCGTCATTGCTTAAGCTCCCTAACAGTACAGGACTGGGGTATATTCTCTTTATCATCAGATTGTTATCATTAATATAACTGCAGTAGGCCATAATGGTTTTCAGGCTATGTATGTTTTTAGCCAAGGTTAATCTGTTTCAAACTGAAGATAACAATCTTTTAGTGATCTTTGGTATCACAACACTGAATAACAAGGGCTGATGCTAGTGGAATTGTTAAATGGGCGGAATTAAAAGAGAATGTCACTAATCATGTTGAAGCTTATAATTGTTCAGCCCTGATATAGCCTCCTTCATAGGCGTTCTTTTGGCTCGTCACGCAATCTTTTCTCTCGTTGGGGAGGAAAGCGCGACGAACCAAAAGAACGTCTGTGTAGGAGGCTAGCTCTGATGATACCCGTTAAATGTGCATGAACCTTATAATCATGGCCGAATCCTTACTCCTGCCCTGAATGCTGTGACTAAGTGATTCCACGATGAGCCTAACGGATATAGTACCTATAGTGCTTGGGAGGCGCAGTGGCCTAATGGTTGGTCCAGGTTCAAGCCTTGGCCTGGGGTGTTGTGTTGTGTTCTTGGCCAAGACACTTTACTCTCACAGTGCCTCTCTCCACCCAACAGAATGCTGGGGAGTAACCTGCGATGAACTAGCATCCCGTCCAGGGGGAGTAGCAATACTAACCACTTCATGCTGCAGAAACCAGAGTTAAGTGCTGGGTACTGTGAGCCAGCTACTTTACTTCTTCATTTAACTGTCTGTATATGCTGGTACCCACTGTTGGGAGTATTGTTTGACGCAACCGACTATCCCTATCATCGAACCAAAAATGGGACGAATAAAAAAAAAAAACATTGTATGCTCACTTCTTGCATGTAAATGCAATCATTACACTGAAAACCAGTAGGATTTTGTCTCTAAACGAGCTATCTAGCCGATATGCTTAATTCTGGAAAATTTCCGTCAAACTTCAGGGGAAATGGCTTCGCACTTTAGAAGTCCCATGGGAAGTGACTCATGCACACAACAAAGTGAATAGTGTATTCTCTGGTGAACTGAATTTTATTTTGTTCTTGCCTCTCCCAGTTTTGTCTTGAAATCCCCTTTTCTCTACTCTACAAGACCACAAACATAAAACAAATTATTAAGTTTTGGTAAAATTTTTTATTATTTTGTAAACAAAAATATCCCTGACAACTTAAATTGAAAACAAAATATTTGAGGCTTGCACAATTGAAAACCTAAGCCAAACGACTGTTCATTTTGCTATGCTCATCTTTGCCGTTGCTAGCTACTCTCTTCCCTCTCTTTACTCTTCCTAATAGATTGGTACACTTTACTATTCAACAGCAAAACCATGACTGGTTCATTTGTTGGGTACCCTGTGATCTAAAGAAGTTCTTTGTGATGCTCAACAGAACAGGACTTACTGTAAGGTGGGATGGATTGGGCTTGTAGCAGCAAAAATATAAAATAAACATATTTAAATTGAAAATAAACATGAGCCCATTTGGAATGTGTACAAAATGTACTTTAAGCCAAGATAAAATAATCAAACATATATTGTGTGGTGCCATTGGTGCATGCGGTGTGTTACAATTTTCAATTTATTATTTTTTGTAAGCATGACTATCCAGTTCAGAATTTCTGGGTCATCCCCTGCTTGACACATGCCTTCCATAGGAGGGCCTTTCTTACACTCAAATGTTTATTAAGCCAATATGCTTGGAGTAATTGGCATAATAGATGACTGTGTAACCGAAGCCCTTAACACGCATTGCGGGCCTATAAAACTAAGTGAAAGTTATCTTCAGTGTCATGGTCAAAATAAATATTTCCGTCATTTAATCATATATTGTGTAGTGCCAATGTTCTACAATAGTAATGCAAAACAAAAGCAAATGTGAATTACTTTCGACACTCAAGTGAAAACTGCTCTTACTAATCACTGTGCCTTCTACAGTGTCCGTTTCTGCTTGATAGAAACTGACACGTTTTGCTGAAAAAATTTCTGGGACTTTGACACTGCCTGCGAAATACTACAGAGTATCTGGTTAAATACAGCTTTGGAAGAATTTTAGTTTCAAGTGAAGCCATTTTTCCAGAGGTAATCAGATTATGTATTTACATGACTACCAACCTAAGTTATCATAAAAAGGTAAGAGAAACTATTGCTAATGGACACCAAAATGATAAAATGTACAAAGGTATAAACCAGCTCCTCCAAGAGTACAGTCAAACCTCAACATGGCAAAACTTAGTCTCTATGTCTCCATATTATATACCAGGAGGTAGAGTAAATGTGAATTTTTGCCTCTCTTATTATTGCGACTATTTAGGTGTACGGTGTCTAGAGAACTTAATAAAGTCTTGGTAAATTTTAGCTGAGCCTGAAATCTCGGCATCTTAAAATACATGCAGAGTCTTGGAATCTCAAAATTGAAGCGAATCTTGGATTATTGTATTTTGAAAAAATTGGGTCTCAGAATCTTGCAAGGCTATCCCATGGTAAGTGGTTTTGAGTACACACAGTATGTTGGATTTACACGAAAGCAGCTGTGAATGGAGGACTGTTGCACAAAAACCCAAATAATGACTACGCAAACTAAGACGATTGAAAGTGTCTTTAACACTGTTCTTGACAGCTGACGAGATGTAAGCTAGTCCTCACTCAACACAAGCGTAAGCAGCAGTAATATGAGACAGTTGATTGCACTGTACTTTGTTTATGTTCTCATGTCCTCACTAAGTTCTGCTATTGCTTATGCTTGTGTTACAGTCAAAACCGAAGAAGCGTGAACGCCAAAAATTATTTCTGGAATGTTTTTTGTTCTACGACCAATCAGATTCGAGACGTTACCGCAACAAACCGCAACAGTAATTAGCAAAAAGGTTTCGATTCTTTTATCACGAAACGACTTTTTCGTCTACATTAAGTCTTGAGATCACCACCGATTAACAAACACTCTGGAATTATTACAGTCAAAATACTCAGCGTGTGCCGCTTAGAATTCCGGAAAAGTTTTGATTAACGGCGAACGGATTGCATTATTGGTTTCAAACATTCAAATTAAAATTTGAATATTGTAGATCATCCAACAGTGAACATGTGAGCACGTGAACCTGTAAAAAATAAACCAATCAAATTGCTTCATTTCTGACAGGCTCACGTGTTCACGTGTTCACGGTTGGATGATCTACAATATTCAAATTAAATTTGAATGTTTGAAACCAATAATGCCATCCGTTCGCCGTTAATCAAAACTTTTCCGGAATTCTAAGCGGCACATACTACGCGCTGAGTATTTTGACTGTAATAATTCCAGAGTGTTTGTTAATCGGTGGTGATCTCAAGACTTAATGTAGACGAAAAAGTCGTTTCGTGATAAAAGAATCGAAACCTTTTTGCTAATTACTGTTGCGGTAACGTCTCGAATCTGATTGGTTGTAGAACAATAAACATTCCAGAAATTATTTTTGGCGTTCACGCTTCTTCGGTTTCGACTGTAATAAAGTGCACCAATAACAAATTTTGTTTTTCTTATCCTGATGTTGATTTTATACTGACTAGGTTTGTGCTTATGGATATGTTGTAGTTCAATTTTTATTTTCCTTTGTTTTAAATTCATTATCATACATTGCCATACCCAAAAAACAAAGGAACATAAAATTTGAACCAATGATAAAATTAAACCACAACAGATACATCATAGGTAAAACCAGAAACTCATAAGGGGTTGAAACGTTCAACGCGCCTTCACAGCGTTTGAATTCAGTTTTACCAAGTGCCATATTTGGAAACAGAAAGAGTTTGTAATAATGCTTTATACATGCAACAACATTAATTTTGGTGTTGTTGTGAGTTACTTGAATTCCAACCTAAATGCCGTAAACTACTTACAGAAACAAAAGAAATTGATCAAGTGTGTCCAAGTGAGGTTCTCCAAACTACCGGTACTTAATTAATGACGATGGAATGGAAGAATTTAACCTTTAAGGTCATTCCTCTGAAATAGAACTGACAATAGATTTTCATTCAAACTTTGTCTATTGATTGTTCATCTTAAGGGAATCTAAATTTCAAAATAAAAAAGAGGGGTCCCCGTATTCGTTTGGGAGCAGGAGGACTTTGAATCTACCCCATAATTCCTTACAATATCAGCCTCCAGAAAAGTGTCATTTAAACCGTTCAGTTAACGTTTCGCGGGAGCAGAAAAAATAGGGGAGGACGCAAAACGTGATATTTATCAATAGAAGCACTGCATCGACTGTTTGTTTCAGGACAAAGGCACGACAGCGATTCAACTTGTTCCAAACGTACAATGCTCTCGAGGCCACAAATTTATCTTCACTGGTAGCGGCGAAGTTCACGTTTCCTTTGATTACTGAAGTTTCAACAGTAGAAATTTGTTTATATTCACTGCATAGAAAGGAGGCGTTCACTGGACTCAGAAAAAGAGAAAAAATTGATAGGTCACCGTGCTCGTTTACGAGAAAATGACAATTTACCTCGCGCACTAACCAAGCCGAAAAGAAAAAGCAGCCATTTTCTTAATGCTGCTTAATGTGCGCGCGCTGGTACGCGCGCTAATCACGCGTTAATTTATGCGCAGTAAGGATGCGCAATGCAAAACAGAGGAATGACCTTAACTTTATTCAACCAAGCTTGTTCAAAAACAAGATTATGCCATCAAGTGCGAGCTAGCGTGCTGTGTAAATTTAATTCAAATATTGCAATTTTGATTGGTTATTTTTCCTTTCGTGATTTTCCAAATATGGTGCTTGATTAATGGAAACAAATGTGCAAACGCTTTGTACAAATTATACAAATCATAGGGAGTTACTGGTTTCAACCCTGATGGGTTTCTGGTAAAACCCAGCCTTATCAGTCCACTGGGGTACGGTTCGACTATAATATAGGTATCACCTATGATGATTTGTTTTTCTTAAAAGACACCTGAAGACGTGTATTATGTTGCTGAACAAAATATCCATTCAAGTTCACAACAGCTTTTAAAGCTTCTTCATATCTTATCATGTTGACAAATCCATATCCAGTACCTTTCTTAGCACATATAGACAATATTGCTCCATGCGGTGCAAACAGTCTGTACAGCAACAGCTCATTTTCCACATCCTCAACTGAAGACGGCAGGCCATATACAAATACACAGTGTTGATTTTGCGGAGAATTAAGATGTAAGGAGGCCAGAAGATTTGGATCACCTGCTGGATGGTGTGGAGTATTGCGGGCCAGCCCAGCGGCTCCCAGAGGAGAAAACCGATTGTTGGCAGTTTCGTGGTGAATAGGACCCACACCTCCAAGATTTAACGCTGGCCTCAAGAGTTCGTTTGCAGCTAAAGGATTTTGCAAGGAAATAGGGTTTAGCTGCTGTGGTCCTTTTGGGGGATGTGCAAATTTCACTGCTAGAGTTGAACCTGGAGATAAACTCACGCCGTTCAGAGCATCAATTGCAGCTTGTGCTTGAGAGCGTTTATCAAAACGAATAAATCCTACACCGCGACTTTGACCGTTTTCTAACATCAAAATCTTTGAAGAGATGATAGTTCCATATACTCCAAACCACGTTTTAAGATCGTTTTCGGTGACAGCTTTGGGTAAACCACTGATGTATAAATTCGCGTTTTTAATTTCTTCCGAAGACGGCCGCGCGTAACTCACTCGTATCTTCTTGTTGCTGATCTGCTGCCCGTCAAATTTTTCAATGGCTCTAGCAGCTTCTTCCTCGTGACTAAAGTTTACAAAAGCATAGCCAAGACTTATACCAGAGGTCTTGTCTCGCATAAGTTTACAACCAACAATCGAACCACACGAACCAAACATGTTTTGAAGGTAAGTTTCAGTGATGTCCGGTGGGATATAGTTGACGATCACATTTTTCCTTTCTTTTCCGTCGCTATCGCCGTTCACCGGTATGTCAACCATCTTTCTTGATAAGAAAA
The DNA here is from genome assembly GCA_963693305.1 of Meandrina meandrites. NCBI lineage: Eukaryota > Metazoa > Cnidaria > Anthozoa > Scleractinia > Meandrinidae > Meandrina > Meandrina meandrites. The sequence goes on from OY855916.1 coordinate 640,085, forward strand.
CGCTATGGAAAAGCCACAGAGAAAGCAAAATTGAGAAAAATCAACGTTTGCTCTCTCCTTGTCGTGGGCAGTATCAACGCTTTGCTTCAACCAAGCACATGTTCATACCCAGTCCTAACCGGCCCTTAAAATAGGCATGCAAGGGTTGCTAAGAATCCCGCCGTTGCACGTTCCCAAATGGAACAAACGAATAAAATTATAATTTGCTTAGCGTTCGGCTTGGCATTGTGGTTTTTAAAAGCAGAACTAGGACTTGCGGTCAAATGGTTTATAAAGTCAATATTTGAATAAGAGGTAGCAAAAGCAAGGTGCTGCGTCGGTTGGGTCATATCGGGACCTGGTCTGGGCCCCTTTCCAAGTAAGAGGTTGGTAGGGTTTTTGTCATTTGACAGCAAACGTTTCAAGTGTTAGCCATTTCTTCAGTAGATATTGAACTGAAACCTACCTAAAATAGTGGTTATTATTTTATCATGTTTTATTGTAATCAAACACAAACTACCATTAGTATGAAAAAATGCTTTTATTTCAATCCGCCTGCATTTCCTCAATTTCTCCCTTACAAACTCCTTATGTAATCCATTTTTTAATTTTAATTATTAATTTGACAAGAGTAATCTAAATAGTGAGGAATTGTTGCCTAGTACATGACTAATGCATTGTGCAGTTCCAGAAAATATCCATACCCACCCCATGGAAGGTCAATGGAAATTCTGAGGGGGTGGGAGGTCTTGAAAAACAAACCTTTAAAAGCAATGCATTGGGTTTAACTGGAATTTCCAGAGGGGTGAGGGGGATACAAACCGAAAAACCTTCCACCGGAGGGGTATGGATATTTTCTGGAACAACAAATTTTCTAGATGTATTCCAATGCCCGAGATTGGATGCCAGCCTGTAAAGGTGCCTATACCAAGGTGCATTCCACACGAAGCTCAAAAAGAAGATTTGCTAAGTATACGCCAAGATTTTAAAGGTTTGTATTGAAAAAGGGAAAGATCCACGCTAAAGATCTTTGGTGTAACTTGTGCGGAATGCAGCCTAGTGCCTATGCCAGCTACCAGTACTATTAGTCCCCTCATGATCTTGCCCCACCCACCCAGCCCAGGAATACATAAGAACATTACAGACCACATCTGCAAAATTTAAGACACATCTGACTGAGTTGCTCATTTGTTCAGTGTTAATAACTGATCTAGTTGTTCATTTTCTTGTGTTAACGGTGCTAAAACAACACTGAATATCAGTTTGCATGGTGCAAAATGTTATTTGTGACAGCAGCCTACAGGACAAAGAACAAAAAAGAAACAAAAATTAGCAATTTCCTTTGTATGAAGTACCTAGAGGTAATTGTTATTTGTCAATGGGATACTATAAGCCATAAAGAGCTGCATTTCAGCATTTTATGATGATGGTAAAGGGTATTTTCATGAATGGCCCTTTTTATTCTGGTGAAATGTGAAATGGCTATTTTTTCCCTCGAAATCCCGATTTCCATAGTCACCTTGAACCGTGATTCCAAAACATCCTCTTTTATTTTCTGTGAAGCGTGAAATGCTAATGTCATATTTTTCTTGAACTGTGAAAGAGCTGTCTTATTTTCTGTGAAATGTGATCTTTACCCCACTTTACCACTCTCTTCAACAATTTGCCAGTACCAATTTTTTACTCCAGATTGGGAAGACAGATTACAATCAGTGGTGGATCCAGGGGAGGGGCTGGAGGGGTCACCTTATATTTTTGGAAATAGCACATTTTCTTTGAAGTGCTGGAATTATCTTTGCAAAATTTAACATTCATAGTCAAGCCTTTAAAAGCGGACCCCTCCTTAGCTGAAGGTCTGGATCCACCACTGACAATATACCTGCCAACATTTTGTAAGTCACAGATGTTCCAATGAGTTCTGAGCATTGCCAAAGAGCACCAATTGAAGATGTTCTGATGGCTTTCAAATGTTGCAGATGTGTGTAAAATGATTTACCTACTCCGACGTGACTAATGATGCTCATTTTCTGGATTATCTTTTTGCCGAGATTTAGTTGAATTTACTGTTAATGGGTTTTAAGAGTAAGAAATCAAGGTTGTCAGGCAGACATGAGAAATTGACCTTTATGCATGGAATCAGTATTTTGCACCTGCAGGCGTGAGAGTTACCAGATCTTCTATAACTGGGAAATTGTTAGACAACAGCTCCAAGTTTATCATATTGGCCAAACTAATTAAACTGCAAAATTATTTACAAATGTACATGTATATAAATCTTAGGATTTACCTGACGTTCTTTAGTGATATCTGCCCATTCTTTACTTGCAATACGTGGAATTGCAGCTAGTAGAAGGGTCTTCACATTAGCCACATTGGATCTAGAAATCGCCATCACTGACTCTACACTCACCTACGGCATAAGAATACAAAATAAAAAATGGTCACCGAGATTCAAAATGTTCTACACTGTAAGCACTACGGTCAACTATGTAATCAAATTTATAAACAGTTAAGTTACTTTTAAAACATTTCTGACCATTCTTGATATTTATGCTATTAGTTACATCAATCTACAACATTTGCGATGCACCACTAACAGACTTTCTATTCACTGTTTATTTTAAGTAAATTCAAGTATTCCTGACCCCAAAAGGTCAGCAAAAATACATGGATAAATAGTAAAGACACTGTGTAGCACTTCATGTCAGTTAATTATAACCTTGTGTATTACTGCTGAAACATGTGATTGATGAAGGGGTTATTCCCAAAATGTCTCAAACTAACTCAATTGAGCACTTTTTTATTAACAGTTTTTACACACAAGGTTAACCAGCAAAAATACATGTCTGCTTAGCTTTGCAATCCAGATATTCTGAAATGGGAAAGGATGACTTAATGATTATATTATTCTTTTAGTTTCACAGCACCATAGTGTTGATATGGTTCAATCAGTACATAATTTCTCCAAACCAGATCAATACACTCAGTTGTCAAGTAGCTAAGTAACAAGCATAAAACACTGTCCACCAAATTAAAAATTAAGGTGAGAGTCTAGTCTAAATTTTGATCTTACTGGCTCATGATCATCTCGCCAACAGTCATAGTCTGTAACCATAGCAATAGCAGCATAACAAAGTCCAGCTTCGTTAGCCAAGACAACTTCTGGCACAGCAGTCATATTGATGATGTCTCCTCCCCACATTTGGAACATTTTGCTTTCAGCTTTAGAAGAGAAGCGGGGCCCTTCAATAACAACATTTGTTCCTGAACCATGGTGACGTAAGTTTAACTCTTTTGCAACTTCAATAAGAACCTGAAAAAAATTGATATAACAGTATTGAGATTTAGAGCCACACTTACTTTTTAGTGCAGAAAATTGCACTATTGGAATGGTTAGGGAGCTGTCGTCTGTGATATGGAGCTATGTCGTAAACTTTAATAGTCAATTAATTAAATTAAAATCAATTAATTAATTATACTTTTGGTGGTGGGGGACGCTAGTCCATCGCAGGGTTACCCCCAGCAGTAAATTCACCGGTACCCATTTATACACCTGGGTGGAGAGAGGCACTATGAGAATAAAGTGTCTTGCCTAAGAACACAACGCAGTGCCTGGACTATTCGATCCGGAGTCCAGCGCACTAACAATTAGGCCACCACGCCTCCCCTATTATACGTAACAAACAAAAAAAGCTGTTGCACTGATGGCAAGAAACAAAAACCGAATCACATGACCAAGTGTGAAAACTGGTATCCTGACTCCTACCCAGGGCCCATTTAGTGTGAGAAATCTCAATTCTTGCCTCTCTTGCAGGCTCAGCTGGCAAGAAAACCATTCCTTAATTTTTTTTTCTATAAGACGTTAAAATGACAAACCTTTCTAGTATGAGGACAGTAAGGATCATGCATGGGAATATGACAGATTCCCACTGGGCTTCCTTCTTTACCGTCATAAAATGTAGACACTCTTTTAGTTGTCCGATCAATGAATTGATCAGGAAATACAAGATCACCAGGTTTATACTCTTCTTTTAAAGATCCACAGGCCGTAGTCACAACAACATGAGTGCAACCTTCTTCTTTCAAGGCATAAATGTTTGCACGGTAGTTGATGTCTGTTGGCATAACAGTGTGTTTTCTTCCATGTCTGTGGACATGTATTAAAAAAAAACATTTGATTGGGAAGGACTATAACTTAACCTGATAATAAAATTAACAGAAAAACACAGTCAGGTGACTGTTTGAAAATGAATTATGCAGTAAAACAAAAAATATTTTCTACTCTCACTGGTATACCGGTGGATCATCCATATAAGACTCCATCATTTAAATCAGATATATTTACCATTCAGAATGAAATAAGGTGTAATCTTCGATATTATTATTAATAGTTTTAACATTCAGATGTGTGTCCATGAATCATACAGTACCTCACAACCAACACACAGTCTACTCCAGCTATTTTACCAAGGACCAAGACTTCAGATGGCTAAAAAAGTTAATATTAACATCAACATTACTACAGGCAACTGCAGGAATCCAATTTTTATTTTACTTATACTTTTCATACATAATTTCCTCATCCTTTTTATCATCAACATTAATACCATACATAGGCCACGATCAGGTAAGATATAATAACATTACCTCGCCATATGGTGTTGTAACACGTTTTTCTTGTCTTTCTTCTAAAATGTCAGGATCATACACTCCACTACCACCAATAATTCCAATCTGTTAAGTCAAAATTAAATGTGAGGTTCTTAATAAGAAATTATTTCTGTTACTGTACAATAGGCCGTTTTACGGATACGGCAGCCATGATTATTTTGCCCCCTTGGCATCCTATAACGTTCATTGATATGATTTATTCTTTTATTGTGATAATTTTGCAATTACCATAATAAAAGAAAAAATATATTTTATAGGATGCTCTGGGGGCAAAGTCGATATCTGTAAAATGGACTATGGAACCATGCTTAAAGCCTGGTTCTCATATGCGGCATAGCTGCCGGTACTGCCTGGGAAACTGTTCCCACATATGAGAACATACGCCGCCGGCAACAAAGATCATTGCAGGTCTTTACCGCCGGCATGCCTGCGAAGTTGACTGGGGTTCAACTTCGCAACCTAGCGGAAACTACATGTAGTACAGTTGCCAACTCAATTCACTTCAAATACTCCTAATGCAAGCTTTCAATAATAAATATCTCAAAAGAAATCTTTCATTCTTACTTTAACCTTTCCCATGATGGCTTGAAATCTGTACTTTTGATCATATATTTCTGATCCCTTTACCACGTTGAGCGCGCAAGCAAATAGAAAACTTCAAGGCGCTCGTTTGAACAGCGCGTGGGAGCCTGGATCCAAATATTCACGAGACAATCAAAATGGCAGATCTGTACCCTGGGGAGCTGAACTGTGTTTTTGTTGCAATTTTCATTATATTTACGGCTGGGAGCTCTACGACAGCTAGTTTAAATGAGAGAACGAATGTCTTAGTCATTATTGGGGACGATGCAGGTTTTGAAACGCAGGTGTACAACAACATGGTTTGCAAAACGCCAAGTATCAACGCGTTAGCAAAACGCAGTGTGATTTTCAGGAACGCTTTCACATCAGTGAGTAGTTGTTCTCCAAGCAGGTCAGCTATATTAACAGGTGAAAATGTGAAATCAATTTTGCAGTGCTGATACAATCATACATCAATTTCAATTAAAATTATATGTGACAGTTTTATGTCCATTCAGTAAATTTAATTAAGTTAATCTTAATATATAATCTATTATAGTTATTATTTCAGTCTAAATAAGCTTAATTGAATACATCAAATAATTAGTAATTGAAGACAAAACATTAACACGATCAGGAAATTTGAAGAAAATGTTTTAAATTGGTATTTGAAACTGCAAATTGTCTTTGAAGTAAACAAAAATGAAGTCTGCTGTTTGTGGTTTAAATTTGTTTTTCCATTTGAATTTTTCAATTCAGTTTGCTCCAGGCACTACTTTGTGTTATGTTTTTTTAAGGTTTGCAAAATTTCAAATGAAAAACAAATTTGAACTGCAACATTCAGAATTCAAAAGAAGTATTTTGTTTTATTTTTCCATGAGCGCTTGTTGGATATGAGATGATCATAGATAGCCAACACCCAGGGGGGTACTCAAAGTATACATGACGGGGGGGGGGGGGGGGGGGGGTCCGACAGAGCTTCATATTGCAAACCCAAAAAAATACGCAAGCCTGAATTTTTAGACCCAAAAAAATACCTGGCATTAAAATCTCCAACCCAAAAACAAGATTTACAAATGTACATTGTATTGTCTTCTTAATATTAACAGTTTTTTCGGAACACACGTCGCTGAAAAGAAGTTCGAATGAATATTTTTCTGGTCCACTGATTGCAACGGAAACCCGAAACGAAAAGTTCGCTTGGAGATAAGACCAAAAAAACATACTCAATTTTTTAAGACCTAAAAAAATACGTGACAGATCTCTTGACCCAAAAAATGTATACTTCGAGTACCCCCCCTGGGAGCCAACAAGGCTTGCAGCCCAAGTTGGCCATAACTATAGATCTTATATATAACAAGTGCAATTGGAATAATATTGTTTTATTACAAACACCCAAAGAATTGCAATATTTGAACTCCCTGGTTGTTCTTGTTGACGCATACACCTACCATATTTATCGTCCATCACCATGCTATATGAGCTCATAATTACTATAACCTGTAAACCAATCAAAACTCAGGAATGGCAAATACCATGGCTAGTTTTTAATAATAAAGGGTATAGTATGGAAAGCAGTGTAAATACCAGTAATAATATGTAATCAGTGCACTGTGACAGTAAGTTATTTATAATTTGATTAAAAGGTCTTCCTCAGCACCAGAATGGCATGTATGGCCTTCACCAAGACGTACATCACTTCAATTCATTTGACGCAGTCAAGAGCCTTCCTTTGCTGTTACAGAAGGCAAACATTCGAACTGGAATCATTGGGAAAAAGCACGTTGGGCCTGAAACGGTAAAATCAGTGAACAGAGCTGTCATTTAGGGTCGTAACCTGTAACACCTATACAGGCTATTAGTATACTTGATGGGGCCTTGACGTTATACACGTGAACTTTCCCGTTGTTCGAGCACTGCTGTTTAAACCCTCCCCCCCCAATCAATCAATCAATAAAATTTATTTAACCTTGGAGCTGACGGGGGCTGACTAGGCCCCTAGCAAACATATGCTAATATGCCGAGGAAAAAAAAAAAATATATATATATATACAGAACAAAAAAATAATTACTAGGTAAATAAGAATTACATTGAATTTTAAACGAGACTATCTAGCTGCGCATAGCATTGCGAAAGGCCTGTATTGTAGCAATTCTCCCCCATATACAGCTTATGGGGCCATGTTGCAATACTCAGTCCATTAAAAGCCTATAAATATACATAAATATAAATAAATAATAGTCACATATATGTTGTGGTTTGATTTTTAGTTTTCATTGTCTTGTATTGATTATCATAATCTGAAACAAAGGAAAATAAAAATCAAACTGGTTTGAAAAATTTTCAACCAAGGTAAAATTTAAACCACAGCATATATTCAGGTGTGAAGATCAACCCAGCAGTTGACTCAAAACTTTATAGATGTAGCCTGTGTACATCTGTCTCCTCCCCTCATTTTTTTTAAAGAGGAGAAGACGGATGCAGGCTACATGGATGTTGAACTAGTATGATTTTGATTTTCCTTTCGTAGAGTTACAGTTTGATAAAACATATGACTGAAGTAAAAAAATTATAATTAAAGCCAGCAAGGCAGTCTTGAGGTAAATATGGACTGTTTCCATGGAAATGGTTAATAGCCATGTATTGTTTGTTTTTGAAAGCCAGCAAATTCAAAATTTGTAGCTTAAATGCGTGCCATGTAATAAACTTCTTATTAACCTAGCTTGCTTGAGCCGTGTTGGGGAATATTTGCCCTTGACCTCGAGCCAATATTCCTTGATACGGCCCTCATGAATTGAATTCGGAATCACCAAACACAAAGGGACAATAAAAAATTAAACTGGTTTGAATTATTTTGGATACTTGTTATCAATAAGTTTACCAGGAATAAAGATTTTAGCTTGGGACACTTAAATTTGGTTTACTTGCATCCTGTACTCATGTTACTGTCTTCTTTATTATAGGTTTATCCATTTGAATTCTCTTACACAGAAGAACATCATTCCATTCTTCAAGTGGGACGTAACATTACTTACATGAGAGAATTGGCTCATAAGTTTTTTCAAGGATCACTGAATGACTCGCGGCCATTCTTTTTGTACATTGGCTTTCATGACCCTCATCGATGTGGACACACCAATCCTGAATACGGTAAGCTCAAATTTGATTTAGAACTTTGTAGGACATCATTTAAAGCAAGTTTTTGACATACCAGTTCCAAATAATAATAATATTATAATTGTTTGTTTTTATTTATACGCTCAGGAAGTTTTTGTGAGAAGTTTGGAAATGGTGACCCAGGTATGGGCTTAATACCTGACTGGAAACCAGTACACTACTCCCCTGAGGAGGTGATCGTCCCATATTTTATACAGGATACTCCCATTGCACGGCAGGACATTGCCGCTCAGTACACGACAATCAGCCGCCTTGACCAGGGCATAGGGCTGATCTTGGAGGAGCTTCGCCAGGCCGGTTTTGAAGAAAACACATTGGTTATATACAGTTCAGATAACGGCATCCCCTTTCCAACAGGTCGAACAAATCTCTTTGATCCTGGAATGGCGGAACCTTACCTTGTTTCATCTCCTTATGCCCGTGAGCGTTGGGGCCAGTTAAGTGATGCTGTGGTGAGCCTATTGGATATAGTGCCTACTGTATTGGATTGGTTTGGAATTGATTACCCTTCTTACAAGCTATTTGGACCGAATGACGTTCGACTGACAGGAAAGTCTGTATTACCAGTATTACATCAAGAACCACAGTCAGGATGGGATACGGTTTTTGCCAGTCACAACTTGCATGAGGTGACAATGTATTACCCAATGAGAGTTATTCGAAACACGTCTTTCAAACTGATACACAACCTCAACTACAAGATGCCATTTCCTATAGATCAAGACTTCTTTATATCACCCACTTATCAAGACCTATTGAACCGCACCCAAGAGGGGAGACCCACAGAATGGTTTCGCACATTGCATCAGTATTATTATCGAGATCAGTGGGAACTTTATGACTTGAAGACTGACCCTGAGGAGCTGACAAACCTGTTTGGTAAACCTGCTTATCAGGATGTCGTTAAGGAGTTACACAGCAAGCTAAGGGTTTGGCAAAATATGACAAATGATCCATGGATTTGCTCACCTGGTAGTGTACTTGAAAACAGAGGAAGGTTTCCTCTCACAGGTGTGTGTTTGTCAATGGACAATGGTGTTTAATGAGAAATTTTCAAAACCTTGGACAAGTTTGTAAATTCCAGATGAATGTATTTTTTTTTAAATAATACCATTTAATGTTGAGAGTCAGTGAAGACTGATCCGAAGAGAATTATTTTTATGATAACTTGGCAAACCTCCAAGAATTAGCTTGGGATTTTTTTTTAATTTCTCATTAAATTGCCAAAGCAGACCTGTACAACAGGGCAAAGAGATTTAAAGAAAATCAAAAACAAAAGGGCATTGATGTATCACTGAGGAAATGTGATCAGGGCACAAGTTAGCAGTGTAAACCCCTGAAAGTAAACCCTGGGTTTATATTATTTTGTTTTTGTGCAGCTTCTGTGCAGCATTTGAGGTATGTTCTTTTTTGGGGAAATAATTTCTGTCTTAAAAATGGATAAGATTTTGTATCTCAAGATATTATTAGAAAAGTATACACGTCATGAAGTTTCCAAATGGAATAAAAGAGAATCAGAAAGCAAGCTGTTCTGTTGGCAGTGTGTAATCTGAGGAAACATTTTCATTATTCTTCAAGTCAGAAACTTAAATTATAAACTTATATCAAATTATTTTGATGTGAGGTCTGTTATTAGCATGTGAGGGATTTTTGTATTCAAGATGCGAGGGGCTATATTTTTTGTTGAGGGGGGGGGGGGGGGTGGGAGAGGGAGGGATTGCAGCCTTTTTTTAGCGGCTTTTTCCCAGAAGTGTACAGAATTTAGACCTTGGGAATGACTGGATTAACAATGACTACTTTTACCTGCATCTGTGAAAATGTATCTTTTTAGTTTAGTTTATTTTGATTTGTAACATAAAATTTTTAGTACATGTGGTGATCTTTGATGTACTGCTTTATCCTTGTTAACCTCTGAAAATTAAAGAAAAGCAAATGTTACTAACTAAAGACAATGGCCAATTCATTTATCAAATCAGCATAAAAGGAAATGTGTGCTTATTTACTTATCCCGATGTAAACACAAACATCAAACATCAACTCAGTTTGTATAGCTCTCATCCACGCAAGTATGTTTGAGTTCCCTTGCCTGACTCAAGTGTTTGCAACAGGCTAAGTAAATACAAGTTGGCAGTTATATATTCTTAAAAAAAAAGTGTGAAAAGGATGTCACAACAATGAAAACCATCGAAAAAGCCTCACGCAATCAACTAGGCTACTAATCAGAGTATAATCAGCAATGCAAATTTATACAATTTGAATTCCTTTAACCATAAACATGTTAGCTTGGTGTGTGGTTTTTTTCTTGTAAAAAAAATCAGTTATTTTAATTCATTACTGGTATATGGCCTGGTTTTGTTCTTTACTAAACTCAGTAATTCCTCTCAACTTTTCTTTTTCCTACAGTCTCTCTTTCTTGCACCAAGTTTAAAACACTAGAAACCAGCTAATACATATTTTATCATGACATTTTTTTCAGCAGTATTAAATTGTTCCCTTGCTAATCACAGTGGACAAGAGGATGTAGCATGAAAATCCTTTTGTTAATCATTGATTTAATCTAAATTCCCCCAACAAACAAGTAAAAAGGCCATGAAAATGGCTTACCGAACATCTAAAAAAAAACACAAAAAACTATATTCTCCTGTTGCGTCTGATAAGTGGAAAGGAGAGTTTTGATGTTCATCAGTTGGAATTAAATTCATCAGGACACTTCATACACCAGCAGGCTTCTTGTAAAACAACCAAGTATAACAAGTTACTTTTATTTTCTGGGCAAAACAAAATTAATGATAACAGCACGAACAATTTGAAAACTGAAAGGCATTGTATTTTTTTCCAGCACCTTAATTTCAAATTGAATACACCTTGAGGTCAGATCTGACTTGATGACACAGGGTTAAGTTCCTATTAAAAGAGGAACATTTCTGGACATGCACTTAACAGGTTGATTGATGGTTTAATTTCAAAGCAATTGATGGGAAATTTCATGGCTTTAAAAATGATCAATCAATGCCATTATCCTGCGGTAAGGATGAAACATACATGAATCCATTTATTGGCATTCTGGATGCCAAGACTTAATAGTTCTTGCGCAAATAACACACACCCACATGCTTTTAGCTAAATGATGTTTACGTTTCTAGTTGCCATCTTGGCAGCATCAGAATTAAGACAAAGCAAATTCAGGTCTAGAACTTGTTTTCTGCAGGTGCATATCCTTTCCTGCATTTGGCGCAGGATGTAAAATACCCCCTCACAGAATTGAGCACTGATATTCCAAGCAAGTTTACACGTAACCCCGGGTGATTTACTAAAAACAGCACTAAAACTTCCTAAGCTAAGGACGTTGGTAATTATTTAATTATGTTCTGACACAGATTAAGTGGATTTCTAGTAAAGCCTCTTACGAAAAATTCCCGTGTTTACAAATATCTCAGGAGGAAATTATCCACCAGAGGTATTATTTTCATAATTACTTCCTCTGTGGACAAAATGGAATGATCCTTATATTTGAAAAACCTCCAAAAATTACTTCCATTATCAGGTGTTGCTTTGGCAATGTCAGTAATATGCCAGAGCATGTTGATCTACATTCTTTAACATGTGGCTTGCTGGTTTATTACAAGAGGGCTGTCACGTTGTCCTGCAGCATTGGCCTTTAATTTTACCCTTATTTACAAAATTAACATTCTCCCTTTTAGAATTTTTTTTTTTCAGTCAAAGGTTTGCAATTTTAACATCAAAGTGGAGTTTGATTGCTTTAAAGTGATGATATTATACAAAGCACAACAAAGTGTACTTAGTTGCTTTCAGATCTAGCACGATATTTGACGGCTTTATTTGCAGCTGTCACTAAGTTTAATATCAACCACCATCAAAGTGAAATGACAATTCACAGGCAAACACCATCCTGTTTTAATGGTTGCCTTCCTTTCTTTGACAGAACTTAGGGAAAAATGGGCAGAGTCAACATGGAAATTGTATAGAAACCAAAAGAACATTAGAAGCTGTTCTAATCCACGACTAGCAGTTCAGTAAAGTGCATAAATTCACAGTGGAAATCAATCAGTATATATTATGTAGGGCACACAAAGAAAATGTCAATAACCTTATGCAAATGTTTCCTTATCTTAAGCTGTAAAGCTTGTAAAATATCTTTAATGTAAAAGGGCATAGCAAAAAAGCATTTGAATTTAATGTAAAAGCTAGAAATCCAACAATGGAACATTTAAAGACATTTCAATGTGTACATTTCTCAAACCATATTTTTCTGAGAAAGACTTTTTATTTATTTTAAATGTTTTGAGCATTTTTATTTTAGGAAATTGTTGACAATGTGCTGAGTTTTTCAGCTGCATCTAGTCCTATCATATTTTTTTTGTTTCACATTATCTGACTTCCTTTCTGAAGCTTGAAGACAAATTACTAAAGATGATGTTTACAGGCTATCACAAAACGAAGATATTTCTGTACATCTTGCAAGTATTTTATAATTACAAAAACAGATATTTGCCACAACAAAACCAAGGGGTTCCAAGATTACAGTTAGTGAAAGCTATCATCAGAATCTCCTTTTAATTTTTTATTTGTGTGATTTGAAACTTTGAAGCAAGCAAAATTTCACTTTATGAATATTTAATTTAAGAACTTTAGCACAGGAAAATACTTAATTCATTGTGCAAGGATTTTCACACATAATATTCAAAAGCAGAATATATTTAAGATATCTTAACGATTAATTTACTTCGGTCTTTCTAATGCACTAATCCCATGGATAAATTCAAAGGATTCATGAAAGGCTTCACACGTTTGGTGCCATCATAATTATTCTGCAAGCAATTACATTTTTAGATGGAAATTTTCATAACAATTTCACAGAAGGTCAATTAGCTTGGTGAAAAAAGAATAACACACCAACAGCTGATTTCTTGCCACTTTTTCCATCCTAGCAATTTTTATACACAACATGTAGGTCCAAAAAATTGCTTCACTTCCTCAATAACTCACAGTGATCTTTATGCAATGCTTTTGACCCTAAAATTCTATATTTTGTGTTTTATTTGCTTTCAAAAATATCTACGTGTGTGATTACAATGAGAAGGAAATTTACATTCTTTCCTGAGCAGATGTTTATTTTTTTGGCAATCATAGTAAAGTGCCTCAAGAAAAAAATTGTAGAATGAATTTAGTTTATTCAGAGTTTAAGTTTGTTCCTAAAAATGACAAAAAAAAAAATAAAATGTAAGTTAAAAAATATTACATTTTTATGTCATAAATGCTCTCTGTAAAATGAATGTTTTGGTGTAATTTGTTATGAGGTTATGAATATCGCCCAGCAAGAGGTAAGTTCAATGCCCAAAACAAATTTACTGATGATTCAAAGAAGGGGGAATTCTTAACAAAAATACATTACACAACTACTGAATCTACTTTTGATTAAAATACAATTATTGTAACATTTCCTTCTGGAACATGAACTGAAAGTATTTCATAGGTGAAAATTGTCTTCAGTATTTTGCTTATCCCTAAATGTCTTGCTTTAGCTAAGCAAAATTTACAATCAAAATAGAAGACAAATTTTTAATGAAATGTGTGTATGAATATTCAAATAACTTATCTTAAGATAATAGACTGCTGTCTGCATTACCCAAATATGCATTTGAACATGATGGTGAATGGAATTATTTCATTCCCTTCAAATTTCCTTAACTGACACACTTTTCCTTTGATCAGAGTCAATTAAAATTCAAATCGCTTCTACTTTTCTTACAGACCAAACATCCTCGATGGACAGAAGAAAGCCTTTTAATAAAAAACTCAAGAAAAACAGGATTTGAATATAGATGAAAATTATCACGACTTCCCTCAATTATATTTTTAGGCTGCAACCTGCTGAGAATCATAAATATAATCCGGCATATCATATTACATCAAACTTGCATTCGCCGTTTTCAAAAAAATACATATTGCTTTGCTAAAATGTGGTACACACATTGACTTGGCAAATCAGAGGATGCGAGCCCACTAATTAAGGCGAGCACCAGCTGTGCCGTCAGTGTCCATTTCCTTCTCTTGAAACCATTTATTGATTGAAGGATGTCTAGACCAAACACTGCTGAACCTGAGGTGACCTGCCAATAAGCTAAAAACCCTGAAATTTTGCATTCCAACAATAGAGCCGATTTAAACCAAAGTAAAAACATCACTGCACTAGGAACTGATCTAACACAATTATATCCAAATAACACAACATATCTTTGCAGATGTGCTATGAATTCTTTTGAAAAGCCAGCTCGGATAGAATCATGCAGGGATTTTCAAATGATTTATTTTTCATTTTGGGCTGCTAATGACCAATATGCAGCTACAGGCATTCATCTACAGAACAACATTCAGGAAATTGTTTTGAAAATTTGATGTTGAACATTCTGATCAATTTTCCATGTATTAACCGCCAGGCTAAAATCTTCAACTTTGCTACGCCCACAACTTCAATGACTAAAAGCAATCTGATTTTGTGAATTGCAAGGCTACAGATGAAACAACCAGAAAAATAAGAATTGCTAGTTAAAAACTGCCAGTCGTTGGATTCGTTCGAAAAACCACAATCATTTTTTAGCCGTCAAGCTTTTCCCACGCCTTTTTGCTTAATAAATCTCACTCTTTATTTGTTTCATACAGTGACACAAAAAGCTAACAGAAATGGATTTAGCCAATAGTCTGAAACAGCTATTGAAGCTTAATTTTAGGTTGAAATCCATTGCAATTTTACCAGGAAATTTCCCAGTTTTTTAGCAGACATAACAGATGATCTCATAGATTTGCACATTCCTTTCTGTTTTTTTTTTAAATGTCTCATTCCATGATATTCACTACAGCTGAAGATATCAAATTGTATCATGGTTCTGTAGCTCTTATTAATTTAAAAGCAATCTTTCCTAAATTTTTCTCCTTTTTCATCAACTCAGGTGGTCATATGCAAACTAGACGAGACTATGTGGTAGTTATTTTAAAGAAAACAAGTTAAATGGAACATTTTCCCTATAAAAAAATCTCCCTAGGCACCCATTAATGGATAACTCTTGAGAGTGCAATACAAAAATCTGTGCAAATGGTTATGTGTTCTAATGATTCTCAACTTACAACATATAATTTAAGTTACAGGGTGAAAAATCTATCAGAAACCTCAGCCTAAATATTTATTCTCTATTTTCAAAAGCAATTTTGTAAGCAGGTAGTTCACACACAATGCCAGATTAATTTTAATGAAATGAGTTTTTTTCCAACCAATCAAATCACATTATTTTTCTACACCCAGCCCACTGCCACCCTGTCAAAACTGATTCATGATTAATTTCATTTTTTTCTTTTTTTGACTCGAGTTCACAACACCTGTACACATTTTGGTGAAATGAACCACTTCGCCAGAGCAGCTGTTTTAGAGAAAAAGATTTCCCTGGTCAAGATCTGACCATCCAAGACGGGAAAATAAAATTTGACCCGAGTAGAAAATGTGCACTGTTCCATGAAATATTAAATCAAAAGAAGAAGGAAAAAATAAACTAATCATTCATGGCATTCTTAATCTTTGATGATCTTTGTGATAAAACTTGTGGCACTGTGTTCATCAATTTTTAAAGAGATTGTTACCTGGTTCATATTCCTGCTCTTGGGTCTTTTTCCAACCAGGCTTTCGACGTTTTCATCCTTTGACCAATGTTTGCCACCCCACTCGAATCAAAAACCTAACTCCCTTCACCTCTTTGCACAAAATCTACTGCATTAATTAGAAAACTGAGAAAATAAACACAAAAATGAAAGTAAATTGAACTCCAATGGCTCGCTACAGTCGCACTTGTATAAACTAGGAAATTTGCTGGAGTGGATTTACTTTAGAAAATTCTAAACATTTACTGCTTGGGCCTGATAAACATACGAAAAAAGGAAAAAAACAGATATAGAAATAACTTAAATAAATACTAGTGTCCCCAAGGAAACTAACAATTAATATTTTCGACACAAAAGTTGAAAGCAATAACTTTTTATCTAACGAATGATTCGCGAATGTTATCTTATGCGTTCTTCCCAATCACCAAAATTTAGAACAAATGAAATTAGTAATTTTATCTGTTTTTTTCGGCTATCTTATATAATGGCGCTCAGAGGGCGAAATGAATAAATCGAAGAGATCAAACTGAGAAGAAATATTGAAGAGACAACACAACTCAAAACAAAACATAAATCACCAACACGAAATACACTGAAGGAAAATTTAATGAAAACAAAATAGAGAAGATTGTGGAAGCGCTCGGTCCAAAACGGAAAGAGCGATCGCACAAGAAATCAAAAATACAGCAAAGTAAATAATAAAGATTCAACCAAAGAAATCGCAAACCATGGCCATTATGCCGAACTGTCAAAACACCTACAACTCGGTCTCAAAAAAAGTAACAAGGTTCTAACGAGAAATAGCTCGAATTACCAAATAAACAGCGTACTTAAAGTAAGATCTGACCTAAAATATAACGAAGCATTCGGTGAAAATGCGGCAGATCTCTAAGAATTCCAGAATACCTCATACAGACATACTCTATTTACCTTTCTAATTAACACACAAAGTCAAACTAAAATCTAAATTTTTCAACTATTTTCAACGGCAGAAAGCTCTTTGCCAAACGGCAAAAATAGCTTTTCCTAAACTAAACTAAGTTCAAAAGATCAAACGAAAATCTCCGAAAAATATACGCAAAAAGGGGAAAAATCAAAGCTTTGGGAGCAAGCTTGATGTGGGGCGGAAGGAAGGGCGAGACGACTCCGGCTCGCCATCTTTCTTGGCACTCTGGCTGTGAATGTTCGGCGAATGATTCAAGTTAGTCAAAGTGCTCACATATTTATTGCTTCTTGACGTTGGGCGTCTTAAATGATACTTGAAGAGGCGGTTTGTCCTCATGTCCAGCTAGCCGATGGCCGTTGAGACCGGTGATCGCTTGTTGAGCATCATCATAGTTTTGCATGTTAACGAAGCCAAAATTCTGGCCTTTCTTCACGCGCACATCTGAAATAGCACCGTATTTGGCGAATAGTTTGTACAAGAGCTTCTCTGGGTCTACTTTAACAGTTCCAGCTTCGTCTTTATCCGAAGGCAAACCATACACGAATACACAGTAACTTCCAGGAACCAAAGCGTTCGGCGTAAAGGTGTTGTTGTTTGGGCTTTGAAGAAACGTGAGCGGCGAGTAGCGAAAATTCGCGCCTTGGTGGTACAGAGGGCCTACCCCGCTGGCGCTGAACGGCGATCTTGCATTTGCACGAATTTGTGGCGGAGTTAGGCCGAGCGGTGACTGAAAGGCAAACGGAATCTGAGGCTTGTTGCTGGGTGGATTGGCAAACTTCACGGTCAGTTTAGAAGATTCCGTGGGACTTACACCCGGTAACTGCGCGCCATTCAACGCGTCGATCGCAGCTTGCGCTTGCGAGCGCTTGTCAAAACGGACGAATCCAGCACCACGACTCACAGAGTTTTCGTCTTTAAGAACTTTTGATGTTATAATCTCTCCGTATTTTTGAAAGAGCATCTCCAGTTCTTCCTCGTTCATTGCCTTTGGTAGTCCACTAATGTACAGATTGGCATTTTTTATGTCATCGGACGAGGGGCGAGCGTAACTCACCTTGATATTCTTGGTCTGAACTCGTAGTCGATTCAACTCCCTGATCGCCTTTGCCGCATGATCGGGTTCCAAAAAATTCACGAACGCGTAACCAAGGCTGTTGCCGGATACTCTGTCCCGTACGAGTTTACAACTCGACACGGTTCCGAATTCACCGAATAAGTTTTTGAGTTCCCCTTCGCTCATCGAAGGTGGTAGGTAGTTGATGATCAAGTTTGTCTTCGAATGGTTATGGTCTGCGCCGTTTTCCAGTGATTCGCCGTTCATTTGCAGGGGAACTGAACTATCATTCATCTTGTCCAACATCAAGAAAAGAATTAAAGCAAGAGGGGAACTCTTGGAAAGATAACGAATAAATTACAGGGTCACCAAATGAACTCAATCGTCTCGTGGACTCAACCGAACGTCAAAAATTCGAATGAGAAATGAACTGTCAGAGATGGCGGCAAAACTTATTTATGTTCCACGTGGTCAGACTGCGTACAATTTCTCAATAAATGCTTCACCCTCTAGGCTCAATAACAACTAACGCAGTGGGGATGGTTGAGTAATTAATTTTTATCTCACCTTATTTATATGTGTTTCTTTGAGGTTTTTGATGATGATAAGGATTTTCAAGACATTTTCTCGTCCGATATAATTCAATAGAGTTTCCGCCGGTTTATCTTTTTAGCAAGAAAGCAGCGTTCGAACATGTTTACAAAACGTAATGGGGTAGGGTGGGGGTGATCAGATTGTCGGCGGCGTATTACAAAGGACCGGAAAATCGGAAATTGCAGCTGAATTCGTACGCTTGAAATCCATGAAGCGGATGAATATGTCTGATCTCTGGCTAAAGGGATTATTCCAACACATTTTAGCAAGTCGAATTTGAATTTAAGGCGACAAAAAGTGAGAAGTTTTCGCTTTAAAACTTTGACAGATGCGAAGGGCCTGAGCTTCGTCCGACGTTGAACATAATTTGTTTGGCGCGTGTGAAGTGCTTGATCTTCAGTCATTTCGTAAATTAATGTACATATTCATTTTATTGTTAAGGTTGTCGTCATTTTGGTGAAAGCGACGCTAAGCTGTTTTGTTGTGGCCTTTCATTCTTTAATTTCTTAGCGCCTTGGGGGAAAACAAAACCTGCAGCGGCTGACAATATTGATGTTGAATATTTTCAAGTTGAAAATAATTCCACTTTGTTCATTTCCGTTGTTTGCACATTCGTTTACGCGTAGAGCGATCACTGCCACTGTTTTTCGACGATTCAAAATGACATCAAACACAGGAAGCTGTCACCGGACTCGCTATGGTGTTGTAGTTTGTGATAATACCGAGAAATGGGGAGGTGTTTCGGGAATTGGAAAGCGATTTATTGATGCTTTCGGAAGCAATTCTGAGCTGGAAGAATGGCAATTGTTCGCTGCCTGTGAGGGCGAAGTGCCTACAGAAAAGGACTTGGATACTTTTGATGGCTTCTTCATATCGGGAAGCCCACATTCTGCAAATGATAACATCAAGTGGATCAATGATTTGAAGAAATTCATTTCCTCTTCGGCGCTAAATTCCTCGAAGGCTCGTGTTGTTGGAGTGTGCTTCGGACATCAGCTAATTGGTGCAGCGTTGGGTGGTCAAGTAACGGCGAATCCATCACAAAAATTCGTCCTGCAGAGCGAAGAAGTCAAAACAGACAAGAGTTTTCAAGGAAATGAAGCCATAAAGAAGATCATTGGAAATAATGACGTTTCTTTGCGTTTGCTAGAATGTCATGGTGAATGTGTTGCAACCCTCCCCGCTGGGGCACGAAGTTTGGCGAAGTCAGCAACCTGCCAACATGAAATGATTCAATTTACGGAGAATGTATTTGGTATTCAAGCTCATCCAGAATTTACTGTGAAAGATTACAAGGAGCTGTTGATCCCCGACTTGTTCAATGCCGGTAAAATCGACGAGAATGGTAAAAGACTTTGTGAAGAGTCAATTGGGAAAACCTTAGATTCATCCAAAATGGCGGCTGCTTTGAAGAAATTTGTCAGCAGAGATGATAATTAATTATCTACTACGGAAACATTCTTCAATGAAAAATCTAGACCTATATTTACATTTTAATCCATTTTATGTAATTTAGATGCTAAGATAAGCTTTCACCCTACAGGGAACTCCCACACATATATCTACTGGCAAAGGATGCCCGCCATAATCTGCTGTAAGTGGGTGGGGTATGCTCAAATTCAAGACGGTCTCATCAAATATCTCCTCCGAGAGCAAGTTAAGGTTATTGCACTTTGCACGGCATGTAAAGGCAGAAAATAAGAGTGAAAAAATTCACCTGATTACAGGTAAAGGTTACTGAGTTTTAGGGGTATAGAATGGTAACCTGAATTAGCTTGAGTCTTGGCAATTTTTGGCCAAATCTTAACATCTTGGTGTTTTAAAGTCAAGAATCAAAATCATGGATTCATTGGAATTGTATGCATGTCGGAATCTCAGATTTGAATACCTCCATCTCAGAGTGGTGGAGTTTTACCAGCATTTGTGGTAGGCGTGTTTAAAACACAAAATGGCGAAAATATATTTTAGAGTACTGCCCAAACCAACAAATAAAAGCTAACCAGAAGCAAACCGAGGTGGAAGCTAATGGCAAGCAAGTTTCGTTTCGGGTTCAAGTACATACCTATATAACTATGGCTCTGCCATTTTGTGTTTTAAACACGCCCATTTGTGGTCCTTTGTTTAGTTCACTGGAAACTGAATGTATGTCGTCTAGACATTGACGACAACTTGAAACACAGCCATTGTTGAGTTTTTAACTTTAGATTATGCAAATTATGTGTTAAAATTGAGCAGTCAGTAGATACTTTAAAGGGCCGGTACTATGCTAACTACTACTGTTGTCACCCAAAGCACCACCAACAGGAACATTTTTGACTCCTTGAACGTGCAGCAAGCATCTGTTGGCCCCTTGACATTTTCAGGACTTAAGACGTCCTATTGTGAAGCATCAGTGCTTTCAATTTATTTTAAGTAGCTGGCTGTCCTTGTGCTGCACCTGTCAGGGAGCAATATAAAAAGCTTCAAACACCCCACCTTTATAGGAAACTGCATGGTCAGCTCCCATTAAAGTGCCTGCCAGATCTCTGTTGGTTGCCATGTCTTATTGAAAGCACTGAGCATTGTGCTTTTAGGCAATTATCGCTCTTAATTAATCCAGAGCAGTTTCAATTCTTTTATTCAAATTTCAAAATGTCATTTAACCTTATCTTCTGCTTATCTTCTTGTAGATGAAGTATTTGGAGTTCTTTTCCTTCTAAACTATGTCAGTTTCAGAATTGTTTTTCCCTTTGAAAAAGAATAATGGCGGTTGCCAAGACAGTTTAATGAATAATTTGTGGCATTTTAAAGGATAATCAGAATATTGAAATTATTAAAATTTTCACCCAAATGTTTGTTTTAATGTTAGATGTAGGATATGAGAATCCAAACTGCTCTGGATCAGTGGCCGAGCTAGTTAACATATATAAAGCTCCAAGCAAATGATTCCAAGCCTTGAACAAAAATAGTAGTAAAATCAAGTCCAGAATAGTTTTGTATGAGATATTATAGTTTGGTAAAAAATTTGTGACAGTAGTTTTCATAGTAATTTTATATAAATTCTTTAAAAAGCACAAATAATGCCTGCATGAGTAAATAAATGATACCACTCTATTTCACTGTAGATCCATGATGTTGAGAGTTTCTGTTGTCTTTTGGCATCTTGCTTGCTGTGTAAAAATTTTGAACGTACAAATAAACTATTTGAATTAATTTGAAGTGAAGGTGAACAGTGGTGGATGTTTACCCAGACGCAAAGCGGCAAGGTAAATATCCACCACTTTCACCGACACTGAGGTGAATATTTCTTTTAGTATATACCACACAAGCTGAATAACTAGCAGACCAAAATATTACTTTTGGTGCCCAAAGCAACGTGGGAAGCCATTTGTTTCTCTTTGGCTGCTCCGAGGTGAATAGTACTTTGCCAATCACCTCTGGGTTAACCAATCAGTGCGTGCAGGAAGCACCACTAACTTGTGTGGTATCTACAAATATCAATTATCCATACCCTAATTTAAATAACTTGTGTTACTAGTGGGAGCTGTTCAACTTTTGCTACAAACATTTATGAAGGCCTAAATTAACTAATGGGTTCCTGACTGTGTAGATAATATAAATTAACCCTCTCCTTCTGGTAATTGTACATGTCCACCCTCTTCCTGTGGAAGGTGGGGATGGGGGGGACTTGGGAAGGTTTGGGTATGGGTGGTCTGCTGGGGTCTATCCTCCATTTCAGACCAGAAGTGAAGAGGGTTTTATTTTTAAATTTTCTTGACAACACTACCAGTGGCAGATCCAGGGAAGGGTCCCCCCTTACTTTTTTGGAAATAGCACATTTTCTTTGATATTTTCACACAAAGTGACCTGTGCGTGTATGTTCAGTTTCTCGCCTTGTAATCCACTCTCCCCCTATCTGGGACCTCTGTGCTTATTCTGTGCTTAAACTTTTTATTAACTCTCAAGCTCGGATCAATGAAACATTTGCACATAAATTTATTGAAAATCTCCTCTCTTGTGAAACATGCCAACTTCTCCTTCAGTAGCCTGTATGTTTTATATATTCTCGACAGATGTTTCCTCATGTTGTTTTGCAATATACTGCAAGAAATTTTTTGTTCTTCTCTGCTTAATTTTTCAAAAGCCTCCATTCCTGGTACAACGCTCTATAGGGATCCATGTGGACCCCCGGGAGAGCTTTCGTGGAGAGAGACCTTCCGTTAGTTTGCGTGACGCTCTTACGTCATTATCCCGGCAAACTTCTTACTGCGCGTGGCGAGCATAACAATACTATCCACTTGAGAGTTGTTCAACCTGTGTCAAAAGAGGAGTTTTTTGTATCAACGTCCTCGTAGCATCTAAGAATCAATGGGTTCTGAAGCAGCCAATCCTAAACGATTCGCAGTTTTAATCTGTGAAGATGCAGAGAAATGGGGTGGACCGCAAGTGATTGGACAGCGTCATGTAGATCTTTACCAACGAGAGGGAGACACGGAATGGCGTACGTTTAACGCTTGTAAAGGAGACATCCCTGCCACAGAAGATATTGACAGATATCAAGGCTTCGTGATCTGTGGAAGTCACTATTCAGCGAACGACGATAAAGAATGGATACGAGAAACCGAGCAACTAATTCTTTCGTTGGCAAAGAAGTCGCCTTCTCCTCGAGTGGTGGGCCTTTGTTTTGGTCATCAACTTGTAGCTAAAGCGCTTGGAGGAACCGTTGGTCCTAATCCTTCGGGGAAGTTCATCTTACAAACCGAAAAGGTGGAAGCCACGCTAAGGGACGCTTGTTCAAACTCGATTGTGTCGAAACTGTTCGAGAATGGCTCGCTAGATGTGTTAGAGTCACACAGCGAATGCGTGACAGAACTCCCCCCTGACGCCGAGAGCATCGCCAGTTCAACTTCCTGTGAGCACGAGATGGTTCTCTTTACCGATAATATATTGGGAATTCAATCTCACCCCGAGTGCACAGCTGAAGAGTTTGAAGAAAAAATTCTCCCTTCCTTGATGAGTAATAATGTGTTTACCGAGGAAGACAAACTGAAAACTCAGAAATCATTCAAAGTTCCTTTACATTCCAGTAAAGTGAACAACATCATAAGTGACTTCCTTCATGAATAGATGTGCAAGAAATTCCCACCATCCATCCAGTAATACCAAGGAACAGCAGCTTTACTTAAGATCTTTACTGGTGGTTTTTTAGACACCCCATGTTTATCTTGAGAGGGGGGGGGGGGGGGGGGGGTGATCTTGGATCTTCACTGGTGGTTTTTTTATTTACTTAATTTGTATTTTGGGGGATATTTGCCATATTTAAGGGTAAAAGGTATGAAGATCAATATAAGTTTTTGACCTGTCTAAAAAACTTCACATTTTATAACAAAGTAATAGTAATATAATATATATTTTATGTCGTGATACAGGGAGTGGTCATAGTGCAATCAACAAAGATCATGTGACCTGAACATGCAAAAACTGATCAGACAGCAAGTATTTTTATATTTGCCATGTTGTATTGCCTTAGTGTCTTGTTTATATCTTTTTAATATGCAGAGTACTATTACAGGAGCTTGTCCAAGCAGTCCTTTCACAATTTGGTACTGCTTAATGTGTTAAAATTTTAAATAACCACTATTTCATTTCCTCTGGTACTGCAAACCACAAAATGGAACACAAGGTACCTTTTAGGGGGAGACTCTATGGTCTCAGACCTAGTGCTCCAGGTTTGAGCCCTAACGGAGGTCATTGTGCTGGTTCTTGGACAAGATACTTATAACACAGTTGCACCAATGCTGTCTACCCAGGATCCTATTTGGTCTTATCGTTCATGGTTTATGCTTTTCATGGTGTCAACGTTTCTTCAGTGAGGTGTAACAATTTATTCACCTGAATAGAAAGAGGTGCTTTGACCAACATATGTCCCAGGGGGGTACTCAGGATTTCAAGTGACAGGGATGATCGAATTCGAGCAAAAATCAAGACCCAAAAAAATCCCTAGGGCTTCCAACAAAACCCCCCAAAAAATCCCTGGAACAAAACTTAACCCCCCAAAAAACCCATGCCAAATCTCTGACCCTAAAATTTTAAACATAAAAAACATCAGAAATTGAATGTGTGCGTGTTTGTTTATTCATCATACCATCTGAATTTATCTTTATCTTTTCTTCGACTGGCAGTCATTTTAACACTAGAGACGCCCAAGAACACTTCTTTTGATTGTGCTTTTTTTTGCTGAACTACACAGCCAAGGTCAGTAATTCCTAAAAAAATCTCTACTTAATACAAGCAACCCCAAAAAATACTTGCCAAATTTTCCCACCCAAAAATTCCCGGAATCAAAAAAAATCCTTCCATCATCCCTGTCACTTGAAATCCCGAGTACCCCCCCCTTGGAAATATGTGTCTTGTTCAAGCCCATAACACAAAGACATTGTTAGGTTTGAACTGCTGATCCTATTTCACTCCTGACCACTGAAAAGACCACAGCACCTTAACATGCATACAAATGTCTTGTATTTCCTTCCTGTTGCAATGGAGCTGGCGAAAATGATACTATAGGCCTATGCACTATTCGTCATGAGAGGATCATGTACTTATTAAAACACATCAAAACCACACACATCACTTGTTTACAAGTTTAACAAGTTTATTTTATACAAGTTTTAAAATGACCATAGTGAGTAAAACAATGTTAAAAACACTTTCTTTGACTAGTTTTTAAAAGCCCTAAATAGTGATCTGCATGTAAAACACAATGTAAGCTTTATATGCTTTCTAAATTTTGGTGTTCTTGCACATTTTTTGACTTCCATACAAAACCTGTAAAAACAAGTTCAAGTCTTCTCAAGTTTGTCTAGTACTGTCATGACAATCTGGTTTAGAGTTGTCCAGTACCCAGAAATGATAATGCAATGTAACAATTATCTGCCTAAAATGTAAACATACTCACTAAAGGTCTCACTCTTGAAAATTTTAAGTAATTTTAACAAGTTATATGAGCTAACATCATCACGGAAATGTTTTTGAAAAGTTTTCTTTAACTAAGGAATACTCCAGGTTTCATTTGCTACCAACAATATTAATATTATTATTATATTGTTGTTAAATTCTTTTCATGAAAATAATTAAATCAATAAATTATTAGTAAAACAAGAATAAAATGCTAAGTACTGCATGTGTAGAGGCCACAGGTAACTAAGAACTTTTGCATTCAGGGCCTAGTTGCTCAAAGCAGGTTTTTGCTTATCCAAGACAAGTGTCAACTTGATATCCAGTGTTATAACTTGTTGGTAATCATTTCTCCATGTGTTTATTGTCACAAAATAACTTTTAATGGATCCCATATTAGTGTGAATTGGCTTTTGAACAACCAGTCCCAGGTTACTAAAGTCTTAAAAAGTGTAGTGTAAAAATGTTAAAATCTGAAAAAAAAATTGCTGTGGCACAACTGAACAGTCAAACATGACAAATCAAACAGTAGCAATTCTCTTGGCGAATGCTGAATTTTAAACACCAGATCTGACATAATATTGTAATAAAATTTGCTAAGAATTTTACATACTTTCTCAGACACTGATCGTTTATCCAAGGCAATCTGCTCAAAGTTCTTGCATAATTTACAGTAGCTAAATGAAACTAAGAGTAACCAAACAAAGTATACTTAGGAAGATAACTATAATTTCCATGCGTTTCTGACCATCAGATCAAAGTAGGCATCATTGTCAATTCCTGCTCCAATACATGAGTAGTACTCAATGAATTCCTTTCGTGTAACCTAATGTGTGGGAAAGAAAACAAGCCGTTACAGTAACTATAAGTACTATGATGTTAATAACAGATCTCAGATCAGATGATGGCTTTCGTTTTTTACCTGAGACAGTGCTGGAGACAACAGTCAGTCATCGGACATTGTCCGACTAATTTTATAATAATCGGACATCATGTCCAAGCACCAATTGAAAATGACTACGCTTTTGCTGTGAAGATCCATTATACAGATCACATTTGGACAATGTCTGATGATTGACTGTTGTCTCCAGCACTGTCTCAGGTAAAAGAAAGCCATCACCTGAAGTGAGATCTGTTATTAACCCATTGACGCCTGAAAGTTTTTCGCGTGCACCCACCCCTAAATACCTGGCTCTTTTACGGCATTTAATGCAAACGTACGAGTGGAAAAAATAAACCATATGCACAGTAAATTCAGAGAAATAATTAGTTTCTGAAGTAAAGTTTTATTCCAACTAGACATGTTGAAAGACTAATTTATGACTTACAGAGTTTATCAGCCTTCATAAATTGATCCCAATACTCAAACATTTATCATCCATAAACATCCATACAGTAACATGAAACCAGCATGTGCTTTAAAAATTGCCCCATGCATTGCTAAGCATTCTTATTTCTTTGTGTATGCTTATGGATTGAGTCATAGTCTCTTAGTGTCTGGAGGTACTTGTTTGTTTTCTTGGACAAGACACTTTTTCTCACGGCTCAAGAAAAAACTTGAATTCCAGCTTGCCTATTGGGCAAGTAACTGTCAAATTTTGCTCACTGGACACTCCCCCCCCCCCCCCCCCCCCACCTCAAAGAAAATAAAACAAACAGGAAATCAGACCTTCAGTTTGGCATTCTGTGCTACCTACAAGTACATGAACTGCAATGTGTTTTTGGCTTTAAAGGCTCCACGAAGATTTTCACTAACCTTTCCATCTTTATCAGCGTTATCTGGTTCAAAGTTCTTCAAAAACTCCTGAAACACCTCTTTCTCAGTCATTTCTCCATTCTTGTACTTGGGGTGTTCTCTAGCGTTATACACTCTAAATGGCAGAAAGAACAAGTTACTGAAAACAGTTATCAGGAAGCTTCATCACATGATATGGATAGGGCATTACAGCTGCATTAATTTTTAGTGGAGATCCAGCAGCTGCAGAGTGGAACCTCATAACCATAGACTGAAATGAGAGAATCAAGCATGCATAGAAATAGGAGAACCATGGTCATGGCCAGTGGTATGGGTTTGCAGGCGTGTACAATGACCACGTCATGCAACATGGCAGCCACACCTCAGAAATAGATTGACCTAGGCATGCCTCCTTGGTTAACATTAAGGTTAATGTCAGCTTACATCTTTGATAATTTTGGACATCCATGTTATGGTCAATTGTTGGCAGCTGTCAAAACAAGGTATCTGCCGACCAGTATCACATGACCATATCATGCGCTCAGGTGTAAAGCTTAGCTTGGCGGGCATTCAACATACCCACCAAATCCATGCCTAGCTTAGTTTTTGGATCAATGGTGTGCATGCTAAAAAAAATTGCTACCTTGGAAAATAAGGTATGCGACTGATTTCAAAAAGTTAAGTCACTTGCAAAACACTTCTTCAAGCACCAGTGGACTCAGTCTCTTTTATCTATTGTATGTCTTTTAATAGTAATGTAGTAGTGTAATTTGATGTGTTGATTTTTTTCTAGTGTTTGTTTATTTTTTAATTCAGGGCTCTGTTTAAACTAGCTTAATAGCTAAGCCAGACGCTCCTGTATAAATAAAATAAATAAACAAATGTAAGTTGATGGTTGACCAGGTAATGGTTGTCCACTGGATTATAAAGAACCAGCAAAAATGTATATATGGTGCTCTACTTCTAGGCTTGGCTAAATTAATATATTATCTTGTGCTTAAGACACTCTTCAATCAGTGATACAATGGTGAGCTGATGAAAAACAAGCTTGATAAAATTAGTGTGATCAAAAGCAATTTGCCATGCCATGCAACCACTGAACTACTTTTTGGGGGTTAACATTACAAACTGAGATCAAATTACTTTTTCAAATCATCACAGGTTATTACACCATCGCCAGTCCTGTCAGCTTTTTTGAATGCCTGTTCAACCACCTTTAGTCTTGAACCTTCTAAGGGTTTCTGCAAAGTGAAGGAAAAAAAAAATGGTTTAGTAGTGTAGCAGCTGCTGCAAGTTTCAAATTTTCATTGAAGCCCTCTGTGTGTAACAGTTATCATTTTTGAGTTATTTTTTCCAAAAATAACTCATTAATCAGCGTGATGTACCATCAAGTCAGTCAGTCAGTCAGTCAGTCAGTCAGTGAAGTATGTTTGTTTGTCACACTAAATTAGTTCTTGTTTTTTTAAATGATAAAAATTTCGTATTGAACGAAACAGTTTTGATGTAATGAATGACGCAGGTTTCCCTCCCAACCGAGTTCGCACCCACCGAGTTAGCCCCCACTGATCTCTAACGTAGTCACGCTTTTCTCACGCTTAAAGAACGAGAAATATTCTAGATAGTAAGCGTACTTGGGGGTGAACGCGGTAAGTGTACTCTGAAGTTGGGTGCAAACTCGGTGGGTGCGAACTCAGTTGGGAGCGAAACCTCCTGCCACTGACGTAACAAATTGCACGTAAAAATTATTTTGTCTGCAAGCATCCTTTTTTTGTTTTCCTGCCTTATAATGTTAAATTACCTACTTATTTGGTCGTAAAAAGTGATTCGCATCTTACATGTACATTAAACACTTTTTTTAATAAAAACAAATGGAGAACGGTAACTCAATCTTAACTCAACTCAACCTCTAACTCGGTAAATAGCCGATCCCTCTCTCTCGTGTTTGATATATTACATTGTAATGAGAAATGGAATCTTGGTCACAGTAACTGCTTACCCTGAATGCAAGTATGAATTCGTCAATATTTATTCCCCCTGCTCCGTCCCTGTCAAAGTAACTGAACAGCTCCGTGGCTTCCTGGTGAGTGTGCAAAACAACAATAGCAACAAAGCATGTGAACATGTAAACATGTAAACATTTAAATCACAATGAAGCAAATCAAACAAGCATTATGGTGTTGAATTAAGTGAAAATAAACACTGCGGAAAATCGTACAGGCAGTTGTAATCTGTATTATATGCTTCACTTTGAGAACTTTTAAGAGAAAATGTAGTTTTATGTAGTTTTGACTTTTAGAACACATGTGGTCAAGTTCAACTGTTTTATGACTGGATATATTTATACCTCGTCAGTTAACCCAGCACCATAGTCGTCAAGGCCTGTTTTAAACTCATCAAAGTTCAGAGTTAGACTGTGGTCATCATCATAGATTCGGAAAGCTCTGTACAAAAATAAACAGAAGGTTTTTGGTGAAAA
The DNA here is from genome assembly GCA_963693305.1 of Meandrina meandrites. Lineage (NCBI taxonomy): Eukaryota > Metazoa > Cnidaria > Anthozoa > Scleractinia > Meandrinidae > Meandrina > Meandrina meandrites. The sequence goes on from OY855916.1 coordinate 669,880, forward strand.
TCAAGGTATTATGCCCAAGTAATGAACAGTAATGTTTAAGTGAGGAAAACCCTACACAAACTTTACATATTAATTGCTCCCTCACTAGATCCCTTCAAGGAAAGTCTTACTACCACCCCAAACTCACAATAGATCTATTCAACAAACTATGAATAGAAGTTTATTAATAAATGGAAAACTCTTTTGTAACGGCCACCAATTTTGTTCCAAGCACACACCACCTCACCTTCACCTTCACCTATCCCCTGGCACCAAGTTGACGCATAGGGCCTCCAAGCACATACCACAGTGATTGGGAATTCAAGAGAGAATTAAAAGGCAAGGCACTTTTTAGAAAGGAAATGATCATTTCCTTTAGGCATAGACATCTGAATGTGTAAAACAAATCCTTTGTTCAAAGAACTGTGCCCTTTCATGGAAATACACTTAAAGTTGAGAAAGTTTTTGTAATGCAAATCCACAATTATCAGTAAAAAAACATACTACTATTACATATAGATTACACCACTGTAGGCCTTTTAATAATTGTTTGCCAAGGGAAGTCATTGCTATGAGGTTTATATTAATTAGCATATAGTCATCCTCATCCTTTCTGGGAGTGAGGCAGCATGCAAAGCTAAGGTTGGAGTTGCAAACAAAGGAATAAAGTTTTCCCTTTCTCTGATTGATTTTTCTGTCTCACACTACATAGCCAGTTGTGTTTAAGGAAACTGCTAAGCAGACTTGTAATTATCCACTCCCCTTTCCCAAGGCTCAAAATTTAAGTGATGTCCAGTTCTTCAAGACAAGTGGATTTCCATGTTGTCCAGGATATGCACAATTTGAGAGCTCCTTATCCAAAAGCCAAGCTGAATTTTGTTTTTCGAGCCCTGCCTTTCCCCAAAGTACATGAAGAAAAAAGATTGCAAAATTGAACAACCTTCCCAATCCTTTGACACCACTTGCTCCCCTCTTCTTACAGGCAGCTCGTACTTTGTCCAATGAGGCAGGTGCATCAGCCATTTTTTGTTTCTTCAGCAATAGGTGTTATGAAATCTATGTGAAATTTATAGAAAACAAACAAAATTATCAGTAAGCTTAAAATTAAAGGCCTGTTTCACGACTCGGCACATGTGCAAGGTATAATTATCATTAGTATAATTTGAATCCACAGGTGAATTCAATTCTGATTGGTCGAGAAGCTCGCACTATGACGCTATATTCACCGCGCAAGGCGGTGAATATAGCATCTCAAGGCTTGGCTACTAAGCCATGCCACGTTTGCCATCCAGGCCACTGAACATGGCGGCATTTGTGGAATGAAAATTTCTCTCATTTAAAAGAAATCACTCCAAGTCCTGGATATTTAAAATATTGGGAATTTTTTAAATTAACTACCAAGGCTTTTGGACCGGAAATATTTTCAAGAGATGGTTTTCAAGGCATTCGAATTGATCGTAAACATGGTGGTTTTGGAGATTGCACTCGGCCGTGTACTCAGTCAGATCGACTGGCAAAACATTATTTAGTTCTCTTCTCACCGGAGCTAGTAATTTCGAGAGGATTCACACAATTGTTCAGAAGTCACCAACGATTAAACAAAGGTACCAGATGTATCTATCTTTTTCGTAGTGTTTGTTTTGTTCTGTTTTATTGCTTAAACCTGAGTGAAAATTACGATTTCAATCGAAGAATTAAACTGGTTTACACGTATGCAAGCGAGCACTTGTGTTTGTTGTTTTCGTGTTTTCTATTATTATTTTTCAGTTTTTGATATTCACCTGTGAAAATTATACTAAAACAATTATTCGCCTCAGGCTCAGTGATTATTGTTGAATAATCACTGAGCCTGAGGCGAATAATTGTTAAATGTTAGAACATTTGATTTCAGACACTTGCCTTAAATTTGTTTTTGGAAATTTTGCAATCAATGGCAAATGTGCCAAAAGAGGTGTTATTTACCATTAGAATTTCTTTTGTTTGTTGATCTACATCACATGGGTACTTTATCCTCATGCATTGTATACAGCTATTTCGAGAAACGTTGTCAGAAAAAAGCACAAAACTGCACAAGCCAATCCCGAAAAGTAGTATGGGTAGACATATAGAGCTACTGCACGTGTTGAATACTAATGAGATACAACAACAAAATAAGCGCGAATTTCAGGTTTTCTTTCTTTTCAGACATTTAGAAACAAGGTACGTTTAGCCCCTCTGAAGTTTAGAAGAATTTTCTTCACTCAAAGACATGCGACAGTAAAAGTAAAGCTACAGATGTAGGCCCCTGAGAGGAGAAACAAATTTTCCACGCGCAAATATTCAGACTTGTAAACTTTCTCTAGGCCAATATGCAAAATTCGAGTGAATACCCAGACCACCTTTCGGTCTTGTCGCGTGCACTTTGATGCTTTTTTTTCCAACAACAGTTCTTGAAATAGCTGTATCCCAAGTGCTTATATAAGCACTTGGGAATTTTTAAGAACACAAGTGCCAGAAGCACTCAGCTGCACCTCATGCTTCTCTGTGCACTTCTCTTGCATTCATTATGACATCAAATGCCCAAAGATTTCCTGGTAGTTGTAGTAAACTTCACGTCAAATAATGACTAACAGATAATGCCTATTATTATTCAACAAGCTCGCGCGATGCCCATATATGGTCAGAAAGCCATTGTTATCTGTAACAGATATCCTGCGATATACGTAGATCGCCAAGATTCGTCCGAAATCTTTCAAAGCGCCTCACAACCACAGTTATTCTCGCTACGAAAAGCGTTTCCTTGACAATTTGTTGAACAATAAAATAATTATCCTGCTCAATCTTGTGGAATATCGTCTGATTTTAGCCAACTTGGCCTACGGCCTCGTCGGCTATAGTATCAGGCGATATTCCGCGCGATTTTGCAGGATAATTGTTAATTGTATGTTGTTTTGCTTGGGGTTCACTGGATTGCTTTAAAAATGTCTAAAATGCAAACAAATTCATAGGAGAGCAACCTCAGTCTATGTTTTTCTGAAGGATGAAACATTGCAGGCTGTGATTGTGGCTGTGGTTTAAATTATACCTAGTGATAACTGTGTTCATTTGCTATTCAGAGTAATTTACCATTTGCACGAGCTACCTATACTACAACTACCAGAAGTCTTTGACTTAATAATGAAAGCAATCTGTTACACATAAGTGGGCCAGGTAACAGCTTGCATATGCGCCCTATCCCTTTAACTAAAAGATAATTTGATTGTTAGCAAACATTGTGGATATCATTATTTCTAGCTTTGTTCACAAGATAATTTATTTGCTAAGTATGGAACAAACGTTTATCCAGATTAAATATTTAGTACTAGTATATGAAAGCTTAAGTATGGAGAACAATTAAACGGAGGTTGATAAATAGGCGAACACGTCATTTCAGTGAAAGAGAAAGCGAAAGAACTGAGTTCTGCATGGCACTAAAAAAACTCAAAGCTGATCCAAACAGCTATTTGGTAAGTTAATTGCAGTCTTTGCTACAGTCAAGCAAATTAACACTGAAAAAAGGCCCATGGAAACAAACCAGAACATGAATGAAAAACAAACGATCCAAATAAAGCAAAATACATACTCGATCTGGATTCTGCTCTGCAGTGAAGATCAGCCAACGTTGATAGAGAACACTCCCTGGAAAGTACGCTCACTTAGCAACCAGGCCAAAATATATTTTTAGATGCCCTCGATACCCAATAGATAGAACCGCGAAGCGTGCAAAATCTTTGCAAACGATAATTACCGCTAGACGTCTGATGTTTACATTTCTGTACAAAGCCACATATACTCTACAGTAGTTACCTGCTCGTTATCAATTCAGTGTTTATTCGCTCCATTAAAAGTAAAAGCTGTCGGTTAACAGTGTTTTAGTTTGCGAAACAAAGATAAAAGAAATTTATTCAGAGCATATTTATCCTCCTTTTTCCCATCAAGGAAGGCAAATCCCGAGAAACCGATTGATCGACAAAAAATGAAAATTGCGGTGGCGTCATGGGGACTTTGATATTAAAGATGAAAATAATACCTTGCTTATATAGACCGAATGTTCTATGAATATTTAACCCGAAAACTCCGCGAGTAAATACTTGTCGACAACAAGTACCTTCTAGAACATTTATGAAATGAACCTCTCAAAGTGAGAATAGTTTGACACGTTTTCTGACTTAAATTTGGTTACTTAAGTCAAGATGACACATTAAAAAAAAATGAAAGAGAAATTACCAATATTTTACTCGTAGCGTTACACGTCACGAAGTGAGGACAGGTACCAAATTTTCAAATAACTTTTTGGGTGTTTTAGTGATGTTACAGAGCCGCCATGGATGAACTAAAAACATTTGAAACCTTTTCGACATGTTGCCTTACTTCAAATTTCTCTCGGCCGCTATTTCTAACCTCGTGGCGGTAGTGCCGATGGAATAATGCTTTGACAATGATGCAGTAAGCCGACGTGGTTGAATAGTCTTGAATATTTTCGGCAAAACTGGCTCTGATGCAACTAGCACATCGAACCGAGCCAGGTAACAATGTTTAGCAAACAGATTACTAGGCACAATGTTCTTTCTGCTCTAGAGCACCTGTGATTCGCGAGATTCTACTAAAGACAAGCTGTACAGGCTGTACTCTTTCGAAGAAGACTCTTTCGCTGGTTCTACGCGTACTAATATTTCAAATCGATAACCTGTTCGAAATTTCAGATGATCTATAGACTTGTATAACTCTTAATCATCAACTTACTCACCTTATAAAGCAGAATGCTGGTCTGTCAACGACGAACAGTTTCGCAGCCTCTAGAGTTTTCGTTGTAGACGCGCACTCAAGAGAGATGTGTAAATTAGCTTGGTCGCGTGTTTTTCACCGCGACCAGTAGCAGCCTCTCTCTACACAAGTCATTAGCATTCATTGGAAACGCCTAAGTTGCTTTCTTTGTAATTATGGTAATTTTCAACCGTCTTAGTGTTTACGTTTTGTCGAATATAACACAATCCGTGATATTGTTTGCAAATTTGGGTTCTTTCTCGAGGTATCAACAACTCAAACAACAAACATGAAATTCTAGTACAATTACCATAAAATTATGTATTCCTTGTTTCCGTTTACTCTGTGTTAAAACAGAATTAAAAATTCACCAAGTCGTATTTATACTTTTGTTGTTGTTATATCAAGAAGCTGGCCAAATTAACCCAGTATCGCGATTAAGTTATTAATTATTGCAACGCATTTCATAGGTTTGTACCTGAAAAGTTTCTTTATTTGCCTACGCTCTCATACTTTATTTGCACCATAGGGGTGTCTCGAGAAACAAGCTTTTCAAAATCGGTCACAAAATGAAAATTCAGGTGAAATGATCGCTCGCTCTTGAAAACCATTCATGCTTGATTGAATGCCCACGTTAATTAATTGACTAGGTACTCAGTTGAGAAGCATGCTTCTCTTTGTAGTTATATTTTTAGTTTTTCGGCAGAGCTACAAATCTGGCAGCGGAACTAGCAGGAATAATCAAATCTTAACACCAGCGCAAAAAAGGAAACTCTTTCATTTAGGAATTAAGATAGAAATAAAATAAGAGCAGAACTTGTCATAAAAGTTATAAATTTTCCATTATTGTTCGATGCTGTGTATTGACAATGTTAATTGGTCTGAGTTCCGTGACGAGAGTTGTCATCGAATGAACGCGTCGCTCTAAAGTGACCGTTTTTCTCCTCTTATTTAAAGTATTCAAAGTAATTGCATTTTTCTCTGCATATTTATACATTGAGCACTCCTAGAGTGAAACAATCTGTACGCAACTAGTCCGGAGCTGCTGACACGCCGTTTAGCTATTAATATCAGACTCTGTTAAAATTCATGTATTGACATGTATTCTTATTCTGCTTTGATCGCGCTTCTCATTGTGAAAGAAAAAAATAATCGCAACCGCTATGTCGAAAAACAGCCCAAAAGCTGTAGAGTCTGCTAAACCGTTCGGTGTAGACAGCCGTAGTTTTCCTTTGGAAAGATTTTTTACGCCTCGCGGTTCTATCTGTTGGTTTCTGAAGATAAATTTTGGCCTGGCTACTAAGCAATGAATACATCCAGGCGGCAGGACATTCTCGTCCCCATAGCCCTTTTCGCTTCTCTTAGCCGGCGGAGCCTTGGCACGAGAAACGAAGGGCTCTCGAGACACAGGATTTCCAGTCCTAGATTCTAGGACTTCCGGTTTTGATGTATGCAGTCGTGATGTTTCTAAAGACTGTGTGGGACAGTCTTGGCGCTTTTTACTTCCATCCAAGACTTCTTTGTTTTCAACAGCCAATCAAAAAAATTCAAATTAAATCAAAAAGTCCATGTCCCCCTGCCAAGGTCTCGCCGGCTAAGAGAAGCGAAAAGGGTTATGGGGATGAGAATGGGCGGTAGGACAGTTCCAGACGTTCGGGGAGCAGCGCAGAAACAGAAAGCGAAAAATGAGGGGAGAGAACGCCTCCCTCGCTTTAATCCTCTCACAATTTTTTCGCCAGTTTATTGCGCTGCTCCTCGATCCTCCCCAACTTTACCGACATTTGAGAATTACCATAATTAATTACAAAAAGAGCAACTAATTAAGGCGTTTCTTATCAATGCTAACGAGGAAAAAAACAATATTATTCTTGCTATTCTTCAAATCAACAGCCTTTTAAATACAGATCAGTGAACAGAAACAAAGAATACATAATTTTATGATATATTGCACTAGAATTTGTGTGCTTGTTGTTGATTCATCGAGAAAGAACCCAAATTTGCAAATTATATCACAAATTGTGTAATATTCAGCAAACTCTTACAGTAAGACAGTTGAAAATTACCATAATTACAAAGAAAACAACTAAGGCGTTTCCAGGCAATGCCAAGGAGGAAAAATAACAATAGCTGCTCTTCACGACCTTCTCTCGTTCTTGAATAGCTGTTATTCTTATTCAAATCAGCGATCCTAGTTTATCCAGTCCACCTTTAGGTCCTGCCTTTTTCCAGGGAGCGTATTGTTCACAGTTGATTAGCCATCAACGTTCACTGAGCTGATCGAGAATTTTAAAAGCACGTAAGTCAGTGAAAGCTCATATTTGCTATACACTCTTTTTTTTTATAAGAATGTCTAATTTTGGGGCCGAGGCTGAGCGCTCTGATTTTTTTCACGATTTAAGGCTGAAAACGTTTTTAAGACGTTCTTTAAGTTACATATTATAGTATTTCATTAAATCAATGCGGACGAAACCAGGAAAAGTATCAAACAGAATCGAAACAGAATTGTTCGTCGAATGTGGTGTGCTCCGTTTTGACATGCTTTCGCGGCCTGCTCCCTGTGATCTGGTGCCGCGGGCAAATTTCTTTCAAGCATTCAGTTACAATGTAACACACTGGTTAACTACTGTTAGACCACAGTTTTGCATTTATTCATACTGCTCATTTTAAAAAAAATTAAAACAAATGGGCAAGCTAAAGACGTTCTCCGACTCTCAGCCTGGCGTATGTTCTTAGTATTTTGGGTAAATCTCAGCCTCAACGTTCTTATAGAAAAGGTTCTTATAAAAAAGAGTGTATTTAGGTCATCTGTTTCTCATTCACGTTCCGTTCTGTACCATTTGTCGAGTGTTTATTTGCTTCACTGTACTCTGTAGAAAAGTTTGCAATCAACTAACTAAACAGCTGTTTGGCTCGCTTTCTCTTTCGCTGGAATGATGTAGTTCCGTTGTTATTTACCAGTGAAGGTAGATGGTGGTAGGGGTGGGTCTGAAACATTTACTTACTAAACTAGGGATGGGCTGTGTTTCTATGAGTAGTGAAGAAAGAGGTAATGGGGGTGGGGGTGGGGGTGGGGGTGGGGGTGTTGTACTGTCAGTATAGACTGTCAAGAAAATCAAGCCAAGTCAAAAACATCATAAAGAAATTCAAAATGGCGTCGATAATAGACGATAGTTCTGACATTTTTAAATTGCACAGTATTACAACACATAATACTCTTTATATGGCATAGCGAGTAGTGAAGAATTGCTGAATTGTGTACCACATACTGCCGATTTTAATATTCTTCTACATCTTCGATCTAACGAGTGCTTATACAAAGTACAGTGCTCTACTTATGTTCTTTCTTAGGCCCGTGATCACACTTAGTGCCCGAGCACTGGCATGGTACCTGAGTATAGGAAAAAAATAGTGTCGCGTTCAGACAAAGACACAAAGGCACAAGACCTTGCACTCGGATTGGCTGAGCTATTGTACACTATTAGCCACGGCGTGCAGTGGCAGAAGGTTGTCTACAGAATGGCTACCATTGTCAGTGCTTTATAAAGGTAGAAAATAACTGGCTAAAATGTCTCCTTGCGCCTATCCTTGAACAGTTTTTTATCATAAGATGAAAGATTCTTAAAAAATTGTTTGCAAGAGCAAAAACGCCCAAATAAATTGTTTGCAGACATCAAACAAATTGTATGCAGGAAGATGCTACCGGAAAAAAACGTTTGTACAGGCAACGATACAGAATAAAATTGTTCTGTACCCACCCCCCTCACTACAAAACAATAATGGTCTTTCCCTAGGTTCACTCACCTTATAAAAGCAGAAAATGACTGATCACAGGAGAATTTTGTTGGACCATTGTAGCTGTTCGGCCCCGGCCTCTTGAAACGTTTGCAATACCACATCTCTAATTAATTTCTTAAGTTTTTTTTTTAGTAAGTTTTATTATTATCCAAATACAATTACACACATTACAAGCAAACTTAAATAAAATAAAGCAGAAACAAACCAAACAACAACAGCTAACAACAGTTAAGTTGATCAAAGCTAGTTCACCTGTTCTCTCTTCACTATTTTTACTCGTTATATTATCCTGTCTACCCAAGTCGTACTTGTAACACGAAATGACTTAGTTTATTTATTTTTTATTTTTTACCCTACTTAAGTTGTTCACCACAATGCCATGCGTCAGTAAACATCAACAATGCATCACTCCACCATTCACTCTGGTGCAGGAATTCAAAATAAGAAGATAAACATGTTTCCTTTTTACAAATTGATGAGATCACACTTTCTTGGATACCTTTAATTATTGCCCAAAGCAGCAGTTGCACAACTTAACAGTAATTTGTTTTTCAGATATTCGTTCATCGCACTCTAAACTAATATTTTGTTTCTTTAAAGTTTCAAGCAGTGTGAAGACAATTTAGCATTTCTCCCGTAGACTGCTCGGACTTGTTCCACGCCAAATTGACCGTAAACAAAAATCTGGTCGCTGGAAAAACCCATCTGAGACAACACGTGCATCACTGATACAATCATGGTGGGTCCGCCACACAGCACTATTTTATGCTCTGGGTCTTGAGGGCCTGCCAAGTGATTAGAGATCATGTCCTTGTCGATATATCCCTCTCCGCCTTGCCAGGTTTCTTCCTCAGCACCTTTAGACAGCGTGTAAAACACACGAAAACGGTCATCACGTGTAGTGTAGTCATCTAACTCGCTCTTAAACATCAGGTCTGACCCAGTGTCCGCGTGGTAAAGCATGGAGATAGCGGTCTGGTCTCCAGGGTCCGCCATGATGTCACGTATTAGTTGAATACACGGGGTGGCACCTGAACCGCTGGCCACAAGACTCAAGTGTTTAACTGAGTTAGGCTCGTACTCAAATCCCCCACATGGGCCCCGGAACTCTACCAGGTCACCTGAACATAATCAAGAACAACAAAATAAAAACATAAAATAACTACTTCAAAATTCGCCAGGGCTGGTAAATTTTCTTCACATTTTAGTTCCTGAACCAACATATATCTTAAGTTGAGTATAATGTCATAATGTCACACTAAAACTATTTATAATATTGGTCGTAATTGTTCAGCTTACCTGGATTAAGTTGCCGAAATCTCTGGGACAACTGTCCGTGGCTTTCAAATTTCATTACCAGGTCAACTCGACCATAATTGTTTGAAGCACTCACTGGCGAAAAATACCGCTGGCAATATTTATCGCCGTCCTTGGTCATAAGTACTCTGACTTGAACGTATTGACCGGGAAGACAACCAGTATGTTGTGAGGCCTGGGGAAGAGCGAACTGAAACTCGGCTTGTTTGTCACCAAGGGGAATAACCGACAGGAGCGTCAAGGGGACAAAACGGTCAGGGCTCAGAGCGGGTAGGTGCTGTATTCCATCCCCATCAGTGAAAGGACCTCGAGTGGCCGGAGGCTTAGTATTGAACGGATTGTCAAATTCTGTATCCTGGTAGTTATTCCTTTCTCTGTGCTCCAGTGGTTCATTCATTGTGACTTCACGCATCAATCTCTGAGCAATTTCCAGTTTTTGTTCGTCGCCCAGCTTCAGTAACTCTGCATTCAAGGTACGCCTATCTGATGACTGAGACCTAAGAGGACAGAAAATGTTTAGAAGTGTTTGGTACTTATACAATATATACTTTTATTATATGGCTACAATAGTACGCGCGCTCTGATTGGCTGATGAGCGGGCAAGATTTTCCTGTAATGACCGGGCATTATGAAAATTTTTCTTCCCTTAGCTTTTTATAACTTTTTAAGGGTCAAACACTTGTAAACACAGGTCAGTTTGTTTTGTGAAAATTAAAGTGGTTAAATTTGCCCTAGATCTTGGCGTAATGAAGACAAAAATTGCCTCACTGTCAAAGAAACCGTTTCTTCTGGTTTGGATCGCATAACCTCGAATGACCTTTTGTGCGCGCAAGCGGATATGGAAAAACGTTTCCTTTTTTTCAGCGCTAAAAAGGCCATATAATAAATAACTTATTAACCTCGTCCGTTCGGTCATTACAGGGAAGTCTCAGACCTCGGCCTTGATGTATTGACCTGGCTATCGCTCGGTCAATACATCAAGGCCTCGGTCTGAGATTTCCCTGTAATGACCTCACTCTCGGTTAATAAGTAGTATGTCCAATAAATAAGTAATAAACTATAATCAACTCTCTCTTAATGACCAACTCTGTAAGGCGGGCATCTGGTGTGAAGTGAAGTGAAGTGAACAATCTGCAATCCGAGGTTAAATAAAGTATTCACATCTGTGCAATAAGTATTGTGGTACATAGTCCTTTCATCTAACGAAGGAACAACTTGCTTGTTCACGGTAAGTCTTTTTAGACATAATAGAATTGTAAATCTTACCATAAGTCCAGGCTTTCCAGACCAAAGAGTGAGGACTTGCCAACAAACTGCCTTATCACTTCATTGCTGGGACCCATAAGCCAACCCGCTCGTCCATCTCTAAACAGACGTTCAATGTCTTAAACAGAACGAATAAAAAATAAATACTTACAGCATGGAAAGGGTAATTACATGGAGTAACAATATGGTCTAACAGGTTAAGAAAGCCAGTATAGAAAGCGTTCCAGTAAATTGCGCACGATTCCCTTCTTGGCCGCGCGGAAGTTTGGCTGAAGGCAAAAAATGGACGAAGGTGGAGGGGATTGGGGGAACCCTCCCCCCTCCTCCCAGATTACAAACATCAAGCACTAGTGTGTGCCATAACGTCAGAACAACGTATTTATCGGAACCAAATGAAAGATGACTTCCAAGAAAATGGTCAACTTTAGGTCATGGAAAACTTGGAGAAGTCATGGAAAAGGTCATGGAAAGTCATGGAATTTCAAAAGCTCAAAAGAGTACGAGCCCTGGAATGGTTCGTGTCCTTACCGAGATCTTTTTTGTAACCAGCTCCTCCGCAAGCTTTCATCATCTTGTCCGTGGCTTTGTTCACATTCTTGGCGCATTCATATCTCATCTGCAAACACCAGCATGGATGCAAGCTCCCAATCCTCGCGAGAAACACAAGTTAAAATTATAGAGAGGCATTTAATATTGCATGTGTTGAGCTTTGTCAGATATTTATTTCACTTATTTAACAGTGTCGCTAATATAATTTAGCCAAAACATTCGTAAATTTCGGAAATATGAAGGACCTCTACTTCACAGGTGCTTCTCACCCAGTGGGGAGGAACCGAAAATCTCTACATCATCTTCCCTTTCTTGGACAAGCACACATTTTCCGTGACAAAGAAGTCATCTTTTTCTGTAAGTCATTTTATAAGTCAAATCAAATGTTACTCCAAAAGGTACTTCTCGAAATTGCGAAGATATCAATCTTTGACCCCTAAGTAGTTACTCTCTTATACTGATCAAACATTTCTGTAATGAACTGAGCCCGAAAATTAAACCTGGATAAATTTTGTGCCAACAAATTTGTTATCATTGGTAAAAACTCTACAAGCAATGTGCTGTTTTCTTTTTCTGCATAAATCAGGCAGAATTTGTTCGATTAGTTAAATGGGAGCAGTTTCTCAAAGAAGTATCGCCAGGACGTGCAAACAATTTCCTTTCAATAAATCCTACAAATTGTACTAGTCCTTAAATTTCACGATGGCAGGGTTAAAGGAGCAGTTTTACTCACGGTAACGGAGCATTCCAATCTTTGTATATATTCCAATCATTGTTGTTGGTGACTTTGTCCATAAGCTGAGCCATAGTGAATGTCATCAGGCGGCATGAATTGGTTCCGCACACTGCTTCTCCAAAGTAATCCTTGTGAATAGCGAAATGGACTGATGCATTATGATTTTTAAATGCAGTGTTGGTATACTAAGATATACTAAGGTATTTATATTTAGACTGTCACAGAACTAAACCACTTAAGTCCATCACTAATACTGAGTGTCACCAAGAGAGTATGCTGTCTTGGTGACACTTATAAACATAAGAACCTCCACTGACTCCACCAATGAAATTTTATCATTTAGTTGAGATGAGGGGCCTGAAAAGGTAAAATGGAAACTGGGATTTGCCCATTTTGTTTATCACTGCGAAAATAGGACTTCGACTTGGAATGACAAAAACTACCCTCCCCCCACACCCTCCGGTCAGGATCCTCTTTGTTCACTAAGATATTTTGCAGAGATATCAAAATTCATGTAGAACTTTATTGTCATGATCTACAGAAGATATCCACGGTCATACTGCGGTAGGAGTGCGGTGTGATCGCAGTTTAATGTTTTAGTGGGACATTAAAGTCAGTTTTGGATAGTGCATGGTAATGAGTGCTCCCTTTACTTTCTACCCAATCCACTACTCTGGCCCTTCTTTGTTAAAATTCCGTAGAAAAATGTGACTTTTTTATTTCATTGAGTAAGAAAACCAGGATCTACCCGAGACTGCATTTCTCTGCTTACTTGGATTGTCGGGTAATCGGCAATGCGCATGCCTATGTCAGCGTGCTCTTTGGTGGTCACGTGACGACGAGCAATATCAATGGCTCCCATGGCAATGCCATTCCAACATGCTGACGTCAGTAACAAGAATCTGGGTTTTCCAACTTCGTCAATGGATGTCACACCGTCACCTGAAGAAAAGAATAGGTCACCAGGTCCGTTTACAAGATATTAATAATAGGGAGCTTAAGCAATGACGACGGCAACGCCTAGTGAAGAATGAATTTGCATTTTACTTTTGAGTGTCGCACTTATCTAGATGTATTCGGTGTATCTATTGGTTCAGCAATTAGCACAGCTGAATATGTAAAGAGAGCTTTCAACCCCAAAGGGAAATACAAAAATTTAGCCGTCGTCGTTCACGTTCTCCAAAATACGAAGAATTTTGTCATTTCACGTTGTTGTTTCGTAGAGAACGACAAAGAAATGTACCAAAATTTAAAACGCATGTACAGAGCTATTATTCTGCTCATAAGCCTGTTTGTTTGGTGACGTTCTCGTTCACGTTACCGTCGTAGTTTGCTTAAGTTCCCCAATATCTCAAGTTACCCCATAATTCTTCGCAATTTCACCTAACAAGCTCACGTTTATCTGATCAGTAGTTTATGCTACTTTTCGAAGGACCAGGAATCACAAAACTAAAGCAAATCTTAAAACAACGTAGTGGATATATTATGTCAATAACAAGGAACAATTTAACGTACATTTTTTAGTTTAAAAATTTTCAAAGGACAACAAAAGAAAACAATTTTCGAAGAAACCTTAGAATGGTCCGGAAATTATGAAAACCTGTACCCTTCAGGATCAGAGGCGCATCTGAAATCGTCATAAATACTACATTGTTATAAAAAAACCGCCATGCGTTGGAACTATTTAAAAACAAAAACATGAAAAAGAACAGAGAAGTAAATTGATTCGCAGCCTGCAATCGTTTAATTTGTATTAAAAAATTACAGTGGAGAATTTTAACTAACTTGTGTCTCCCACACCGCAATACAGCAGTTTCTTAAGAGACTTATAACTTTCTCTCACACGACAGTTACATACCATATGGCCCTATGAGTTGATCCTCGGTAATGATGCTCTCACAAACCAGCGGTCCCGATTGGTTGCCATGCATGCCTAGTGACGACCAATCATCGGTGTTGGCGCGAACATCATCCTGAAAAGATAAAGACGATAAAGGAGTAATAAATCACTTTCTCCCCTGACTATTAAAATTTGTGTAACAAATATCATCAAATGCAGATTATGTTATATTATATTAAGTCATGGTTGAAAAATTTAAACTTCAACCTTTTCAAAAAAGCTAAAGGATAGAGCATACATAGTCACATAACCGCGGTTTATGAATTATAAACTTACTATTAGAATTTCTACAATGGGCTTACATCCCAGAAGGCTTAGTTTCAGAATTCTACGCTACATACCTTAAAAAGAAGGAAGCATGACAGGTTGGAGAAATTTCCGTCAAACTGAGGACTCAGTGTGATTATTACATAAAAATCAGCAAAGCCGGCACTTGTGGCCCAGGATCCACATTTCAGTAATTTGATTCTTCCATCCTCGGTCATTTGAGTCCGTGAGGACATTGGGTACCAGAAGTGCCCACCTGATGAAGAAAACAAATTTTAATGTTTGAATCTATTTTTCAAAGTATTAACGAGCCAGGGGCTGAAAGGGTTTGTTACTCGTGGATGAACTGAACTTGCAATCCGACGATCAAGTGATGGTAACTCACCAACAATTAATTACTAAATTAGTTCATTAATTAACTCATTAATTAGCATAAATAATACACCCCAAACCTGTGGCTGGGTCACTGTATGACACTGTTCCAATCAAAGTCTCCTCATTTACACGACGGAGAAGGTCCTGGATCCTAGTATTGGTGTGATGACGTAACAGCAGTGCTCCCACTGCGATGTAGTGCATAACTATAGGAGAAAATACAAGAGAGATGAATGTAAACATATTTTTTTATTTATGATAACCCTCACGCATATGCCGCGTTCATCAGACATGATCCTTAGAGAAAGTCGGATGTATATAGTAAGCTTTTGGCTTTATCTTACTTCTTATTAGAAAGCGAACTTTTTCCAATCCTGATATCTGTTCAGGAAGTAAGCGCAAAGAGCCTTGATCAAGTAGATATCGACTCAGGGATTTATTGTCGACCCCAGACCTTCGCTTTCTTAACTGCGTAAAAGAGAAGAGATATGGGGTCGAGAATGCGAAGTGGTTGTCTCCACTTAACCAATCAAAACATTTTCGATATGTCGAGTTCAAATTGGCCTATACCTCTAACACTTCTCGAGTTCTTTTTGGCCCACTAGTCCACAGCTCTATACTAACTTCTTTTTCTGATTGGTCCATAGCTCCAACGTTTCGAGTTCAGACTAGCCTTATGAGTTTAGTTTTAATACAGCTGAGACCCTGTTACCCAACAGGCTTCAATACTCACCACACACCATAGCAGTACTCGGGCAGCCATATCGTGCTATTGTTTCGACAACCATCGTCATGCACGCGTGATTTTGACCCAGTCCACCAAATTCCTTTGGTATAATCAGCCCCAAAAGGCCTTGCGAGGCTAAAGCCTTCATGTTTTTGTAGGGAAACTCGTAACACTGATCTGATACCAACTACAAAACAAGTAAGCATTTATCTTTTAACATATCTTACTGCTCCAAGTATCGAGTTCGTTGTATAACTGGTAAATAGGGACCTTAAGCAATGACGACGGTAACGCAAAGGACAACGCTCAGCGAAAAATAAAAGTATATTTTACTCAAGAATCTCGCGATTATCCAGATGTATTCGGTGTATCTATTGGTTCAGGAAGTAGCTACAGCTGAATATGTAAAGAGAGCGTTCAACCCCAAAGAGAAATACGAACATTTTGCCGTTGTCGTTCACGCGTTCTCCAAAATATGTAGAATTTTGCCATTTCACGTTGTTGCTCCGCAGAGAACGGCCAAGAAACGTATCAAAATTCCAAACGCACGTGCAAAGCTATTGTTCTGCTCATTAAACCTTTTGTTATTTTGGTGACGTTCTCGTTCACGTTGCCGTCGTAGTTTGCTTAACCTGCCTAATATCTGTAAAGGTGTGAATTGCAACTGTTAGCAAAAACTCTTGGAGATGGGCGGCAATATTTCTTATAATGCCGTGCGCATCAGTAATTATCAATCACAACCATTCCTCTTTATCAAATCTTATTTTACTTTCTTTGCATCGTATGTTCGATTTTAACCACCCTCTCGGCTGATACATTGAATTCGAATACCACTGTAACAATAGAATAAGCTGCCACCTAGTCTCAGTGCGGTGGCGATTACGTAACCCATAAATCCTTTATTGTTGTGACTATGATCATATGTGAATATTTTTTTTGTTCTTGACGAAAACGTCCAAAACAACTTTCATACCATATCATCCAGATGCCGATCATTTTATTCAGTGCATAGAATTCATCGAATGATGAATAGAAAAAAAGGAAAACTCAAAGAATGAGGTTTTAGCATAGCTTGAAAGTAAGGTGATTATTTTTCTAGGTTACTTTCTTGTCCCCTGACAAACTGTCTTTCAATTTTGATTCTAAAATAGAGCGAAGACTTAAAAAATCACTTCATCTTTGAAGTGAGGGAAGCTTGAGAAAAGCTGTTTCTCAGACAACAGCCGCAGAAAATGGGCGTTGGTGTTGAAATCTGCTTGATCAATGGCAGGAGGAAGAATGATGCAGTTTTAAGTAACAATGGTGAGTAAATAATCACGTTTTGGCTTCAGATGTATAATAAATAATTGTAATTAAATTTAAACAAGTTTCAGTGGCAAAATTGACAAAGGCAAAACCTAAACAGCCTAATATTTTGACAGGTAATATTTTGACGTGTTGAAACAGGCTAAAAGAACTTCCAGCTTTATATCTATAAATAAAAATTATGTTTGTTAGTCTCTCTTAGCACATTTGGTGTTCTGTAAATTACCCTGGTTATGCAATATTAAAATGAAAAGAAAAGTGGGTTGTAAATGAAATTTCGTGCTGCTAAAACGGGGCTATTAGTCGTCTCATATAACCGTCATTGCAATTGCAAAATGCAATCACGTTCAGTTACAAGAGTGCATTGTATTTGCTACCAACTGAAAAACGAAGTCTTATCAAACTGTTCTGAGGACTTGAAGCTCAATATAAACTTCACACTATCAAAAAACTATCAAAAAATTCACATAATGGATTGCCTACATCAATGTCGATCTACATTCTTTCAAAGCACTGCTCTAGTTGCTGGTCAATAAAATTAATGTATTTTTGATCTCTAACTTCGGTGAAATTCTGGAACCATTTAACCTAGGAATACTAAGGCTTCTTTCCTCACGTTGTTCATGAATCAGTAGAAACATCTTACTACAAATATTGCACTTAGATCAGAAATGTGAAAAACCTGAATAGGTCGACTTTTCTATTATGTTTTTTTTTTCAATAAATCTTTTGAAAGTCTATTCATAAGACAAAATCACAAATGTCCACACAAACTGCTTTCTTTTTTATTTGCCGAAACTGTTTTCTAGGAAAGAGCAAGCATTTATAACATAACTTGAGCCAGAGCAAATTAGAGCAACGCCTAATATTTCTACGTCAAATTTTGGTGGCGACGAATTAACGTCTCAGAAAACTCGCTGAAATCGCTTTAAATTAAAGTAGAATTGAACACATTGCTTTCATGGTCTATTGTAATGAAGCTGAGACTACTAATACCAGCTATAACAAGATTCTTGCAACTTCGATTATTTTCAACACGACGTTTATTTAATACAACCAATAAAACTAGTCCTAAACATAAAACTCACCGCGTTGGGCCTTAGAGTTGTCCTGCAAAGCTCAATCAATCGTTTTTGGATTTCTCTCTGTTCTTCTGTCAAAAACCACTGAGGATCAAAATCGAAGGGCAAGCCCCAGAAAGGGCGACTTCCCCAGTTTTTGGTTTCAAACGCCGACATCGTAGCTTAAAATTTAAAATCCTTTTTCGTGGCCTGGTTGTTGTAATTCGCACTACCATGTGAAAGTTATGGCAACTGGGACCAAATGTAGTCTTTTTAGTCCTTTGTACACCTATTAACCAATATTACAAGTAAATACGAAGCTATTGTTTTTTAAGTTGTACAATCTCGTCTTATAAGGACTATCAGTGTTGATATGGTGTTACACAAAGCTTAATATATTGTATTTACGAATCTTCGCTTTTAAAATGCTTTTAAGGTTGCACATTCACAGTACGTACACTTAGTGGCTTAGAAACACTTTTAATTTAACAATATTAAACAAAGAATGTCTTTTAACGGTCTCCATGTAACGTACTTTAAAGGGGGCATGACTCATATTTTGTCTTAGAGCGCATACATATGCTACATTTAAGACACAAGCGAAACAATGAGCCTTGCCCAGAAAAATAAAAGGCACTGACTTGTCAAATCTTTTTAATAAGCAGTTTAAAAAAGAAAACAGTTTTGGGCGGTCATTCCACTAACGCTTGTGCAAGTCACTTTGACGGCCTTTACTTTGCGAAATAAAAAATGGAATGATTGCTTTTTTCCAAGTTTCCAACTTGGCTCTATGAAGGGGGTCTACGAAACCTTTTAGAATAACCACACAAATTGAACTGTTCCGTTTTCACCATCAGTAAAAAAAATACTTTTTAAATCGTGAATCGGGAATAGCTTTGCGTTCTTATCTGGAAACGGTATCTCCGTTCGTAAATATTGGATGCAAAACCAAAAATGCATGAAAGGAACGAACGTCACTTAAGGCACCGTTCGTTTATTATGTCACAGGGGCGAGGGGGGCTGCGATTCTAAAAAGGGTTTAAATGTTTTAGTGAAGCTTCATTTGGGGGTCATTGTTTACCTTGAACGAAAGAGGGGGGGTAAAGTTTTCAGGCATAGATAATAAAAATCACAAGCAGTCTCTAAGGACCCGCACTCTGTCATGGCAACCAGAGAAAATATATATATGCTTCTTCAAATGTTGAGAAGCCTCTCATACATTCAGGACTCCTGAATAGCCTTCAGATCTTGATCTATTTTCTTCTTTTGCGTTCCGTCCTTACCTCCTTAGATAATTGACTCTAATATAAGGACATCTCCGCCACTGGTTTGTCTTGCACAGCTATTCTTTTTTGTTTCCATTGTCCAAACGGTTGTACAACGTTTATAAGCTAGCTCACATCTAAAATAGGGTACCGATTGACTTGGTAAAGTTTGAGAGTGGAATGGAAAATTAATACGTGCGTTATGGTTATAAACTAGGGTACTGACTCCTATGTGTATCTGCGCAAAGCATCCAGTCAACCCCAAACTCTAAGGGGTGCAATACTTCCAGCAATTCATATTTAACGGTATTTTAAAACGTCCTACTTGTTTTTATTGAAGGAACAAAATAATGACAAAACGAAAAAAAGACAATGTCGAGGTTTTGACTACACATTTTAATAACAGCGACATCTTCGAATTTATCCCTTAGAGAGCATAACATTAATTATAGTTAATGGCTTGCTTTATCCCTGCGCCATCCATCACTGAGCGTACTTTAATTCAATCCTGGAGAAAAAAAGTAATATTACATTAAAACCAGAATAGCTCCCAAACCCACAAGAACTAGAAGTACCAGAAAATCCGGATCAGAAGTACCCACAGTACCAGGAGAACCAGAAAACCCGGAAGAACAGGTGGGCTTAGGGGACCAGAAAAAACAGAATTCCAATTTAACTCCCTACGTTCATGATTAATCAAATGGAAATTACTTTCTGAATCCCCAAAGGAACTAACAAAAATACAACAACAGTTCAGTTGGTTGGTAACTCACGGGGAGCCAATATGATACTGGTGACCCGAGAAGTGCGCTCCTGAACGTATACTTATTCCACGAGTGGGCGTTGGATGTAAGATGGTAGATAAGCGACGAGTTGATTTTAACTATCACATATCCAACAAGTGTGAGTGGAATAATTTTTTATTAACCCCCCCCCCCCCCCCGAAAAAAAAATTGCAATATTTGAGCTGCCCGGCTGTTCTCTAAGACGCATACACTAATCTGTGGCCCATGGTATGCGAGCTCAGACACCATGGCCTGTTAACCAATTAAAAGTTAGGAATTTCAATATACCATGGCTAGTTTTAATGGTGGTCCATGTAACTTCGCGCTTGTGGTAGAAACCCCTTGCTTACTCACCGCAGAATGGAGCTTCGCTGTTTGTTTTTAGATAGAAGACGCCAGGCCGTTTGATATCGTCAGCGCTATACCCCATAGTGGGACATTCGCCTTTACACTTCCTGCACTTTCCTTTCTCAAACTTAACGTAGTTTCGACATGGAAAAGCTTTCCAGGAGCATTGGTTTTGCACTGACGTAATGTAGTATTCCACAGCCCTCAAGTGGTCACAGATGGAGCCTGTGTCAAGTTGAAAAGACATGGCAGTTATTCTTCATTCCCTTCTGACGTTTGATTGCCACAAAAATTAATTATCTCCTGTGTGGCTTGCCTCTACCAACATTTAACGAGTCAAGGAGAGTTTTTATAGTGGGATATGTTTTATTGTCTCAGCTTTAGTTTGTAGCAGAGTGTTTTTAAGTTCGGTTACAGTGTGGTAGAATGCTTCTTCAACAAATTTTAGTAAGCTCCAGGCTGTTCAGAGCTTTGCCTGCAGAAAAAAATATGCCAAACCATTTGTTCGGACACGACATCAACGCTAATGTAAACAGGTTCAAATCAAGCCTTAAAAAGTGGATGAATATTCAGTAATCTTATGCCACAGTACCTGATATTATAGATATCATAGATAGTTTAGATTTTAAATTTTAGACTGTTAATTATTCACGTAATAGATATTTAAAATTTTTAAATTTTAGATTGTAATTTTAGTTAGGGGACCTAAATAGGGATAACCTCATGCATGGTCCTCCTTTTCAAATACTATTTGTATTCTGTATTTGAATAAAGTATTATTATTATTATATTATTATTATGCAATAGTTATAGCGAGAATAATACGCATAGAATTTTTACAGCTTTTCTTTTCTTTTATATTCACTATTTGTAAAATTTTGGTTTTGAAATATTAAAGACGTAAATGAAAATCAGATTTTTATGAACAGAAATATGTAAATAAGTTTATATTTTGTAAATGGTTCACCTCAGTTTGTAATATTTTAACTTGTGTACATAGAAGCTTAGAGCGTGTAAAAGCTTTCAGAGTGTTATTATGTAGGTAGGCTATTGAAATTTTTACTGAGATTATTTCATGGGAAGAAGTTAAGGAAAACAAAATTTGTATCTATATATTTTTAACCACATACACCTAAGATTCAAGTTTGTATTATTGTTATTATTATTATTATTATTATTATTATTATTATTATTATTATTATTATTATTATTACTATTATTATGACCATATAACGGCTTTTCTACGCCAGTTGTGCTGGCTGCCTATTAGGAGGCGACTGTTGTGATCTACAAATGTACTAACAAGCTAGGACGCGCAACATTGACCTTAGCGAGCGCTCTCTTATTCATAATGATCGCCCTCGCACTTGCAATTGGTTGCAACTGAGAATTCCGTTCAAAGAAGAGCCTCAGTACAAGGAGACTTTGTACTTTAGAGCTGTGAATGTATCGAACAACCAAGATATCAATTCAAAGTATACTGTCTCTTCTGTCTCTGCCCAAGTGTAACACTCCGAATTATCTGGTGGGGAAAACGTTTAATTTCTAAGCGTTGTCATTAATATAAAGTGTAACAAAAGTGAATACTTACTGAGTAGACCGTCACAACCAGGCTGTTTGGAGCCGCCATTTGGGAAAAAGTCCGTGTGGCCGACCGCTTCGACTTGACCCAGCTCACTGGTATGCATGACATCAACATATTCAGCGTCACCCGGGTCCAATTGAAAACTGGTGTCCACCTCTCTAAAGAGTGGTCCGGCAGGATCTAATCCTGTTTAAAAATTAAAGAAAAATACTGAATGAGATGATAACAATTGAATATTATCACTTTTAGGCTTCTTACCGGCTTCCTCCTAAGTTGGTGCAGAGGTATGTTACTCCTGGCACAGGAGATGCCAAGTCAATTTTAATTTTGAAACTATTTCATTCGCCCGCAATAAAAACCTCAGCTACGTCTGCAAAGTATTGTATTTCTTTAGTCAGTAATAAAAGCTTTTTGTTAAAATTGACACCTACCTTGCTATACAATTTAACTTTCGAGTTGTGACAGACACTATGTAACCAACTCTGTATTTTCGGAGGTGATTCTCATTCTTAATTTTTCGGCAGCTTAGACTACAAAAATTAAAGTATTTTTCTCGAACCCTACCAGTTATTCGACCCAGGGTCATTCCACGATCCTTGAGGTAAGTGCCAGCGTATCCTGCAGTTTGAGCACCAAAACTAAATCCAACAATGTAGAATCGCTTAGCGAAATCGGGAGTACCGGAAGAGCTGGAAATCAGGAACTTTATAAGCTCTGCTATCTGAGCTCCTACAAGCCGAGTGTTCCCAGCGGCCCGTCGGTAAGGAAATCTCGCTCCTTGAGACCAATCAACTAAGATCACATTACAGTCTTCTCTGTCCAGCAAGACATCTTTAATACGCGTGGGATAGGTATCTTTATTTGCTGGATGAAAAATGGAAGAAATATTTATTTTTCAGGCCATTAATGTAGCGCACTCTCCCAGTGTACATAAAAGACAAAAAAAAAATAAAATCAGGGACAAAAAACAGGGACAAATGCGATATCAAAAGCGCTGTACCAGAGATATCTCATCAATGACATCCATGACATGATCGATGGGTAATCGATGGGTGATAAGTTGACATGGAAGGATTTAATGAGTAATCAATGACATCAATGACTAATCAGTCAAATTGCTGAGTAATCAATGGGCCACAAAATATTTTGTCTTCGATTAGTCATCGATTACTTCGGCATTGATCAACATTAAGCTTTAGTCTGTCCCTTTTTTATAGTAGACACTTACCAGTATACCCATGAATCACAACGATCGTTCGCCGTGAAATGTCAAACTTAGGAGATGTCAGTTTACTTTTGTCAACATCATCAATAATCCCAAAGCCATCCCTGGTGAACATGTGAAATGATGTTCCAACGGCGGATGGTGATTCTGGTAGATCTACGAGAAACCCGTTTGCACCTGGTTGTCGCTGAAAGCAACCGTACTTTCCATAGCAGACTTCTTTTGGTGGAAACAGAAAACCTAAAAGAAAAACCTAACGGAATCAATATTAATCAATGTACGTGACCGAACCCTACACCTCCCTGCTGTGGAGGTGCAGTTATAACTTTTCTATATCTCTCTCGCTCAGGAAAGCTTCTTGGATAGGTAGGTAAGTCGGTAGGTGGGTTGGCGAGTGGTTTGGCAGGTGGGTAGGTGGGGAGGTAGGTAGGAAGGTGGGTCACAACAATAAAATTAACGTTTTGCATCCCTATTCTTAGTGAAACAGGAACATTCATTTTTCTCTGCCCCATAGTTTAATTTCTTTTGTTCTGTTTTGAACATTTTGCATCAAATAGCTGTCCATATAATGTAAAATAACAAGTTTAGTCAGCTTACTTATCTCTCAAAGGATAAGTAAAGTATCAATAAAAAAGCATAAAAAAGAGAAACGCGTTTGTTTATTAGCACTAATAAAGTGTTTTCATTCAAGCTGTGCTTACTAGTAGCGACAATTATATGGTAAGTTAATGCGACTAAATACATACCCTGTGTTCGGACCATTAGTGTCGTAAACAGGAAGATAAATCCTCTTGTAAACATGATTCTTTTGCTTGGTTTCTGGCTTGGAGTCCTGCAAGAAAGATGTCACTAATAATCATGTCAGTTTTGTCATTACTTGTTGGTTTAACTTTTTCTTTTACACATTCATATGGTATAAAGGGACTAGTTAGAGGCCCTTAGTTGCATGAAGTTGCATGTCGACAACTGAAAGAAATGCTCTAGGTAAAGCTCACGAGAAGCGCGCGCCTGGAAGGGAGTAAAAATGACAGTGGAGTCACAGAAAGACTTCAGAAGGAAATACAGTTGGAACGATGGGGAAAAGCACGCGATCGAAAACAGCAATACCAGGGTTAGTTGCTAGGATAAGTCCGAAAAAGGGCAAACAAAAAAGCATGTGGTAACAATCTAAACGCCGTAAACCGACTGGAAAGGCTTCAGTAAAAAATACAAAGCAAACTCAAAAAGATTTCTAGAGGTAATGCAGGTAGGACCATAACGCGTACATTTTCGCGCGTGGGATCGAAAACAGTTATAGAAGGGTTTCCTTCAAGGGATCGCCGATTACAAAGAATTGCATGATGTAACGTCCTGTGAATGCGAAAAAGAGCCCCTATTTATCAACCAAACAAGTGCTGTTTACGTATTCAGATGTGGCTTGTGTGATGCAAGCTGTGACGACATCACGCAGCGTTGTATTACATTATCGCTGATCTTTGCGCAAATTTTCATGTCTACCGATTGCTTTTATTTAGATGTTACCTTTCAAACATATGACTGCATGGCTGAATGCCTTCCTTGAATGGCAAAAAGTGGATATATATATTCATTCGACTTTTGCCCCATAGTTTGTAGTCATTTGGATCGACCTACGTGCGTGATGGTTATCTGGCAACACATTTTGAAGTATTTTTTGATTAATTTTAATTCCATCTTTTCTGATGATTTCAAACTTGTTGAAGATTTCCATGTAGATATTTCCCGGTAAATAAAGATATATCAAAGACTTAAATTATTCGGAGACGAAAGAGAAATATCGTCGGTGCTCTAATCACAGTATGCTGAGCTGTACGAGACATAAAAGAATTCACTGAGAATTAAATCTTCTTTTTGTTAAAACTATTAATTTACAAGTTATTATATATACCTGTGTTAACAAATTGATGTTCACGACATAACGTTTGGATTGTGTTCTGCCAGTAAAACCTTTCACATCCAGAAGTTGTTTGCGCACAAAATGTAGGTTTTTGGTAGATATAGAAATTTTTGTATCCGTTTTTTTAGGTGAAAAAAAAATTATTACAAAAAGCTAATATTCTACAGGAGAAAAAATAACCCAAAAATGCAACAATACCTTTGACTCTTTTGCCCTATGCGACAAAGGACTGAAAACTTTAAAGTTTGATTCCAAGGAACTCAAGTCGAAACAGCTGTGTTAACAGTCTCGAGGCTCGTGTTTTCGCAGCTTTTGTTTGAGTTTGCTTTATTGTTTGAACTTACTTAGTGACTTTTCAGATTAAAAAAAAAACAGTTATGAGAAAACGAGAATAAGAAACAACTGCTGAGGCAAGCTTCTCGATTCTAAGAAACGGCTATGGAAACATTGTTCTACACCGGAGCTTTGAGAGGCCTCTTTTATTTTTTCGTTCGAGCTGGGAGAGAAGGGAAACAAAATCGCACCTGTTGTTCCCCGCGCTCCCCCTATTTTTCATATTTTCGTATTCTTTTGCCTATGCCCCCTCCACAAAAGAAGCCTCTGCAGAGTAAAGAGGTTCTAGAGCGCACGCGCGACCTCTCCGAGGGCAAATAGGACCATTGGCGACGCCAGGGCTCTCTCACGGTCATGCGCGGCTAAAAAAGCGAGTCGAGAATGAAATGTGATATTTAAAAGCGAACATTCGTTTTCCAAGTGTTTTAATCCTTGAATGAAGACTGGTTAGAAGAAATAAATACAAGACAATGTTTAGGTTTTGACTACATATTTTAATTATAGTGATATCTGGAAACTATTCTCATTACATTAATTGTAGTCATTGGCTTGATATAACCCTGAACAATCTCTTGAAAAGAGTGTTTAAAGTGTTTTAGTCCAATCCTGAGAATAAAGCAAAAAAGAACAATTAATATACTAAATTGTATAGAAATTATCCTGTAAACTCTTTTTCTGTTTTCCACTCCTCAAATAGTTATTATAATTAGATTGAAATATGAAAGTATTACTTCAAGAAAGCTTTCTTTAATCATACATTGTTTGCATTAGCCATTTTAAAGGAAAACACGATCCCAATCTCCCCCTTTCCCCCACCCCCACAAAGTAAAGAACAACACGAACCATAAAACCATAAAAATAGGAAAAACCACTGTAGAACCAGTTGATCGAGATCCAATTGAAATAATGAAAAAAAAATCGAAAAACCAGAAGGGTTAGAAGAACAAACAGCACCAGAAAACTAGTAGAACCAGAAGAACAAGGAAATCAAAAGTTAAAGAAGATCCGATAAAATCATAAGCAGGAGAACTGGAAAAAAATCAGAAGAACCAGGAACCAGAACCACAAGCAAAAGACTCCCCCCCCCCAAAAAAAAAAAAAAATAATAAAAAAAAAACATTAGTAGAACCGGAGGACCCAGAGAAACCCGTAGACAATAACACTCCTTCCTCCAGAAAAAAAACCAGACATATACAGAAGAACCAGAAAAACCTGAGAAGAACAAGAAAAAAAGAAGAACCAGAAAAACCGGAAAAACCAGTACAGCCTGACGATTAAAAAAAAATCAGGAAAGCTAGAGGAGCCAGGACATCCTAGATAACGTAAACAACAGAAAAAATCAATAGCAGATCTACCTGAACAAGAGATATTTACTCACCGCAAAATGGATCTTTGCTGTTTGTCTTCAAATAGAAGTTGCCGAATTTTTTGGTTTCGTCAGCGCCATAACCCATAGTGGGACATTCGCCATTACACAGGAGGCACTTTCCAGCTTGAAAGTCAGTGTAGTCTTGGCATGGAAATGCTTTCCAGGAGCATAGGTTTTGTACTGATGCAATGTAGTATTCCGGAGCCCTCATATGATCGCAGACAATAGCTTCTAAGAAATAAAAAAAGACGTATTATGACTTACTATGTAATAGGTGAGTGGAGGCGAGGGGGGGGGGGGGGGGGGGTGCTTGCTAGTCAATGCTTTAGAAGCGTTGTACTTGAATAAAACATTTCTTAATTTGTATCCTCGTATCTATGTGGGAGTACTTACGAAATGAATTGTTATTAGTACAACCAGGCTGTTCGACGCCACCATTTGGCCAAAAGTCCGTGTGTCCGACTATCTCAGCAGTCCCCAAAGCCTGAGCATCTGTGTGCATGACATCAACATACTCAGCGTCACCTGGATCCAATCGGTACTTTGCATCCACGTTTGTAAACAAAGGTCCAGCAGGGTCTAATCCTGTTATATAAAAAACGAAGACATGCAAATTTACCTTAAAGGAGCTACGTCAAGGGGATTTTGCGGATTTTTGGTGTAAACTATTCTGAAATCAGTGGTAGGCAAATTAACTCATGAAATACCTCATCTTTGAACATCTAAAGGAAGGTATAACCTTAATGTACGGAGAAAAATCAAACCACGGCTATAAGTATCCTTTTTTGGAAGACGCGCGTAAACAACTTGAAAAGTTTAGCCTTGATTTTTCAATTTGAAATCCGTTTCCACCCTAGCCATCGGCAGCCAAAGATGTTTGTTAACAGTTTCAGTGCTTTAATATAGTAATTGTTAATTAAAAATCGAACATTGTTTTTAGGTTTTCTACGACACAAATATATATTTTGGCTGTTCAAAAATCTGTTAAAATCTGTGACAAAGCCCCTTTAAAGTTAGTTGTGCCATTATGCCACTATGCCATTATGCTCTTCCTCCGTTGGTAAGTAAGCAATCTCTGACTAAAGGCTACGTTTGTGAAACGTAAAATAATGTAATTCATATCTTAGTCAGTGTGGCTTTCTATGAAGATCACATCTGTGCTTGAACTCCTCTGGATTTTTGAAGGTTATACCCATTCCTTACCCTTCTGGTAATCGTGCAGCAGTTGACACCACAATTATTAAGCAGTTATCCCTGTTCCCAAAACCTACCTGTTATGCGACCAAGGGTCATTCCACCATCCTTCAGGTAGGTACCAGCGTATCCTGCAGTTTGAGCACCAAGACTAAATCCCACAACGTAGAATCGTTCAGCCAAATCGGGAGTGCCAGAAGAACTGGAAATCAGGAACTTTATAAGCTCTGCTACCTGTACCCCTACGAGCTGAGTGTTTCCAGCAGCCTGTCCATACTGAATTGTTTTCGCTCCTTCGGACCAGTCAACCAAAATCACATTGCAGTCTTCCCTGTCCAGCAAGGCATCTTTCATATCTGTGGCCCACGTGTCTATACTCCCTAGATGGAAAAAGCACGAAAATGAGATAATCATTTTCACCGAAATAAGCACACCATTATAGTGTATAACTGCGATCAAAAGAAAAAGTATATTCGATATCGAAAATCCTGTGGGAGTTTGCCACTATTGTCATACACATAATTTCTGTTTTCACGTGTACCCTCTGCAATGGTCCCATTGATCTATTTGACTATACTTAGATGACTGAAGCAGTAATTGATTTATAGCAAATTGAATTTATTTCTGTCATTGTTTTATTTCTCATGTTTTCTATAATTAAATAAAACATGTTAACCCACCAGTGTATCCATGGATCACAAAGATCGTCCGCCGTGAGATGTCGAACTTTGGTGCTGTCAGTTTACTTTCATCGACATCATCAACAATCCCAAATCCATCCCTGGTGAACATGTGAAATGATGTTCCAACGTCGGCTGGTGGCTCTGGCAAAGCTACAAGCAACCCGTTCTCACCGGGTTGTCGCTGAAAGCAACCGTACTTTCCATAACAGACTTCACTTGGTGGCAACAAAAAACCTGAAAATAAACGGACACCTCTTTAAAACGGACACTTGGTGTTGGTCCCGCCCTGCCGTTTTTCTGTCATTTTGCTGTAACTAAACTCCGTATTAGACGGAAACCTCTCTAAGACGGACAGTTGCAGCCGGTCCCGACGGTGTTCGAGAGAGTTGACTGTATCCAAAAAGTGTCAGTGAACGGACCCAATCTCTCGTCTGCTCGCTTTAGTAACACAGTTATAATATAACGTGTTCAGTTATATACTCCCTGGCAGGCTTACTTGGCGATCCTAGCAGTAGATAGATAACAAATAGCTACGCGAAAAGATATAGGGTCGGCAAAATACGACGTTTCGAACTCTCTGCGGTCATTTTCAAGTTTAGAAAGAAAGCGATTGAAGTTTGGAAATATTCTCTGTGATATCGAAACGTCGTTTTTTGTCGCCACTTTACTTATCCTTAAAGACTAACGTTGGTGCGCCATTGGCAAGGAAATAGTATCGGGTAAAAGGCGTTACACGAATTGACGTTTTTGGAGACAACTTAAAAATACGGACTAATCACGAGCAATATACAAAATGTACGAAGCGACAGTTTTATGGAAAAAATGTGAGTAATTACATACCCTGTGTTCGGGCCGTTAGTGTTATAAAGAGCAAGATAACTCCCTTTGTGAACATAGCTCCATTGATCGCTTTCTCTTGATGCTTCGAGTTCGGCAAGAGATCACTTATAAATATATCTAGAAAGGCAATGTTTGATGTTTTGACACCTTTTCAAGTCGTGTACAAACAGACCAATCATAAATTATTCTAGAAGTAACTGATTTCTAATTATGCCCCGAAGGCTTGTTCACTTTTGTTTATGTGTTATTGGCATACGATTTGTATATGCAACCAAAAATTGGCAATTTCGTGAATTGCTGTGCAATTGTGCAATACTATAAGCTGGCTTTCAAGAAGTGTTGGCATAAGAATCTATTCTCATTTCCATCTGTAAATAAAATTAAGATCAGTTCGACATGTCACTTCAGAAATGGTGATATTTCAACTGCAATAATATGTTATCTAAGCCTGCCTCAACTAAAACTTCCCAAAAAAGTTGACACACATAGCAAGCCCTTATGAGAGATTTCGTGTACCCTCTATAATTTATCGATTCTAATTACTTTTCCTCATTTCTCCTAACGATTCTCATAAACATGCAAAAACAGTAGTGAGAAAGCGATAATTAGACACAGCTGCTGAAACACGCTTTTCGATTCTAAGAAACGGCTGTGGAAACATTGTTCTAGAGAGCATGCGCCGCCTTTTCGAGTACAATTGTATAGAAGCAAACATTCGTTTTCCAAGTGTTATAATTCTTGAATGAAGATTGATTCATCTCGAGAAATAAGAGGCGACCGCGGCTCGTCAGAATTGGATCTCGTGCAATACATAGAAAAGGTACTATAGAAACCTTGTTTAAAGGGGCTTTGTCACGGATTTTAACAGATTTTTGAACAGCCAAAATTTATATTTCTGGCGCAGGAAACCTAAAAATAATGGGCCATTTTTATTAACAATTGCTATATTAGAGCACTGAAACCGCTAACAAGCATCTTTGGCCACGGATGGCTTGGATGGAAATGGCTTGCAACTTGAAAAATTTAGGCTAAACTTTTCAAGTTGTTTCTGAGCGTCATCAAAAAAATCAATAAGATTAGCTTTAGTTTGATTTCTTTCTGTAAATTAAGGTCAATTCGTCCTTTAGATGTTCAAAGATGGGTTAAGTTGCCTATCACTAATTACAGAACAGTTTAGATCAAAAATCTGCGAAATCCCCGTGACGTAGCCCTTTTAAGAAAAAGCCGGCGATTGATTATCTTCCCTCAAGCGGTAGCTTCTACCTCTTATTTCTCAAACAGCCTCAAAGGGATCATGCAGTATAATCAAAAGAAGTCATGAATAATAACACTTCTTGGTATAGTATTTAATGAACTTATAACTTCATCCAAACGAGCCAAGAGCCCCAAAGCGCTAAAGGTGTGACTGTTACTTAACACACTATTACTTTTTTTATCTTCTGTTTGATTCATGATATAGTAGGACTGTTCTAGTTGCAATAACGTATGAAAGTAAGTTTGAGACCGATCGAATAGTTGCATGGTCAGTTTGTTGCAAAGGAGAATATCTTCCTAGGTATTTCTGATCATGAAAATTGTGAGCGGTGTTCTAAGTTGTATTCAAACGTCACTAGTTTCGGGGGAATCCTCTTCATCACTGTTAATGTTAAGTTTCTAGCAGGTTGGATGGTTTATTAGTTGGTACGTTGGCTTTAATACCAGTGAGGGTACAAAATGAGAATAAGAGACTTGTAAGTACGAGACTGATAGATCGAAAAAAGTGAATGAGACTTGTACACTAAAACGTAACTGATTAACAAAAGGAGCAAATGAATGTTACATTTGAAAATGCAGTACAACCTTTAACGACTGTATTAATTTTGAAATAGACTCACTTCACAAATTGTGATAAATCTGTAAAAGGGTACGATATATTAATAGAAGTCAAGTTTAAAAATGTGTATGAAAAGTTGTACGTTTTGGTTATAATATTGACCCTCAGATCGATCACGCAATAGTTTCAGGTCCTTAATTTCCAAATTCCGAAGTGTGTAATACTTCCAAGTCCACACACACACATATACTAAAGAAATAAAAAACGCGCCTGAGTGCACTGTTGAGTTATATAAGCACGCGGGAATTTTTAAGAACACGAGAGAAGTGCATAGAGAAGCACGAGGCGTAGCCGAGTGCTTCTCGCACTTCTCGAGTGTTCTTAAAAATTCCCAAGTGCTTATATAACTCAACAATGCACGAGGACAAGTTCTTTATTTCTTTTATAAAATGTTAAAGAAATTGCGCGCGCTAAAACTTGTGACGTAAGCAGCGTGCATTATATAGAGGATATTACACGGTGGCGAGAAGATATGAATTTTATGTTCGAGTGGCAGAAACGATATCTCACGAGTGAGCGCAGCGAACGAGTGAGATGTCGTTTTTGCCACGAGAACATAAAATTCATATCTTTGAGCTAACGTGTAATGTTCTTTTTATTATATGGAGACCAGATGTAATTGAAAGTGCCGATTTTTATTTCATTGTTTTTGAAAAATCGAGCAAGTTTTACAAATCACCGTTCGTCTTCATAGAAAACACAAAGCACCCGTGTCCAGGATATAGAAACACCAACTGAATTCCGATCAAACAAAATACATATACATGAAATACTTCTCAACTAAATATCGTAACACGTAAAAACTGAAAACATCACTGACTTTGACTTGAATCCGATGCGGCAATGTCTTAATGGCCGATAGTTTTCAACTGCTTTTGTTTTCTTCTTTACCATATCTTGCACTTTGTGAAATTCCTTACGAAGAATTCTCTTTAAAAGCCTTGAAATCGTCAAGGTTTCCATTCAGTCAAGTTCTCGTCGTTGAGTTTTTCGGAAAACTCATTCTTTCTCGTCCCTTAATTAAACAAATTAAAGCTGCTTGTCGATGCTTGCTCACAACAAACCTGAACGGCACAAGAAACCAAGTTCATTCAACAAAGTAGAAATGGCGCGAATCGTGACGTCAATGAGCGATATGACACTCGCAAGCGTGTCATACGGAAAATACGCCACTCAGGTCCCGGATGGAGTGGCGTACGGATTCTACGAGTGGTTTAGTTCCCAGTAAAACACTCTCGTCCATATAATAAAACTCCATAAAGCACGCGCGTGACGTAAGCAGCGTGCTTTATGGAGCTATAATGAACTCGAACTGGCCAATCACAGCGCGCGCAATTTCTCGTTGATTTTATAATACTGTTTAAAACATGATATTCCTGCCTGGGAGTGCAAGGTCGCTACTTTTCGCAGGACTGACAAAACGCATAAATAAAACACCATGTTGAGTTTTTGACCACATCCTTTAATTATAGTGATATCTGGAAAATATCCACTAGAGAGCATTACATTAATTGTAGTCAATGGTCTGATATATCCCTCAACAATCCCTCGAAAAAGAGTGCTTCTGTTCAGAACAATCCTGAGAATGAAGAGAAAAAAGGAGAAAAAGTTATATACTAAATTGTATAGAAATTACCCTCAGTACTCTCTGTTTTTTCATCCCTCAAATACTTATTATAACTAGTAATCAACCGGTAGATCAAGAACCAAAACAACCGAAAAAAATTGAAAACCCACCAGTCCTGGAAAATCAGTATAAATTTAATAAAAATAAAGCTGCCAGCTCATTAGAACAAGAGGACCCAGAAAACGCTTTTAAAACCAGAAGACACCTCCCCCCCCATCCAAAAATAAAACGAGGCCAGTTATACGAGCCAAAACAACGATAAGACGCAAAAGGACCAGAAGAATTCCAAGACCCAGAAAAACCGGTAGAACTAGTAGATATAGACGTCCCAGAAGAATCATAAAAGCTGGAAGAGCCAAAAAATCCAAGACAGAACAACTACAGATCGAAGAACCAAATAATCAAATAAGACAGACCTAGCAGAACAAGATAAGCTTACTCACCGCAGAATGGAGCTTTGCTGGTTGTTTTCAAATAGTAGTCGCCGTTCTTTTTGGTTTTGTCGGCACCATACCCCATAGTGGGGCATTCGCCATTACACGGAAAAGCTTTCCAGGAGCATTGGTTTTGCACTGACGCGATGTAGTATTCCGTAGCCCTCATATGGTCACAGACAGCAGTTTCGAACAATTCCAATTCTAAGACATATAATAAGACGTGTTATGATACTGTGGAACAGGTGTATGCACTAAAGTGCATACTACTAAGCACGGGCTTACATCTTGGTGATATTCACCCCTTAACTATGGAACAGCCTCTCAGACTCCGTGAGATCTTCACTTTGTTATAAACCTTTAGTAAGGCACTGTATGCTGCAGATATTAGTCGTCATTTGTTAATAATTGCATGTATTTTAAAACATTTCGCTCATTTTTAAACAAATTCTAATCAAGACATCTTAACATTTGTAAACTTTTCACTTATAGTAATGCATATTCTTACGTTTCTTCATTCATTGAAGTTCGAAGACTTTTTTCTTTTTTTTTTGTGGCTCACCTGAAAACTAGCTGGTGCGTTTCCGCAGATTTTACTGGTCATATCTCCGGGACGCACCGAAACCATAGCTTAGTGTAATGACCACATTAAACATTGTATTGTATTGTATTGTATTGTATATTGTATTTTATTAAAAACTAGCAACGCTATATTGCAATTCCTGAGTTTTGATTGGTTAACAGGCAATGCAATGGTATATGAGCTCATATACCATTGACCAAAAATATCGCAGCCGAGACGTGTCAACGAAAATAGCCCTAGCTGGGGAGCTCAAATATTGCAATTCTTTTGAGCGTTTTTAATAAAACAATTATTCCACACGCGCTTGTTGGATATGAGATCGCTATAGCCAACTAGGCGCTACGCGCCATCTCATATCCAACAAGCGCGTGTGGAATAATTGTTAAGTATTGTATTGGTGGTCAGTGCACGAGAATCCGAAATCATGTTCGCATTGAGAGTAGCCTTTAAGTTACAAATGATGTACTTGAATAGAACATTTCATACACTTAAAAGGACATGAAAATGATGTCTTAAGAGGCTGCCTTAAGACTGACGTAAATAGGCTGTCGTCCCAAGATTCTCTACATACTTTTTGAAGAATTCAATCCGATTCAGAGGCGCTATGTTGTGGAATGTTTTAGACCATCTCAGTGAACCTCATAACTTTAGGCAATTTTGTAGAAGAGTAAAAATGGACCCCTCAATTAAGAAACTCAACTTTAACAGTTTAACATGATTTTACACTTTATGTACGTATCTCAGTGAGTATATACTTACTGGGTAAATGGTTGATAATGCAACCAGGCTGCGTGAAGCCACCATTTGGCCAAAAGTCCGTGTGGCCGACTCTTTCAACGGTCCCCAAGCCAAGCGCATCGGTGTGAATGATGTCAACATACTTAGCGTCACCTTGATCCAATCGATACTCGACAGGCACGGATGTAAAGTAAGGTCCAGCAGGATCTAAGCCTGTTGTATAAAAATAGACATCCTGACTTACTATAACGTTGCACTACCGTGTCATTTTAAGGGAGGCACGGTCGCCTAATGGTTGGTGTGCTGGACTTCGGATGGAGCGGTCCGGGTTCGAGCCCTGACCAGGGTCATTGTGTTGTGTTCTTGGGCAAGACACTTTTCTCTCACATTGCCTCTCATCACCCAGGTGTATAAAAAGCTACCGCGAATTTACTGTGGAGGCAACGCTGTGACGCACTAGCATCCCATCCAGGGGGGGGGAGTAGAAATACTCCTAGTCGCTTCATGCAACGGAAACTGGGATGGGCCACTAGGCTTGTATGTAGACTTAACCTTTACTGTGTATTGAAGCTCCCAAGCTCTTCCTTAGTTGCTGTAAAATAGATAATTCCCGGCGTATGGGACTTTCATTTATCCTGTGAAACCTTTTCTTTCGATTGCCAATAAAAAAAATGTTTGCAATGTTTTCATGTTGACAAAAAGCTACGTTTGTGAAATGGAAATGTATTGCATTTCTTAGTCAGTAAGGCTTTTTATAGGACCACGCTTGCTCTTGTGTTCAACTTTCGAAATTTTAAAGACGTGATCGAAATCCCTCTGCAGGAGTTATGAAGGATGTACCCATTCCTTTCTCTTCAAGGAACCCTGCAGCAGTTCACACCACAATTACGCAGTTAACCCTTTTCCCAAAACCTACCTGTTATGCGACCCAGGGTCATTCCACGATCCTTCAGGTAAGTACCTGCGTATCCTGCGATTTGAGCGCCAAGACTAAATCCCACAATGTAGAATCGCTCAGCAAAATCGGGGGTGCCGGAAGAAATGGAAATCAGGAACCTTACAAGTTCTGCTATCTGAGCCCCTACAAGCTGAGTGTTTCCTGCAGCCTTACGATAAAGAATTTTCGCTCCTTCAGCCCAGTCAACCAAAATCACATTGCAGTCTTCCCGATCCAGCAATGCATCTTTGATACGTATGGCCCACGTGTTTTTACTCTCTAGATGAAACAGAGATGGTGTTTTCAGAGAAATAATGTAGCAAACGCCTACAGTGTGCAATAGTGACCAACAGGAGAAAATACTCGACATTAAAATCCTGTCGGAGTTAACCATTATTGAC
This sequence comes from Meandrina meandrites, assembly GCA_963693305.1. Lineage (NCBI taxonomy): Eukaryota > Metazoa > Cnidaria > Anthozoa > Scleractinia > Meandrinidae > Meandrina > Meandrina meandrites. Next base: position 706,074 of record OY855916.1, read on the forward strand.
ATAATTTATTTTTGAATACACATAAGTTATTTTTGGCATACACAATTTCTGTTTTCACGTGAATGCATTATAATCTTTGAGCTATCTGACCATACTTAGATAAAGAAGATAGGTCTGAGAGGTCTTCTCTAGGATCGTTTGTAATTTATTTCTGTCGTTTATTATTTCTTATATTTTCTAAGTAAAACTAGTAGACAGTTTTACCAGTGTATCCATGGACCACAAAGATCGTTCGCCGTGAGATGCTGAACTTGGAATCTTTCAGTAGACTTTCATCGACATCATTAACAATCCCATTGCCATCCCTGGTGAACATGTGGAATGATGTTCCAACGTGGGCTGGTGGCTCTGGCAAAGCTACAAACAACGCGTTCAAACCTGGTTGTCGATAAAAGCAACCGTACTTTCCATAACAGACTTTATTTGATGGCAACAGAAAACCTAAATAGATCCAAAAAAGTGTCAGCGAGTGGCAGCATTTCATTCAGCTGCCTGCTGTAGAAGCGTAGTTATAACGTGTCTATATTTCCCAGGATAGCTTACTCAGTCAGTTGGCGATCCTTTCAGCAGTTAGCTGACAAACAGCTACGTGGCAAAAATTTCGGACGGGAGCGTGTCACTAAAGAAGACACATGATTGGAGGGTATAATTATTTTTGGCAACTGACTGTTTGGATACAAAACATTATACGTATACAGTTAATATTTGTTTTTTGCCGGCTGGGAGGTCCGTATAGTGAAAAACTGTGACCGCAGCTTGACCCAAAGCCGGTAAATAACTTATTTATTTTTTCCCTACTTTAATGTTTTCGGTTAAAAAAAGAAAACTAAAAAGATTGTCTTGCAAATTATACGCGCGCATCCAATGTTGAGTCGATCGCTAAGCTACGGCAAGAGTGAAGAATGATCTCTTTACCACCAAGCAAAATGGATTCGATAAAGTGAACAGTACTCACGGAAAAGGTCATCAGGAAAAAAGAAAAAAGCAACTGAAATAATAACAAAGCACAATGTAGTACAAAAACAGAGCATAAAAAAATCAGCGAGTCACAAAACACTTTTAACACCATTTCGGCTTGTGAATTCTAACTTGAGGTGGTACCCTGGAGTTTGACAGGTCCGTTTTGGATGGAAATTTCTCAAAATTAAGAGAAGTGGTTGAAGTAAAAACATATCAGGTCAAGACAACTTAAGTTAAGCTTCAGAAAAATTAATGTTTGAGGTGACAATTTTCACACCTCAGGTGACACACCCCATTTGAATTGCGGGCTCAAAATTTAGAAATTTTCGTTTTACGGCTTTCTTTTCAAAAGCTGGTCAAAATGAAATGTAGGAGTCTATTCCTGTACAGAAAAGGAAAAATCCTGCGGGAGCCCGGAGCGGAATGCCGCATCTTTCCTCAGATATCGAGTTTTAAAGTAAAAAACACGTGCTGATAATTTACGCGGCGCTTACATCGCGAAGAAAACTCCTTTTGCTCCGGGCTCCCGTGAAAAGTTTCTCTTACACCATAACAACAAACCACACAAATTTCATTCAGATACGATAAATCTACAACTTTATTCTTAAAATACCTTTCAGTGCGGTCTGTATAGGTCCTTAAATTGTGGTAGTTTCTCGCCGATATCGCATCATAAGACTCGTGTTTTATCGGGCACGATCGGGCACCATTTTGAAATCTTCTCATAAAACCGCTGTTCGAAGTGTTTGTGGCAACACATGACCGATTACAGCGCGAAGAATGCCGAAAATCTACGATCTTGTCCGTCCTTTGACGAAGTTCAACATGGCGGCATAAACAATTAAGTAATACATAGCAACGGTGTGATTTTGAGACCTCGGCTAATGGGCACAGCGGATAATAGGCGCACGTATCCCGTGAAGAATCTCATGCTGGGCGGCACATTCTTGCGGTGTTGTGTAAATATAATGTCACGGGTCCAAAAAACGAAATAAACCACGATATAGCCATTAAATGGAGCCAAAATACCAAGGAACTACACAAAGGACATGAGTTAAGTTTATTTCTGCCATCAACTTTGAATTCAAGACGCGTAAATTGCTCTGAAGGACTGATTTTGGCTTATAGTCGATATTTCACAATGATCGATAGTGTAACACAATGCCGCTTTCTAAATCACGTTCGTCCGGTATAATGACCGTCATTTAGCTTCTTTTGTAGACTATTTTGCAGACACTTTAACAGGAAAGCTACAGCGGACCTGAACTTGTGTCTTGCAAGATGTAGCAAAGCTTTTCAGCGGCAAAAGCAGCCTCAAATCAACCATTGGTGCGTGTCACACAATAAATTCAATATGGCGGCGCAAAGCGCCAGCTTAGCAACCAACTTTAGGCTTTAATTATTCCGCACATAGCCAGAATGGAGCGCTTATCTCTTGGTATTGTGAATAAATCTATGTTATCTTTGAAATCCTTAAACGTTTTGATATGTTTCATTTTTGAGCCAAACTCCAGTGTACCACCTTAAACTTTTAAAAAAGTTTAAGTTAATTAAACCTACTTTTGGGACTGAAAAAGCACTTAAAACACATGTACATTCTTTCCAGCTATATTTACATTAATTTTTTGTAGTTAACGAGTCAATAACCTCTGTGTTGGTTCCCACAGTATTTTGTGTTGATAAAAAGTTTGCGAAAGTGAAATTGAATGAAGCCGAAATATGTAGTTTGGTCGCGGCCTGCACACGGCACAATATTGCGAGAATTTAATAATTTGACTGTTGTTTTTTTATCATGGTGATAAGCAGTATTCGGTTTTGGAGAAAAGTAGCAGAAAAGCAAGGAGTTTGAAAGTATAAATCGAGTCTGTAAACCAGCGACTTGCAGTTAGCATTGAACCGCAATGGCGTAAAAATCAGTGCGAATGCACAAACAACGATCGACAAACTACGGCCATAAAACTATAACTTGATTTCATAAAAAGAATGAATACTCGCCTTTTGGAGAACTTCAAGGCCTTTAATTTCACTGCTAACTTTTCCTTTCATAATTACAAGGGTTGGTGAACAACAACATTAATTTTGGAGAGCAAAACTTTCATGGGTTCGTTCGTCTCGCCGGAACCAATCAGATTGCAGGATTTAGAGATTTCCGGCCGCTCACAAGCTTAGAAAAATATTGGATATTTGAAATTACTAAAATTTTAACTTCTGATTGCGATGTATGGTTATACAAACCAAAACTCTACCAAAACTTTGTGGATGAATTTTTGAGACAATAGCGATTTCAAAACGTGATTATTTGTTTCCCGACATATTGTGCCCCTAAAAAGATGAATTTCATGCTTCTAGCAGTGCTTGTTCTTGTTGTTACAATCATTCTATATTATGCTACTTTTTAAAGATTATTGCTACTGTATGGAAAAACACAAAATAAAGAGAGTGAACATTACTTAACACTATTTTTACAACCTTAATAATATATATCTACTACTTTTACCATAATAATTTTCTCACTACAATTTTACTTCCTAACTCTATTCAGTTTAACCTCTGACAAGAGAGTATTCATGCTCTCTTGCCTCTGACCAATATAACGAGTTTTTTCGATTGTCTGCATTGAGAAATGAAATAGGTTTACACTTCCCTTATTCTTATAGTAATGACCTTTTTTTCGATACCTGTTAAACATACCGTCAAACTTATCTCAAGTCGTATTTTGCAATTTCAAACGTGATGCATGTGAAGCACAGGGCCCCCACACAAATGGAGCGACTGTTGATGTTTCAAAATTATAAACGACTGTATGGGAAAACCAAAACGTTCCTATTAAAGATGAACTGTAGCGAGTAATATTCACATTTATGTTCAAAATAAACGTAAAATTGCCTCGATCGTTGTGCCTTGTCGTCCTTGTAGCTCAAAACGGCGAAGGAACGTTTTGGTTTTCCCATACAGTCGTTTATAATTTTGAAACATCAACAGTCGCTCCATTTGTGTGGGCGCCCTGTGATGTGAAGCGACAGTTTAACGAGGAATGATGTGAAACAGTACATACCCTGCGTTTGGGCCGTTAGTATCATAAGCAAGAAAATAACTCCCCTCTTGAACATTGTTACTTCGTCCTCTTGATAATGCGAATACAACGAGATATCACAAATAGTTGTTTTAGCGAGGGCAATGTTTGACGTTTTGACGTTTTCATACGTCATGATCATGTGGTGTGAACAGACCAATAAAAAACATTGTTTGCTTACAAGAAACAACAAGTGCGTGTAATGGTTCGCAAATTTAATATCTTAACAAACATGAGCATTTCTCCAGGGTAATGTTTTAGACTGACAAGTATTCTGCTCGAGAGATGCTGACATAAAACAATACTGTGATCTCTATATGTCCAGAAAAATAACATCAATCAGCAAGGCATTACAGCAATGGTGATCTTTTGTCAGCACCTGTTAACTCTTGCTGTTTAGTCAGAAGAAATGACAAACAAGTGCGCAAAATAATTAGTTAATATTAGATTTCTCCAGGGTAAGTTTTCAGCGAGACAAATATTTTATGTGAACGTTGCGTGAGACGAAAGGTGCATGATGTGGCTGAATTTCAAGTTGTTAATGGCAATTTGCGATAAGGGTCTCTTACACAGAAATACATGAAGATATGAGTGAGAAATTCAACATTACTAAACATTGTGAACTCACTGATGTCACGAACATTATACTCTCCAGACTCTCTGACTCTTTGCCTGCAAATATTAATTTCCCACTAACCTTATTAAAAAAACATGAAACCAAGATAATTGATATCAAATTTATTTACACTGGCACGACTTTAATTAAAACTGACACTTTTATGTCTTATTTTTTGCATACGTGCTTTCATATTTTAAACTGCGACCACCACCATTGAGATCTTCTCCAATACAAACAGATGTATTATATATATGAACCGCTTTGCTTTGCACCATTTCTCAACAGTGAATTACCTTATTATATGAAATAACGATGCATGTTATTGTCGATAGCTCACTTCGAATTTCTTGTGCAAAATTTCCATCGCCTTTCTGCCTTCTCATTTGCTGATATTAAACCTCAATTTCATTTGTTGTTGGACGCTGTCGTTTGGTCTTGTGAAAAGCGCAAGTTATAATGGAAATTATTACACTCGAAGCATGAAATTCCCGTTAACGTCTATAACACACGGAAATTTGCGTTAATTAAAAGCGTGTAAACATAAGTTTTCGAAAATTTGCTTTAATTTTATAACGACGTATTTGCTCGCGTTGTTAAAATGCTTCGTTATATCCCTCTAATAAGGTACAAACAGCAGGCTTTTTTGCTTTTCCTAATAATTCTTCTTTTTGTTTCACTCTTTAGTTGTTATTACATCGACCTTGAATGTATATTTTTGCGAACGTCTAAGAAATATTGACAGATTGTGAATCGTACTGGGAATAGCAATATTAACAAAGCAATTTCATTATATGGGAACTGATGCAATGCAATCTGTCTTCTCCTTAACGCTTTGAATCCAGCAAGATTTCAATGATTATTGTATCAGAAAGAGCTGAGTTTGATATTTGACGATTTTGAACGTCAGTCGGTATAAACAGAATAATCAGAGGCCACGCTTAAGCTTCTTAATTACGCATATTTTGAAGTGTAATATTGAATTGCTAAAATTTCTATGATTTGTTCCCTTTCCACAGTCAACTAACATGCAAGAAACAATAATTCTGTGGGTATCGAGTAAAAAGGACAGAAGTAGTTAATTGTGTGTACAAATGAAAACTTTGAAAGAAAGGTAAGAGTGGGCGTATTGCTATGGTAAAATGAGAGACTTCACAAGGATGGAAAGTACTCCCCCGCTGAAGTTCGATAGTTGAACCAGACAAACATTAGGAGCACGCGGTACGTTGGTTTTACTCCAAAAATTGTCAACTCTTTTTCTGTCCGTTTGCAAGAAATGACACTTACTGATGGCTTTACAAATGTAATATCTCAGTTAAATAAGCCGAAATTTTCCCCAGACGAAATAAATATTTTTACACGGCAGTTCAAGAGGTGTGTTGACATAAAAAGCTATTGCGAGCTCCATCTGTAAACAAAATTAATACCAGTTCAACAAAAACATTTTTCTGAAATGGTACCGGATATTTAATTGTAAGAATTAACTGCTTTGGTTTTTATAAGGAAGTTGGCACCATAAATATCATTTTCTCCAATGATTGTAACTTTTTTCTCAGGCTGTCTGGGCTTAAGCATCTGGAAACGTTTCAATTAAAATACATTTTATTGAAAAGGTGAAAATAAGTTAACACTCTGAATTAATAAACGGCCGTTCTTAATCTTATCTTCCACTATTTTCTTCTCGCGCGCTGTTACAAATTAATAGGTGTTAACAGGGACGAGCAGGAAGAGAGAGCTTGATAAGCCAATATGGCCACAAACAGAGTAAGAGAAAAAGAATCAAATGACGAAGATGTTAAATGTTATGCTCGGTGAATAAATGATAACAGAAACCCATAAGGGTTGAAAACTCCTTATGAGTTTCTGATGATAAAGATAGCATGTTCATTTGTCACGTGACAAATGAACATTTCATGTTTATCATTTATTCACCGAGCATAAAATTAAACGTCTTCATTATTTGTTAGATAGTTTGACAGGGCCCGCGCAGCAAGATTTTGAGTGGGGGGGCTCAAGCATGAGCCACATTTTTTTTTGGGGGGGGGGGGGGGAGGGAGCAGAGGCATGCTACCCTGGGAAAATTAGGGTTTTAGTTACTCTCAGATATCGGAAGGTGGATTTAATATTAACAAACAGTGTGTTAAAGCGCACTATTTTTACAACTTGAAACAGCAACGGTCCGCAAAGAACAATGGTGCTAACGTACCAGGATCTACAAGAGATTATTGCAATTTATTTGCGCTGGCCTTCGAGCTGGCATTATTAAGATTTGCTACACCACGCTGATGAGTCCCAGAAAGGACGGAATGGCTGTCCGCGATTGTTAACCTACTTTATCGTTCTGGTAGTGTTGGTGTCTTGCAAAGTTACTTTTTCACATAGTACTTATCGGCCTTGCTATATTATTGTAATGTTTTTACAGTATAAGCCCACTAAACATTTAGAACCAGACCTATAGATTTACTATCAAATCCTGCTTGAAGCAATTTAATTTACTCCAAATCAGTACTACTACCATTAGCGTTTACAAACCAGGAATCTGACGATTGCTATACTTCAGCTTAACGTTGTAAACGGTGCCAAAATTTCTCTTTCTGTTATTTCCACAATCTGCAAATTCGTTAGAGATGTCAAAAACCATTCTTCACGACTGTTTATCATTGTCAAGTTACTAAATCTTCCTTGCGTCATTGTTGGGCAAAATGATCATTCTTCGGGCAGTGGAAACTGAATGATCATTCACCAGATGCACTCGATACATGATTAACCAAAATGGAACTCAAAAACAAAATTTATCACCAGCATCTGGAAAGGCGTTCAAATTAAATACTTTTAGTAATTGTTCGTTCAATAACAATAATAATAATAATAATAATAATAATAATAATAATAATAAAAATAATAATAATAATATTTTTTCCTTTCTTTCTTTCTTTACTTGCTTATTTACTTAAGTTCGTATTATTTTTTCTTTTTACTGTAAAAAAGTGGGGGGGCTAAAGCCCCCCCAGCCCCTCCCTCTGCGCGGGCCCTGTTTGAGCGAGTTGAATTTCGTGTGACGCCGGAGTGAACGGTCCGAGATGGGCTAGACATTTTACTTTACCATTTAATATACTCAGATCGATGTTAGAAATGGGTACCGGCGAATTAAATACTGCAAGAAATCCTCGCACCATTTACTAGAGTCGTTTCAGGCTACGTACTAAAGCCGGAGATACGCTCCTGTCTGACGGGACAATCAGTTCGAACGCAGACTGTTGGATCCAATATGCGCATGGTTGTTTGTGTGTCATGTAAAAACACTAATGTCCCTTTCGGCAGCAGTTATTAAATGTATATTAAATGTCGTTCTAAATGCAGTTCTTCTAGACAAAATCAAAGGGCCCTGTGTGCCTACGACTGTAAAAAATGATTGTTTATTTATATACACCTAATTGCAATGACTTTGCCATGTTGAAAAGAAAACTGAAAAAAGCCGAGTAGGAATTAATTAGCTTAATCATCATAGCTGGTAGCATTTACAGGAAACTCACGAGTATATTTCTGTAAACATATTGATCGTGTTATAGAATAAACTGATTCACGTGTATTTTGAGGCGTTTTGAGACCGTTACTTCGTGTGAATTTCAAACATATCTTTTTAATGCCTAATTCTTATTTGTCTTTTTTCATTTTGCTTTTCCCTATGAAAACGTTATTGCAACTAGGTGAACTTCATAAAACTGAAATAAGTGTGTACTCTGGCAATATTCGCTCCCTTTCTCCCTATGTGTATACTTAGGAATTATGTATGGTATATTACAATTGCAATTCAGTCTATAAGTTGTTACAAAAGATTTGAGCTAGTTGAGAGCTATTTGCGTAATATGGAGCACTCCAAAGGTGGCTCCCTTGCACAATGTTGAGTACTCGAAGGTAACTCTCTAGCTTTAAACAGTCAGCCAGGGCTGTTTGGCTCTTTGTTCCTTGCACAATTTAGCATTAAACGTTCAGTACTCGAAGGTTACTCTCTTGCTTTAAATAGTCAACAGGAGCTGTTTGGTTTAGTGGGTTGACGAATTGAATACTCAAGTTAAATATCAAATATTTCCCTTTAAAAACTGAGGACTAAGCACTATGCACTTGAAGTTAAATGTCACAGCACCGGCCATGCACCACTAAATGCTCTTTCGGCTTGTCACGCATTCTGCACAAAGGAGTTGCCACTTCCTTCGCCAGACGTTTGTTTCTATTTTGACGGTCCATTCTGCGCCGAACCTGACAACGTTGGAGTCCGAGGTCCAGATTGAGAGAAAACCACTCCCGTGCACCTACAAAGACTCATTAATAGCATGTTTAACCACTCAAACAACCCATCTGGTAAATAAATAGAGTCACAGCAACTTCTTGTCCTTTGTCGCTCGCTGCCCACCAAATGAGTCGCCTGCTGTGAGAACGTCTTTGAGCCCACGGTGGTCGTTTCTCGTAAAAAGCCGCCAATAAATTTCCGTACATATCCACGTGTCCACATATCAAGCGGATGCACTCAACATAGAGGAAAGAGTATTATTTTGTCTTTTTCTTTTCTCCCTCCCAAGTGTTAACAAATGCTTTATGTTTATCATTTCGCTCTGTGAATATACATTGCAAAATAGGAGCATATTTTAGCCAATGCTTTCTATCGATTCTTCACCCAATTTTGTTGTAAGCTTAAGTAAAGCAGAATTTCATTTCAAGAGCTTATTCAACGCTTACGCTAAACACGGAAGAAACAAATCAATAGAGAGCAGAGTATTAAAACATGTTTTTCGTTTATCATTTCGCTCTGTGTATCATGACATTGCAAAATAGAAGCATATTTTAGCCAACGCGTTCTATCGATTCTTCACACAACTTTGTTGTAAGCTTAAGTAAAGCAGAATTTAATTTTCAAGAGCTTGCGCTCATACAACGCTACTCTTGAAAGAATATGGTCAGCACTGCATCATCACTCACAACACAGTTCAATCAGCTTATGTGTGGTTGCGAGACTCAACCCACGCATGAGGAAGTGTTCCCCATGCCTTGACAAGTTTTTTCTGGGTTTGCAATTCTCGATTCCATTCAAAAAATAAACTCAAAACGCTTGAATGGCACACGAAAAGTCATCCATTTCAAGCCACAAATTACAGTAATGACTCGATCCTGGTAGAAAATAACTTAATTCACACCAGTTACACTCCTAAAAGAAAGTGGTCACGATTGTATCATCACTTACAACACAGTCTAGTCCAATATATTGCGTGAATGACGTAATGGTCAGCGGAATTACAAACGAAAGTTTACGACTGACCGACCACCAATTTTCCTTCAATCACATACTCCTGTTGTTCATGGGCAAAAACAGTCGTTAAAATAGACTGTGTCATGGATCTATGAATTCAAAACATTCCTGCTCAAGATCCCAGAGCCATCCCTGGCAAACATGTGAAATGATGATCCAACGGCGGCTTGCAGTTCTGGCAAGGCTACAAGCAACGCGTTCACACCTGATTTTCGACAAAAGCAACCGTACTTCAAACGTAACACACTGTTTTTGGTGGAAACAGAAAACCTAAATAGATCCAGAAAAGCGTCAGTGAATGACACCATTTCCTTCAGCTGCCTACGGTAGATAAGTAGTTATAACGTGTCTGTATATTTCCCAGGATAGCTTACTTAGTCAGTTGGCGATCCTATTAGCAGCCCGCTGACAAACAGCTTCATAGTGTATTATTGGGTAAGCGCGTGATACCTAGCCAGACATTTGATTGGAAGATTATTTGGGAGGGCATAACGATCATTTATGGTTACCTACTGTTTGGATAGGGGAAAATTTCTAATTATGAGTCATTACTCAAACTGCTGGGCATGAGAACGCTAGAACATAGACGTATTGAACAATCTCTGATAATATTTTTTAAGTGTTTTAAAGAAAATGGCCCACGTTATATCACCAACTTATTCAAGCCCTGGGTCACGCCATACAATCTTAGAAGCAGCGGGCTAAACGTAGAACAACGCCCTTACAATAGTAGATTCTTCCACGGCTCGTATTCTTATATCATCTCTAGAATTTGGAATCAGCTACCGCCGGCAGCAAAAAATGCAGCAAACGTTCCAGCTTTTATCAATCATCTTAATACAACAAACTTTGGTGGCTGCCAATGCAGTTCTTGTTTTAAATGATTCCTTTATAGACATGTTGTATTTTTATCTTTTTTTAATATTGTATTTTTAACGCATATTTTTAAGATATTAATAGTATAATAATATTGTGTTTTTAATATATAGTTTTTAAATCTTTTTTTAACATGTATGTCAAACACTTTTATCATGAGCCTCTGGCTCGGGAGACTTGGGCAACCACTCCCCGTGCTCTTGACGTAAAATAAATTACCTTACCTCACCTTACCTATAAAAAATATTTGTAAATGCCAATTTTTATTTCTTCCTCGATGCTTGCAATGTTTGATTATACAAGCCAAAACTCTCTCGGTTGGTTGGTTTGTTAATTTGTTGCACGGGAGAATATCGCCCTAGGTTTTTCTGATCATAGAAATTGTGAATGGAGCTAGTGCTGAGGGCTGTATTGAAACGTCAGACGTTTCGGGGGAACCCCCTTCATCACTGTTAATGTTAAGTTTCTGGCTTAGTTTCTAACTGGTTGGATGGTTTGTAAGTTAGTACGTTGGTTTTAATACCAATGGGAATACAAAAAGATAGAAAAAGACTGATCGATGGATTGAATTGTTTGTTTGATTGTTTGTTTGTTTACTTGCTCGTTTGTTTATTTATTTTGATTTTGATACCAAAAAAGTGAAAGGGAATTGAATTCAATGCGTAATTAACCGAAAAAGCAAATATGGATTTTTAATTAAAAATACAATGCAACGCTTGATGACTGTATTAACTTTCAAATAAAGACGCACTTCACAAACTGTGATAAATCTGTAATAGGGTACGATCATTTAGTCTAGTTTAAAAAGCATATGAAAAGATATGCGTTTTGGTGAGTTAGGTTTTGACCCTCAGATCGACCCACGTAATTTATCTGAAGTGTACAATACTCCCAAGTCCACCAGCAGAAATTTTGACGAGTGCAAAGTTACTACTTTTCACAGAAATAACAAAAGGCAGAAATGAAAGACAATGTTGAAGTTTTGACTACATCTTTTAATTATAGTGATATTTGCAAACTATCCGCTAAAGAGCATTACATTAATTGTAGTCATTGGCTTGATATATCCCTGGACAATCTCTTGAAAAGAGTGTTTCAGTGCAATCCTGCGAGTAAACAAGAGAAAAAATTATATTCTAAATTGAACAGAAATTATCCTTAGTACTCTTTCTTTTTTCCATTCCTCGAATACTTATTATAATTATATTGAAATATTAAAGAATTACTTCAAGACAGCTTCCTTTGTGCATACATTGTTTGAATTGGCTATTCCACAGAGGCTTTTCGTTTAAGGGAAAACAAGATTACAATCTCTCACCCCTCCCCACCCCCACAAAGAGTAAAAGCCACACAAACCATGAAACCACAAAAAGAGAAGAGCCAGTATAACTAATATCGAACCGGTAAATCAAGAACTAAAATAACCGGAAAAAAAATCCGAAAATCCACAAAGACGTAGAAAATATAAATTAAGTAAAAACAAAGAGTACTTCATACTCTTGGCAAAAAATAAACCTGTAAACTCGTTGGAACAGAAGGACCCAGGAAAACGCGCAGAACCAGAAGGCGACCCCCCTCCAAAAATAAAAGAGCCAATAGACCCAGAACAACCAGAGCAACGAGAAGACGCAGAAGGACCCAGAAAAACCGGAAGGACCAGTAGAGCCACACGACTCAGAAGAATCATAAGAACTGGAAGAGCCAAAAAATCCAAACCAGAGCAACAACAGATCGAAGAACCAAATAATCAAACAAGGCAGACCTAGCAGAACAAGATAAGCTTACTCACCGCAGAATGGAGCTTTGCTGGTTGTTTTCAGACAGTAGTCGCCGTTCTTTTTGGTTTTGTCGGCACCATACCCCATAGTGGGGCATTCGCCATTACACTGGCGGCTCTCTTTGCACGGAAAAGCTTTCCAGGAGCATCGGTTTTGTACTGATGCGATGTAGTATTCCGTAGCCCTCATGTGGTTACAGATAACGCCTTTAAACAATTCCAGTTCTAAGAAACATAATAAGAAGTGTTATTATACCATGCAACATGTGTATGAAAGGCTTGGCAGCCTGGTGGTCGGTGCAAGAGAATCCGAAATGTTCCCATTGAGGTTAGCATTTCCTTTACAAGCGATATACAACATCTCAACGGCAAAAGCAAAAGAAGGCTGTCTGAAAAGGTTGCCTTAAGAGGACATAAATAGGCTGTCGTCCCAAGATTCTCTACATAGTTTTTAAAGAATTCAATCTGATACAGAGGCGCTATATTGTGGAATTTATGTTTCAGACCATCTTAGTGACAAAAGTAATAAAGGGCACGCGATGCATGCAGAAGCGATGACGTTTCACAAGGGTTCTTTGATAATTTTCAGGACATTTGTCAAAAAATGAGGGTACATAAAAGTAACTGACAACTTCTGTGCTGAATGATTGTTCAACAAAAATTGCGTTATCTTGGCGTGACATACGATATACGATGCAAGGTCAAATGCTGTCTAAAATTGTTTACACCTTTTGTTTTAAAGAATGGAGAGATTTCTGTTTACTAAATCTTATAGAACGCATCAAATATAATTTTTTTCTTTCGTTTATGCTTTAAATTAGTCCTTTCTAACGGCCCAGGAGTATTTTGCTTTGAGTTCTATGCGACGATTTCTTGTTGAGTTGACTTGATTTCTTTTCCCAGTATTCGGTTCTACAGATCGGTTGATCACAACAGGCAACAGACAACAGACAACAACAGATCCTGTCCACTCGCACGGCGAGATTAATCGATCACGTCATCGTCATCGCTTAAAAAAAGGTTTAAGATGGCTCACCTTTTCAACAGATGTTTCAAAACTGCTAATAATCGGTTGCTTCGTCTGCAGTCACGACAGACATCACTTCTTAACTTTATGCCAAATTTATTCGATAACTGATAAAGTGCAACACTCACTGCAGACTCGAAATCTCAATTTAACAGCTACAAATGAAATAAGGTTTGCCGATCGGTGATGATACAAGCTGCAAAAAATATCTTCCTTTGCCAAAAAACAACATGGCGGATCTCAAAAAGAATACAAACAATGCACCTAGTTCCCATTGCTCTTCGGTTCAATTCAGGGAGTAATTCTCACACCGTAACACCAAAAATTCCATAAATTCCATCGCTTTTCCGCTTTACAGCATTAACCGATGACGTCATAAAATGACGTCATCGCTTAAAAATGGGTCCTCAATTAAAGGGGCTTTGTCACGGATTTTAACAGATTTCTGAACATCCAAAATTTCTATTTGAGGCGTAGGAAACCTAAAAATAATGGTCCATGCTATATTAGAGCACTGAAAGTTTTAGCAAGCACCTTTGGCTGCGAATGGCTTGGATGGAAATGGATTGCAACTTGAAAAATTAAGGCTCAACTTTGCTAGTTGTTTCCGAGTGTCTTCAAAAAATCGATATTTATAGCCTTAGTTTGATTTCTATCTGCAAATTAAGGTCATAGATGTTCAAAGATAATGTTTTTCATGGATTAAGTTGCCTAACACTAATTTCTAAACAGTTAAGACCGAAAATCTGCGAAATCCCCATTCGTAGCTCCTTTAAGGAACTAAACTTTAACTAAACTCTATCCGTTTAATCAGTACCTAAAAAGATGAACGTAACTCTTAACATTTTAATTTATTTTATTTGTAATCCTCGTTAGTTGGTTGGTTAGTTAGCTAGTTATACACTGTACGAACGTATCTCAGTGAGACGGAATACTTACTGAGTAAATGGTTCTTGCAACCAGGCTGCGTGGAGCCACCATTTGGCCAAAAGTCCGTGTGGCCGCCTCTTTTAACGGTCCCGAAACCCCGCGCATCTGTGTGAATGACGTCAACATACTTAGCGTCACCTGGATCCAATCGATACTCGACAGGCACGGATGTAAAGTAAAGTCCAGCAGGATCTAAGCCTGTTGTACAAAAATAGATATGCTGACTTACTATTACGTTGCACTACTGTGTCACTTTAAGGGAGGAGGGGGGGGGGGATTAAATGGCTGGTTTGCTAGACTCCATCCTGACCCTAAACCCTGGCCGGGGTAGTCTCTCACGCCGTCTTTTTTAGGGGCGATCGGGAGTGCAATCCGATCTCCCCTAAAAACGACTGCCTGGGCTATGGTCAGGGTCATTGTGTTGTGTTCTTGGGCAAGACACTACTCTCACAGTACCTCTCACCACCCAGGTGTATAAATGGGTACCGGCGAATTTACTGCTGGGTGTAACGCTGCGATGGACTAGCATCCTTTCTAGTCGCTTCATGTTACGGAAACCGGGATAGACACCGGGCGGATGGGCCACTAGGCTCGTACGCAGACGTTTCCTTCCTTAAATGTGTCACTTTCAAGCTTTCAAGCTCAGTTGGTATAAAAAAAGGTAACTCGCGGCATATGGGACTCTGACTTATCTTGATAAATCTTTTCTCCTGTCAACTTCTTTCGATCGCCAAAAAAATTGTTTGCAATGTTTTAATGTTGACAAAAAGCTACGTTTGTGAAATGCAAATGTTTTGCATTACTTAGTCAGTAAGGCTTTTTATAAGACCACGCTTGTTCTTGTGTTCAACTTTCGAAATTTTAAAGACGTGATCGAAACCCCTGGATTTATGAATGTTGTACCTATTCCTTTCCCTTCGAGGAAACCTGAACCGGTTCACACCACAATTAAGCAGTTTTAAAAACCTTTTCGTAAAAACTACCTGTTATGCGACCCAGAGTCATTCCACGATCCTTGAGGTAAGTGCCAGCATATCCTGCAGTTTGAGCGCCAAGACTAAATCCCACAATGTAGAATCGCTGAGCGAAATTGGGAGTACCGGAAGAGCTGGAAATCAGGAACTTTATAAGCTCTGCTATCTGAGCTCCTACAAGCCGAGTGTTTCCTGCAGCCTGTCGGTAAGGAAATCTCGCTCCTTGAGACCAATCAACCAAAATCACATTGCAATCTTCCCTGTCCAGCAAGGCATCTTTGATACGTGTGGCCCACTTGTTTTTATTCTCTAGATGAAAGAGAGATGTGGTTTCAGGGAAATAAAGTAGCAAACACCTAGTGTGTAGTGTCTAAAGGTGAACAATAGGAGAATACACCTAACATTAAAATCCTGTTGGAGTTTGCATTTATTGGCATACACATAATTTATTTTTGGGATACACATAATTTATCATTGGGCATGCATACACATAATTTATGTTTTCAAGTGAATGCTTTACAATATTTGAGCTATCTGACCATCTTTTGTAATTGAACTCTGTCATTTTTTATTTCTAATGTTTTCTAAGTAAAACTAGACATTTACCATTAAAACCATGGACCACAAAGATCGTTCTTCGTGAAATGCTGAACTTGGGATCTTTTAGTCGACTTTTATCGACATCATTAACAATCCCAAATCCATCCCTGGTGAACATGTGAAACGATGTTCCAACGTCGGCTGGTGGCTGTGGCAAAGCTACACGCAACCTGTTCCAACCTGGTTGTCGATAAAAGCAACCGTACTTTCCGTAACAGACTTTCCTTGGTAAAAACAGAAAACCTAAATAGATGCAAAAAAAGCGTCAGCGAATGGCGGCATTTCCTTCTCCAGCCCGCTATAGAGGTGTAGTTATAACGTGTCCGTTTATTTCCCGGGATAGCTTATTCAATCAGTTGGCGAGCTACGTGACAGAGAGAAAGACAGACATGCATTTCATTGGAGGATCGTGTGGGAGGGTATAATAATCATTTATGGCTCCTGACTGTTTTTTTTTTAAGCTTTGAAATTACCAAAATTTTTACATCTTCGATGCTTGCAATCTGTGGTTATATAAGCCAAACCTCTCTCAAAAATTTGTCGAACGAATTGTTGAGCCAATAGCGATTTCAAAACGTGATTATGGTTTTCCCGATTGTGCTCCTAGAAGGATGATTTCATGGTCCTAGCAGTGCGTGTTCTTGTTATCACAATTATGCTAAATTTTTTTAAAATTGCTGCTACAATATCGCAAGACATGATATATAGAGAGATAATATTACTTTATACTATTTTTACAACCTTAATAATATTCTATTCACTATTTTTACCATAATAATTTCCTTACTACAATATAATCCAATCCAGTTAAACTATTGATCAAAATAAAGAGTTTTTTCGATTGTCTGGCTTGAGAAATGAAACAGCTCTTCTTTCCCCTTACTCTTACAGTAATAGGTGTTTAAAATCTGATACAAACTTATTACAAAATTAAGAAAGAGATTTCATTCGTGATGCATGAAACGACAGGTATACGGGGAGTAATGAGAGACAGTACATACCCTGTGTTTGAGCCATTAGTATTATAACCAAGAAAATAACTCCCCTGTTTAACATTGTTCCTTTTTTCTCTTGACGCTCCGACTACAACACGCTATCGCGATTAAATACCTATATTAGTAAGGGCAATGTTTGACGTCTTGATGTTTTCACACGTCATGATCATGTGGTGCGAACACACCAATCAAAAATATTGTTTGCGCACAAGAAACAACAAGTGCGTGCAATGGTTCGCTAATTTAATATCTAACAGACATAGACATTTCTCCAGGGTAATGTTTTAGCCGGACAAGTATTCTTAATAACGCTGTCTTGCCCGAAAGATGTTGACATAAAATAATATTGTGATCTCTATGGATATGTCCAAAAAATTGATTGCATCAATCAACAAGTACTTTCAGAAATGGTGATCTTAATTTGTCTAGACCTGTTAAATGTCTTCAAACACTTTGCTGATTACCCACAGAAAATGACAAACAAGTGCGAACGATAATTAATTATTAGATTTTTCCAGGATAATTTTTCAGCGAGACAAATATTTTATCTGAACGTTGCGTTACGTTGTGGTCGAATTTTGAGTTACATGTAGCTATAACAATTGTTTCCGCAACAAAACGGTCCAGGTAATGGTAATTTGCGATAAGGGTCCTTTGTGCAGAAATACATGGAGAGAGAGAATTCAAAATTCTTTAACGTTGTGAACTCACTTATGTCACCAACGTAATACTCTCTGCCCGCAAATACAATTATCATGAGTCAACAATATTTCCCAAATAACCGATATTAAACCTATTTACACTGAGCTGGCCTTAATAAAAACAGACATTTTTGCATAGGTGCTTTCATCATATTTTAAACTGCGACCACAATTGGGATCTTCTCTCATGGAAACAGACGTAATATATATATGAACCGCTTAGAACCATTTCTCAACAGTGAACTTCCTTATTGTAGGAAATTGTTAGTAATAACGATGCATGTTTTTGACGAGAATGCCAAAAATTCGCACTAATTTTATGCACCTTTAATAATTTACGTCATTGTTAATTAAAATCACACTAGTTTTAATAGTTTTTTTAAGCCGATAGCTCACTTCGGCTTTCTTGAGCAAATTTTCCATCGCCTTTCTGTCTTAAAACTTACTGATATTTTGTTGGGCGCTGTTGTTCGGTCTTGCGAAAAACGCAAGTTGGAAGCATCGTCGACGTATAACACATGAAAATTTGCTTAAATTGATAGCAGGCAAACATAACCTTTCGCTTTAATTTTTTTAACGAGTAGATTTTGTTCGCGTTGTTAAAATGATGCATTATATTCCTACAATAAGGTAAAAAACAGTTGCTATCACACCGACCTTGTATAGTAATATCGACAGATTGCGAATCGTGCTGAGAATTGCAACATTGACAAAGTGATTTCATTATATGGGAACTGATGTGCACAGGCAGTACATACCCTGTGTTTGGGCTGTTAGTATCATAAAAAGGAAAACAAGTCCCTTGGTGAACATATTTCCTTTCCCTGGCTTCCTCTTGCCGCTTCGAATCTAGCAAAGCAAGATCAGATATCAACGATAATTAAATCAATAAGAGCTGAGATTGTTTTATGACGGTTTTGCACGTCATTCGGTTATGAACAGACCAATCAGAAGTCATGCTTAAGCCTCCTACGAAGTTTAATTTTCCTTGAAGTTTAATATTGAATTGTTAAAATTTCTGTTGCTTGTTTCCTTTCCTCTGTCTAAGGTGATATCAGCAAACGTATTCCACAGTCAACTTACATGCAAGAAAAAATAATTCTGTGGGTATCTAAAGAAAGGACAGAAGGAGTTAATGGCATATACCAAATTAAATCATTTAGCAGTATAAGGTTGGGCATACCAGGACAGTTTTTTGAAATTCCTCCCTTAAAAATCAAATTCTCCCTTAATTCCTCGACAAAACATACTCGTATCCTCCCAAGATAAAAATCCTCGATAAATTCTGTATATTGTGAAAGTGAAATTTCAGCTTAAAGAAATCTTTCATGATTAATAAGTATGGAGAACCAGACCGTCAAACAGCTGAAGGCCCTTGCCAAAGAGCGAGGCATCAAAGGTTATTATAGAATGCGTAAAGCCGAGTTAATCGAGGTGTTAGAGGAGGAGAGTGAGATTTTTTACTCGGCGAATGACCAGACTGTACCGGAGGTTGATATCCCTATTCCCGCACCATCAAGAGTAACACAGATGAGGAATCTCGCCACTGATTTGGCAGCGCCCGTAAAGAGTGTAATACCTATCACCAATGATAAGAGTGAACCTATATTCGTTATTAGAGAGATCGAAAGTGATCTGAGTGTACCTTTCGAAAATACAGCTATCCGTTGCAGTGATCCGAATATAATCCCATACAATGGTTTTCCGAGATGTCCTCACGGAAAAGATAAACCTCAATGTAAAGAGTGTGGAGGTTGGAGAATCTGTACTCATGGCAAATTTAAACCTTACTGTAAGGATTGCAAAGGATCACAGATCTGCCCTCATAAAAGAAATAAACATAAATGTAGAGATTGTAAAGGATCACAGATCTGCCCTCATGATCGAGTTATTTATAGTTGTAAAGACTGTATGGGGTGTCTTCACGGAAGATTGAAAAAATATTGTAAAGAGTGTAAAGGCAGCGCAATCTGTGAGCATAATCGAGTAAAGTACATATGTAAAGAGTGTAAAGGAAAAGGCATCTGCCCTCATGGTCGACGTAAATCTAATTGCAAAGACTGCAAAGGAAGTGAAATCTGTCAACATAATCGAAAGAGATATGATTGTAAAGAGTGCGGTGGAAAAGGCATCTGCCCTCACGATAGACAGAGAGCTTTCTGTAAAGATTGCGGAGGGTCGCAGATCTGTCAACACGGTAGACATAAGTCAAGATGTAAAGAGTGTAAGGCGTAACTTTACATTAACCTTTTCATAACTTGATCGAGTTATGAAAAACATCCTCCACAAATTCATCGAAACATAAACCAAGCCAATCCCCCGACGACAATCGTAATCACCGCAAGATTAATCTCATGTTTCGATGTCTCCGGCTTAGCCGGAGGAGGTTTAGTCGACGGAGTATCATTCTTCACCTCCTCAATCTTAGGTCTCTCTACCCTCTTCTTCACAACTGAAGTGTGAGGTAACAGTACCTTACTCTTTCCGAGGTTATGCTTTATACCGACCGACACGCTCTTTGAATTAACATCTGTATTCACTCCCAATTTCATGGTCGGTTCAACACGTTTCAGTCTATTGTTATAACCGATCGTGCTCTCTGTATTGAGCACCATTCTCGATGGCATCAACCACGTACCGGGAGAGACGGCTAAATCGAGCTTAACTTTCGCCTCCTGCACAGCGAGTTGAAATCTCTGTACACTCTTACTTATGTCAGGCTGTTTAATCGCATCCTCCAATAACACGAGAAACTCTTGTCGAACCTCCTGCGCACTTCCCGTCTCTCCGAGAATTCCGCTTCTTACGTTCACCTGTGCACCCAATACGCAGTAAACAAGCGCTTCGATCGATTGATTCAATCTCGCCTGACCGGCGTTTGTCAATCCGTTAGATACCCTCGTGAGAAAGTATTCATAACCATTATCTATCTCATCATTCAATATGTACTGAAGAAGATTACCTTTCGATCCCTCTCCTCCCTCTTCGCTAAATTTAAAAAATCCGGGATAGGAAGATTCATGTCTGGCCTTAGACGGACCAACGTAAGAGACCCAAATGTACACAGATCCCAATCCGTGATTCTCTCCTTTATGACATCGAAAGTCACTATCAGTCGGAACATTAAACTCTTTACAGATTCTCTTATAAGAAGGAATGTCGTATCTGTTATCCTTTTCATTAAAGGGAGGATCACCGGGTAAAGCGATCGAACTCTGTATTCCTCCCATCTGAAACAGGATTCTCCTGATCGTGAAGTAGACGTGAAACCAGAGAATAGCTCGTATCTGCGGCGGAAGTTTGAGTTCATGGTCGGTCGCGTCGATTCCCCCCATCTTCTCCTCTAATAAGAGACGCAGGCTCACCCCGCAACCTGTCGTTGCACACCAGACAGCGAAGTTAAGCTGCTGTGGCCAATACCGCATATTCGGTCCGTTCAACCATTCATGGGACTCTTTTGAAGAGGTGTGTTTAATCACCGTATTTGTAAATATGTCTTTGACGGGTACAGAGAAAGAGTCTGTGGGCGTAGCGAATATATCGAGTCTCTTCAACTTCTCTCTCAAGTCGAGGCTCTTCAGTGGTCGACTCTCACCGAAATCGACCGCAGGAATAGGTAATGAGGGATGAGGATTCAGTGTCAACTCCAAAGGAAAATCCACGGGAAGACCCAACGCTTTTTTCATCTCGTCGGGAAAGTACATAGTATACTGCAATCTTTTCTTATCAAAGACTTCATACTCTGAACCGTCCCTTCCGACGAATTTTACATGCTCTTCTTTATTCTCTCTATCGTATCTTTCAAATACTCGTCGGAATTTAGACAGGACGGCATGGGGATACCGTTCGAGAAATCTGTTCCACAGAGATTTAGGTTCAGGTTTATCATCTTTCTTATTATCATCTTTCTTACTGTCTTGATTGCTCATATCTATTTATCAATCATATCTTTTTAAACAAAGTAAGGGTTATACGGAGGATCTCTAAATGACTCATCGATCACTATCATGCAATTACAGCTCACTCTGACTGGGCGAGTTTTTTTAATATCTCTGCACGAATATTTTCCTCCATCTTTTTTACATCCACCTGCGGAAGCGGATGCTTTATGTTTTTTTCTCTTATCGATCTCTTCATATCATAATACTTTTCATACTCTGATTTAACCAGAACAAACTCTTCATGACTTATCTTGTTATCCGTCAACGCCTTTGAGACGACGTCCTTTATCGTGTTTATCTTCGCTTGGCAGACAGAGACGGTCTTTTCATGCTTACTCACCTTCCCGGATACAGCTTTTGCAAGACTCGCTGTCGCTACGCTCGTCAAGGCGCAGACACCCCCGACCACACCTAATGCGACCGATACGGGAAGACCGACTCCGGTAAGTCCCGTTCCCAACCCTCCTCCGCAGAGAGCGACAGAGAGAGTTCCACTGCCTGTAGACAGATTCAAAAGAGCACTCCTTGCACGCTTATACTTTTTGTATACTTTTTCACAATCCTGAAGATCCTTCTCGAGAAGGGATAACCAATCTGCACACTGTTTCAATCTGAAGTTACCTCCTGCGTCAGTAGTTCCAGTATCTCCGTTATCAGTCGGCAACTGAGGGTATATCTCTCTGTAACTCTCCATTTACTTTCTACTCTTCTTATTTTTAACCTGCTCAACAAAGTAGACAACGACGGTGACTATTAACAACCACGCATTCTTTGCAAGAAAACCGATCGCCTCACCCGCTGTTTTAAAGATGAAACTTGCGATCGCTCCGATCATTCCTGGAAGTATCTCTCCCAACTTCTTTCCTATAGCTTTAAAACCCTTACCTACTCCTTTACCCAATCTCGACAGACCGCTCTTAAGATCAGTTACTATCACACCGATAACAGCGCCCACAGCAGAGAGAACAGCGAACACTGTGAAACCATACTTTTTAAAGATGGCCTTCACTCTATCTCTGAGTGGCATTCTCTCCTCTATTACTTCAACCTCCCTCTCCATACTCTCTCTCTCATCTCTCTGCTGTTCCATGTCGCGAACGATGTTCTCTCTCTGACTGGGCCCGGCATCTTTAAGAGAGGATTTTAGCTCCTTCTCTTTCTCTCTTGTCCTTGTTATCCCTCTCTCATCAGTCTCGATGACTTTCTCTGCAGATGGACCGAGACTCTCTTTTATGGTCTTAGGTAATTTTTCATTAAGTTCACCATCCGGTTTAAACAGAGGGTAACTCTTACCTCCCTTTCTTTTCATTCTCACGACCACTCGATCATACTCGTCAATGTCAGATGTGAAAGAGGAGTTGGCAGGATTGACCTTTGGATACTTCTCTCGGATCCTTTCCCAAGCGTCATCTCTTCTCTCCTCTCTCCTTATAAGCGGTGTGTTCTCATCGATAAAAGAGGTCTCTTCATAATTGCGATTATCAAAACCTCTATCTCTTCTCGATGTGGATGTCATAGGTATCATCTCTCCCTCATCGTCATCATCACCGGGGTCGACCGGTTCAAAAGGATTGGTCTCTGTCGGGTCATATTCCATGATTCTTTACTTGATAAGTAAAGAATCTTTAAACTTATTATTTACTTTACAATAATCTACTCGCCAAATAACCCAACGCCAACATCCCTCCACCGACGTAGGCCATCTCACCCACTCTCTGGTCATCACTCGGTCGGTAGTAATCAGTGAATCGAGGTTCTTGAAGAGAGTAATCAGGATGTGTCTGAGAGTAGAGTTTAAAAGCCTCATCAGTGTTCGAGAGATTTAAATTAGCCTGATGCTCTTCATCTCTCTGCTGATTATACCAATCTAAAAGTCTCTGTCTCTTCTCTTGGTAAGCTGCGTAATCTTTTTGATACTTTTCTAAGGCTTTATCGTGTCGAATTCTCTCTGTGTCCGTATTCGATCCGCTCAGATACTTTGCCAAATACGATCCTCCGACGAACGCGGTAGCGTTTAAAACTGCTCCACCGATCATTAACGCTATGGTCGCCATTTATTATTAATAAATAGATAAACCTTTATCTATGAATATTATTGGTGAAACCTTTAATATCAATGAATAACCTTTAAGAGGGAAGAATTTTCTGTTTCTCCAAATACTCTTTCAAGTACATGCTTCCTGACAAAACAGCGACCCATTTACCGTAGTTAACAATGCTGGATGATGGGTCGTTTATAAATGATTCTTTCATAGCCTTCTTCGCAATGTATCCGACTCCTGCAGAGAGGCCGATCAGAACGGATGCATCAGTGACGGTCTTCACAAGTTTATTCTCTGACATTTTTACTCTTCAGAGATTATCTTTAAATAAATCTCACAAGAATGTGTCGTAAGAATTTCCTTTACTCTTCTCCTCTTCGATTCTCTTCAACTCTTCTTCTCTCCTTATGAACATTCGGTGATTATACTCTCCGCACCATTTACACACTCCTCCGCCTTCGGGTATCGTAACTCCGCAGACGCAGTTCTCTTTTGGTGAACGAAACGTAAGATAAATACCGAAGGCAATGATGGTTATT
Organism: Meandrina meandrites; assembly: GCA_963693305.1. Classification (NCBI taxonomy): domain Eukaryota; kingdom Metazoa; phylum Cnidaria; class Anthozoa; order Scleractinia; family Meandrinidae; genus Meandrina; species Meandrina meandrites. Next base: position 730,427 of record OY855916.1, read on the forward strand.
ATTAAAACCTTACCCCACATTTTACAGAGGGGAGTAAATCTTTAATCGATCTTATTTATAAGTATCATACCGTACTTCTTATTTCCTGTACCCATACCGTCAAAGATGGTGGAAACATCTGTGGTCTGTATCTTTAATGCGGTGTCTTTGTAAATATCTAAAACGGAGATAAAATTATACGTTTTCCAACCCTTGCTTGTGTTGGGTACCGTGATGTTGATATTATCGCTCAGACTCAGAAAGGGTGCGGGATTCAGTATGAACTGAACAGTTCCGTTATCATCCTGTGGACCGGTCTTTAATCCATCGATAAGAGAGATAGAGTAAACTCCCGGATTCTTGATTAAGATAACCTCTTCATTGACAGCATTCACGATGAAATCAGAGGGATCGCTCTGTCTAACATACTTTGTATGATCACTCGTTCCGTTTGCATAAAATTTGACTACGTTTTCATTGTTATGTAAGAGATAACCTTTATAAAAGATTTTTTTCATCATACTTGTAATGTTATCGTCGACGTATTTTTTTGTTGCCGCTCCTTTATCGACAGCAGGGTCTTGATAGAGTATTAAATTCTTCTGCATCGAAACGTCTCCTTGATCAAACACTCTCCAAGAGTTCCAAACAGATGTGGGAATGTTGTTAAAGAACCCTTTACTTCCGTAAAACACGATGTAGACGGGCAATTTTTGAGGATAAGCGACCCCCGATCTGTACTTTATCACTATGTCAAAGACTAATTTATCAGGATTCCAACTGAAAATCCTTTGAGTCCTTACCAAAGTTCTCACATGGTTTTCAAAAACGTTTGATTGCTGTGCAAATATGACCTCGGAAGTGTTTAAAGAGGAGGCTCTCAGCGTGGCCAATTCGATAGAACTCGTTACACTGTCGTCCCAGAACATTTCGCACACGACCGTGTATTTATAAGATTTAGGAGCGTAACGGAGGTTAACAGCGAAACTACTCTTGAAATGATCTTTTTTGAATTCGAGATCGAAATGAACCGTCCTCTTATTGATGGGATGAAAATCTTTACTTGTGATCACTCCCATTCCTTTAATGTTTAGTTCATCAACGAACTCATTACCTTTATTTCCCTCCAAAGCGTATTTGAAATCGTTCTCCATCTCTTTGTCGACGGCGTAATCAAATCTCTCAGAGACGTGATCTCGATACTGTGTCTGTATAACGCTATTACTGTTGCTGACGGTTTTGTTAACGTAATTAACGTTCGCAGCGAATGTGGCATCTTTAGTTTCAGGGGTCTTAAGGTTATGTATCGAATCTCCTCCCATGTCAAGATCTCCCTTCCTGATAACCTTCTCATCGACGTAACTCTTGTTGACTGCGTCTCTATCACCGACGGGATTGGCAAGGTTTACGATTCTCTTCAATTTGAGATCGAGATTCTTTGCCTTAACCTTCTTCTCCTTACTCTCGATCGATCCCTTCTTCGAGTTAAGGGAATCGATCCTCTTCAGTATCTCTTCTCTCTGCACGTGAACGAAGTTCCACGTAGCACTTTCAGTGCTATAATCTTTCAAGTAAATACTTCCGGAGAGGATTCCTACCCATTTAAGGTAATCGATCACGCTGTCTGATGGATCGTACAGATTAACAAAGTATCCGAAACCTGAGGAGATACCTATAAGAACAGAGGCGTCATAAATCATCTTGAAGATCTTCTCTTTCGACATTTATCTTAAGAGAGAAGATCTTTAAATCTTAAGTTTACAGGAATCTTTAATACATACCCATTTTGGGTACGGGAATCTTTGAGGGTTGAGGTCTTTCTATCACAGAGTTGTGCTCTCGAATGGGTGATTCCGGTAATCTCGGGGGAGCAATCTCACCTTTTTTATAACTCATAAACATATTGATCGCAGTCAACCCGATTCCGACAAGAGAGATCGCGGTTGTAAAAGAGATCTCAGGAATCCACCCCACCGCTGTGATATCCTTACTCTCCTCTTCCTTCTCAGCCTCGCGTCTCATCTTCTCTTTCAACGCCTCTTTCGCCCGTTTATTATACTCGGCGAGTCTCTTTCCTGCGGCGACCTTCTTGGGATCTTTCTCTTTTGTTTTGACATTACTTTCAATAGGGGTCTTAGTGATCTGCTCAACATCTTCTGGCATGTTTTAGTAATGTCAGAAGATGTCTTTAAACAGGTTTAGATAGTTAAGCTTAAGAGTTTACACTGGTAAAAATATAAGATCATCCTCATCCATAAAAGCCCCGTGTCTCTGTACCTGATCCTTACTCATATTTATTATCACTTCCCTTCCTTTCTCAAAAGCGCTTGTGATTATTTTAGAGCCTTGCTCTGTGAAAGCGATGAGATCATTACCTCCAGAAAGATCCTCATGTCGGAATCTTATGGATACAGCTTCCCTATCACAAATGGCAGAGAGCAACTTTTCTCTCTGTTCATCAGGGATGTTCACTATGTGTTTAATGTAACGCAGAGTCTCTTGAGACATTTTTATTTAATAAGTGAATGCGAATTCTTTAAATAATTTTTCTAATACTATTAATCAATCTTCACACCCTTCATTATTAATTTTCCGATAATGAAAGGCTTGAGATCCCAATAACAAACGTAGTGAGGGATTCTTATCAAGATAACTCCTTCATCTCTGCACATCTCATCCTTCAAAGAGTCTTTCATAACTTGATACTCAAAATCACCCACACATGAGTGAAAGAGGGGAGTGAACCTCGAGTGCTGAACACCGTCGTACTCGAATGCCAAACCTTTACCGATAGGAGTGACTATGTCAGGGTTATAACCGTCCAACTCGAGGTTCTGGTAAGTCCAAAGATTCTTTAACCAATCGGGTCTCACCGATTTGAACTCTTTTTTGAATAACTCTTGAAATATCTTTCTGCACTTCTCTTCATATACTCCGAATGACATCTTTAGTTAACTATTAAGAAATGTTTAAATCAACTGCAACGGTTGATTTAGTTAATCTTAACAGCCTATTATGAGTCTTCATCATTCTCCTTAGAATTCTCCTCACTCGGTCTTAACTTTACGTGCTTAGCGACCTTGAAGAGTCCGCTAGCTAACGCTACCAATCTTCCTCCCTTCAGTACCAACAGACCTGCAAAGTTACTCAGTTCACGTTTAACGAGATCATCATTCTTCAAGTCTTCATTGAGAGCCTCTACATCATCCACGGGAATCACATAGGAGATAAGAACGGATGCTGCAGAGATTGCTGACTCTACCAGACCACCGGTCACTTTCTTTCCCATGACGGTCTTATAACGATTAAAGTACTTCTCCACATGTTTGGGAGAGAGTCTCTTAATATCTCCCAGACTCATCGCTTTACCGAGAAACTCCTCTGTCGATCCGAGGGAGGCGAGTATCGCGAGTGATTCTCTCTTCACTTCGAGATCGTCTTCCTCATCAGGGGTCTTATCCTCTTTAACCTCTGGTATCTCATCGATATAATCTTCAACGTTCGCCATCTTTGTTAATGTTATGATACCTTTAAATTCTTAATCTCACACTTCTTTTAAACCGGTATTTCGAGATAACACTCAAAAGGATATATGAGACAGAGACAGAGTCGAGAGTATCTCTCTGTTTTTAAAAGTTTCATGAATTTTTTTCGAGTCTCTATGTCCAGTTCTCCCCCGTAATCATCGAACAGTGTCTTCATGCCGACATGTGAGGGATTGTGAAAAGTTACCACGCAGGAGACGTTCTCTCGGAAGGGTTTCGCGATCGAGGTCAACTGCTGTGTTAACACCCATACACTCAATCCGTCGTGTCTCCCGGAGAAAGCGAGGTCGACGAATTTATTAGTGCGATTCTTCAGGTCTTTGGAGACGGCGCAGTCATCGAGAATTAACAGGGTGTTCGTCCCGGAGAAGAGAAGTGATACGTCTGTAAGAAGAGAATCGATCTCATCTGAGTTGGAGGCACCTGGAGAGAGGATTAAGAATCGTTTATCACCCTGTGCAAACCCTCGGTAGGTCCTGTTCTTGGCGTAGGTCGGACAGATAAGAACAATGTACTCAAAGACCTTTCGGAAGGGTCCTCGTAACTGCTCTATTAGATACTTTGTCTTTCCACAGTTCGTCGGCCCGGTTATGATCATGTTGAAGGGAATCTTATCTCGTAACTCATTCATTTATTTATTAAGCGAGGGATTTTTGTAATATAGGATCGACTTCAACTCTGTGTTCATGATCTCCATAAATGCGTCAGCAACCACGAACATGTAACAGTTGATTTTTCCCGTTCCTCCGGTCTTTCGTTTGATCTCAAGTTTTACACCGTCTCGTGTTGTGTTTATGTGAAGACCTCCTCCGTGAATACCGTTGTCATAGAAGGTTCTCAAATCGATCGAGAGAGCGAACTTGTCTGTGTAGAAATCCTCTTCCTTCACCTTGCCTGATCCGCCCATTCGTCTCTTGATCGATTCCCAAAAGTCAGACGGAATCATCCCCTTTGAGAAGAGTCGGTTAGGCATACCGTCGATGTTGATGTTGATCGATTTAATGTCAGGATTGACAAACTTCTCGGAGTCTCGTTCTCCCTCTTTATAATCCTCTTCAAACAGACAGAGTATGCCTGTCATCGACTTTCTCGGAAGATTGACGTGCTCGTTAATTACGCTGCCGTCCGGTTTTGAGATGGGAAAACTTCTGTGAAGGATTACATTCTCGTAGTAGAATCCTTTGCCTACCTGATATGAAGAGGCGGCCTCACTAGACAAGTATTCACTATTGATGCATCGATACTCCAACTCAATGTTCATTAATTTATAGGTCGGTGTCTTTTCCTTCTCTTTTTTATCATGATTCACTATCTGATCGACCTTCGGTAGAGTGATCTCGAACAACAGAGGATGAGGAAGAGCCTTTGGATAGAGAGCGCCGTGATCACTGAGAACGGGATGGTCGAGAGGTATAACGTATTTAGTGTTGTGAACTGTGGCGAGGGTGACCTCTTTTGCGTCAGTTGTGCTCTTATCCCCTGCAGGTGTTCGAAGTTTTCTCATATTCTCGGATGAGATTCCCTGTTTTAATCTGTCATCTCTATCCTCGAGAAAGAGATCATGGTAGGTCTGAAAGAGATCGTATCTCTCTGTGGTCTGAAGTGTCTCTCCTCCGAAAGAGACCTTGAGTTGACGGACAAGGTTTCTTCCGATGTTATTCACGAGGGTGTTGTTTGCATGACCTCCGACTTTCATGTCAAAGAGAAGTTTAACACTTCCCGGTACGATGACCACGTTTTCTGACAGTTTGGGAATGTAAATACTGATCGTCTCACCGGGATTCGCTGATGAGGGATTAAATGTGATCCTGTTAAGAGATGACTCTGCCTTAAGGCCGAACGGTTCTCTCGGTACTCGGTTTGGATTGATAATCTCTGCGATAGCGTGCGACATTTTAAAAGAGAGAAAGATTATTTTTAAATGAGTAACGAGAGAATTTTTAAAAAGATTTACTACAGTCCGGAGGGTTATTGGAAAGGGTACTCCGCTGTATCGAAGTTGGCTTCTGCGGCTAAAGTTAGTGAGGATAAGGCGAGAGATTGGTTGGAGAGACAGGCACTTTGGCAGATCTATTTTCCACCGCCAAAGTATTTACCGAGACCTCATTGGAGTGTGAGTAGACCGAATGAGATTCACCAAGCGGATCTTCTCTTTCTTCCTCATGACAGGGTGGGAAGAAAGACTTATAGATACGCGTTGGTTGTGATCGATGTTGCCTCGAGATATAAAGATGCTGAAGCGTTAACATCGAAAGAGAGTCAAGAGGTAGCGAAGGCCTTTGAGACTATTTATAAAAGAAAACTCCGTTGGCCAAAGAGAATAATGGTCGATCCCGGTAAAGAGTTTATGGGCCATGTGACAAAATTAATGGAGAGACATAATGTGAAGATACAGAGAAGCGAAGCGGGTAATCATCGAGCTCAGGCATTCGTTGAGAGAGCGAACAGAACTTTGGGAGAGAGATTATTCAGTCATCAGTACGCCCAGGAGATGGTGAGAGAAGGGAGATCAAGAGTCTGGGTGAAGAGGTTGCCTGCGGTTATGAAGGCGTTAAACTCTCAGGTGATCAAAATCACAGGTAAAGAACCCGATAAAGCCCTCGGTTTAAAAGAGGTAGAGATTGATCCTGTCAATTACAAAAGACCTGTCGGAGTGAAAGAGAAGAGATTGCCCTCAGGTGTTCAGGTAAGGTATCTTCTCTCTCCCGGTGAGGATGAGGGAGGAGAGAGAAGGAGAGCGACCGATCCGATCTGGAGTATAGAGGTCTATAATATAAATCGTGTGGTGATCTCTGCAGAACAGCCTGTTTTATATTATCTTCTCGACGGACCTAAGAGATCGTTTGTCAGGGAAGAGCTTCAAGTCGTACCGTCTAACACTGAGTTGCCTCCTTTATAATGACCGTGAGCGAAGGTGTGAATGTTATCCTCCCGTATTAATCTCTTATCATCGAACGGAGAGAGAGCGATCTTGTTAACTGTCTCGGTAAAGATGGTGTGTAGATGACTTCTGATCACATTCATCTTTCTCATAGCGGGTTTATTATCGAATAGGCAGTCTTTGTAATCGTTAAAGGTGATGGTCTTCTTTATCACCGCCTTCTTCACTCCCTTACACTTCTTCTCCTCGTACGAATCCTCTACTCTGTATGAGTAGAGTTTGGCCCTCAGACCTACAAACTCAGCGATCTGCTTCCCTGAGGCTTCGTCTTTAAACATACCGATTACCTTCTTGTTAACACCGGTGAGTATGCCGCTTGGATGATCCTTCGGATAGTTACTCGTATCAAACTTCTCTTTCACATCAGAGGAGATGTCTCTATAAAAGTCTTCTGTCTGTATCTCGTAGGCGAGGCTGTCCGTGTCTGTGAAGAGTAATTTAGCATTCTCTCCGTACTTGGGTTTGATGTAATTATAATGAAAATCGTACATCAAAGTCTTACTCAGATCGAGGATTGACATACCGAGGTAGACGGGTTTATTGAATTTTAGACTGACCTTCTTCATATGAACGGCGGTGAGATTCTCACAGAAGATTGTGTGATGTTGATAATTCGGTTTACATGTCAACTTCTTCGCCTGAGATTCTCGAGTGACCAATCTTATGTCGACTCTGTTTCTGATGTTCTCTATAGTCTTTCCGAATACGGAGTTATTCATCAACTTGAAAAAGTCTTTCTCAAAATCATTGGTTGCCTTCGCTCTGAGATTCGTGTTAAGATCGATGTACGGTTTTAACCACGCTGACTCTTCGAATGTGATCCCTCTGTGAATCTTGGTGAGTTTAAGACCGAGAGATAGATAGAGTTTAAGAGTTTCGTGGTGAATAACGTAATTCTTTTTATCATTGAGATTGGGGATAAGTTTCTCTACCTTATTCACGGTGACTCTCTCCGGTGCTAACGGATAGTCGTTATGCAGGTCGTGAAGTTTCTCTGGATAGGTAAGGTCTACCTCAAGTATGCACGGCATACTCTTCCAATCTTTCAACTCCTCTTTATTCATCCATCTAAAACCTTTAGTCGGCAGAGGTTTACACATTGCCCAACCGTAGAGATTATTAGCATCGAGATAAGAGATAAACTTGTTCGGTTGATCGGGATCGTAATCTTTCATGTAAGGGTTGTTTGCCTTTCCGTATCTCGTAGAGATCATAGAGACTCCTCCTCGAATTCCTTTCTCAACCATCATCAACATCTCATAGTCTTCCAAAAGTTCCAGTTCGACCTTGGTGATTTTTAAACATGCATCCCAAGCGAGTCCGGGAGCTGTGTAATAGAATATCGGGTCGAGACGGTAATTATCAAGGCAGACATCCCTGAAGTTTTCAAAGACGTCTGAGAGAAGGAGAACATCACTCTTTAGATAGAGGTCATGGTAATCTCTCATGGTCTTCATCTTGAATGTTTCCCACACATTCTGTGCATGAATGTAATCCTCTTCTGATATTCCGCTATCATTCAATATTGAGTGGAATGACTCTTTCGGTGGAAGTGATGTTGAAGAGAGTTTACCGAAGTTATCGAACCAATCGTAGGGAAAGACACCCTTTCTTAATGGAAGTTTTAACTCATTACCTTCATAAAATTCTGTAATATTTTTAAAAGAGTCTTTCGGTAGATTCTTCACCAAACTGTCGAGGCTCGCTGCCATGAATTTGAAAGAGTCGATGAACCTTATTTTACGCTTGACCTCTTTCTCTTCTCCCTCTTTATTAATGAATTTATCAACCAAGATCTCTTTGGTGAATGAGATATACTTCTCCTCGTTGTTGGGTATGCAGTCTATCTTTCCCTCTGATTTACCGAGGTTTTTAATGAAGAGATGACTGTCGTAACCTGAGAGATTGTGAAAGATTACAGGATAGAATTTCGGTAGTCTGAATTTTAAATTACACATGTTATGAGCCGCGCCTCTAAACTTACCTGTGAGATGGCAGTGGTCACGGACTACTCTATAGTTTTCATCATCAGTATCTTTTAACTCTTCCTCACAGATGTGGCAGTGAGTTGCCCTTCTAAAGTCGATCTTATCTTTCTGTGTCATCACCATCTTCTTCGGTATTTTAAACCTGTTGTAGATCTCCTTGATATCCTTCTCCAAAGACTCTACAAATAACTGAGGGATGTCTTCGTCAGGAGATTTAGCTGTGTAGTGAACGAGTTTGGGATAGAAGAGGTTATCATCGAAGCATTTTATCAGATAACTGAAACCTGAGGGACTATGCTTTTGGTACTGATTGGTGAAGCTTTTACCCTCTTCTGGTTGACATGTGTCAATCTTCTCTGTGAAGCATTCAAAATCAGCATAGACAACGAAGGGAACTCGCTGCTTTTTGTAAAAATTCTTAAATTGTATATTTTCAAGAAATGGCATCTCAATCTTGACTTCTTCGTTATTCTGACAGTACTCTGTATGTTTATCCAGTGATTTCACCGAGGGGAACGAGTTTAAGCATCTATAGCAGAAATGTCTCTTACCGTGGTGCTTACTAACATCACCATATATCAATCTCGACATGTTTTTGATCCAGCAGAAGTGATTGGTCTCTTCGTTTGCGATTAGTAGAAGGTTTATCACCTGTTCATCTTTCTTTTTGCTTATTCTCAAAGGGTAAACGACCTTTTCATAACCGAAGACGTTGATTGCGTAAGGATTCTGCTTTTCAAATTTATCAACAAATTCTTCTGAGACGGGAAACTCGATACCTGTCCAGTCAAATTTCTTTGAATCTTTTCTCATCTGTTTGCTGAGTCTCTCACCGTGTTCTTTAGCAGGAAAGACTGCTGAGGTTACTGCTCACTTAAAACACTCATTATCATTCTCATTCTGTACGTTGATAATCGCATTCTTTTCTGCCAATTTACCCGGTAATGGAATGTATGAGGAAGCAGAGAGAGGATTGTAAGGATTGATGTTAATGTCGAGGTGTTCGACTCGATCGAATTGCCAACCGGAACCTCTGTTATTAAAATTCTGTATCGATTCAAAGATTTTATCTGTCATATTATCAAATAATTCAGAGAGATCGGTTGCCTCCGTCACAATCTCAACTTTCGATGCAAAGTAGCATATATTAATGTCGATGTTGCCTGTGGTGAGATTCTCTTTGGTAAACCTTACGGTGAGAATTAACTTGACTTTGATAGATCCCTTACTCTTTATGAGATTTATAACCCTCGGTTTGACGTTATTCATAAACGTCTTCTCATCCATACCGTTTATACCGTTAACTCTGAACGTTTTAAAATATCCTTTTATAGCTGTCTTGTACTCTCTGGGTGTGAGATTATCCTCTTCAGGTAATTGATGATCATCTATAGGTTCTTGGTGATCTTCCTGTCTCCTAAAAATACTGTTTACTCTATCCTTCAGGTTCTCAACTCTTTCATTCACTGCGTTTTTGATAGGTTCAGGGATATAATTTAATAACCACCCTGTAAACCTGCTTATTACACTCTTTACGGGCGCTGCCAAATCAGTGGCGAGATTCCTCATCTGTGTTACTCTTGATGGTGCGGGAATAGGGATATCAACCTCCGGTACAGTCTGGTCATTCGCCGAGTAAAAAATCTCACTCTCCTCCTCTAACACCTCGATTAACTCGGCTTTACGCATTCTATAATAACCTTTGATGCCTCGCTCTTTGGCAAGGGCCTTCAGCTGTTTGACGGTCTGGTTCTCCATACTTATTAATCATGAAAGATTTCTTTAAGCTGAAATTTCACTTTCACAATATACAGAATTTATCGAGGATTTTTATCTTGGGAGGATACGAGTATGTTTTGTCGAGGAATTAAGGGAGAATTTGATTTTTAAGGGAGGAATTTCAAAAAACTGTCCTGGTATGCCCAACCTTATACTGCTCATTTCAAGAAAGGTAAGAGTGGGCGTATTGCTATGGTAAAATAAGAGACTTTACAAGGAAAGAAAGTACTCCCCCGCTGAAGTCAGACAATTGAACCAGATAAACAATGGAAACACTCTGGTTTTATTCCAAAAATTATCAACTCTGTTTGTGTCCGTTTGCAAGAAATGACACTTACTGATGGCTTTGCAAATGGAACAACTCAGCTAAATAAGCCGAAATTTTCCCAAGGCGAAATAAATTTTCTTTATACAGGAGTTCTTGAAAAAGAGAGGTGTGTTGACATAAAAAAGGGATTGCGAGCTCCATCTGTAAACAAAATTAATATCAGTTCAACAAATAATTCCTGAAATGGTGCCGGATATTTAATTGTAAAAGCTAATCGCTTTCTCAAGCCCGAAACGTTCGGAGTATTTTTAATGAGGAATTTTGCACTATAAAAACATTTTTCTGAAATGATTGTTACTTTTTTCTGAGCCTGTCTGGGCTAAAGCTTCTGGAAACGTTGCAATTGAAATATATTTTATTGAAAGCAGACATGAATAAACACTCTTCTTTTAAATTTATGAATGAATTTATAATCAGTAGTATAATGCTCATTGTGACACCTATCTTGCACTTTTTTTTAACGGCCAACAGCTGTGTAACAGAGACGAGGAGGAACAGAGGAGCTTGATGAGCCACTATGGTCAAACAGAGCATTCTATTTATCTTGAAAGAAAGAAACGATATTATACATGAACTGATACAGTTTGAGCGGGTTGAATTTCGTGTGACGCCGGGGCCTGTGGGTTTCGGAGCGAACGGTCCGAGTTGGGCAAGACATCAAGACATTTTACTTCACCATTCATTCTACTCAGTTGTTCGAAATGGGTACCGGTGAATTAAATACTGCAAGAAACCCTCGTAGCTTTTACTAGCATCCCATCCAGAAGGGATTAAGAATATTTGTAGTCGTTTAATGCTTCTAAAGCCTAGGATACACGCCAGCTTGATGGGTCAATAAGTTCTAACGCAGACCGTTGGATCTATCATGCGCTCTCGTTGCTGTTTGTCGCTAAATCCAATCGTTTCAAGCGCAGGATAAAGCGCGATTTTGGTATACTTAAGGTTCATTTTGACTTATGATTTTAGTTATTTTTTTTGCTAAGTATATCAAAACACTTGTCGATTAGCTGCCGTGAAAGATGACTACACCAGTAAAAAAAACTAATGTCCATTTCGGGTATATTGCTAACTTCTTCTAGAAAAAATAGCGCTTTCATGGATCTGTGAATGCAAAACAACCCATTTCAAGAAGTTCACCTTCGGACTTACATCTTAAGTCCTTCATTTTCTCTCGACCGTGGAAGGCGCTGCGAGTTCGCATGCGTTCAAATTCAACACCTTAAAAATGTTGCAGAGCTTGCACGGTAGTGACTAGAATGGATACTACAAGATCGGAAATCCGCTGGGAGACTGGAAACGAAGCACTTCAATGTGCTTGCGGTTAGTTCCACTCTGGTTTGCTTGCTGTTAGCTATCAATTCTTGGTAAGGGTAGCACAATATTCAGAAATGGGTTCCAGTCTTCCAGCGGCTTTCTGATTTTGGAGTATCCATTCTAGTCACGAGAGGTTGCGCTGCAAGAGGAGTCCTTTATATTTTGGTTATGACGTCACATGGTCTCATTCAATCCATCTTGGATTTCTCAGCCAGATTGATGCCAAATCTATTCAAAATTGATAAAGGAATGTACAAATGCACCAATTTTCCGATTTTGGCTAAAAAAATTTGACGACTTGTGATTGAAACGAAAAATTATACAGAAATTGAAATTTGACTAAAGCCGTTATATCGTACACTGAAATATCAAAATTTCCCAGAGGGATAAGTGAAGAGCAACTGAAAATTTTAGGATCATAGAGTGAATCTCTTTTCTCAAATTCGCGAGTGCAGCTGGCATTCGTCCACCTCTTTATAAGTCCGAGCAGTATATTTGAACACAAAGGATCTGAGAAGCCAAATACATGCTTCATCAGTACTCGTGCTTAACAGGACGCAGAAAAAGGAGTCTTTCTTGGGCTGTGAATGCGTTTATTTATCACTGAAGTGAATCTGCTTGATAGCCTTTCATATTAGCATCATCTGTAAAGTCATCTACTTGTCTGATGTCCAAGTCGCGAGGACCTTGTTTAAAATCCTGTAAGCATAGAGAAAAAACACGTCACCTGCTTTGAATGAGTTAATTGAAAGCCTTTTGTTCGATTTTGGAAACGAATTCACCCGAACGCACACTGGAACTTCGAGGAGAAACAGGGTAGACAATATAGAATAGTAATGATAGTAATAGTAATATCCACTGTTCCCTGAACGAATTGGAATTTAAAAGTGTCTGTTTTTGTAGGAGGAGAAAATTACCACGGAACAATAACTAGAACCAACAACAAACTCAACCCACACTGACGCCGGGTCCAAAAATCTAACCCAGGAAAACCAAAATAACAAGAAAAACAAGAAGCATACTTACCGCAAAATGGAACTTTGTTGTTTGTTTTCAAATAGAATGTTCCAGTCCGCTTGGTGTGATCAGCACCGTATCCCATAGTGGGGCATTTACCATTGCATGTCTGGCACCTTCCTTTCTCAAAGTCAGAGTAGCTTTTGCAAGGGTACGCTTTCCATGAGCAACGGTTTTGTACGGTTGCGATGTAGTATTCAGTAGCTCTCCCGTGATCGCAAGACAACTCTGGTGAAAAAAATGATTCAATTTGTCCCACAAAAAAGAACTATTAAGCGGCCAAGAACTCAGTGCGCCAAGTGTCCTTGTATACGAATCTTAAACTGATCTTCAATGTCATTTGATGATAACTTAAGCTAATACTTAGGACCAGAAGCTTAAGCTTCTGTCAGGACCTTTATGGCTTCTGGAGATTTGGAAGCCGAACGCTTGTCGATGAAGTAATCAGGTTAGCTGTGTAATATATAACTTACGAATTAAACTACAACCAGGCTGGTTGTAACCTCCGTTAGGGAAGAAGTCGATATGGCCGACCTTTCGAGAAGTCCCAAAACGTCCTGCATCTGTGTGAATGACATCAACGTATTCAGCATCGCCTGGATCCAATCGAACCGCAGCATCCACGTTGGTAAAATACGGTCCAGCAGGATCTAATCCTGGTTTGAGAAATCATAGAACATAATTACATTTATAGCATTTGTTCTCATCTTTAGGAATAGGCAAACATACAGTTTCAAGGAAGACTTCATTCGTTGCATGGTTTGCAAATTTATGGTGTATTAAGTAGCCGATTGTACTATGCAGTGTATCGGTTTGTTAATTTTCTTGCCAAAGTCGTGGCCCTGTAAACCACAATATTGGGAAATTGGGTCGGATTACTTGGAACGGCTAAACAAAAGAGCTAGAAGGTATGTATCTTAAAGGTGATGTGAAGCTGGTCTTTAGCAGCAGTGTCACTTTAAAATGAGAAAATTCCTAAACTCATACCTGTTATACGTCCAAGCTTTATTTTGTGTTTCTTAAGATTGTTTCCTGCGTATCCGGCGACTACTGCACCAAGACTGAAGCCCACAATGTAGAACCGTTCAGCCAAACTTGGAGAACCAGAAGAACTGGAAATAAGGAACCTTATCAACTCTGCTGTCTGAGCTCCTACAAGACGAGTGTTCCCAGCGGCTCGTCCATAAGGTAAAAGGCTCGCTCCCTTTGACCAGTCAACTAATACAACATTGCAGTCTTCCCTTGCTAGAAGTGCGTCTTTCATTCGAGTAGCCCATTTATTTTTATTTTCTACATGAAAAGTAGATCCTAAACGAATGTTAGAGAGGCATTCAGTAAATAACAAACGTGAATACAAAAAAAAGCAAACAACTATTTGAAAAGACAGCAGGGTTAAGCTGGCGCCAGGCTGGCACAATGTTGCCACAGGGATGGAGAAGGAGTTACCGCAAGGTTGTCATTAGAATCGCAAACAGGTTAGCGCAATAGATGATACATGTGAAACACAAAGGTTGTTGAAAAAGCTTACCTCTAAAGCCGTGAATGATAGGGATTGTTCTTTTTGAGATGTCGAAGTTGGAGGCTTTAAGTTTTCCTTTGTCGTTATCATCGATGATCTGGGAGATATGTCGGTTGTTTCTTGTAAAGAGGTGGAAGCTTGTTCCGACGGCGGATGGTTCACTTGGCAGCCAAACCAACTTATTGTTAAAAGGTGGGTCACGGGTGAAGCAACCATACTTCCCATAACAGACACCGTTCGCTGTAATTTGGAAAAAGAAGAAAAAAAATGAGTTGTAATAACATAAGACTAGCAGATAACGTGTTGAGTATTGCTAATATCCCTGAATGGGATGCCAAATCATTGCAGGTTACTACCCCCAATTTGTTTAGGTTGCCGCAAGTTTTCTCCGTTGTTCATTAACACTCTTGGGTGTAAATGGTCTCTTGCCCTGGAACTTGGACCTTTTGATCTAGAGTCCAAAAAAGCCTGTTCTTTATACCATGCATAGGCAACCACAAGTGTCACCGCCAAGATAATAATATAGTATTAGCGAATGGGAGCATTTCCTTCTCCAGCCCGCTATTGAGGTGCAGTTATAACGTGTCTGTATGTTTCCCAGGATAGCTTAGTACTCAGTCAGTTGGCGATCCTTTCAGCAGGTAACTGACAAAGCGCTACGTGACGCAAAGACAGATATACATTTCATTGGAGGATCGTTTGGGAGGGTATAATAATAGTCATTTATGGCTCCTGACTGTTTGATTTTGAAACTTTGAAATAACCAAAATTTTTACATCTTCGATGCTTGTAATCTGTGGTTATATAAGCCAAACCTTTCCCAAAAATTTGTCGAACGAATTGATGAGACAATTACGATTTCAAAACGTGATTATGGTTTTCCCGATTGTGCTCCTAGAAGGATGATTTCATGGTCCTTGCAGTGCGTGTTCTTGTTGTCACAATCATTCTAAATAATTCCTTTTTTAAATAGCTGCTACAATGTCGAAAGACATGAAATATAGAAACTTAATATTACTTTACACTATTTTTACAACGGTAATGATATTCCATCTACTATTTTTACCATAATAATTTCCTCACTACAATATAACATAATCAATGATCAAAATAAAGAGTTTTCTCGATTGTCTGGCTAAAATGAAACAGCTCTTCATTTCCCTTACTCTTACAGTAATACGTGTTTAAAATCTGATACAAACTTATTGCATGTCGTAATTGCAACATTAGAAAGAGATTTCATTCGTGATTCATGAAACGACAGGTATACGGGGAGTAATGAGAGACAGTGCATACCCTTTGTTTGAGCCGTTAGTATTATTACTAAGAATGTAGCTTCCATCTTCAACATTGTTCTTTTATTCTCTTGACGCTCCGACTACAACATGATATCGCTATTAAATACCTACACGTGTAAGGACAATGTTTGACGTTATGACGTTTTCACACGTCATGATCATGTGGTGCGAACAGACCAATCAAAAATATTGTTTGCGCGCAATCTTGCCCGAAAGGTGATGATGACATAAAACAATATTGTGATCTCTATGGATATGTCCAAAAAATTATTGCATCAAGATCAACAAGTACTTTCAGAAATGGCTATCTTTTGTCTAGACCTGTTAAATGTCTTCAAACACTTTGCTGATTACCCGGAGAAAATGACAAACAAGTGCGCACTCTAATTAGATTTTTAGTGCAGAATGCACTATTGTGATGGTTTTGTGGGCTGCCGTCCACTAAGCCCCTAAGCCCCTAAGGCCCTAAGCCCCTAAGGCTCTAAGGCGCTATGGTGTAAACTTTGATAGCTGATTAAGTAATTAATATCAATCAATTAATTAACTAATTAATTATTCTTATGAAAAGGGTAAGGGGTGGGTAGTACCTGACTGTATGCACTGGGTAAAACGCGGAGTGTCTCTACGTTACTTTTATATGAAGAACGCAAAGACTATATATTTGTTTCTGAAAGCCAAACGCTGTCCATGTAGTACTATTTTTCCAAGAAAAAAAACGGTAAACGCATGCGCAGAAGATAAGTCTAGGTTACAGTCTTGAACTCTCACGGACATCACATGCCTTTCCCTGCGGTGTGATTGTTGTAGACTCCGTGGTGCCAACTTAAAATCGCAATTTATTTAATAAGACCTTTTGGCGTCGCAGTGCTTTGGGAGAAATAATTCTTTACTTTAATATTCTTCAGAAAGCAAAAAATCCTTTCCGTTTATTAATTTATAACATCAGTGTTATAACTGGTTTTACAGGGACGGCGGAGCGTAATTTGAAGTAGGGGGGCTAAAGAAATAGAATTTTTAAGGTGATGTTCACAGAAGCGAGCGCCGAAGACGCGAGCCTCTAGAGGGGTCTGGGGCGTGCTCCCCCAGAAAATTTTGAAATCTAGAGTCTCGCAAATGCCATTTTAGCATTCTCCTCGAGATATTTCGTCAAAATATAAACCTGAATCAAGTATAAAATCACATGTATTTTCAGTTCTCACATCCGATATTGAAGAGATTTTTTAACGTGATAAAAGCTCGACGTGTGTAGCCTGCTGAGGATATGTTAAAAATCAGTGGTGTAAATTTGCTTGTGTTTACATTACGACGCAAAACTCTTAATGCAATATGACAAATTTCAACATTTTTTAGAGAATCTGTGCAGGGTTAACGGAAAATCCGAGAAAAGGGGATGTGGCAGCTCTAATAAGGTTGTGCGTGACTCGTCCCAAGTCGCAGTCGTCTCTCGTTTTAAGCCAAGGTAAGTTCATTGGTTGAAATAATTTGCATTGGCTGAAGTCAGCAGTGTCAAATTTGCCGAAGTTCCTTTGACGGTTTTCTTTTAGAGAAACGAATGAATTAGAAACTAAAGAAACTAAACGTAGCTTGTCTAATCTCTCTTTTATTGCATTTAATGCTTAATAAGTTTGTTTTGTTTTTTGTTTCTTTTGGTTGTTTTTCCTTTTCTTTTTCTTGTTCTATTACGTTGTCATTTTTAATTTATGAATATTTTTTTTGGCTTAGAAAAATGGCTTAGGAAGTGGGGCTAAAGCCCCCCCCCCCCCGTCCCCCCCGGCTCCGCCGTCCCTGTTTTATTATTGAAAGCAAAGCAATTGCCATCGAACTATCCCGGAATTCGCAGTGTTCGTATTGAAAACAAAAAAATCAACAACAGCTTCTCATTGCAGAGCTCTGGTAAACATCAGACACAGTGTCTTCGTAATTAAATATGCAAAAACTTCTACAGGGATTTTTGGCGCAAATTTCCTTGCAACCATAGAACAAATATTTCAGCTGTGCTGCACTTTGAAAGCTCTTCCGAAAGAGATGTTTTTTGATTTGATCCGCGTGTCTACTACTTTTCGAGAAACGACTTTCGTGACAGTTGAATTGTACATCGTTCATCGTGTTAAAACTCAGTCAAGCGGAAAAACGAGACAAGCTATTATGGTTTACGGTGATTGGCCAAAAGTGGGACGGCTCAGACAACCGAATGCGGTTTGGGATTTCCATGCATAGAGAACCGAATTTTAACCAACTGAAGTTTGAATTCACGGGACAAGTCGAAGGGACTAAGTTTTCTGCTTTCTTGGTCTCAACAATAATTCAATAGTTTGAATAATTCAATACTTTGAAGTGATTCAAAGTAATTCAATACTTTGAAGTGAAAAACAAAAGTATCACGTTACAGTGTTTTGCAGAAAAACAAAAGTGTCATGTTTCAACTGAAAACAGTTGTGTTGCGGTAGCAAGACCTAGCAAAGATAAGTGTGAGTATCACGTCTGGCGTTTTAACGTCTTATTGAAAGTGAAATTAGGTAAACAAACAAAATACATAAAACACCGTACTTTAAATTAATCAGCCACTTCGCATTCTGCACTGTCCTTTGAGTCTCTGAGTTCCAGGATAATGTTTCATCGAGACAAATATTTTATCTGAACGTTGCGCTACGTTGTGGTCGAACTTTGAGTTACATGTAGCTATAACAATTGTTTCCGCAACAAAACGGTGCAGGTACTGGTAATTTGCGATAAGGGTCCTTTGTGCAGAAATACACGGAGAGACAAAATTCAAATTCTTAAACGTTGTGAACTCACTAATGTCAGCAACGTCATGCTCTCTGCCCGCAAATACAATTGTCACGAATCAACAATATTTTCCAAATAACCTAATTAAAAAACACGGACCAAAAAAGTCGATATTAAACCTATTTACACTGAGCTGGCCTTAATAAAAACAGACACTTAATGTCTCATTTTTGCATAGGTGCTTTCATTATATTTTAAACTGCGACAACAATTGAGATCTTCTCTCGTGGAAACAGACGTATTATATATATATGAACCGCTTAGAACCATTTCTCAACAGTGAACTTCCTTATTATAGGAAATTATTGATAATAACGATGCATGTTTTTGACGAGAATGCCAAAAATTCGCGCTAATTTTATGCACCTTAATTTACGTCATTCACCTTAATTTACGTGTTCTTGAGCAAATTTTCCATCGCCTTTCTGTCTTCTAACTTACTAATATTTTGTTGGACGCTGTTGTTCGGTCTTGTGAACAGCGCAAGTTGAAAGCATCAAATTTGTGTTGACGTATAACACATGAAAATTCGCATTAACTGAAAACATGTAAACATAACTTTCTGCTGTAATTCTGTAACGAGTAGATTTTTTTCACGTTGTTAAAATGCCTGCAATAGGGTAAAAAACAACAGCTCTCTAGTTGTTATTACTGACCGACCTTGTATGGATATTTCTGTGAACTTCGACAGATTGCGAATTGTGCTGAGAATTGCAACATTGACAAAGTGATTTCATTATATGGGAACTGATTTGCGCATGCAGTACATACCCTGTGTTTGGGCTGTTAGTATCATAAAAAGGAAAAGAAGTCCCTTGATGAACATTTTTCTTTGCCTGGCTTCCTCTTGCCGCTTCGAATCTAGCAACGCAAGATTAGATATCAATGATAATTGAATCAATAAATGCTGAGTTTTATGACGGTTTTGCACGTCATTCTGTTATGAACAGACCAATCAGAAGTCATGAACAGACCAATCAGAAGTCATGCTTAAGCCTCCTACGAAGTTTAATTTTCCTTGAAGTTTAATATTGAATTGTTAAAATTTCCGTGGCTTGTTTCCTTTCCTCTGTCTAAGGTGATACTAGCAAACGTATTCCACAGTCAACTTACATGCAAGAAAAAATAATTTTGTGGGTATCTATAAAAAGAACAGAAGGAGTTAATGGCATATACCAAATTAAATAATTTCAAGAAAGGTAAGGGTGGGCGTATTGCTATGGTAAAATAAGAGACTTCATAAGGATAAAAAGTACTCCCCCGCTGAAGTCAGACAATTGAACCAGACAAACAATGGAAACACTCTGGTTTTACTCCAGAAATTGTCAACTCTGTTTGTGTCCGTTTGCAAGAAATGACACTTACTGATTGCTTTGCAAATGGAACAACTCAGCTAAATAAGCCGAAATTTTCCGGGCCCAGGGCGAAATAAATTTTCTTTATACAGGAGTTCTTGAAAAAGAGAGGTGTGTTGACATAAAAAAGGGATTGCGAGCTCCATCTGTAAACAAACTTAATATCAGTTCAACAAATAATTCCTGAAATGGTGCCGGATATTTAATTGTAAAAGCTAACTGCTTTCTCAAGCCCGAAACGTTCGGAGTATTTTTTATGATTAATTTTGCACTATAAAAACATTTTTCTCAAATGGTTGTTACTTTTTCTGAGCCTGTCTGGGTTAAAGCTTCTGGAAACGTTGCAATTAAAATCAGGAGCCATAATGGGAGGAGACCGTAAGCGCAAGATCTGGCCTGTCCCTATGATATGGGACAGAATATATATTTTTAGAACAAATTGTGCCATCCCGCGTGGCGCGCGCATACTGCCTCGAGGATTTTCGGAAGGACGTCGCGCGGAGAAGTATAAACAAAATGGCGTCCAAAATTACCTCTACAAGTGAAGTAAACACTGGCTTTCTTTCATCAGTTTCTATTTCTAATTTACGTTAAGGTCTCCTTGAGCACTTCTTTGAATGTAGCCATGAAAGTGAGGATGATTCAAGTGATTCGGATGTCTGCAGTAGCATTTTTTCGGACAAATCCAGTCGCGAAGACTCGTTAGACATGTCGTACGAGGAATCACACAGTGGTCAAGACAATTTACGAAACGTTTCACAGCGCAGCGATATGGGCAACCAAGAATAAAGAATGACATCAAAAAAAGGAGAAACCATATTTTTGCCGAAATACGATTGTATACGCCATTTCGACCTTTCCTTGATGCTTTGTTGTAAGTTACATGTGACTTTCATATCATATAAAATTACATATATACTGCATAATGAAAATATTTTCATTGAAGTCACTTAGCCGACTAAGGCTGCTCCAAAATATTTCTTTTAGTATCCTGCTAAAACGTTGCTGAAAAGTATGGAAAGATCAGAAACTCCCAGCAAAAGTTGTAAACAAATAAAGCAGAAGACGATTCATTTTTTTCGAATTAAAAAAAATTAAATCTACCAATTTCTTTTTTCGTTTGTTTTCAAGTATGAGAAAATACAGCATATGTGCAAACAGCTTTATCTAGTTTCGTGTGTCTAGTCTCGATAAAACCCATTCCAATTTGGCTCGCCAAGATAGCTACCTCTCGTCTTCAATTTTGGAGCGCTTTGAAAACGCTCTTGTTACAGTAAATTATTCAAACTAGCCGCATTCTCAAGATTATTTAGCACCTGGAAATAAACATGCCACGGATAAAATTGCGGCTGAGCTTTGTATTTATGCATTTTATTAAGCAATGAATGTGGCATGTGGCGTGGCATGTTCAATTCCAGGTGCTAAATAATCTTGAGAATGCGGCAAGTTTGAATAATTTACTGTTACCCGAGGGTTTCCAAATGGAAGACGCGGAGTAGCTATCTCGGCAAGCAAAATTCGACGCGTTTCATCGAGACTAGATTCACGAAAGTAGACAAAGCCGTTTGCATATATGCTGTATTTTCTCATACTTAAAAAAATAAGAAAAAAATCAGTAGATTTTTTTAATTCGAATTTACGCCCCGTAAACCCCTTCCTCCTCATTTGTTTACAACTTTTGCTAGGAGTTTCAGATCTTTCCATACTTTTCAGCAACGTTTTAGCTGGAATTAAGCTTTCAAATAATCTATGGGATCTTAGCATTGCTTAAACGTTGTTGAAACAGCTCCCAATTATACACAAACATAATATTTTGAAGCAAAATTCAACAGTCAACTGTGCAGCAACTTCTACCCAGCCAATTTCGTTGAAACTTGCTCACATAAAAAATTGGATAATTTGACCTTGCTGACATTGATAAGAAAAAATATATCGTCGCGTTTGGAAAATATTCGCGTTTTTTTTTTCCATAAATATATTTTTTCAAAAGCGCCAATATCTCGTGATCGTTTGCCTTATCTGCCCTATAATTTAAAGCTTTATAAAATTTGAACATTTGTGATTTCGATTGCCAAAAAAATCAGAAAAATCGGGTGAGGTTTACATGCCCAAAACTCGATTTAGAAAAGAGCACCTCAGTTCCCCAAAAAATAGCCGCGGGCCATCTTAACCAAAGTAAAATCCAAATGTAAACGAGTCATCGTGAATTTCATCTTACTGAGAAAACTTCTCTAGATTAGTCTTGATCCAGGAGATGAATTTAGCACGATACGGAAGCTGCACAGCCTACTGTACAAATAGCGTCCGTACAAAATTTATGGTTCACAGAACGAGTGATTTCTTTTTCGTTTTCAAGTTTTAGCACAGAGTCTTTTGCGGCAGATTTACTCGCGACTCACATGACACTAATCACGCAACTCCGGCAACATCGACGCGAGAACCTACGCAATTCCCGTGTATCCGCGCGTGTCTACCTGTTCTAAAAATATAAAAATTGTCTCGTATCATAGGGTGCGTGGATCTCGCGCTTACGGTCTCCTCCCATTATGACTCCTGTTAAAATATATTTTATTAAAAGCAGACATGAGTAAACACTCTCTTTTGAACTTATGAATGAATTTATAATCAGTATAATGCTCATTGTGACGCGTATCTTGCACTGTTTTCAAGTTAACAGCTAACAGCTGTGTAACCGCAGAGACGAGGAGGAGCAGAGGAGCTTGATGAGCCACTACGGTCACAAACAGAGTATTCTATTACCTTCATAGCAAAATACGAATTATACATGGACTGGTACATAGTTTGAGCGGGTTGAATTTCTTGTGACGCCGGGGCCTGTGGGTTTCGGAGCGAACGGTCCGAGTTGGGCAAGACATCAAGACATTTTACTTCACCATTCATTCTACTCAGTTGTTCGAAATGGGTACCGGTGAATTAAATGCTGCAAGAAACCCTCGTAGCTTAAACTGGCATCCCATCCAGAAGGGATTAATAATATTTATAGTCGTTTCATGCTACTAAAGCCGAAGATACGCCGGCCTGATGGGTCAATAAGTTCTAACGCAGACTGTTGGATCCAACATGCGCTCTCATTGCTAATTCAATCGTTTCAAGCGCAGAATAAAGCGAGATTTTGGTATACTTAAGGCTCATTTTGACTTATGATTTTAGTTATTTTTGTTGCTAAGTAAAACAAAACACTTGTCGTTTAGCTGCCGTGAAAGATGACTACACAAGTAAAAAAAACTAATGTCCCTTTCGGGTCTATCGCTAACTTCTTCTGGAATAAATAGCGCTTTCATGGATCTGTGACTACAAAAATCCATTTCAAGAAGTTCACCTTCGGAATTACATCTTAAGTCCTCTCCTTCATTTCCTCTCGAACGTGGAAGTTCGCATGCGTTCAAATACGACAACTTTAAAATATTGCAGAGCTTGAACGGTAGTGACTAGAATGGATACTCCAAGATCGGAAATCTGCTGGGAGACTTCTAATTTTGGAGTATCCATTCTAGTCACGAGAGCCTGCACTGCAAGAGGACTCCTTTATATTTTGGTTATGACGTCACATGGTCTCATTAAATACGCCATCTTCTATTGGCCATCTTGGATTTCTCAGCCAGATTGATGCCAAATCTATTAAAAAGGATAAATGAAATGTACAAATGCACAAAGGAAATTTTGGCTTAGAAATGTGGAGAAATTGTGATTGAAACAAAGAATTATACAGAAGTTGAAATTTGAATAATGCTGTTATGTTATACAATGATCTATCAAAATTTCCCTAGGGATAAATGAACAGCAAATGAAAATTTCAGCATCATAGAGTGAATCCGTTTTCTCAAATTTGTGAGTTCAGCTGGCATTCGTCCACTTCTTTATAAGTCCGAGGGTTGAAGTATGTTTGAACTCAAACGATCTGAGAAGCCAAATACATGCTTCATCAGTACTCGCGCTTAACAGGAGGCAGAAAAAGGAGTCTCTCTTAGGGAGTGAATGCGTTTATTGATCAAGTGGATCTGCTTGACAGCCTTGCATATTAGCATCATTATCATCTGTAAAGTCATCTACTTGTCTGATGTCCATGTCGCGAGGACCTTGCTTAAAATCCTGTAAGTATAGAGAAAAACCACGAAAATTACTTCGAGTAAAATGATTGAAAGCCTTTTGTGCGATTTTGGAAACGAATTCATCCGAACGCACACCAGAACTTCGAGGAGAAACAAGATAGTAATAATAGTAATAGTGATATCCACTGTTTCCTGAACGAATTGGAATTTAGAAGTGTCCCAAACTAAAACAACAAACTCAACCCACACTGACGCTGGGTCCGGACATCTATAGCTAACCCGGACCACATTGGTGGACGGCGAGCACTTTCACCCTGCTCCCCAATATGGACATGTTGGACAACAGAACTTAGAGAACCAAGGTGAACAAGAAAAACACGAGTACGATAGACGAAAAGAAACAAAGGGTAAAAGAACAAGAAGAGTAAGAAGAGCAAACTGAACCAGAAGAACACGGGGAACACAAAGAACAAGTTGAAGAGCGAGGTAAATAAGATGAACAAAAACAATAAAGAAAATAGGCAGGACAGCAACAGAAAACATAACAGAGAACAGGTTGAACAAGACGTACAAATGGACATGGAGAAAAGCGAACAGGAAAACCAAAAGAACAAGAAAAACAAGAAGCATACTTACCGCAAAATGGAGCTTTGTTGTTTGTTTTCAAATAGAATGTTCCAATTCGCTTGGTGTGATCAGCACCGTATCGCATAGTGGGGCATTCACCATTACATGTCTGGCACCTTCCTTCCTCAAAGTCAGAGTAGCTTGTGCAAGGGTACGCTTTCCATGAGCAACGGTTTTGTATGGTTGCGATGTAGTATTCAGTAGCTCTAATGTGATCACAAGACACACTCTTGACCAACTCTGGTGAAAAAAGTATTCAATTTAACCAGCAAGAAAGAACTACTAAGCAGGGAAGGACTCAGCGCGCCACATGTCCCTATATAATCCTAAACTGATCTTCAATTAATGTCATTTGATGGTAACTGAAGTTAACATTTGGGACCAGAATCATAAGTTTCTGTCGGGACCTACATGGCTTCTGGAGATTTGGAAGAGGAACTTACCAATTATGCTGAAACGACAACCAGGCTGGTTGTAACCTCCGTTAGGGAAGAAGTCCGAGTGGCCGACCTTTCGAGAAGTCCCAAAACGTCCTGCATCTGTGTGAATGACATCAATGTATTCAGCATCGCCTGGATCCAATCGAACCGCAGCATCCACGTTGGTAAAATACGGTCCAGCAGGATCTAATCCTGGTTTGAGAAATCATAGAACATAACTACATTTATAGCATTTGTTCTCATCTTTAGGAATAGGCAAACATACAGTTTCAAGGAAGACTTCATTCGTTGCATGGTTTGCAAATTTATGGTGCATTAAGTAGCCGATTGTACTATGCAGTGTATCGGTTCGTTCAATTTTCTTCCCAAAGTAGTGACCGTGTAAACCACAAAATTGGGAAATTGGGTCAGCTAACTTGGAACGGCTAAACAAAAGAGCCAGGGGGTATGTATATTAAAGGTGACGTGAAGCTGGTCTTTAGCAGCATAGTGTCACTTTAAAATGAGAAAATTCCTAAACTCATACCTGTTATACGTCCAAGCTTCATTTCGTGTTTCTTAAGATTGCTTCCTGCGTATCCGGCGACTACTGCACCAAGACTGAAGCCCACAATGTAGAACCGTTTAGCCAAACTTGGAGAACCAGAAGAACTGGAAATAAGGAACCTTATCAACTCTGCTGTCTGAGCCCCTACAAGACGAGTGTTCCCAGCGGCCCGTCCATAAGGAAATTTCGCTCCCTTTGACCAGTCAACTAATAAAACATTGCAGTCTTCCCTAGCTAGAAGTGCGTCTTTCATTCGAGTAGCCCATTTGTTTTTATTTTCTATATGGGAAAGTAGATCGAAAACTAATGTAAGAGAAGCGCTAAGTAAATAACAAACCTAAGTACAAAAACAACAACAACCAAACCAACAACTTTTTGAAAAGACAGCAGGATTAAGCTGGTGCCAGGCTGGCACAATGTTGCCACATGGATGGAGAAGGGGTTACCGCAAGGTTATTATTAGAATCGCAAAAAGATTAGCGCAATAGATGACACATGTGAAACACAGGGGTTGTTGAAAATCTTACCTATAAAGCCGTGAATGACAAGGATTGTTCTTTTCGAGATTTTGAAGTTGGAGGCTTTAAGTTTTCCTTCGTCGTTATCATCGATGATCTGAGAGATATCTCGGTTGTTTCTTGTAAAAAGGTGGAAGTTTGTTCCCACGGCGGATGGTTCACGTGGCAGCCACACCAAGTAATTGTTAAAGGGCGGGTCACGGGTGAAGCAACCATATTTCCCAAAACAGACACCGTTCACTGTAATTTGGAAAAAGAAGAATAAAAAAATGAGTTGTAATTAAATGAGGCTAGCAGATAACTTGTTGAGTATTGCTAGTCTCCCTGAATAGGATGCCAAATCATTGGAGGTTACTACCCCCAATTTGTTCAGTTAGGCTGCCCCAAGTTTTCTCCGTTGCTCATTAACACTTCTGGGTGTAAATGGTATCTTGCCAAGGAACTTGGACCTTTAGATCTAGAGTCCCTAAAATGCCCGTTCTCTATACCAAGCATAGGCCACCACATATCTCACCGCCAAGATAATTATATATTATCTCAATTTCGTTTCTTTTCCTGAAAAGAGACAACTTTATAAACGTCGAATTACCACTTGATGCGCCAGCAAAGAGGAAACACGCTATTAAAAGCAGCATTATCTTAGATCACTGATGACTTGATCCTCTGAGACTTGGTTATAACGCGAAGCTAAAATGAAGTTTGCTGCGAGTCGAGTTAAGTAGTGGCATTATCTACCGCGTTATCGACCTCGTTCCCAAAGAAAGAACTCGGCTGAGTAAGCGAACTTTCAATTGATTGTCTTCCAAACACTTAAAACAGTAAGAAGTAGTGTTTGATGATTGGACGTAGGGTGAGAAATTTTAAGTGTTGTTCACCTTCTACGTTGAGTTGATCATTTATGCAATAAAGACTCGAGAGAATTTAAAATCCATTTTCTGCCAACATTTCCTGTGCATAAATTTTTCCTCAAAGACAAAATCCAACCCGTTTTTAATTGTTCTTTCTCTTTGACATACTTGAAAAAACTCAGCGGTCCTACCATTGCTTCGTTGGGCCTAAAATCTGCCCACCTTTTCGTATTTGCTGAACATCACTGTTATTTCACTACGATGTTGACATCAAATGTAAACCTAATATCACCATTTTTGGGGTCGTTTTTCTTTTGTTTAATACTTAAGCTTAAGACTCCTTATGCCCTTTCCCAATTTCGTCATGTAGATAAAGTAAACGAACCCAATACTGGTTAATTTAAGTTTTTTTTTCTGTGCTGTTTTCTCCTCATTGAGAAAAGGGGGAATTCATGGGCAAGAGATAGAGTACGCATGCATTTCCCGCGGGGTTGTCTTGTACTCTTAAGGTCGCACTGGACCCTTGCTATAATTATGTATTCATTTATTTTAAGAGTATGCACGAACTGCGACGACTGAAGCCGACAACAATCGAAATATTCATGAGAATATATTTCTTAAAGTTCTTTGTATAAGTAATTACATGTTATTGCTCTCCGCTTTGTGTCCTGTACGCTGGAACGTAGGGAATTATCATAATTCAGCATAATTAGATTCGAAGCTTCGAATAAAGCGCACGTTGTTGTAAACACTGACTCGGTAGGTCTTCGGAAGCGGCAAAACCTGCAATTTTGTGTCCAAGTTTTCTCCACCGATACAGAATTTCATGACTTGATTTGCAGGGAACATAAACTTGGTGTACTCTATTGTGTTCTGGTCAAAACGGATTTTTAAAATCCCTTTTCAAAAAGAAGATAGCACGTTTCAAAGTTTAGATTTCACATTTTTACCCTCTTAGGAGCCAATAACTCCTAGTAATTATTGAATTCGAGAATTTCGTTCTGACCAGAACACAAAAGAGGTTGTGATTTACCACTAGGTTATATAGTCGTTTAATTTGGTGCGCTATTCTAGCTGGAAACTTGGACACAAAATCGCATTAGCTGCAGATTAACACTTAAAAGCTTGTAACATCAACGTAAACGGTCATCTCTCAGTAAAACGACAATCATGATAAAATTCCATCAACCCCTATTATCCTTGATAAGTTTTGAAGGAATCGGTGTTCAAAATTCGAAGAATTAAACATTTACAACATGACACCCCGTCAAAATAAATTGCTAATGAATTTGTTAATGAGCAAGGGTCCAGCGCGGCCTTAAAGCCGTTACCCTTGCAAACTTCTCTGGTTAAAGATTGCAGATATTAGAAAACAATAACTGGTATTTATATCATGCCATAGAAAATACAGCCAATCAGAAAACAGGAAAGCCATTGCATATTCGACGGTATTAAACCCAACCTTCTCATCCTGCGCTGCGACTTTATTCCCGACGGAGCTTAGGAAGTGCATTTTCTATGGCATGGTATAAAATAATAATGCAACAATTTCTCATGGTATACCATGTAACATCCCACTTGTCACTTGTAAGTGACGAGTGGGAAAGTGAAAGTGACGTGAAAGTCAGGCTTTTAGTTCATGTAAAACGCTATTAGCACGTATATGAAAAAACGCAAAGAGAACGTATATGAGAACCCAAGTATCAAGTATCAAGTATCCTCTAATTTATGTAAAGAGGCTTTGGAAAGAGTAAATAACATCGCCATGCTTATTTTGTGATGACATTTTGATAGTACTTGCAAATTTGTTTTATTGCGAGATAGAATACAAATAGTGAAATTCACTACCAAAGTCGAAAATATTTCACAACCCAAATTACAAAGCCATCGGAGTCAAGAACAAAAACCTCGACACGTAACAGATCGGACGTGATGTGCTTCTAATAGTATTTTGAATTTTGTTGCTCTGGAAATAGAAAAGACGGAAAAACCAGAAAGGACAACAAAGAAAGAGCCATGTGAAGTATATAATGCTCTTTTGTTAGATTTCTTGCATCTAACCAATCACATGATTTTTCTGCAATCGTCAACTGACTCTAAGTCAAAACAAATATTAAGAAATAAATCATACGTTATTTTCGCATCTTGCATTATTCAACTAGTATCAAGGCCAATACTATATTAGCCTACTATTCTGTGCGTAAAGAAACCGTCTGAAACCAACTGAACGGATTCCGAACGTATTTTGCAACTGACTTTTTTTTTAGGAGAACTCAAAATCGCAAACACCAAGTAATAGCATGTGAAGACCATACAATCGTCATTTAGACCGTTGTCTAACAAGGAAGTGTTGGTAAAGTCCAAAATAGAAGTGTTCGAAGCCTAAGGCTTTCTTCCTCCTCTCCTTGGCGAGCGCGAGGTTCACGTAAGGGCCTGGGAACGGGTTGCGCAGTGTCATTGAGTGACGGCGCGAAATTTCGCCATATCTGCTCTAGTTTAGGCTTCTCTATTAGGTCGAAAGTGTGCGTTGATTATTAGATGAAATTAGGCCTAGGTAAGGCGATAATTACATTTATTAGTTAGATGTTAGATTCACGCTTAGGTTACGGATAGGGATAGCGGCATTTATTGTAGATGTTGCAGTTAAGAAAGTCACCTTATATAATTAAATAAATTCTTCGTCTGTTTGGCGGATCAACGTGGTGGTGTAGTGGTGAGTGAGTGATTTTAGCATGCCAGAGGTTCCGGGTTCAATTCTGGTTGGTGACGTGCTTTTTTCCTTTTTCTCAGTTTAGTAAAGAAAAATCGATATTTGCGAAAACAATTCTCAGTGTCGCGCTAACATGGCATCGAAATGGAAATTTAACGCGGTGCCTTGCCACCAACAAATCACCTTTTGCAGATCCTGGTCAATTCCTTCACCTCTGTACATGTGCCACGTTAACGTTATCCGCTTCTTTCAAGCAAAAATTAAGGGGGGGGGGGGGGGGGGTGACTCTTAACTACCAATTTGTTTCAAAGGGAGGTTTCTAATTGCCATATTTTGGAAATCAGACCTCATATGGATAAGGTTTTTGCATGAGTTTGTTCTATTGAAGATTCCTCCAAGAGTTTGAAGTCACGGCCATATTTAACGCCTCACGTGACCAGAATAGAAAAAACCCTAAAACTCAAACGGTGGATAGATTTTAAAATTTGAATGAGCGTCAATAGATAAAGAATGTCCACATGCGCAATGTGACGTATCGTTTTTGTGAAATTCGCATTATTATAAGAGTTATGGCGTAATAAACACTGATATTTACAGACTTTCATCGGAAGTGTTTCCTCTTCTCGTGTAAACGGTAAAAGCATACGTCAGTTTATAAAGACGGCGACGTTATCTCTGATTCGTAAAAGAAAATGGAACTTTACCTTGTTTCCTTGAAGTTTTAGGCATTTTAAATTGTAACGCGCGGTTTGAGACTGGCACTAGTTTCGCACGCGCAATGATATGTTTATCAAAGAAGGTGTACCCCCAAATAAAATTCACCATTTAACGTTGCAAAAAGCTTCAAGATCGCTTGCTTCAAAATACAGTCTTCAGAAATTCCTTAGCAACTGCTCTTGATCTGTAGTTAACAGTCTCCCTTAAGACATTCTCTGAAAACTAAACTTCTGCTTCATGAGCAAGATGCTCACGAGAATAAGAGTTAATCTCCTTTCTTTCCCTTTTTACAGTCTGTAAGTGCTTAAAAATGAAATTTTCATTAACTGATTTTCTCCTTGAGGATCTCTCGCAATAGATCGTAAATCCCATCAGCTTACACCCTCAGTAAAAGGGCTAAAAAATTTGTATTAATAAATTAAAGTCATTCACCTATTCACCTACAAGTTGCTTCTGCATTCATATTGCAATTTGAGACAAAAAAAGAGATGTTAAATGCATACCGGTGCATAAAAAAGCAAAGACTGGGAATAAAAATCCGCTTTATGCAACCGCACTTGAAATGGCACTTTAACTGTCGTGTAAATAAGGAGAATCGAAAGATGCGCTCATGTGGACATTTTACAATTACATATTAATACTGCACGTGGAAAATTTGCACTTTTGATAATTATTCAAAATTAATAATCGACGCGATTTTATTCATCCATGCGCACCTTAGCCCAATTGCAATTTCAAATTTCACAACCGTCTTTTAGTTTGCTCCAACGGAATCTTTTGAACAAAGCTACATCCACTTCGCGTTACGTTAACCACTCTTCCGTCAACTTCGGGTAAACGAATCTGCTTTTAAAGAACACGACAAATTTGCTTTAAAATAAGCAAGCAGGACTCCGCTTTCACGAACAACGAACAAGCTTCTCGAAAGTTATTCACTTTGCCATGAAACTGACACCTTGCTTGGCAGGTAAGGGAACGTTCGTAACGGCATAATTTACTTATGTGGTTCTCAGAATTGTCAGCATTTCAGTTACTGAGCTGCACCTTTCCTGTAAGTGATGGCCAACAAACTTTGATGGACAACTGACATTATTTCTCTTTTTTTTTTCAGAAGATCTTTGGAAAAACTGAAGTCACCAAGTTTAAGTATGTGGCCACAAATACTAAGACAAGAAAGGAAATGGAAAATGCCCGCCTTTAAGAGGTAAGTAAGAGTTTAGAACTCAAGTTTTATATAATCACCAAACAGATTTAATAATATTTTGTGACTTCACTCAGAATAGTAACTACGGCTCGTGATTCAAAGCACCAGCAAAACCCCGATCTTTTCTCTGTTAGAGATCAATACTCAATTGGCAGTTATTTGATATTTGAAAAAATCTTTGCAGAATTCGATGGAAGACTATTACTTTATCCCGGTAGATGAGGTTCGCACACTTTGCCTTGCATTGTTCCTAGAAGTATTCTTTTTTACATGAAAGAATAACTGTGACAAGCAACAGCAAGACCTAAGCCAAAAGTTAAATGCTTATAACGCACGTTTTCTTTTGCGATTTATTAATTTAGATGCCGATTATTTTCTTTACATCAGAACTTTAAAGAACAACTAGTCGCAGTATACCGTTGATCTCATGTATCTTGGTACCGCACGTTTCCTGTAAGATTCACAATAAGGAGAGCCATGAATCCTGCAGAGGGAAAAACAGAAAGCTTGAAATGGAAATCCTTCGAGTGGCGTGGCATTCTGAAAGAGCCAAGTTCTTCCTGCGTCAGATACAGAACTGATTTACCCTGACATCAATCCTACTGCGTGGATAATTCCTGCTGCTCAGGTAAGAATTCGTTTACCGTAAAAATCCTAGATCAACACCAAAGCATGCCAATAAAATTTTCAGTTTAAAATTGGATTTAGAGACATTTATGTTATCCCAAACTGGGTGAAGGGTTTCGCGGGTTACGTGTACAATTGGTGGACAACTGACATTAATTTCTCTTATATTTCAGAGATCTTTGGGTAAAGTCTCCAAGTTCAAGTATGTGGCTACAAATAAGACAGGAAAGGAAATGGAAAATGTCCGCGTTAAAGAAAGAGGTAAGTAAGAGTTTCAGGGAACTCTTGTCTTATATAATCACCAAATAGATTGCATTTTATTTTAAGACTTTAAAACAGGACTTTTTCTGAACAATTTTGCTTGTCTAAACAACAACTCGGTAGAGTTTATCTCATAATAGTAACTAGGATCTAACTAGGACTCGTAATTCAAAGCACCAGCAAAAACCCGTCTTTTCTCAATTAGAGATCAATACTCAATCGGCAATGACTTTACTGAATTCGATACTGCGAAGACTATTACTTTATCCCGTTAGATGAGGTTTCGCACGTTGCCTTGTATTTTATCCTATAGTTTTCTACTTTTTATCAAAGACTAACAGTGACAAGCCACTCTTGATCTAAGACGAAAGTTAAATACTCATACGGCATGTTTTCCTTTGCATTCACTAATTTATATACCGATTATTTTCTTAGAACTTTAAAGAACAACTGGTTGCAGTACAGTTGATCGCACCGCCTGCGTCAAATACAGAACTGATTTATCCTGACATGAATCCTACTACGTGGATAATTCCTGCTGCCCAGGTAACAACTCGTTTACCGTAAAACTCCTAGATCAATAACAAAACAAACTAATAAAACTTTCAGCTTAAATCGGAGCTGGCGACATTAACGTAATCCCAAGCTGGGTGGAGTGTTTCGCGCGTTCCACTTGGTGCTTGTCTACTTGCACGCTCCCGAGGACCGGTTGGTGGTAATACGGTTGGGGAAGACGGGGGCTGGTCATGATGTGCTTGTATTGGAAACCCATCCTTATTTGGCATTGCACGTAGGTATCATGAGTACCATACGAGTCATCTCAGTTAACATGTGATCTGAGAGTCACGATTTGGTGGTTCTTCTTCCAGCGGGCAGTACTTGTTCTAGATAACCCCCTGACTCTAACTCCCAGTGGGACTACCTGGGCTCTAACCCCCGGAGGACTGC
The DNA here is from genome assembly GCA_963693305.1 of Meandrina meandrites. Taxonomy (NCBI): domain Eukaryota; kingdom Metazoa; phylum Cnidaria; class Anthozoa; order Scleractinia; family Meandrinidae; genus Meandrina; species Meandrina meandrites. The sequence goes on from OY855916.1 coordinate 763,794, forward strand.
CTGTATTCAAGCGGGGATTACATATCATCTTTCTATGTGCATCCAAATATCTAAAAGAAGTAAATGATCTAGGGTTTTCGTGAACGGGTTGTACTTCCTATTGTAAGAGAAAGGTTGGGATTCGAACCCACGACCTTCGGGTTACAGGTCCACTGCTTTACCATCTGAGCTACAAAGCCATGATCGGAAAAGCGCGTGAGTGATTCCCAGTCGATTCACTCATTTTTGTGCCTGAGGATAATTCTTAACTAAAATATACTATAAATCCTGACCACTGGAGGAAAAAATCAGTGGCTTACGTGGGATTCGAACCCACGACCTTCGAGTTACAGGTCCACTGCTCTACCATCTGACATGATCTGAGCTACAGAGCCATGATGCGAAAAGCGCGTGAGTGATTCCCATTTGATTCACTCATTTATGTGCCTGGGGATGATTCTAAGCTAAAATACATTGTAAATCCTGACCACTGGAGGAAAAAAATCAGTGGTTTAGGTGGGATTCGCACCCACAACCATCGGGTTACAGGCCTACTGCTGTACCATTTGAGCTTCAACGATGGGAACAGCGCGTGAGTGAATTCCATTTGATTCACTCATTTATATGCCTGAGGATGATTCTGATAAATGAAAACGCTACACTGTTAATTCTGAGCGCTAAAAAAAATCAGTGGCTCAGGTGGGATTCGAACCCAAAATAAAATTAACAGGATTTTTGATATTTCGCCTTAATAAACAAAACAATTATTCCTCTCGCACGTGTTGGATATGAGATGATTATAGCTAGCCATCCCATGTTCACCATACGCTTGGGGAATAATTGTTACGTATACTAACTTGTCAGTTATGAATTACGTTAGACAGAGAAAAGGCCATTGCTGCCCGCCAGACTGTTGTGTTGGGTATGGTATGACAAAGGATGGCTACGTAGAGTTATGCATGACTGAGCAATGAAGTATGGCTGTTAGTTTTGTATCGTGATTCAACTATTGATTTTGAAAACAAGGCGGATTAAGAACTTTATATTGCTGTTGATTAAAATTTAAATTGTTACTACTTGCAAAGCGTTAAGCACGGATACCGAATACGCAATAATATTTTTAGCTTTGCTGCAAGTTACTTGAATTTCGACTTTACAGCAGTAAATTTTCTCACAGAAATTCAAAGACGTTAACTTTATATATTCGTATTTTTTTCACGTCTGACCTCTTGGCACAGGCCAGTACCAGAATGACAGCCAATGCCAGTGTTGACGCTTCCATGCCAGTGCTAGTGCAAGAACCTGAGTGTGTGCCTGTGTCAATTTGGTCAGAGAACAGACTGTCATTTCTGTCAGTTTGACTGAATTATCAACATAAGAATATAAACTACCAGATATGGCTAATAACATGAGATGAGATCAGATTGATTTTGTCTACAATTTTGGTATCATCCTTTTATGATGATGCAAGTTCTAGTTTTAGTTCTTAATATCATAGAACCTATTAATCAGGACCCCTTACTTTACCTTTTTCAGGAAAAAACTCAAAAATCTGATGATGAAATCAACATCAAACGTTTATTCACATCATTAGATAATAATGATGATGATGATGATGATGATGATGATGATGAAGAGGTGATGAGCTTAGAATGGAGCATCGTCAAGCAGAGGGTTGCAAGAGGACATTTGCAAGCTTATAGTCATGTTCCTGATGTTTTGTAAAATACAACATTATCTGTAATACTCAGCTATAAGAGTTCTTTTTGCGTTCTACAGAAACCTTCTCAGTGGAATATTGGAAAGCTTCGCAAATCTTCGGCAGCGTCCGACCGTACATCGTATACCGAACATCTCAGAATATATTCGAACAACGTCAGAAACATGTTCCGAATTCCGAGTACTCTGAAGATCGTCGGAAAGCTTGGAACATATTCGGCAATTTCCGTACATCGTATACGAACATCTCGGAGCGGTATATTCGAAAAACGTCAGAAACATATTCGGCCGACACACATATATAATACTGGTTTTAGCGCAAAAAAAAATAAAGATACAAAACAATGCTGATTTAACAAGAAACTCGGCTCCCATGCTCGCCTCGTTTCTTGTTAAATCAGCATTGTTTTGTATCTTTATTTTTTTTTCCGCTAAAACCAGTATTATATATGTGTGTGGTGGTATTTGAGTGAAAATAAGCAAGGAAGTAACAAAGAGCGGATGGGTCACAAAAATAATTATTTTCTTTGAAGAAATGTATGCACTGCCAATATACAAAAGTGCGCCAGAATTATTTTCCATTTGAACAATTATCTGCACTTGTATATACGGCGAGATGGGAAGAGGTAGAAAAGGACCTATCGATCAAAGCAGCAAAAAACCAAAAATTAGCAAAAACAAAATAAGGGGAGGAAATTATGGAGTAATTCCCCGAAACAATAAACAAAATTATCCATTACTTTTATCAGAAGACGTTATTGCACAAATGAAACAAATGAACCCGCAAAATTTGATGAATATTCTTTTGCCAAATAATGTAAACAGGGACCGAGCGGATGTGACACAAAAAATAATCATTTTCTTTTGAAGAAATGCCGCACTGTATAATATACAAAAGTGCGCCAGAATTATTTTCCATTTAAACAATTATCTGCAGTTGTATATACGGCGAGATGGCGGCTGCAAGATTTTCATCAGATGTTCTGAAAACATTTTACGGTCCAATAGCAAGGGAGCAAAATAGAAATCTTCCTGAACCATTACAGCCAGAACGTACTATTTTACGCGACGGGTTTAAAATAAGTCAGACTAATTTCCAGGAATGGCTTCGTGTTTGGATAATGGATATATCCAAAACAAATCAAAACAACAAAGATATTTATATGTTTAAAAATGCAAATAAAGAAAAGTATACAAACTTGATAGAACAGGAAATTCAAAAGTTGGGAAGTGTAAAGGTGAGCTTCGGGCTAAAAGTAAACTTTGAAATAGAAAGAAACGGAGAAACGCAAGAAATGTCGCACTATTTCAAAGAGGACCAGCCGCACGTTTTTACCAGTTATGACAAAGAACAGATAAAACAAAAATACGAAGAATTCATGGAAAGAATAAAGGGAGAAATAGAAAACTGGTCATTGCAAGGATCAGGATGGGAAATTGAAAGTATAGAGTTAGCATACGTGAACGTTGCAAAATATCAGCCACTGCGCGGAGGAACCTATTTGCCACTTCCAGCCGATCTAGCAAAAAAGAAGGCAATAATAAATGTGAAAAACAAAGACAACGAATGTCTGAAGTGGGCTCTAAGAGCTGCTTTATTTCCTCCAAAAGATGGGAAGGACCCCCAAAGACCAAGCAAATACCCCAAAAATGACGGGATAAATTACGAGGGGATAGATTTTCCAACACCGGTAAAACAAATCGACAAGCTGGAAAAACAAAACCGAAACCTGGCAATAAACGTGTTCGGATGGGAAAAAGACACAGTGATAGTGTACAGAATAAGCAGTAAAGAAAAAAGCGTAAAAAGAATAAACCTGATGTTGATTGAAAAAGGCGAGAGACAGCATTACTGTTGGATAAAAAGAGAAAGCGCTTTGTTGTTCGATAAGGCAATAAACAATAAAACTTTCTACTGTATGAGGTGCTTAACACGTTTTACAAGAGCGCACGTGCTGGTGGAACACGAAAAGCACTGCAACGGTGTGAATGGGAGGCCAACAAAGATAGACATGCCGGAAGAGGGGGATAATATCCTAGCTTTTAAAAACTATCAGAAACAGATGAAAGCGCCATACGTGATATACGCTGACTTTGAGGCGTTAGTAAGAAAATTTCAAGGTTGCGAGCGAGACCCTGAAAATGACAAATACAAAAACAAAAGTTACACAGAAAAGACGGAAAGGCATGAGGCGTGTGGATATTCATTTGTTGTAGTAAGAAGTGACGGGAAAGTTACAGGACCATTTGCATACAGGGGTGAAAACGCGGTAAGGTCTTTCCTGAAAAGACTGGTAATAGTAAAAGACAAAATAAGAGAAAACCTCGCGCAGGTGAAACCCATAGCAATGACGAACAAAGACTGGTATGAATTCAAAAACGCACACAGCTGCCACATCTGTGAAAAAAAGCTGGTAAAAGAAAACTTTTGGGATTCATTGCCGGTCTACGCAACAGGACACATATCAAAAAAAGAGAAATACCAGGGGCAGTATCACAAAAGATGTTTCTATGAAGAGCAAAATTACCAAAGTGAATTTTTCGAAACGCTGTGCCATAATGCATCAAAAGACGATGATTTTGAAATAATAAAGCTGAAAAAACCGGAAACCCCAGCCGCGCGCCACACAGCAAAAGAACAAACCAACTGCTACAAATGCAAAAAGTCACTTCTCCAAAAGAACTACAGAGACGCGGTAAAAGACCATTGCCATCTGACGGGTAAATACCGAGGGGCAGCGCACAGCGAATGCAACCTAAAACTAAAAATAACCCCCAAAACGCACCAGATACCAGTTGTATTTCACAACCTGAGGGGGTACGACGCGCACCATTTAATGCAGGCGATGGCAAATTTGAAAAAAGAGGTGAAATGTGTCGCAAACAACATGGAGAAGTACATAACCATTTCGGTTGATGGTTTGCGATTTATAGACAGCTTGAACTTTATGCAAGGAAGCTTGAACTCGTTGGTAGAAGTAATAGTAGAGGGGGTAGAAGAAGCCACATCAAAATTAAAAGACAGAGAGCAGCAGTACAAAGAGAAAATTAAGGAGGAACTAAAAATAACATCAACAATATCAAATGGCAGTGATCTGCTTTACAAAAAGGGAATTTACCCATACGAGTACATGGATTCATTTGAAAAATTCAGCGAAACAAGTCTGCCAAAAAAAGAAGACTTCTACAGCAAACTCAACGATGAACACATTACAGAAGATGAGTACGCTCACGCGAAGGAAGTATGGAAGACTTTTGATCGTAAAACATTGGGAGATTACCATGACCTTTACGTGAAAACGGATGTAACACTGTTGGCGGATGTATTTGAAAATTTCCGTAAATTGTGTTTGCAGCAGTACGGTCTTGACCCGGCACACTATTTCACATCACCAGGCCTCTCATGGGACGCACTCTTGAAAAAGACGGGTGTCGAGCTTGAGTTGTTAACAGACCATGAAATGCATCTCTTTGTGGAACGAGGAATTCGCGGAGGAATATCGATGGTAAGTAAAAGATATGCAAAGGCAAACAATCCTTTAGTATCAGACTATGACGAAAGCAAACCGAACAGCTACATAATGTATCTGGACGCAAACAACCTGTACGGCTGGGCAATGAGCAAGCCTCTCCCCAAAAGCGGATTCAAATGGAAACGCGTGATGCCGACAGAGGAGGAAATAATGAACAAAAAAGAAAATGCCAAGAAAGGCTGGATACTTGAAGTTGATTTGGAGTACCCGGCGGAGCTGCATAAAGAACACAACAGCTACCCGCTAGCGCCAGAGAAAAAGGTAGTGAAAAAAGAAAACATGTCGGACTACCAAAAGAATCTGATAAAAGAATTGGACCTTAAAATCCCAAACAGCAATAAGCTGCTGCTGACACTTGAGGACAAAAATGACTACGTGGTTCACTACGAAAACTTGAAGTTCTATCTGAAGCAGGGGATGAAACTGAAGCGCGTAAAAAGGGCGCTGGAGTTCGAACAAGAGTGTTGGATGGAGCCGTACATCCGGATGAACACAGAATTCAGAAAGCAAGCAAAGAATGACTTTGAAAAGAACTTTTACAAGCTGATGAATAACTCAGTTTTTGGCAAAACCATGGAGAACCTGCGCAACCGAGTAGACATAAGAATAGTCCGCAGCAATGAGAAAGACAAAATAAGGAAATTGGTCGCAAGCCCTCTGTACGCAAGGCACGTAATATTCACAAACGACCTGGTTGGAATCGACATGCACAAAAGCCGCCTGCTGCTCAACAAGCCGGTCTACACAGGAATGACAATCCTTGACAAAAGCAAGATACTGATGTACGACTTCTTTTACAACCACCTGAAAAAGCAGTACGGTGAGAAATGTGAGCTCCTGTACACTGACACGGACAGCCTGCTGCTGAAGATAGAAACAGAGGACGTCTACAAAGACATAAAAGCAAATAAAAACTTCTATGATACATCAAACTACCCGAAGGAGCATCCGCTCCACTCAACAGTGAACAAAAAGGTACTGGGAAAAATGAAAGATGAGTGCGAGGGGATCCCAATATCGGAGTATGTGGGGCTGAGGTCAAAGATGTACTCGGTAATGACAGAAGGTAAAAGCGAACAGCGGATAGAAAAAATAAAGAAAGACTTCCCGGAGACGGAAATAAAAGAGTGCAGCTGCGAAGGAAAAAAAGTGCAGGCAATAATGGCAAAAGGCGCAGAGTTGGTCAAAAAAATAATGGCAAAAGACGCAGAGTCGGTCAAAAAAACGGAACATCCGAAAGCAAGAGTGTCGCAATGCTGTAACATGATAAAAGTTGACGAAACAAACGTAAGAAAAGCGAAAGGCGTGAAAAAGAACGTTGTTAAGAAACAGATAAAGCATGAACAGTACAAGCAGGCGCTGTTTAGCAAAGAGCAGATGTGGCACGGAATGAACATTTTGCGAAGCGAGGGGCATGAGATCTACGGCATACATGTAAATAAAATTTCACTGTCCCCGTTTGATTCAAAGCGCTGGATAGCTGAAGACGGGGTAAATACAAAGGCTTACGGGTACAACAGTGCAATGGAAGAAATGGAAGCTTTATTTGCTACTACAGAAATGGATGATATTGAATTAACAAATACAGAAATGAAAGAAATAGAAGAAGCTTTAAAGTCGCTCGGGTGGTAATTCTGTGTTTGGAGGCACAACAAGCAGTTCTTCACGCACGAAGCCGCGCTTGGGCCCGTCATGCAAATAGTAGAGAACGGGCTGATTCGGTTTGGTAAAAGAACGTTTAATGTTGTAAACTTTCAAAGACCAGATTGGATCAGTGGCTCTTTTAACACCACCTTCAAGCTCGCCAGGTTGGTACAAATACCTAACATTCACACGAGAGGGGAGCTTTTTTTCGCTTTCTCCAACAGGCCTCAAATAAGGTGTGGATGGCTTTGCATAAATATTTTTTTCTTTGATGGCAACTACAGGTTTCTTGCCGATAAGGCTTGTTACTTCATTGTTCAGAGCGGCTACAACTTCAGGAAGTCTTTTTACCCACGCCGTGTACCGCTGTCCCTCAGGCATTCGCATTTCAACAGCGTACTGGTGCCCGAACAAGCGCTCAGCCAGGGTGCGGTTAAAACGTTCAACAATGGCCTGATCACGGTGAATGTCAACTCGCCCACGCCTAATATATGTTTTGTGATTTTCCATTTCTTTTGTAACAGCGCCCATAAATTCGCGCCCAGGGTCAACCTGCAGCAGTTCAGGCCATTTCAGAGGCGAGCGTTTGTAAATTCTCTTAAAAGCAAGAGCAACTTCATCAGAGTTTTTCGATGTCAAGGGTTCAGCCTCTTTGTATCTGCTGGCAACATCGACAACGGTGAGTGCATATTTAAAAACTTTGCGTCCGCGGGGTAGTTTGTCATGCGGCAAAAAAAGAAGATCCGCCTGATGCACTTTGTTTGGTATAGGTACATCGAATTTCGGCCGAGGAATGCGCTTCGGTGCTGGGATGAATATCTGCCAGAGTGCTTGCTTGAACAGCCACTTTTTTGTGGTTTCTTCTGGTACCTTGGCAGCTTCGGCTAATTTTTTGATTGCAGCAAAACCTTTCCAGTAGCCCCCAGGGCTATAGTATATCTTTGCGAGTTTGGCATCCATCAAAGTTGATAATATATAAGTAAGGAATTAAAAAAGTTTAAAGGAAACGAAAGGCAGCGTAGCCCAAAGCAAGAGCCCCGGCACCCACGAACATAAGTTCACCATTTTTCTGCTGCTGGCTTGGTTGATAGAAATCTGAGAACTTGGGTTCTTTGGGGGGTATCATTTGTTTGTCAGGGTGCGCCTGGTTATACAGTTTGAAGGCGTAGTCAGTGTTAGTAAAGTTCTGTTTGGCCTGCTCTTTTATTTGCGTGTTAGTCGCAATCCAGTCGAGAAGTTTGGTGCGGTCACGGGAGTATTTGGCATAAGCTGCTTGATACGCCTCGAGAGCTTTGTCATGTCGTACTTTTTCATCAAGTGCAGCGTCACCTCCGCCAAGTGCCTTTGCAAGATAATTGCCACCTATAAAAGCTGCAGCATTCAATATAGCTCCACCAGCCATAATCGCGATACTTGCCATTGTGATATATTAAAAGAGCAGAGTTTTTTCAAATCAAAATCCTGGGTAGCAACTCAGTTGCTGATGCCCCACTTTACATGCTGGTGGGAAGGATTTTTTGGTCCTCGAGGTACTGTTTGAGCGCAATGCTACCTGCCATGACGGCGGTGAACTTCACGTAGTTCATAGCACTGCTGCTGGGGTCAGAAGTAAAATTCTCTTTCACAACCTTTTTTGCGACCCAGCCTATGCCGGCGGCCAAACCGGTTATAGTAGCAGCATCCATGATGGTTTTAACAAGCTTGTTGTCTGACATTATCTATCAACTTTGTTGATACGTATATAAAACATACAAAAAGTTTAAATAAAAATTAATCTGTCTCTTCTGCGTCCGTGTCCGGGTCAAATATTGTGGCCTTCATAAGATCGCGGACTGTAAGAAAAATCTTCACATTGAAGTCGTACCATAACAGTCCGATCCCAAAAATGGCTGCGGTTGAGATAAGAACTTGTGGAATATCAACTTTCTTCATGATATATTGTATCAACAAAGTTGATGAGGTATAATATTAATTCGTAAATATTTAATCCATATGTCTTAAAACTCTGGTCTGTGTCGGGCGAGCAGGTTGTAGCTCAGCACGTGCTGGCTCTGGTGTCTTTTTTTTGCTGAATGCGGCCTTGAGCTCTTCACGTTTGTAATAAATCCCAATCAGTGAAACGACTATGCCGATAACACCAATCCATTGGGTGGTGCTGAGACTGCTATTTTTTTCTTCGGTACTTTTTAGGGTTTCATCTGCAATAGTCGGTGTTGGCTCAGAAACCGGGGGATCAGCAACTGAGTTGCTACCCTTTGCCTTGTTGTTTGCTATTATGACAGCAGCCTCAGCTGCGGCTTTTTTCTGTTGTTCACGGGCTAGCCGCGTTCTTTCAGCAACCGCTTTGCCAGCAGCCACACGCTTGGGATTTTTTGCACGCGGGGCTGTAGTTGGAGTTGGAGTTGTTGCTTGCTGTGTTATATCGACCTGTTGTTGCGGGGTTTCGACCTGCTCGGATTGTTCGGTTGACATTATATGTTAAGCAAATAAAAAATTATTAAGCAATTATTCAGAATTTGTCTGCAAATGTTCAGTAGTTGGTGAGGAATGCTCAGGAATTTCTTCTAATTTTGCTTTGTCATTTTTCTCCAAATGCGAATTAAAATCAATGTGCTTCGCCGTTATCAAAGCAGCAGAAATAGGAGCAAGAAATTTTCCATATTTCAAAGAGAGACTGCCAACAAAATTTGTCATTTCTTTGTTAATAATGAAGTCTTCTTTTAGTTCTTTTTTCATTGCATCAACGTCATCTATTTCAATAACCATTTGCAGGCCTCTTGTCACAAGCGTAAGCAGGTTGTCAACCATGCTTTCGGTTGTCTTGCTGCCAACGAAGGTTTCATATCTCTTGTAGTACTTTTCAACTTCTTTATCAGTCAAGCGTTTTAACTGCTCATGTGTTAATTGCACTCCGATGGCCTCTTTGGATTTGCCTGTTGATACAAGCACGGCCAGCTGCTCACGAAGGGCAGGAATGTTAGGTCCGGATAGCAACTGTGGCACAAGGCTACTATCAGCCGGGCTGCTTGACGGCTCAGCTTCCAGTAGGTTTATAACATCTGCTAACTCTTGTTCTGCCATGTTTATATACTATATACAACTTTTATTTTTTTAATTCAAAAAAGTTTAAAACTCTGGGGTGTGGATAGCAACTGAGTTGCTGATACCCCTCTGATAATCCGTAGGGGTAGCGAAGCGAGAATACAAGATAAGAGAACTTCCGCTCTTTCAGCTTTGAAATCAGATTTTTGTACTGATCGTGGGAGAGTTCGCCGGCGTAATCTTCAAAGATTGCCTTCGTAGTTTTGGCTGAGGGAGTGTAAAATAAAACGATAGCCGCCACGTTTTCCCGGAAGGAAGGGGTGATGCTGGTTATCTTCTGGGTCAGCACCCAAACGCTGATTCCGATATGCCGAGCGGAAAAGCCAAGATTTACCAGCTGGCCTGTGCGCCCTTTTACATCTTTGGAGGCTGCGCAGTCATCTAGGATTATGAGCGTGTTGATGCCCTCAAAAAGCCAGCTCACTAATTTCAACCAACTTTCAACCTCGTGCTGCTTGCATATTATCACAAACATTCTTGGATCATTTTCACCAATTCGGTGGTAGGTCTTGTTGTGCGCGAATGTTGGGCAGATAAGCACAATGTAGTCGAACTTGCCGCGGAAAGGGCCATAGATCTGGTCAACCACATATTTAGATTTGCCTGAATTTGTCGGCCCCACAATCAGAGCGTTAAAGGGTATCTTGCTCGGATCCATCTTCAGCAACTCAGTTGCTATATTAATACAGAACAGATTCTAATTGCCTTTTTAATATATTCATCTGCGCATCACTGATTACGTAAATGTGGCAGTTCACATTGCCAGAGCCGCTTGCATTCCTCTCGAGCTCCAGCTGTACCCCATCCTTTGTGTTTACAAGTCGCGTGCCGCTTCCGTGCATAGAGTGATCAGCCATGGAACGCAGATCGATCATAACCCCGAACTTGTTATCTGCATAAAACTTTGTTACATTCATGTGCTGTGTTTTGTTTTCATTTTTGAGAAAGAAGCGTTTGACCTCCTCCCAAATATCAATCCCTTCAAGTCCGTTGTTGTACAGCCTGTTGGGCGAGCCATTTACTGTGACACTGACTTTTGTCAGGTCTGGGTTAAAGTATGCTTCTGACTGCCTTGCACCAGCAACATAGGGCTCGACAAAAAGTAGCAAGATGCCTTTTAGGGACCTTCTCTGAGGGTTAACTCTGAGATTCAGCCTTGTGTCACTGCCTTTTTTAAAGGTAACAATTTCGTCACGCTGGATGTGGTCATATGCAAATTCTTTCCCATTTGTGTACTCGCTGAGGGCTTCATCTGCCAGTGTTTTGCTTCTTATCATCTCGTACTCCAGCTGGATGTTTGTCAGCTTGTATTCCAGTTTTGTTTTATCGGAGCCTCTGACAACCTGAGAAGCTGGCGCAAGTGTCAGTTCGAACACAAGATCGTTGTATAGAGCCTGCGGATAAAAGGTCCCGTGGTCGTTCAAAATCTGGTGGTCAAGGCGTATCCTGTATTTTGATCCGTAAATCCCGTTCAGTTTGTTTTCCGAATCGACGCCTGTGGTCTGCTTGTCACCCGCGTTTGAGCGAATTTTGTTGAGGCCCTGACTCTGGATTCCATCTTGCAACCTGTTGTCGCGCTCCTCCTGTGATAGAAAGAGATCCTCGAATATCTTGTAAATGTCATAACCAACAGTGTCCTGCAGTATGGTACCAGAGTACTTCACAACAAGTTTGTCAACTAGCGCCCGTCCAACATTGTCGACTAGAAAGTTGTTGGCATGGCCTCCGCTCAAATCGATGTTGAAGCGCAGTGCAAGTGTGCCGGGAACAATGACCTCGTTTTCATTCAGCTTGGGCACCGAAACATAAAGCGTTTCCTGTGGATTGGCTTCTGTGCGCTCGAAAGTGATTCGTTTCACCGCGCGCTCCGCTCTTAGAGCGCCAAGAGTTTTCTCAGTGCGCGTTGGCCGAAGGTTTTCCTGTACACCGTCCATTATTACAAAGAATATAAAATATTCAATTAAAAAATTTCAATTGTAAATATAAATTGCTTCATTAACATATCAACAAGTTGATATGGCAGAAGGTGGCGAATTTGCTATAGACCAACCAGATCTTGACAAAGAAATTGACTTTGATGATAGTGATGAAGAACAAGAGGTCAACACAAACAAGCCTGACGCAGAATCCACTAACATCTATGATGATGGTGAAGAATTTGAAATGCAAATGTTTCAGCACGAACAGAGCGGACTGCAAGACACTTCCTACGATGAAACACCTTTGTTAGGAGGCAGGACGCAATCAGTACAAGAAAGGGCGTGGGGGGCATTAAAAGGGCTGTTTCCAAAAAGCTCATCAACAAGTCTTGAAGCCTCTTATAGTCTAAAAGGCAGATTACAAGTAAAAATGGCCGGAGCCGGTAAAAAATTATATGATCTTTTCACCACAAAAAGGGCTACAGGTGAACAACAGCTAAATCCTAATCTTTCAAAAGAAATCAGGAGAGAACTTGGACCAATGGCACAAGAAGTTATTGAAAGAGACAATGAAGAAATAAGAAATGACCGCCGAAGATTAATAGAAGCTGAAAAACAACTCAGAGATAAAGAAAAATTAGCCTCTGAAAGAGAAAAAGCCGCCCAAGAAGTTCAAAATTTGAGAAACAAAAATGAGCGAGTTCAAGCTCAGATTGATGCGCACACTCAAGAACATGGCACAACAATTGAAAGTGAATCAGAACTGCGGAGACTGCAGCAACTGAAAAAAAATCTTCAAACTGATTTTGAAAACGCAAAAAAAGAGGTATCCGCTCTCCAGAAACAAGCAAAAACCAAAGCCAAAGAACAAACCAACGTCGACCAACTTAGAGCAAAAATAGCCGCAAAAGAGAGAGAAAGAAACACCGTTCAAGAAAGGTTCAATGACACAAGAACTTTAGATGAGCTGAAAGAACAAGAAGCCGAACTGCAGCGCCAAAATGAGGAAGATCAGGCAGTTATCGACAATGAAGACACATCACCTTCTGATAAACAAGCCGCCGAAGGAAGAGTGGCGGAAAGACAAGAGGAGCTTGCTCGTTTGCAAACGCAGATTGATGAAAGAGAAAGAGGGCTTCCGCTTCGTGAGCGGGTAAAGGAGATATTCAAAAAATATGGTGTTACCGTTACGGCTATCGTTATTGCAGCCGGGGTCACAATTGGTGCTGTCATTGGGGCTATTACAAACGCTTTGAGAGCAACCGGTAAAGCGTTGGGAAAAGGTCTAAAAGATATTGGCTCAAAGATTGCATCAGCTCTGCCAGGTCTTATTGGCTCAATTGTGAGCTTTCTTTTCAAAGCCGCCGGTCAAGCTATCGGTTTTCTTGCTGAGCACACCTGGCTGATTATTTTGGCTGTGGTTGCCTTTCTTGTAGAAAAATACATAAAGAAGCGGCGTTAACGCATAAAAGCGTAAATCAAAGCCGCAACACCTACCGCGACAACAACAATAGCTGCTTTGTTATTTTCGTGTGTTTCAGTGCCACCTACATCTTTTACTGGCTCATCAGGCTGAGGTGTTTGTTCTTCAGTCTCGGGCCTATTTTTTTCAGGCTGCGTTGCTTGCTTGTGTATGGGGTTTGAGGGGTGGCTATTTGGTGGGTTTATCTTTGTCGGCCCTCCTGCCATTAGCTTTAGCCCTGATTTTTTTGTGCTCTTATTTACTTTGTCGTTAACCCCTAGCTTCATGCCTGGTATAGCTTGTTTTAGCTGGTTGTTGTAACCAATAACACTTCCCGTATTTATTACCATCCGCGCAGGCATCAGCCAGGCCCCCGGACATACAGCAAGGTTAAGCCTCACCTTAGCCTCATCTACAGCAAGTTGATACCTTTGAACTGACTTTGCCAGATCCGGTTGCCTTATTGAGTCTTCCACTAAAACAAGGAACTCACTTTGCGCTTCCTTTGCGCGCCCTCCTGACCCAAGTATGCTGCTTCTAACGTTTACCTGTGAACCCAAAACACAGTAAACGAACGCCTCTATCGACTGGTTTATTCGCGACAAACCCGCCTGCGTTAGACCTTCTGCTACATTTGGACAAAACCAGTCTGCCTGTCCGTAGGCAGCGTCATCTGGCTCGATATAATAAATCAAGTTACCTTTTGAGCCTGATCCACCTTCGTCTGAGAACTTTTTTGACCCCCCGGGGTAAACGTCTCCCGCTTCTTTTGCCGGGCCAATGTTGGATACATATATGTAAACACTTCCCAGGCCGTGATTTTCACCTCTTGTGAAACGGAAATCGCTGGACGGGTTAACCCCGAACTCATTGCATATCCTTTTGTATGAAGCCACGTCGTATTTGTTGTTAATCTGGTCAAAAGTTGGGTCGCCTGGCAAAGCGCTTATGCTTTGTATTCCCCCCATCTGAAACAATATTCGCCTGACAGTAAAATATATATGGAACTTGTAAAAAGCTCGCACATTCTCTGGCATAGCATAGTTGTTATCGAAAATTTCGCGACTTATACCACAGCCCGTTGTCGCACACCAGACAGCAAAATTCAGCTGCTGTGGCCAATATCTCATATTTGGGCCGGCTAGCCATGTTTTTGACTCTTTCCCTGAATGGTGGGTGAGTTTGGTTTTTTGAAATACCTCTCTGAACTTTGTTGTGAAATACTGGTCCGGTGTTACGTAAATATTCAGTTGGTTATTAAATATTTTTTTCAAACTCGGGGCGGCATCGTGAAAGCCAACAGCAGGAATCGGCAAAGAGTCACCTTTTAAACCACTTGGTGTAAGCTGTTGTGGGAACCCTTCTGATGATTGGCCAACACCCAGCGCACTTTTCATTTCCGGGCTCCAATATTTGCTGTCTGAACCAAAAACGTTTATCAAATTGCCTGGCCCTGCTTTGAAATAAATTTCTGAGGTTGCTGTGTGGTCTTTGGCGAAATCGGTCTGTGGAACAAACTTAGATTTATCGGCCTTCGGGTATTTTGCATTAAAAGTTTTCCATGCCTTTTGTTCTGCTACTTTGGCAATGCTGATAGCTTCTGGCGTTTGAATCCATTTTAAAAGCGCAGATGCGCTGCTGTGCTGTGAGGGCTGAGGGGCCTTGTCTTTTGCTGTATCAGCTTTCGCTGCACTTTTGGTTCTTTGCTGCCTCGAATAAGCATCCAACCATCCTCCACCACCGGTCCATTCATTATCCATTATTTAAACAAAATATTTTTCTCTAATTATAAAATGGTTATTCTTACTGTTGTTACAAAAGAAAATCCGCATACGGTCTATTTTGAACCCCAGCCTATTCAAAAACCAAGCTATATCCGGCTATTAAGTTGTTCTCTTTACAATTCGTGGTTTAACTTAAAGGAAGAGGGGGCAATTACTTTGTTTGATAATGTCGATAAGCCTTTCGAAGTTACTTTTTTGCCGGGCCATTATACACTCGATGCTTTGGCGATTGAAATCAGAAACAGTTTAAACAAACATAGGGTCCCATTGCAAACAGATGTTAATACTATCTTTGGCCAGCTTGTAATCACAAATCCACATCAAAAAAAGATTGTTTTTGATTCCTACTTAGGTAATTTACTTAATTTAAAATCTTTTACATTGGGATTAAAAACGTTCATAAAAAAGCTGAATTCCGCAACGACCTATTACATTCATTGCGACCTACTTGACAAAGAACAGAATCTGTTAAATGGCAAACCGTCTACTGTTTTACAAACTTTTGACATAACAGGAAAACCTTTTGAAAAAGTTTTTTATCAAAGCAGCCCACAACATGTCTTACGCGATGTTTCTGCTGATAAGCATATCTCAAATATGTCAATTTCTGTCAGGGACCAAAATAATAATCTATTTGACTTTAACGGCATGCCTCTTCAGTTTCTAATTGAAATTAATTGAACAAGAAAATAATTTTGTAAATATAACCATGGCATCCAACGTATTACCATCTGCACCAGATTATCGAGAAACAGAAACTCAGACAACACTTTATCCAGTTCTACCAAATCAACCAGATAACAATTTTCGTATGCAGAAAGCCAATGAAGTTTTAAAATATTTAAGTGACGAAGTTTCACATTATAGGCTTGTTGCCAAAAAATATAAAAGAACTAAAACCATTATCAACTATGCTAGCTTTTCTTCTGGCGGTATTAGTGGTTTTCTATCCGCAGGTGGAGTAGCAGCTGCTTTTACAGGCATTGGAATTCCTGCGGCAATACCAATTGGCTGTGTTGCCTCTTTATTTGGGCTAACAGCTGCTGGGCTAACCGGTTTTTACAAAAAGCTTGAGCCCAAACTTATCAAACACTGCAAAATCATGACACTGGCTTTGTCAAAATGCGATACTGTCAACCGCATACTGTCAAAATCACTTATTGACGGCAAAATCAGCGATGCTGAGTTTCAAAGCATCCTTGATGAAAGAGAAAGCTATCGAATTCAGAAGGAGATTCTTCGGAAAGGCACACTTCCCAAGGAAAAAAATAAACAGAGCAGCCCTGACATTGAAAAAATACGACAAGAGGCCATGCACGAAGAAAGAATTAGGCTTCAAAAAAAGTTTCTGGGCAGCGCGGTCGACGTTTCGAAATAAGATATCAGTCTAAGCGCACACTCTTTCACTTTATTAAAGAATGATTTCCTGCTCCCATATTGTCTGTTAACGTTTTGGCAACAGGCTTTTATTAAACCGAAACTTGGTCTCAGAGAAAGGGGCCGTGAAATTCCTAATCCTGCGTAAAATTCCAAAAGGTGCGTAAAATTCCTAAAGGTGCGTGAAAATTCCGAAAGGTGCGTGAAAAAAATTTTCAAAAAAGTTAGCGCCAATCGGAATTTTACGCACCTTTCGGAATTTTACGCACCTTTTGGAATGGCACCCACGCAAACAAATCTATTTATTAACTTATGACATAATTTGTTGCGGAACAACTTGTGCCAAATTTCCTAAGAAACAAAGATAAAGATGTGTTACAAATGTGACTGAAGCATATAATATATCAAATTGGAGAAGCCAAAATAAAATCAGCCGAGATTGAGGTAATCACAGCCGGCCGAAAATAAGCTTAACGCCAACGCTTGGGGGTTTCCCTGCTTCGCCAAGCATAACATTAAAAAAAAAACCTGCTTATGCGTAAGCAAAGGGAAACCCCCTAATAAATGAAGCATTTCCTGTTTTCGCCTCATAATTAATTAAAGACTTGGTAAGATTTGTAAATACAATATAGCCAAGAGGCCAAAATGCTTGTCCTTTTCCACGCGATTTGCTTTATTTTAACCGAACTTTCTACTCCCGTTTGGCAGAACGAAGTCAGACAGATAACATATCAAGTAGTGGAGGCTATGCGAGAGGCCGAAAAAAAATAAACAGGTTCTATCGAGTCCGTGTTCTAGAAAGATCGCTCGATAGTTCGACAAAAGTTTTGTGATCAAATCCTGTTATTTCTCGATTTCTTCTCGTCGCTTCACTTCGCCAGCTTCTGTGGGGGCACAAAAACTTACAGCGCGTTAACTGAGCGTATTTTTTCGTAATATCTATTCTGTTTCGTCTTTTTTCGGCCCAAACACTAAATCGTGAAGCGACCGCCATTTTGTGTTGCTCTGCTCGTCCAAGGGGGCTGGGAAATAAAAATATTGGCTTCCGGTCTTTCTGAGAAAAATGTCACGCAACTCACATATTTCGAAACAAAAATATTGCAACCAAACGAAGGTATCGGCCGCTCAGTAAAATTCCCTTATGATTTCTCGCATTGGGTCTAAACCTTTTACCTTACAATGGATCCATTTATGTTCTAATTCATCTTCGCATATCTCAACACAGCGTCTAAAGCAGTTGTATTCGAGCTTGTCTGAGAAAACATAATGATTTATATTGCTTTTTCGCATGCATGGTACACAAATACCATCAACTCCGCAATCTAAATGATCTACACAATACATCGCTTTTACAAAACTTTCCCTCCTTTCACAAAATGGGGTTTTTTCTAACTCTTTGTGTACTTCAGCCCAGCCAAGCATTTTACGCTGCCAGAGTCTTATTATAATATACTCCGTACAGATTTTTTCCCTAAGTTCAGCCGGAAGTGCTTGTATTAGTTCAAGTGTGCCTGCCATCTCGCCGTATATACAAGTGCAGATAATTGTTCAAATGGAAAATAATTCTGGCGCACTTTTGTATATTGGCAGTGCATACATTTCTTCAAAGAAAATAATTATTTTTGTGACCCATCCGCTCTTTGTTACTTCCTTGCTTATTTTCACTCAAATACCACCACACACATATATAATACTGGTTTTAGCGGAAAAAAAAATAAAGATACAAAACAATGCTGATTTAACAAGAAACGAGGCGAGCATGGGAGCCGAGTTTCTTGTTAAATCAGCATTGTTTTGTATCTTTATTTTTTTTTGCGCTAAAACCAGTATTATATATGTGTGTGGCCGGAATTCCAGGTGTATTCTTAAAGTCTTCAGAAAACTTCGAACATCTTCGCCAGCGTCCGCCGGTCCGCACATCGTATTCCGAAGACAAAAACGATTCAAATCATAGGGCATGTATTTTTTTATTTTGGCGAAATTGTTTTGAGATTATGCAAGAGGACACTGCAACTATAGATAAGATGGTACAGGGTCAACGTAATGGATCAGTGTAGTTACTTCTGACTGCTTCTTCCTTATCAAGCAACATAACAATTTAATTCAATTTCGAGTAAGAATCAGTCGTGATCGCCTCTAAACTGTGTCCAAATGCATCGTGGGACTGACTGGGCACGACACCTCGAATTTGCTCACCGTTTTACTTCCGGTCTTTCGCAACCACGAAACTTCGGCAACTTTCAGAAATCGTCGGACATTTTCGACCATTTTGGCAAGTCAGAATTGTGGTTTATATAACACATGCAAGCGCACACCTGTTTGCACTCACTGCGGACCTATTTTCTATGCAAGACTGAAAAAAAGCCATCACAACAGCAAACCAATGAGGAATGTCGATTTTTTTGCGGACCTAAATTAATGCCTGACGAAATATTGGAAATTATACGGTTTATCATCCCAACCGTACGGGCGGACTTTACTCGGGGACATAAAGCGCATTTACACGAAAGAGAAAATTAGGCAAGGACCCGTCAAAAAACCGGTCTGGACCCGACCACTTATGTAGCGAAACACTCAACTTTACGCGGGACCACAGGCGCCTATGGCCTCGCGTAAAGTTGACTGTTTCTCTACAAAAGTGCTTGGGCCCGGACCGGTTTTTTGACGGGTCCTTGCCTAATTTACTCTTTCGCATAAATGCGCTTATAGGCGCCTATGGTCCCGCGTAAAGTTGACTGGTTTTATACAAATGTGGACTGTTCGAGACTGATTTTTTGACGGGTCTGTACGTAAAAAAAATTCTCTGTCATATAAATGAGCTTTTAGTTGTTTGAAAACTGATCACCACTGTGCGGATCAGTAGCTATCAGTTTGCATTTTGTTCTTATTATTTTTCAGGATCAGTTTTGCCTGGATCGCCTGGATGACTATTGCTATCCACCTGTTGCGCTGCTTCTGGATATATATGTGCAAGGTATGGTTTCGCATGGCGACGAAGGGCTACTTTCAAGTTTAAGCTAAATGATATTAGTTTATTTTGGTCATGTACATCTATTTACGTTAGATTATATGAATGCCCAGTACTGAAATTGGTGTTTTTGTGCGATCCTGCAGTTTCTCAAAAGAAGAGGAGACCCTGGGTACAAGGTAGAGTTTCGTGAGACGACAGTACAAATTTCAGATGACCAGCAGTTCAAGATGGCGGACGGTAAGAATGTTTTTCTGTGCGAATTTTGACTACCGTAAAATTGAGGTCAGCTGTCGTGAACGTGAACTGACTGTGCTGGTTGTCACAGCAAAACAACTTGGACGTGTTTTAGATCATTATTAATGGATAATCTTGCGTTTTCTTCGATCTTCCAGGCTAGGATTATGGATACTGACTTAATTTGTGGTTCGAGATTGATGAATGTGGAGGGAAAATGCATATTGCAGCAGTGTTCTTTCGGGTGAGTCAATAAAGTGAAATTATCTAGTTGTATTGTAAGTATTATAGTTTATAGTATGATCTTTGGAAATTTTGACTTCCCAATACATGTTTAATAAATATCATTTGGTTGTTATCAAAGCTTGCTTATATTTCCTGAGTTTGTATTTTCTAATGCCAGGGCTGCACTGTAGCCGATGGGTGCAGCCGTACCCCCTCACGTGCACGTGCCTCAAAGGTCTGCTTAATCTGAGAGGGAGGGTTAAAATGACTCTCAGAATGTAGGAAAGTGGACTTCAACAACTTGATTTTTCAAAATTTCCTGGGGAAATATATCCCTGGATTCCCACTGGATGCTCATGCTTCCAGCGCTCGCACCCACCCAAGCAAAATCCTGCCCAGGGCCCTGTACATTTTTACTGATCATTACTTTTTTAACCTTTTTTCTTAGTTGGGTTCCAGTCTACACAGATATGGATCAATGACTGTTATCCCAATACATGTAAGTTCCTTACTAAATGTTGGAGTCAGATCGATGACAATCTAAATTTTGTGGGACATATAAGCAAGCTGTGTACTAAAGCTCATCAAAAAGTAAAAATACATGTGCGTCTGCATAATACCTTGTAATGTCATTTTTTTTTATTACTGTATACAAGAGGAACTTCTGCAAGTCATCTGATAACAGAAAGATCGAGCACAATCAAGAGTGTGCATTGTGAGCAGCCACACCTTGGTAACAATACTTTACAACAGGTGTTTGCAAGATACATCGCGGCCATTCTAATGTTGTGTTAAAATGTGCTTGTACAAAGTTGCGTCTGAATTTTTTTTGTTATATTTTCAAAGCACGTGTATAATCCAAAAAGGCAAAAAGAAATTTCCACACATGTACCCTACACATGTATGCCTTCTACAAAGCAATGTTAAGCCTGGTATATTTGCCTTCAGCAACAGTTGTAAAATTGAGGTTAAATCGTGTCTTTATGAATGTGTTGTTTTAACAGAACAAAACAAAATGGATCCATTTATAAATGGATAATCTGTATTGTGTTTTCTTCAGTTGATCTTCATGTTGCGATACTGGATGTATAGTGACTTATGTGGGCCAAGTATTCCAAGCGTGATGAATGTGTATCAGAAGACATCAACAGCAGTGTCCTTCTGGGTGAGCCTTATAAAATAAAATTATTAATAGTACTTTTTAACAACCTTTGGATGGTTTTGACTTTATTACAAGTGGTATAAATTAGATGTTGTTATCAGAGCTTGCCTATATCGGATTAGTTTGCATTTATAATGCTACATTTTAACTGATAATTGAACCTTGTTTTCTAAGTTGGGTTCCAGTCTGCATGGATCCAATTATAAATGATTAATCAGCATTGTGTTTTCTTTGATGTTCAGGTTGGGATACTGGATGTTGACTTATGTGTGCCACTGAAGTCTTCCAAGAATGATGAATGTGAAGGGAAAGTCACATTACAGCAGTGTTCATCTGGGTGAGTCATAATAAAATGAAATTAAAGTGTAGTTAGTAATGACGCTTGGAGCTTGCCTGTATCAACTGAGTTTGAATTTTCTCATGCTACGTTTTTACTGATGATTTAACCTTGTTTTTTTTAGTTGGGTTCCAGTCTACACAGACAAGGATCAATGTCTTGCTGTCGTGCCAATAGGTTGCTTGCTAAATAGCAGAGATGATGCTGTGGTGTGAAGATAGAGGACCTAAGAAAAATGGTATTTATTCAAATCTGTGTTACTTTCAAATTTTATGGAACTTGTTTAAGAGGAGAAGGGACTACAAGCTTGGTTTTGAAATTTTTATAGAATTGGAAATGGAAGTAATAATGTGATGTGTGATCTGAACAAAATATTTGGTAACACCTGAGGGTTTTTGACCTTCCCTGTAAATATTGATCAGTGTTAAAGTACATTATATTTTAACCCCCCCAAAAACCAAACGAAATTCCCCTATTTACCCTACACAGGTATACCTTCTACAATACCAATAGTTGCTTTCAGTAAAAAATATGGTATTGTCAAATCAAGGTCAAGTGTCCTCAAGAATGTGATGTTACTGCACAGCCAAACAACATGGATGCATTTATAAATGATTAATCTGCATTGTGTTTTCTTGGATCTTCAGGTTGGGATACTGGATGTTGACTTATGTGAGCCAAGTATTCCAAGAATGATGAATGTGGAGGGAAAAGACATCACAGCAGTATTCTTCTGGGTGAGTCATAATCAAATTAAATTATAGTGTAGTTAGTAATGACGTTTGGATGTTTTTGACTTAACAATAATTTTCATATTGACTGAGTTTGAATTTTCTAATGCTCCATTTAACCTTGTTTTTCTTAGCTGGGCTCCAGACTACACAGACAAGGATCAATGTCTTGCTGTCGTATCAATAGGTTGCTTACTAAGTAGCAGAGATGATGCCATGGTGTGAACATAGAGGACCTAAGAAAAATGGTATTTATTCAAATCTGTGTTACTTTCAAATTTTATGGAATTTGTTTTTGAGGAGAAGGGACTACATGTAGGAGCTCATTTTGGAAATTTTTTATAGAAATACATGTAGGAAGGGAAGTAATCATGCAGGGTACCCTGAATCATGTGATATGTGATGTGAACAAAATATTTGGCCATACCTGAGGGTTTGCAGCCTTCCTGGTAGATTCTGACCTGTGTTAAATCTAGGGGAGTCTATGGACTGGGGTCTGCTCCTCCCAAGTTATTTTTTTGTCAGAAAGTACATTGTTTAACCCCCAAAAAGCCAAACAAAATTGGTTCAGTTTATGTTTCTGGGAAACTGCCCACCTACTCCTCCCCAAATCTAATATTAACACTTACTGCTCTCTTTGGGCAAAATGTTAGGTTTGGGGAGGGGTAGGTGGGCAGTTTCCCAGAAACATATTAAACTGATCCCAAAATTCCCCCATCTACCCTACACATATATACCTACTACAAAGCAATAATGAGCCAGGTAGTTGCTTTTAGTAAAAATACAGTACAGTTTAATCCCGATAACTCAAACCCTCAATAACTTGAACCTCTCGCTAACTAGAACCTTTTCTGATTCCCCTCCAGGTAATTTTCTTACTAATTTTACCCTCGATTAAACTCGAACCCCCAATAACTTGAACCTTTTTCGATTTCCCTTGAAGGTTCGAGCTATCGGTATTCAACTGTATTGTCAAATTGAGGTCAAGTGTCTTTGAGAATGTGTTGGCAAAACAATATGGATCCAAATATAAAATTTAATGGTTAATCTGCATTGGGTTTTCTTTGATCTTCCAGGCTAGGTTACTGGATGTTGACTTTTGTGAGCCAAGTATTCCAAGAATGATGAATGTGGAGGGAAAGACATCACAGCAGTGTTCTTCTGGGTGAGTCATAATAAAATAATATAGTGTAGTTTAAGACCATCAGGATTATGAAAAAATTGTAGTCAATATGGTGGCATCCTAAAACCCTAATAGGGACATTTTACTCAATCTAATCGTGGTTGATCAGAGTTAGTTTTGACAGTTTTGAGTGTCTTTACATTAGCTATAATGCCTTAAAATTGAGTGTTCATTTCCACGGAGAAAGTTCTTCTAGCTCTCTTGTTGACAAATCTTGAGATGTACTTTTTTCTTCCTTCTATGTAGGCTCTATTCCACTGGATGCTAGTCAAACAAAATCCTAAGAAGAAGGTCAAGCCTTGACTGACATGTTTCCTAACTCACCGACACTTATCACATCCAAACTGTATGCAGAAAACCACCAAGACTCCTGTTACATTGCTACTGAAAAACATGATGAAGAAGATCACGTGATCAACAACTGGTTTCTCCTTACATTGTTAGTCCACTGGCCATTAGTCAAGTGATGAGAACAATGACAATCATCAACGGGAGGATATTGTGTTGATGTAACACCAAATTCTCATAACAAACATTAAAAGAAATGTATGGGAAATAGTAAGGAGAATTGAAATGAAAAGAAAACATTACCAAACAGGTTCTCAATTTGGCAAGATCTAATTTGCATTTACTTTCAACATACATTTACTTAATATATGTGATTACAAAACCTGTTTTGTCTATGACCTCTTCAGTTGGTTGCCATGATAGAGTTGATTCTGGGATGACTTCATGTAACCATGCATGAAAAGTAAACCTTCTTACCAGGTTTCAAATGACAACAATGTTAAAAAATAACCAACAGAAACATTGATAACTAATAAATACAAATATTAAATACTTTAAGAGAAAGACAAGCAATAAGAATTACATAACATTTCGATGACTGCTTGCCACACACATTTATATTTGAAAATTTTGCAAATGTAAATGCGCAGGGTTTAACGTTTGTCGAAACCTTACGTAGTTTAAATGCTCGTCTCAATCTTAATGTATTTATCAAAATCTTTAGTTTTAGAAATAATTAAATTAACTATAAACATAGTTAAAAAAAACATCAAGTAAATAAAACCAGTTTGGAACCTGATATAGAGGTATACTTTTCATATGTGGTTACATGAAGTCATCCCAGATTCAACTCTTACATGGCAATCAACTGAAGAGGTCACAGACTAAACTAGCTTTGCAGTTGCATATATCATGAGAATGTGTGTTAAAGGTAAAGCAAAGGTAAAGCAAGTTTATTTATACACGGTTTGTGTTGAAATTAAAAGTACTAAGTAATGTCTTTCTTATTGAGCCTGTATTCATGAGTTAAATAAATGGCCAATAAATGTAGTAACCTTTATTTAGGAAACTCAGAAATTGTAACAGATGAATGGTCATGAATCAAAGTAAAGCTTTATGAATATTTGTAGTCTGCGATTATTATTTGCGTTATCATTGTCTCCATCTTGGAAGGGCGAAGATGGAGTGCAAGAGTAGGGGACGGGGAAGGAGCTGATAATGAGCATGTGGTTTAAACCTGAGTGGTTTATCAATATGTCTTCATTGCTAATATTTTCATTGCTTTCAATAATAAAAAAATTAAGTTGCCTTTTGCATAACTGTGATAATTTTTTTGTGAAAATTAAGTTGAAAAAGGCAATGGGATTTGCATTTCAACTGAAATATAAATATGGATGTGTATTCTGCATTCTCGTCCCCATAGCCCTTTTCGCTTCTCTTAGCCGACTGGGGCCTTGGCACGAGAAAGGAAGGGCTCTGGGGACATAGGGTTTTTGAATTAATTCGAATTTTTTTGATTGGCTGTTTGAAACAAAGAAATCTTGAGCTGAAGTAAAAACCGCCATGACTGTCCCACAGAGTCTTTAGAAACATCACGACTGCAGCATACATGAAGACCGGAAGTCCTAGAATCTAGGACTGGAATGTGTATTCCGCAGATAAAGAACACAAGATTTGTTAAGTTAGGAGCGGATGCACACAGTTTTTTTTTTTGCAGAATACCAGTTGTATTAGAAAGCGACCTGGTCATCTCAGCGGGGGGCGGGGGGGAGGGGGGAAGGGGGGGTGCACCCCCAGCACCACCTCCCCATAAATTTGCCCCTGCACTCTTATCTGTCTCTCACACCAGTAATTCGCGTGTCCTCACGAGTAAACCAAGGTGTGGGAGATTTCATTCAGGAGAATTTTCGCCTTTGCCTTTTTCTTTAATCATCCGCGTGTCCTCTCGCGTACTTTTTCTTCACCGAGCAAATTGTATTTATAAGGGTAAAAGTTTAGGGGCCAGGGTAAGGGCTAGCGGAATTTCTCTCTGTTCATTGAAGAATTTATTTCCTAACTTTCATCAAACCTAGCCATAAGCCGTCCGTTACGCTTGCCCCTAACCGTAACCTTAGCCTAACCCTGACCCCAAGCCGTCCGTTATTCTTGCCCTTACCCCAACCCTAACACTAGCCCTAACTCTAACCCTAAGACTAACCCTAACCCTAGTGCTGATATATTCCGCTTCATTCAGATACGCTAACCCCAACCCTTTTTTCAAAATTGCTTGGATCTGGGATTTTTTTGCTGAACCCTGCATCAATCCCATGAGAATAGTTTAGCGCAAGTGGATTTTCCCCGCCGTGTAATGCACGGGGAAGTTTATGGGGGGGGGGGGGGGGGGGTTGGGGGTTGACCGAGAATGCAGAGGCAAATTAGTCTGGAAGGCATTGCGAAAACACTGCATGAATGATAAAAAAAAACACCTGAATTTTCCCAGGAAAGTTATTTACGAGTGCAGCACAGTCAAATAAACGAGAAATTATTCCAAAATTAATTTTAAATTGTAGCTTCTTCTGTGTTGGAATCTCGTTGTAGGTCTGATTTTTGTTGGTGTTCTTTCTGGAATTGCTTAATTAAATCACGGTGATGATTGTATCCTTGGTTGTTTCTCTCCCCCATGCATATAATTTCATTTCATTCGTTAAGGTGTTCATTTTGATAGATCGAGACCTCGTTTTGGAGATAGCGTATTCAAAATTTCAAATGTCCCGCGCCTGATTACAATATGAAGAGAAGCAACCAAATAGTCGCATTGAAACGACACTGAAAATTTAAATTGTAAATTATGCGTGTGGCACATTTGCGAGCACAAGCTTCGTTTGGGCAAAGATGGCGCAATGTGTTCTTCGTAAATTGTCTTCGAGTCTTCTTCAAGGTAAGAAACTATGAAACTCCTGTGTTTTGTAGAAGAATCTTCCTTAGATGGCTCCTTAGATGAATCTCTTGGAAAGCATTTGAACAAACTGGGCTCAGATATAGCATGTCGTGTATTTGTTAGTAACTTGTAAACCGAAGTATGAAATGCGGTATTTTGGTCACAGTGACGAAATATTTATCAGTCTATAGCAATTATTTTACAAGATAAGTCCTTTGTGGGAAACAAACTGCGCGACAAAGTCAGCATGAATGCTTACGAAAAGTTTGGTAATACATCGATAGGCTATTTTGATGTGGTACCACGTCGCCATTGTTTAGTTCGGTGCCATTTTCAATTTATAAACGATCTGGTTATTCATTTGCTTATTTCATATATACAAGCCAAATATCACTCGAGTTACTGAAAATTACCCTAGGCTTTCAATATTTTTTATAAAACTTAAACATCTGATGTTTGAAGAGCTTGGGTATTTTTCTTGAAAGGGGTGGGGGGGGGGGGGGGGGCAACTTTCGGGCAGGGGCTTATTTTCAGAACAGTTATGCTGTTCACAGTTTCGGACATGTATTTTATGGGACATCCGGCTGCAGCATTTGTAAAAGGTGTTTTTCAATGCCATTCACTGTGCAAGAAATCGATATTCCTTGCAAAGCGAGACACATTTGAAATAAACCTGCATATATAACCGAAATAAATTAAAACAGCTTCTGTGTGAATCATGTTAATAAATTGCATCTTTTTAATCTGACATGTTATTCTGATCTTTTCCAATAACAGGACACAAACCAAGCCATTAAAGTTCATGCAGGAAGGTCACCTTACCACTCTAACGACTTCGACGACTTCTTCAGGTAAGAATTCCCATTGTTCTTTATCCTGTATTAGCTACTATGGAAAACTAAGTGAGAAACAATTGCACGGTGATGGGACACGCAAAATTTCTCATTTCGTTTCGGGCTTTGTTTGGTAATGGCAAAGAGCACAGCAAAAGTACTTATTGTCCGCAATTTTGAGACGCTTTTTTTAGCTCGAGTCCCGGATGGAGGGTTTGATCCCGATCCCTGCTGTTTTGCATAAAAAACCAGACCAGTAATTCCTTGTAAGTCTTGTAACGCTATTAATTCTTAGAGAATAAAATGAGACGCTAAAGTTTCTCTAAGAACATAATCACTTCCGTTGTTTTCGTGATTATTTTACAGACAACAAAATGCCGTGTTGAAGCTGGAAACTGGAGTCCGTTGAAGACGGAGATCTTGATGTAAAGATGATGGTGAGTTGATTATTTTTTCTTAATTTTTCAATCAAAATGGGTATCTGATGCGGTCTGTTCACACCAACTTATGAACATTCCCTAAAGCTGCTGAGTTAAAAAAATATTTGATTCTAGACAATGTTTACCGTGTTCGAGGTTCTTGTGATAAATAATGTAATGATCGCATAAAAAAAAAAACAACTAGGAGCCTATTGCCGGCTTCCATACTGAATAAAAGTGGGTCCGCAAAGCGTACATATGTGGACTTTCATTTGCTTTTGATAACAAATGAGTAGATGAGCCAATGTTAGACCTTTTTAAAGACGTTTGCTTCTCGTTTCCGGTCTGTGAGCTCGACTTGTAGGCAAGTCTAAGTATCGGTCAAATATGAGTTGACAGTCACGTGAAACTCGAGATGATAAAAAATTTATCAATCAACTTTTCTGATGATCATGAAAGAAAAACTACTTTTTCGTTTTGAGAACACACCTTGCAATTTACACTGAAGATCGCCTTCAACAATGAAATGCAGTCCAATTTAAATTGTGTCGGAGAAGCGGAAAACCTAGGAGAAGACCCGAAAGTATCTCTATATGATTATATGAAAAGGACGGGGATGTTCGTCGGAGAATTTGATCTACTGATTCTACTCCTGTAAAGGATAACGTTATAAACAACACAGCAAGGTTGATACAAGGTAAAAATGTAGACTTTGTTTCTCGAAAGCCCCGGAGACCTTATGGGACCGCAAAGCCACTTTTAGTTATCTGTATTTTAAAAACAGAGAAGTGTATAGGCCTGAAACTTTGTTTGGAGAGAACTTCTGTTTTCACGTAGTATTAGTCTACTGCATTATTTGTAATGTTATTTTATTTTTTCGGCTGATAAAATCTTTTGTCTATCCGAGGTTAGCAGCATTATCGTTGGCGGTCCCTTGCTGTTTTCAGTTTTACTTTTCCCGTATTAAAGGATGGCAATCTGGGCGTGGCTCAACTTTTTTTTTTAGCCCCCAAGCTAGAGATACCATTTAAAAACACAGACAATTCAAATAAGAGCTACAGTCACTTTAAATGGATAAAAACATTGGCAACATTTCCTTAAAACCAAAAGAAGATGTCTGTTGGGACCATTCATGATCATATGACAGTCTCTTGCGGGGGGGTTACTAGAAATAGACAAATAAGATCTTTAAATTGAAATTAGAACAATAAAATTAGTCATTAAGAACAAAAACAAAATCTTACCACTCAAAATCGGGGATACAAATTTCAGTCCATTCACAAATAAATATTTCGTGGAGTATGTAGACTGTCTTTGTTTGCGTGACATTTCATCTGAACGCTTGTGTAAACAACAGCTGAACTCATTAATTAACTCATTTTCTTTGAATGCGTTGTTTTTATATATAAATTTTCCGCAATGGCTTTTATCGCCTTTCAAAAAGATTTCACTAATAATTTCTTGATGCAAGAAGGCAGATGAATACTTTTATTCAGCCTAAAATTATCATCGTTCGTGAATTACTTTTCGAGTGGAGTCGGCGATTTGCGAACGACACATTTTATAATTATCAGTAATTTAGTTTACCGCACGGTTTCAATACATACATTTTTCGGTTCAAAATAAGTTTTATGCCATTCACACGTACTTTTTACCAGCAGTTTTGAATTCGACGTCAGTCAGATTGCGTTATTCAAATTAAACTTGGGAGAAATCCAAGACAATAATGAATGCGGGAAAGCCACGCGCCGGGAAAACAACTTGATTAGTGAACTTGTTTTGTTTTGACTCGTTGTGTATCCATTCTACCGTTCTAAAGATTCTGTGTGGCAAAGCTAAAACAAAACAACAAATATCCAGATATTTGCTAAATAATGCTAATCAACTCTTTTCAATTGTATGCGAATCAAGCGAATACAGCAACTGAGTTCCAGTCGAACACAAATAGCGCGCGAAAAGTGTGAAAAATAGCGTTACCTTTGCCCGCAGTTCAGTCGAACGCCATGCAAATAAATTATATATAAAGATTAATGAAAGTCAAGTATTTAACATGCGTGATGCTTTCTTTGTGGCCTCTCGTGGGCAGTTCATTTCCCGGGTTCACGTCCAACTCACATTAACTCCCTCCAAAACTTCGGATTTTCCGAACACCCTCGAAAGCTTCCGAAAGCGCTGACACGAGTTATCACGGAAATTGACGTCCCAATCGGGAAAACTGCACGATCGCAATATGTGGATTTTCACACTTCGTGTGAAAGTCCACATAAAAATGATTGAATGAAACATAACATGTTTAATTGGTGTGAATGGTACTCGAGATACCGAGATTTCATAGAAAAAGAAATTTGTTGATCACTCTGGCAATGTTTTGGCTTCAAAAAATAATTGATCGCAGGCTGCGTATGCGGCAACACAATAAAAACACATCAAACTATTTTCAAACAATTTAATGCTGAAAATAACCTTGATTATAGACACATGTTCTACTGTTAGCATTTTATGAGTTATTTCCTCTTGATCGTTCAAAATTAGCTAGAGAGTATTAATCATTTTTTTGACTAAATTCTTGAAAGCAAATCTTTTTTTTTAATTTGCATATTTCGATGACGTATTCCATCCCCTTTCATTTTCGTTGACCTTGAATGAACTTCAGCAGACTACGTCACGATCGCCGCCATATTGATTTTCATATTGTAATGCAAATTACTTGTCTTATCAGAAGTACCCAACGAGAAAAATTTCAAAATTGACTTGCCTTTGCTCGAATCGTTTAATTGACATGTAATAAGAGGATTACAGTTAATAATTAACTATCCTGGGAAAATAATATCCGCTCTTCAGAGCCAGCTAGCACTCGATACGTAAGGGAAGTTGCCAGCCAGTGTCAGTTTAGAGGATGCTTTTTTCCCAGCCAGCAACACTTATGAAAGCTGATTTTCCCAGCTATTTTTTTACCTGACTATTTTGCCAGCCAGGAAGTGTAGAAATGATTTGCTCTTAAATCATTTATAAACCAATTTTACTTTAATCTATTAATTTATTAAATTAAAATTGGTTTTATTAATCAATTAATCAAATGATTAATTAACTTAAATTAATCAATCAATTAATTAATTAATTAATTAATTAATTAATTGCCGCAGTTATTTTTTTAAACTAAAAAGCCAAAAAGACAATAATCGCCTCACGAAGTAAACACTACAGTTATCAGTGAAGCATACTCGGGATAGGACACCTCTTAATCCAAACAAAGATACAACCAGCAGTAATGAACAGCCGAGGGTAAAATAAAATGTCGCTGAATGTATATTAATAATGTTGAATCCATGACCATAAGTGGCTATAACTCAGTGTTCCATTCAGCTTTTAATGAAACTACAAATTTCCAGTCTGCTCTTTTGGTAATAACTTTATTTAATAAAATAAGATATTTGTTTGAAAAATTGAAACATATTTTACACAGAATAACGATCATTTGATATGTTAGTGTTGTTTTTCTTCAGAGCTGTCATTTGGTGTCGTTAGCAAGCCAAAACTGCCAGCTAATTATAATAAGATTTACACTCATTGGTTGTAATCACTTTGTCATATTCAGGCGTCATCTCGACATTTTCGGTCACCCAGGCCTCACCAAATGCTTGCGTCAACCCTATCTAGGAATACGATAGGAAAAGGCACAATTAAAACTTATTGCAAAAACAAACTAAATAAGTCGACGCTAGGGAGTGTTAATTCCAAATCAGTTCTACTTTATGAAATATAGGTGTATTAATTCGTTTGTCTCGATGTTTAGCTGCCAATTATCAACACATGCCTTTATTATAGAAATGTCTAATTAACGGATGTACGAAAACTTACTCTCCTATACTGTAAAAGGAAAACACCCTTTTTACAACTGCTTATAAAAACAAGGCCAATTTTATAGCAATTGACACTGGACAGGCTCAAATTTATTACTGCGTGAGGTCTTGTTATGCTTAATGAAATAAACTTCTATGATAAGCAGTCTAGAAGAAAAAGTTAACTGAAGCAGAAGAAGCAGACAATGTTTCCCTATATGAAGTGTTTCACTGTGGTGAGAAGCCTATATAAAGAAAAGGAATTTAAGAATTGATCACCTGCTTACCATAAGGCGCTAAGCCTCAAATTGATTAGGGCTTTCTGTGCCACTGCACAGGTTACATTTGACCACTGCAAACAAAAGAAAAGCGCCACACGTATTAGCTCATGCAAGTACTTTTCAACATTGCCAACAAAGGTGATATGGTTGACTAAACAAACAGGCTCTTACTCACGCAAGATAGCATATAATTCATTCTTTTCATTGGAAGGGTATTTCCAAACAAACAAGGATGCAAGCAAAGCTCACAAATAACAGGTCTGCAAGCAAGGTACAGCAAGGACAAAATAATAAGAAAAAAATGCCTAGTTCGATCAAACACGCGACGAAATATCGATGACACTAAATTAAATGAAAAGTATCGGAAATCAATTATTTTGCCGTACGCTGGAATATGGTCGCAAACAAGGATGTAAGCAAAGCTCACAAATAACAGGTCTGCAAGCAAGGTACAGCAAGGACAAAATAATTGAAAAAAATGCCTTGTTCGATCAAACACGCGACGAAATATCGATGACACTTAATTGAATGAAAAGAATCGGAAGTCAATTATTTTGCCGTACGCTGGAATATGGTCGCAAACAAGGATGCAAGCAAAGCTCGCAAATAACAGGTCTGCAAGCAAGGTACAGCAAGGACAAAATAATTGAAAAAAATGCCTTGTTCGATCAAACACGCGACGAAATATCGATGACACTTAATTGAATGAAAAGAATCGGAAGTCAATTATTTTGCCGTACGCTGGAATATGGTCGCAAACAAGGATGCAAGCAAAGCTCACAAATAACAGGTCTGCAAGCAAGGTACAGCAAGGACAAAATAATTGAAAAAATGCCTTGTTCGATCAAACACGCGACGAAATATCGATGTGATTGCCACTTAATTGAATGAAAAGTATCGGTAGTCAATTATTTTGCCGTTCAGGAAAAACATGGCCTAATTCGATCGGACAGTCTTTGAAAAATTTCAAAACTAGAAATTCAATTATTTTGTCGTTTACTAGATGTAAGATCGCAAACAAGGTTGTAAGTCGAGGCTCACAACGAAAAACTAGTCTGAAAGCAAAGGTTTAGCAAGGACAAAGTAATTGAAAAAAGAAAGCATTAATTAATTCGATCTGACAGTCTTCGAAAACTTTTATGAAATAAAAGAAGTCAAGAGAATCGAAATTCAATTATTTTGTCGTTCACTAGATGTAAGATCGCAAACAAGGATGTAACTCACAAATGACAAGTATAGTAAGAACAAAATAGTTGAAAAAAAATGAGCTAATTCGATTTGATATTCAATGACTACCCGAGTTGAGATCGATATGCATTCTACAAATAAATTTTCAAGAAAAAGCAAAATAAAAAGTGTAACTTACCAATGTGCTTTTGTCTTGCTTTTATGACATCCTGGATAAATGACACAAACGTGCGGTTTGCGCAACCTCATATTTCCCGCCAGGTGTTCCTCTTGTTACCGCTTGTTTAAATCGCTATTTATCTGACTACTACTCACGTCAATTTTTTTCCTCGGTCCACATGTTCATGTACAGATGTAACTAACATGTCGATTTTTCGCTTGGCTTTGCTGCGGATAATCAATAATCACTTGTTTTTGATACAAGAATGTGGCTCAGGCTTGATAGTGTTGCCAGCAAACTTTTATAAAACTGTAATCGTAGTTTTGTGGTCTTACCAACGCCTATAGGGGCATTTTAAAGGGAAAATTCCATGAGAAGATTCACTGAATTAATTACGACCAGATGAGACCTTTTTTAAAACCGCGAACTGCGGAGAGTGCGTGACAAAATTAACAGATATTTCATGTCACATTTCCTGGCATACGGTAGAAAATCTTCTACAAGATTAAACGACCTCGCGGAGAAATTGATGAGGCTTATGCTTGTCATGTTATGCTTTTAACTGACAGGAATGACATTAGGTAATTACCTTTCAGTAAAATGAAGCAAATGAATAGCCGGTAGTTGTTTACGGCTTCTCGGCCGTCTTCATATTTTTGTCTTGGTTGGTCAGTGCCTTGTCACGCAATCCGAAATTGTGTCACATGTCGGAGTCCCTTAGCCGGCATTGCAGCATTATTTCATGTACATGTACTTCAAAATACCGCCATTTCAGTTGACTTAACGATATATTTTCACCCCTTCAATAAATTTTTCTGTAGAAAGCGACATGAAAATACATATAGATATAAAATAATTTAACCGGAAATAATAGGATACAATGTTAATTCAGCCAGATCTTTGATCCTGTTTCAGAAAAATCAGAAGAATTTTTCGTGAGACCATTTTTTTGACTGCAGTACTTAGTTTGAAAGTCCTTCAGGCCCTTTTGATTTAAAAATACTTTGCTAGAACGTAAGTGACAAAAGGCCAAGACACCTGAGAAATAGCAGCCGGAGTTTCTCTATCACGCGCGCGCCTAAAATTCAAACTGAAACGTACGTTGTGTAACTTGCTAAAATTATGAAAACGGGGGCTATTATCAGTTTTTATTTAACTTTAAGTTTTATGTTCATCATCTTGTCGTCTATCCACTATTGTAAGGTCGACAGCTAAAGAATTAAAATAAGAAAACTGTCTGCTAATAGCTATTTCAGGTCAAATAAATTGACTCTTTCAATTTCCGATTTTGTTCCGCTCGAACACAATGAAGGTGTGTTCATGACTCCTCCAGCAAACGAACATTTGTTTCACGCAGGTGATAACT
The DNA here is from genome assembly GCA_963693305.1 of Meandrina meandrites. Classification (NCBI taxonomy): domain Eukaryota; kingdom Metazoa; phylum Cnidaria; class Anthozoa; order Scleractinia; family Meandrinidae; genus Meandrina; species Meandrina meandrites. The sequence goes on from OY855916.1 coordinate 798,447, forward strand.
ACCCAAATAGCATGTTGCACTGTACTTACAATTTGAAGCAGATCCATAAAAGACCCCATAAAATATACCGTAATACTTTCCTTGAATGACTTGAATCATCCCATCGTGCCGGCAGGCTGAAAAGTTGAACATGATATTAACGTCAAAAGCCGCTCAAACTGCTCAAAGCTACTTAATCTGCTAAGGGAGTAGACTACTAAGTACTCACCAAGAATTGTATTGGTGGAGCTGATTATCCTGTGCGTAGTTATTCCATAAAACGATGGATACAACTGATACAACTGTGGATAGCCGGGTCGCAAAAACCTCGACGCATTCGTTTTGGCCGCTCGATCAACTGCCACTAAATCATACACATGCTCGTATTACACAGAAAAAGGGGACGGGACAGATCTGGTTTAACTCTTCCGGTCAGTGACGGCAGAATAACAAAACAATAGAAATAAAGTAATAAATAACTTTTTAGTCGTTTACATTTTAAAAGTTAAACTGAATATTATTTATCACTGCGCGTCGTTGCATGTCTTCTGTTTTCAGTGTTTTGCCAGCAGAAAGATTTTGGTTGTTATTTCCCAGCCACAGTCGATATTCTACAAATTCCCAGCAAATTTTTCTCTGAGAAAAACTGTCCCAGCAAACGCTCGATCTCGTTCCTAAAGTTGCCAGCCAGCTCAAGGTGAGCCTGAAGAGCGGATATTTTGTGGAGCGGATCCGTTGGGTACTTCTGTCTTATTGCGACAGAATCAAAGAGGAGCCCTAGATTATTTCAAATACAGCGAACAAATGTAGCTAAAAACATGGGCAAGTTGATATTATCATTATATTACGGAGTTTTATGTTCTTAGGCTATTCATTACCACTCTCCGCTGCTTTTATTTCATTGAGAAATAGAAATAAGTTAAACAAAATGCTATAAAATGTACATTTCTAATTTTTTTCGCCATGAATTTATTGTTGCAAAAGCAATCTGGGTATCATTTTCCATGCTGGTTAAATTGCAATGGTCTTTTTTATTATTTTGCGGTCATTTTGTTGATTATTTTTGGCATATTTCTCTTTTACTTGATAAGTTAAAATTTTTGTAGTTTGAAAACTTCATGTGCTGTGCGTCGAAAAAGAACAAAGTAGGGTTCTTGTCGAACTACCGTTGTGGAATTTGACTTTTTATGTTGTTGCGACATCTTTGTTAGCTGTACATAGTTCATTTTACGGTTGTATTTTTCGCTGTCGTTTTATTTGAGCTGCAAGATTGCAAGAACTCCGTGGTTGGCTTCGTTGATATAATTATTTTCTTTTAATTTTTTAAGTAGCGGAATTTTGTGTAATTTTAGTAGCCGTAAGATTTTTTTTCTGCTGATTTTTTTTGCCAGAAAAATAAATTTTACGGCTTTTAAAATTGTGCGGATTTCTACTTCTTTAAAAATTAAAAGAAAAAAAAAAACGACCAACGGGGCCTCTCGGCCCCTTGTAGTTTCAATCAGATAACCTAAATGAAACGGCGGCTGGGGATATGGCCGTCGACGCCAAAGAGGTGTGCATTACCGCAGGGCCACGTTGGCGATTTAAGAATTACAGGGTGAAATTAAACTAGAAGTAGGTTGGCTGCTATTGTCGTCGAAAACAATTGAGATTCTATTGATATGATAATTGTTTTTTCCTCAAGAGATTTCTTATTATGTTAATTTTATTTGTTTTGCATTGTTTGTTTGTTGTGAAGTTCGACTGCAGAAATCAGGTGATTCATTTGCATCAAAATATGACAACCAAAATGAGCTTCTGGCGATCGTGAATACAACAATTATTTTTCACACGAATTATGCAGCCGATGGTAAATAATTTGATATAAAATCGAATGATTCGTATTGGTTTAACAAATATTGTTTCACGTTCCAATTCTCGTAAGATTTTAATATCCTTCTGCCTGTAACCTACACCAACGGTAGAATTCTTATTTACTGTTAAATGATAAAATATCAAATTATTTTCATGAAATTTTTCCTTTTTTTCCTCAGATTTCCGCAAGTTCGGGATTTCAGTGGACTACAGACGCAAGCTGGCAAGAAGAAGCTGAATCACTCTTGTACAAGTTTTGCTATGTGCTTCATTAGGTAAAGAACATTAGTTTCACTAAGCGATCAGAGTCCAATTTCTCAAAACATTTCTGAGTATCAAAAACTGAATTGATCGGTAATTGTCTCGATAAACATTCAAATTCTCATCAACTGATATTAGCAAATTTGGGAAAACTAGTTAAGAGAATTTACTTCGCGATTAGGCCTTTGGTGTAGTACGACCCGTGCAATATTAAAGGAGACCTTCTATTTCTTTATTTTTTTCGGACAACTTAAATTTCAAGAAAAAAGTCTTATCTCTCAATTGACCAAGATTGTTGCAAATTTACGTTTGATTTCGATCTAATTCTACACGTGTGCCAAAAATCTTACAATATTAATTTGGCTATTTGTTACAAAACTCGTGAAACAAAATTTGATAACCAACTGTTTAGTTTTCAACCAATTGACAAGCAAAGTTTGATTATAAATTTTTCTCGCAATTTTCCAAGACTTTTTACAATTTTACATTGACTCTGGCCAAATTTTTCAACCTGTGCACCAAAATTCGATAGCAAAATCAAAACAAAACAAGTGTTGAATTGTCTTGAACAGTCGTTTACAAACGCTATCAATTTACAAGTTACTTTGATAATGAAATTTAGATCATATTTTAACCTTGGTCAAATTTTACACAAAAAGCATCAAAAATCTGTAAAAATGTTAGCCTCTGATAAGGATTTCACAAAACGCATGAAACAAAAAATTTCACTTTCAGTAATTTGATTCTAAATCAAGCAAGTAATCTTGAAAGTTTGACTTGCTCGTAAACAATTTTTTTTCTTGTAAACAGATTTTAGTCAATTTTGACATCAACTTGTGTATACCAAAATAAACGGTGCACAAACTTTCATATTTTTTAAGACATTTTTCGCATGGTTTCCTGATGTATTGCACGGGCCCACGTCTAACATATTGCGTACTTTATCTTTCATTGAAAGTTTTTTCGTAGTCTTAATATTTGTTTGCCAACGATTTATTGCAAGAACCAAAAGACTTAGTTTTCGAGTAGTTGCTTCTCGCACTTATAATTTTGCCAAAAATACTTTAACTAGCAGAAATTATTTATTTCGATCTAATTCTTTTGCCAACCATTTATCGCCTAGAAAAAACATCCAAAAGACTTAGAATTATTTTGGCGAGTTTGCTAGTATTTACTTGTTTGCGAAACCAGAGAATTCTACTGTTCACTTTTAAAAGCAATTTTTACTTTATTTTTATCTTTGTAATTTCACTTAGACTTAAAAAAAATATTTTTGTCGAGTTTGCCAGTAGTTACTTGTTTGTAAAACCAAGAGATCCATTGTTTAGTTTCAAAAGCGATATTTTGCCTTCATTTTTTTTCATGGTTGTAATTACACTTTGAAATATACTTAGTTAATGCCTACTACTTTGTATACTTAATAATCTTGTGATTAAAAAGTTGAAATAAAGAGACACTTGTAATCTTGCTTTATTTACAAGAAAAAATAAAAAAATTGTGCGCTTTTGAAAGGGGCCTGGTAACTAGGGAAAATGTAGGCTATCTCTTTTTATATTTTTTGCCTAGGTAGGGTTGCCGACTCGCGGGAAAAATTTCTGCACTTTTAAACAGGGTCTAGTATAAAATCGCAATAAACGCTACCTTTTGATGGGTGAAATCTGCTGCAAACTACATAGATTTTTCCCGCCAAAAGACTTAGTTTATTTTTGACTCAATACTAGACTCCATTTAATAGCGCAGCCTTTTTTCCCGCCAAAAGACTTGGTTTTTTTTCGCTCAAAAAGCTCCTTTCAAAATCGCAGTCATTTTTCCCGCCAAAAGACTTAGTTTTTTTTTTCGCTCAAATAGCCTCTTTCAAAAGCGCAGTCACTTTTCCCGCCAAAAGACTTAGTATATTTTCGAGCAAAAAAAGCACTGTCCGTTGTTCGCTTAATGAACTACTAAGATTTCCATGTCATTTATTCAACATCTTTCGCCGATGAATCTTCATTCCCGAAGGCTGTTTGCTTGTTATTCAGCTTCTTTGTCGCTTCATAGCACGATTGACTTCCTTCGTCCTGTAATATAAACAAGAACAACATTAGAATCATCAACATGGTAGAAAATTGAACTTCATACAAACCAACGTATTTAGTTTTTTAGTCAACTTTTTTCTGAAATAAAAGATTACGATATTTGAATTTGTACTCGTTGTTTTGAAAGCGAGCGCAACCTTGAATATAACAAGATGTGCTGTAATATTCAAATTTGTTATTTTGCAAGAAAAACATAACACTTATTATGAAAACGTATTGTCTCTTCTCATTATAATGTCTTGGATACAAAATTAACATAAATGTTACTGCAAACATCTTGTTTTTAGCTTGAAAAATCTCTGAAAGCATTCAATCGCTAAAATTCAGTGTATCCAGGAATTCAGCAAGGCTTCAATACGAGCAAAGTGTTCCAAGAACAGATAGTCAAAAAACAAAAGGTAAATTGTGAAATGGCAGAAGTTGAATATTAAAATGACAAATAAGAGTTTAAGTAAGTTGATTACTTTCGATAAAATACCAAACAAAACTAATTTTCAGCTAAATTTTTCAACTACTCGAACTAAAAACTAAGACATTAAATCACATATCGTATAGATCACTTGTCTAAAGCTTCATAGCAAACCTCGATCAGCCGAAAAATAATAACAACAACATTCAACATTAGATTTCGTCACACGCTTGAATTATTTTCGACATGGTTTCCATATGATTAGCGGATCTATCGCTAGTCACGTCTCGAAAGCAGCGAGGAAATTCGAAAACTTGAATGAATATTTTTTTGGGGGGGTTTTGACAAAAAGCAAGACGAGCGGCCTGTCGTATGTACAGTGTAGTTTCGTCAATTTCCGTCCTTTGAAACAATTTATAGCAACGCAGGCATTGGGCCGCCGATAAAATGGAAATTTACACGACAACTTATTAAAAACTCTTGATATAAGCCTAAAGCAGCAGCTGGTTCTCTTGCTTGTCTAAATGCCAACAAAAAATCAATGCTTCCGAAAATCAACCAAGAAACTACTAAAGCGACGTGAAAAAGATTGCCCATGTCCTAGAAAGATGAAACAATAAACTGAAAAATATCGGAGCTTCAATGAACTTAAAAGTAGGCCATGTTAGAAACTGTAAAACGCGTAATCAACACATTACATTAAATAATTTCACAAGTTGAGGCACTAATTCATAACCAATAGCTTCACGTGTTGTGTGACCGGGAACGCAGCGTCACATGCGATATGTCGTGACATGCTGACTAGGGTGTGACGAGTGATGAGTCACGTTTTGGTTAAAAAATAATTGATCAACTTTTTAAGGAAATGGTTGTTATTTTAGAGCAGAAATACTATTCATTGAGTGAAACAAAAACTGCATTCATGTACTTTTAATCTAGCAATAAGAATCGACAACTTTAGATATTTGATCTGAAGAAGCATTGTTTACATGTATAAATTTCATTTAGTCATCAGTCACACAAAACCGACTCCAAAGCGAGAACTTTAAATAAACAGAAACAAGCAAATACTTTGCGACATTTTTTTTACATTTTTTGTTTAAAACAATAACTTTAAGTTTACTTTTGTGCATGAAATCTACCAAGTAAGCTCAATTTTTTCTGACGCGTCATCTGTATTTAATAATCTGCGCAAGGTTTAAAACGTTTTTTTAATTGGTTTAAATGATCTGTTGGACAATTGTTACAGACATTTCCAAATAACATTTCCTGGACTACAGCATTGTCATAACGCCACGATACTCCATTTGAAGTCCACAATTCTGTTTTAATTTTGAAGGCGCATTTGGCGTTAGTCTTGCTAATGGGATACAGATCTTTTCAGTTTTAAGAGGTTTTAACTTCATGTTCGATCTTACATTTGATTAGAAAAAAATCACAACACCAGCGACAATTGTATAAAAAGAAGCTGAAATCTGAAATCGAAAACGAAATTATGCGCTTTGGCAAAATCGATTGCTTCGTTCTCTGCTTTTATGTACTCCAATAATAATTAACAACAAAAAAATGTTTTAACAGTTGATAGGCAAAAAGTTCAGTTTATTGTAACAAGTCGAACTTTGTGAGCAAAAAATGTCCTGTTCCCGTTTGGTTTGAAGCCTACTTCGGTGCGCATGTGGGTTGACGGGTCGATCAGCGGTTCATCAAAAGAGCCCCCTAAACAAAAGTCAGTCCGGTTTCTTCAAACACTAAAACCAAAATTAGGAAATGCTCTGTGAAGAGATTTGGCGCACAAGTTGACCCTCGGATGTACAAAGTAGATATTTCAAAAATTTTGAGGCTTTATTATCTGATTTTTAGTAGCTGTTTATTAATTGCGGGAAAATTTTGATTGGGAATCTGGTTGCACAGGGAACATCACTTTGCTACATGTCTTGACATACAAAATTGTAGACGTTCTGATTTAATTCTTCGTTCTTATGATAATTTTTTGAGATTTTTTCAAAAGCTTAAATTTATTTTAGCACTCTGTTTTTGTTCTGGGACAATTTTGGCACAATAAATGGAATTTTGTGACGACATGAACAACCTAAGATGGCGGAGTCTGTGGTAAAATAAAATGTCACTGTAATACCCGTCTCACCTTATAGAGGAAGTTTCAGGCAGCCCTCTGAATTACGTAATACTGTTTCTTAAAATATCCTAAAACAACGAAACGGAAGTTCAGACATGCCCGCCCAACACCACTCTTTTTTGTACGGTCGCTAGGATACGAGCCTGCGTGTACGTCACGAGGGTCAAACTACAAATTAAGGTAGCTCGAAAAAGATGTTTCGGAACAATACCCGACATTTCCAATCAGCTTTTCAGCAGTCTTCCCTTCACACACAATTGATTATTTGCATTATTAACCGCGTATGGTTAATGTTTAAAAAAAATTATCCAGCCGTTTTTGAGATTTTTGAAAAACCACCTAAACACGAAAATTGCCCGAAGATTATAACGAGGGTGTGATGCGAAGGAAATATCTTGTTATCCGGATGCGAGCAAGAAAATCAACGAAACTTTCACTTCGTCGAAAAATAAGTTCTAGACATTTTGGCGTTGTTTTGAAGCAAATGGTTATGTTCATTCACTTTATCTATGCAAAAGGTACGGTTGGCAATGTTTTTGCCATTTACTCCAAATCAAACACACAGAATTTTTTCTTCTAGTATTTATTTAACTGGCAATACATTAAAACTTAACATATCGATATTAGCCCGTTTGTATGGAATCTGGATCGCACAAAATTCAAGTTTTGCTGATTTCGAGGTTTTCTGTTTATCGTTGTCATGGCGATATCATTTTCCAAAACATACATTATACCAAACTTCAAGCTAAGAGCAAAAATTGTGTTATTTTCATATCATTCCAATTAAGGTAAGATTACTAAAATGCTGATTAAAAATGTAAGGTATGGTCTATGGAAAACTGTCTCGAGACGCCTTCAATCAAATTACAGCAGCAATGCGTACATGACCAAAATAACTACACATTTCCCAGCAATCATATGGAAACCAAATTTCTTTGATTTGAGTCACGTAAAAAGCCGACTTGGTCAATACCAATTTTTTTCTCTACAAATAATATATCAAGTCAGGTGCATGAAAACTTGGCCAAACATTTTTAATACCCAATGTAAAGTTTAGGTCTCACTCGATCTAATTATTTCGACTAGAAAGTTTAGATTCAATGTTGGAATTCTTCAAAACATCTGCTTTTACAAACTGCACAAACAATTTCCGTCCTTATTAATTATGCAATTTAGAAACTTGTAGTCACGATAAAAAGCGAGTACCAAGCTGAACTTAAAAGTGTGAAGAAGTTTCGATCAATCAAAAATAAGAAATCAACAAGCAAAAAAAGAAAGCTATCGTAATCGCAGCTAATTCTACATTTAAAAGGCTAATATCCAACACATACCTTGGCCAGAAGAGTTGTTCCATGGTCCGTGAGTCCATGCTGTCATGACCCCTTGTTAGCTTGTATCACTGTACAGATTTTGCTTCCACCAATGGCGATTAGTTCTCCTGTCGGATTAAATTTTAAATGTCACTGATTGTGTGGTGGATGTTAAACACATGACGTCATACAATAATAACTGTTCATATTTCTTCTGTTTGTTAAGGTAGCCACCTGTTGTCAGGATTGTTTTGTATTTGCAGTATCCTCAGACTTGTATGTTTATTTAAGCATTAATTTTGTATTCTGTCTTTTGTTGCTGGCTTAACATCACTACTGTCACCACATAACTGTATTTCTTGTTGAAATAAACTTTTCTTGGTAAAAGTGTTCATTCAACGACTGCAGAACTTGTTTTGTGTTTCTCATCCTTTTGTTTTGAGGTTATAAAAACTACCTTACCCCACCCCCAAACGAAAATAAACCCACCCCATAAGTCTTGAACAAAAAGAAGTCAAGGGCTGCTTATTATCGGTCTGTAATCGGCATTGTATTTCCCTTTGGCTTGTTCTTAACTGTTCTTTAAACCTCCAACACTCCTTACTTGTCCCCATACATTTCTTAAAAAACACTTCTGGAGAATTTCGCTGAATGCGCTTTTGCTTTTAGCCTTGAGAAAAATCAATAAGCTTTAGTGAATAATTATTAGGGTAGCAAAATTCTAGTATTTAATTTGTCGATATAACGACCAAAAACATAGATGTATTACCATGGCTATTCAGGTACCCACCTAAGGTCAGGCCGCCATGTTTGACGTCACAGAGATCTGTTTCGACTGACTCAAATTTCTTCCCTCCATTCAACAAGCCTATTACAAAATAATAACAGCAATTAAACTTTTACACGGTTGAAAAGAAGAAAAATAACCTTAAAATGAACTGAAAGATTTCCATAACAGCATAGATGTCATCTGAGACGTACATTTCAAACCTAAAAGTGCGTGCCTCTTTCTCAAGACCATTTGTCTGCTGTTGGTCCGAAAAATTAGGGGCAAGATTTCCGCACAGCCCCATACATTAATTATGCATACAATTTTCTGACTGACTCGTTCTTTTCATGATTGCTGTTTGTGTATAGTGATAGTATGAAATACCTGCATACATAATTAATGTATGGGGCTGTGCGGAAATCTTACCAAATTAGGCTCATCCTCGGTGTAAGAACCTGTGAAACTCACCGGTGACGTAAAACAAAGAACGACAAAATTATACAACAAAGAGCTGGCAAAACAAATATAGAGAAGGAGAACAATAGCTCCAAAACAAAGAAAAATATCACAGGTTCTTACACCGAGGTAAACCCAAAAATTACCATAATAGTTAAATTTCAACGTATTTAAAGAAAAAGCTCGTTTCTTTGATGCTTTGGAGAGAAGCAGAGAAAGTTATCTTCAAGCTTTAATATATAAATAAAAATAAAACTATCCGAAGAATATACAATAACTCAATAATAGCCACAATAGCTCGAGATCAAGCAAATACGAAACACGTGTACCTTGCGTTTGTCAAATTCTTGCTCGTTTACGTTGAACGTATCGCCATTTCAGTCCATACAGTGCCTGGCTGTCAGAGTATGTCATCTGTCTTGTAAATTAAGTCTTCTGCTTTAACCAAACAACAATTTTTCCATTTCTTTACAGACATAAAGAGTGACCATCACCAAGAACCACAAACATGGATGCTGGAAACTAAACCTGTGATGAATAATTAACGAATTCAGAAAGCCCGTATGGTCAAACATATTTGCAATGTAAATTTTATTTGATTTTCCCGCCAGACGTAGGCAAAGGGGATATGTTTTAAGGTGGTGGCAAACGAGGACACAATGTTGCGGACACAAATGTTTCCCCATTTGCTTGTGCACGCAACATTTGTTGCGGACACAAATTTTGTGTCCGAAACACAAAAATGTTTCTGATTTTTGTCAGAAACATTTTGTGTCCGCAACAAATGTTTCCCCGTTTGCGCGGCATGGACACAAAACAAATGCTTTGTGTCCCGCTCGTTTGCCCACCCAAGAAACATCACGAGCAACAATCTGTCGGCAACAATGTGTCCTCGTTTGCCACCACCTTTAAGTTACACTTTTATACTTACACTTCAGTTAATTCCTGGAAAAAATGTAGACACTCCCCTTTCATACAGTCACTGATACGTGTTGCCCAACTGAGACAGGTGCCGGGATATTAAAGCACCTGTAGTCGAAGATTCAATAAGCAAAGTTTTCCAGACAAAATGATACCTCACAGAGACACATTTTAAACGTACTTATGTTAAAAAGTGATCGAAGCAATTTTAAAAAAGGGTTGGGGTTAGTTAGGCTTAAGCTAACGGAACCGAACGGAATAAATTAGCGTTTGGGGTTAGGGTTATTTTTTTTAGGAGTCATGGTCAGTCAGGGTTATTCTACCTGGATTTGAGAGCAAAATCGTGTTACGCTTGACTATTCCCATGAGATTGATGCGGTGATCAGCAAAAAATCCCAGATCGGGGCACTTTGAAAAAGGGTTAGGGTTAGGGTTAAGGGAACGGAAGGAAACGGAATAAATTAGCGTCGAGCCGAGGGTGATTTGCTGGCAATTCAGAGCTTGCGGCGGGGAAAATCGACTTGCACCTAACTGTTGTCATGGAATAGATACAGGGTTCAGCAAAACAGTTCCAGATCGAAGCGTTTTTGAAAAAGGGTTAGGGTTAGGGTTAAGGGAACGGAATAAATTAGAGGGTTAGCGTAAGTGTGACGGAGGGCTTAGGGTTAGGATAAGAATTAGGTTACGATAAGGTGTTAGGAATTAGGGTTTGGGTTAGGCATTTATGGTATAAATATTGACGAAATCATTCCAGACCTTAACTTTCGTTCGCTTTCAGATGGCAAATAAACTGATGTACAAGTAAAATTTTTGCTTAGCTTCATGTCTTTATTTATTTTTGCCAACATTACAGTCATTTTGAAACGGAGCATATACTCCTTGACCTCCTTGGTTTGCTCGTCGCTAACCCGCTGTACTTTGCCCCTTAGCGTTCCTGGGTCGCTGGCATAATTTTTTGTCCCGCTGAAGCGGTTCAGGTTTTACAAATTTCTGTTGGTCGGCCCTTGTGTAGGCGCTTCACATCTCCAGCACTATTAAGGTAGGCGTTAAAACAGGCTGAGTAGTAGTTGCTGCAAATAAAATCAAAACGATTATTCAAAGACGAATTGTACAACAAAGGCCAACATAAACACGTCTGATAGCAGTGTCTTATTGCTTGAGTACAAAAAAGAGTTCTTGGTTGTTTGGTTGTCTAGTTTTCCAAAGGTGTGCGACAAATGCATACTGCAGACTGGCACACCGGTTAGCCTGTGAATATCGCTCCGGTTGGAATAATGTCCCCGCCCCCCGCCGGTTAGCCAGAGTAGAACTCCGGTTAACCTGAATAATGTTCCGGTTAGCCGGCCTGAATAGCGCCGGGGAGGAACGCGTGACCAGCCCAAAAAGCGTCTGCACAGGAGACTCTTGGCTCCAGAAACGTTTAGTTCCATTAAGACACGACCTTTCTTGATTTGTTGTTCGTCCATCTTTTCGATATTACCTGTTTCCTCCCCAGGCAGGTTTTACCACAGCCCAGTCTAACTTCCACTGTGTGATCAATGGTATTCCGTCATGGCGAACTTCCAGTTTTGTTAATGTGCCAAGATCCTTGTCAGACGTTGCAACAAATGAGTTTAGTGTAGCGGTGAGAAACTGTCGTCTGCAGAGATCAAGAAGAAAGAGTTTAGTGAGAACTTTTACTTTCTGATGCTGTCTGATCAATTTGCGTACGTTTTCAGGAATCAAGGCAAAGTTGGGTTGAATATGTTCATACGTTCAGCTCTATTCTTATAATTTATTATCTATTCGAGGTTTAAATGCATTCTCAAATGACGCCAATGGTGTGAACTGTCTCATAAACGTGATCAAAAGGCCCTTTGGGAGGCTTCCTGTCTCAGCATTGCGAAAGAAAATATAAGCGTATTTGCTAGGATTACAATTCGGCATGGCCCGATCCGAACCATGTTGATGCATATTTATTTATTCCCGAAAAATTGCATTGCATGTTAATTCTTAATCCACTCATTGTGATCGCGAAATTGAATTGCATTGCTTAGAATACCAAATCTTACACAGAAACTTTACATTTGGATTGTTTGGAGTGCCTATAATGGAAGTCCCACCATGTCCTCGTGTCACGTGACACGATGCAAAAGAGTACTTTGATGATTTTTAAGGTGCAATACACACTCGTGCTTAGAAACCAGCATTTTTTTCAAGGAATCCTGAAAGCGCTATTGTATATCTAGTGTGTACTGAGAAATTACCCTATTTAGATTCTTAAACAGTTCTCAACTTCTAGGAAAAAGGTACTTCCTGCTTGACATAAAACTAACTAAAAAACATCTGAACAATGAAGCGTACCTCTTGAATCGAATATCTCTAGTGTAGCCATTTTCTCCAAATATTTTAACAGTGATTCTTCCTGTAAATGTGGCGAACCAACCCATGCCTGTTCTGAAGGACACTGTGTAGTGATAAGCTGAAATACAGACAAGTGCAGATAAGATACAAAGGGAAACGAGACCGTCCTAAACCCACCTGGAGGGGGACTGCAGAGGCAGAACTTTAGGTTCTAAATGGGTGGCAAGCTTCATGGCTTACTATACACTGGAACGACAGAAATGGAGAAATCTTGTTAATGCCCTGTACGCCACTTGGCTTCTAAAGGACTGATGATTGCGTAAGATTCAATAAGATAACAAGAAGTCAAGCTCAATTGATTTTCATTTGAAACAGGCTAGTAAGTTGAGGTGCGGGAAGTAATCCCAAAGCTTTATTCTTACTGAAGTCCGAACAAAAATTTCACTTCTCAGGGGCCCGGAGACAATGCCCCCTATCATGTCATGCATTTTTCAGTCCGGAACGATAAAGCCTCAAACCCATTTTGAATAGGCAGGATAAGTCCTTCATTGTCCAGTGTAAATCGGGTCCTATAGTTTTTTGGCCCTAAACCATTTTGGAACCCTGAACACTAACTCTAGATCTTATACTGTCACACCACTCAACACTTTTTTTATTGTATTACTGTAATGGAAACTTACCACAAAAAGGGCTCCATGAGTTGGTCAAAAGGAAGTGTTTTCCAGAAGTAAGACCTTTGCTCTTGTAAGCGTTAAAACCCATTGACGGAAACACTTGATTGGGAGAGATACACCAGCCCCGCTCGAAGTACACCACGTTATCACAAGGAAATGCACGCATAGGACATTTGGATAAAATGGACTCTATGAAGTAATTTATGGCTGTCTTGTGATCGCAGGAATCGTTTTGTATGATAATACCTGAAGTAAGAATAAACTCATTAACACATTATATTTTATAAGTATGGAACCCTTTGTCATTCCCTCCTGAAGAGAGCTTGATAGAGTCCTTCTGTTCTTCGAAGTTTTTCAATGATTTATAGTTTTCTATGGACTGAAATAAACCCTCTACATATAAAGGGGTATAGAATGGTTTTTGAAAAATCATGGGTCTCGGCAAATTTTAGGTGAGTCTCGGAATCTCGTCGAGCTCGCAAAAAAATAAAGCTGGTCTCGGAATCCCGAATTTTAAAATTTGAGTCTCCGAGTCTCGCAAACCAAGCGAAAGTTTAATCAGTATGAACCGTCACAAAACAACACCAACAACAACAGCAAAACAGGGAGCTACAGAGCGTTACACTAGCGTTTGTAATTTAGTCTCGCGCTGGGATTTCTAGATCACGACGTCTCGCTCTCGGATTTTTGAATCGCGGTGTCGCGTCTCGGTCTCGGATTTTAAATGAGGGTCTCGGCGTCTCGGCGAGTCTCGGATTTTACCATTCTATACCCCTATATAACAATCTCATCTGATTTCAATTTTACCCGAGCAAAAGAAACTTTAGCTAACCATACGGGTTTGACAGTGAGCATGTTTCATTTCTTAGCATTATATAAGGGGCTGGGGATATTAGGTAAACACATACAACCTAGGATTACTATGGAGAAATAAAAATTACTTCTAAATAAAACACCAAACACAACTAAAGAGACCATGTTTACAGAGGATTGATGGCAGTTTTTGCTGTTGTTCTTCTATTAGCTAATACATTTAGCTCTTCACTCGATCTATGATTCATCTCCCATCCGTTTCTTTTCCAGCACATAGATCCTAGACAGCACGTTTAAATCTCATAAAACTTCAAAAGAACATGAAAAATGGTGCCAAAACGCATGGAAAACATGGCAATGAATCTTATACCCCGATCCCCCTCCCCCTAAGATACAAAGTGTTCCTACCATCCAGCACGCCACACCCTTTCTGATCGTCGCCTCCGTTGGGATAGAAGTCAAGATGTCCCAACGGTTGCTCTAAACCGTTAACATCTGAGTCGGTGTGTATGACATCAACGAATTGTGCGTCACTCGAGTCCAGCCTAGCGTCAGAAGGCTTGCCCTCAAAATACTTGCCTGGTGGGTCCAAACCTACAATAAAATAAAAGCAATATCAGACTACTCGGCTTGAATCTTCGATTTCTATTTGTTAAATTTGCTGATTGATTTTCCTAAAACAATGATCCCTGCCGGAAGTCTATACAAGACTTCGGGCAGGCCTGATTGTTTTGGGAATAATCTGTCTTCTTACTGGAGTTATAAAACGCCGCTTAGATAGCTTCATGCGTCACAAGTCAGCAGTGTCTCTATTTTGGTGAACAAGGTTATACACATTTTACACTTATTAACTCTTCGGTTTTTGATGGAAAACATGTTTTGTTGTAGGGGATGTTGTAACGCTTACGATAAATTAATCTCTCGGTTTTTTTGTAAGTGATAGATAGTGGCTTCCAACATGAAATATAAATACATGACATTCCAAAGGGAAATACCTGTTATTCGTCCAATTGTTGTTCCTTGAAGTTTGCTAATTTCCTTTCCGGCAAACCCAGAGGCATGAGCGCCGAGATCAAATCCCACAAAATAGAATGACTCGTAAGAAGCCTTGGTGCTGTTTACCAGGAACCTTATCAGTTCTGCCATCTGAGCACCCACCATACGGGTATTTCCAACAGCCTGTTCATACGGGGCTTTTGCGCCGTTCGACCAATCGACGATGATTATGTTAAAATCGTCGCGTTTCAACAAAGCATCTTTCAAGATGTTCAACCAGGGAACGTGTGAGTGTTCTAGAAATAAATCATACGGTTTTGTTTTAATTTTTTGCTGTTTTGTCTTATAAATTCAATCACTGACTAGCTAAATTTTAAAGTGTAAAAAGAGATCGTAATTGTAGCAAATGAGATTATGATCATCTTCCTCATGAGTGGAGAAAGTCAGTGATCGCACCTCAGTATTGAAAAGCAATTTGTTGCATGATGCTGCTATTCGATAGGTCGGGTGATGATGGGAGATCATTAAAGTTTAGTCACCAGGCTTTTTTCTTGTTTAAATGACCTAGCAAGGCCTGGGAGGGGAAGCAATGTCGACGTCATCACTTACAATAGAGTTCAGATCCTTCCTTAAGCTAAGAATGCCAAGGGACTAAGGCTACGATTATCAGACAATAGCCCAAAGAAGCACCGTTGTGGTTGGTTTATCTTTAACGCGAAGCTTTTAACTAACTTCCGACAGACACGAGAACATTTTTAATAAACAAAGAAACGCAACATCCGTCTCAATCTTGCTCTGAAAAAAATCACTAAATTTAGTAGCCGCTATCAACAGGAAAAACAGTAATTAACGTATTATTAAGGTACTATGACCTTTAATTCTCCTTTAATGTTTATGCTAATGTGACTCTATTGAACAACAGGTCTTAAAATATGGACTGCTTACCATTAAATCCATGCACAAGAATTATAGTGGTTTTACCATCATCATAGCCAGAGGCTTTTAATTTTAAGACGTCAGAGTCATCTATGATCTTTGGTGTTGCAGAGTGAGCCCGGGTAAAATGCTTGTAAGTTATCCCAATAGCTGATGGGGCCTGGGGCAGAGGAACCAGTGGGCTGTCAAAGGGAGCATCGTCATTGAAACATCCATATTTGGTATAGCAGACTTCCTTTGCTGAAACAAGTAATGAATCAAATCAAATCAAATCAAATCAATCAGTCAGTGAGTCAGTCAGACAGTCAGTCAGTCAGTCAGTCAGTCAGTCAGTCAGTCAGTCAGTCAGTCAGTCAGTCAGTCAACCAGGTTAACCTTCACATCCAAGCCAGAGGCTCATGTATAAAACGGACGACAATAATTAAACAGAGTAAAAAATGTCAAAATGTTTAAAGGAACTTTTGTACAGAGTCAAAAGAAAAGTTTAGATATATTACTAATCGTCCTAATCCGCATAACGCAAGTTGACAGTTTTCATGTTCCCTTTCCGTTCAATAAAAAAAACCTTCCAGGAAAAACGCTTTTACAAAACGAACTAGTATATAAACTAACAAAACACGAAAAGAAACGTACCGTACTCAATTGAAAAGGATTAAAGAGGGATACTTGTACGATACATTAATCTTCCTCCGCTTACCATAATAAACAGCATAAGAAAGAAAACGAAGGTGTCATTCATTTTAGTCGATTGCTACGACCGTAGTCAACTTTTTTTGTAAGTTTCTTTTACTGAATCTCTACCAATTATACTAAATTTCACAGCAACTTTAAACAGCCTCAGACAATTCAACTAGAGGAAAACGCATCCATTATTAGGGTTACTAGAAGTGGATAACTTAAGAAGATTGTGGAGAAACATAAATGAGTCGTTATATGTTAGACCTGGCTTGAAAAAAGCACTGATAGCGCAACTTTATTCTCGCAATTTGGTCTTTGTGAAGTCACTGATCAAATTAAGTGCGAGTCTCATTATATGACCAAAATATAATTTCAGTTTATAATAAAAGAAACCTAAAAAGCAATTAATTATGCACTTACCAAGTGAAATAGAGACTAGCAAAAATGGTATGGCGGTAGTTGCTGTCTTGGGAAGCATTACTCAAGGTATTACAAGCTTCTTGTTCTTGAAATCTAGCTGGAATCGTATCTGCTCGATTTAGCTCTAAGATGAAAATACGCAAGGAGAGAGCGTTTATAAGTGTTTAGCAAGGGAAAAAAAAATCAATTTGGTCCATTGTTCCAATTCTTAAGTCCATTCCAGCTGTGTAATTAAAGGATTAGAAAGGTTGTTGTGGAAGCATGGTTTATTGATCACGCAATCTGTAATCGAAGAAAAGATTTTGAAAACGCGCGTGTTCTAATGTTACTATCTTGTTTGACCAGGTGACTGGAAAGGAGTCCTTTAGTCTGCACACAAATGGTTGTCATTCAAATAACGCAAAGCCATGATTTAACCATCAAGATGAAGTTAAATAAGAGAAAATGAAAAACTTTTGTTTTCTCTAGACCTATATGTCTCGTGACAACCAGACAAGTCAGAGCCACGGTAACAATAAAAAAATAATTTCTGTAAATGATTTTTCTTAAAAAAAGGTCCACCACAATTATTTCATGATATTTTAGTCTAATACTCACGGATGTCTTATAACTCGGAAACAAAGCAATTATGGTCAGAAACAGGGTAACCTTAAACACTTTTAAAATTATGAAAATGCTCTTGGAAGCGGTTTCACAATTCCAAGGAAAAAAGCATTTGTTCAGAACTGGTCTAATATTTACGCTTGCCCAGAAATGTTAGTTTAAGGGAGTTTTTGATTGGGTAATCTATTCCAACTTAGCTTGAACGCACTTTAAACATTACAAAACCGCTTTTGAAATTAGCGGGAACGAAACAATTGATCAGACCTGAACTAATATGACGTTGAAAATATTACCTTAAGGGTGTTTCAAAAGTTGAAGTTAAATTCTTAATTTGAAATAACCTTGAACGCCCTTTTGGAATTTTTTTGGAAGTAGTTTGAAAAATTCGCAATTCGTGTGACCAAAGCAGTTGATCAGAGCTGAAGCGAATATCGAAGATATATTAAATCTAAGCCAGCGATACTTGTTTACCACGTACTAAACACTTATTGCACTATAATGCCTATACTTATAACCTTGAATGCACTTTAGAAGTTACGAAACTGATCTCTACTATTTAATATCACCAAGTCGCACGCACGCACGTTCGGGCACGTTTCGCAATAAATGACAATTGCTTTTGATCCGTGGCACGTTTTCTGCAACTTTTGTTTAAGATAACCAATTGCGCAATTACCAAGCGAAGAAAATTTCCGCGAAATATATACTGCTAAATATGTTCTATTCCAGTCAGACAGTAAGTTAAATTAGTGTTGTCACATTGATTACTTCCCGATACTTTCGCTTTCGCTCCCCAATACTCTTGCAAGGGCGCTAATTCTTGCCTTTCAAAATGCATAAAATATAGTTTTGCTCCGTTTTTAATCGAAGGAAGGTAAAGTGCTTTGAGAATGTGCACTTCTTTTTTAAAATAACAAGGTCTGCATGGTGGATAAAATATTTTTTTAACAGATTGAAATGTACTCTCCACAACGTGGCCCTCCTTGCAAACATTTTCGAAAAATGTTTCACAATATTCACGGAATAGTGAATGACAAACAGATTTCGTTATTGGGAAAATATATTTGTTCTTTTAACTTAACATTCATTGTTATCAGGGTTTGTTTTCCACTAATATTGAAATGTTTCGGTCACTCTGGTCATAACGCAACGTTACCTCCGTGACAGTCAATATAACGGCTGCGAAAGAACAAAAATGCAATAAGTGCATGCAAAAACGTCATGCAAATCAACGCAGAGGTATTCGTCAATGACCTTAAATCCACTTTATTTTATCCATTTTATTTTTTGTCACTTACGTACATGTCCCTCTCTTAAATCATTATGAACTTCTGTTAAGCTTTGCCCAGTATCTAATTTTAACCTTAAAGGGACTGTGTCACGGCTGAGTTTAGTTTATTTTATTAGGTTTTGCCAAATACTCGCTATGAAACTTAATGTTTGCAAAGAAATTACTTTTATGGATCTAAATGACAAAATCATAGCTTCAGTACAACCAAATGTGTCTCCCATGCGTTATAATTTAAAGATACAAGCAGACGATATTAACTTTGAAACTGTTCAGCCCAGCAGTATTTCAAAAACCCTAATCGTAATCCGTTTAAATCTTCTTCACTTTTGGCCATCCGTACCTTCTTTTGTATTTGCTGTGTTATTGAAATGTTCCTTCACTGTTTTAAATGGTTATTTTAAATTTTATGGCCATTTCCCAATGCTTAAATTTGGCCAAAATCCGTGACACAGCTCCTTTCAGTTCTTCTTATTTAACCAGAATGTATCCCATGGCCTTAAAGAAGGTGCCTGGGTGACTACCCTGAGGTTGCGCCACGTTTCCACACGTGTTGGAGTTGTCTGGATTTCCTCCTGTACCAAAACCAATTCTGGAGTCACAGGAAACGCATTCGTTTTCATTATTGGACACGATACCAATTCGTGCTTTGGAAAACACGATGTTATCACTCACAACATTAAAACCTTCCCTATTGCAGTGGGGTTGCAGATTGGCTTCTGAGTCAATCAACGTCTTCCACGCGTCACGACCCAGTGATGAAGGCCTGTATTTGTCATCGGCAATCAGGGCATACAGTGAACTTGCCTTCTTTTCCATAACAAGGAACTTGACTTCTTTCCCTGGAATCTTCATGCCCAAGCAGATCTTGGTGAAGGCTGTGTTCCAGTACGTATAGGTAGCTTGGTCTCTTTTTGGTCCAAACCTGTCTCACCTTCTGGGATGCCATATTCTTTCCTGTTGGTCCAGTGTGAGGAATAGTAATGAAACGTTTTCTGCAAAAAGTGAGAAGAGAAACTCACAGTCTTACACACCCTTTAGCATGTGCAATGTAGTATCACCTCCTTGTTCAATGTTATTGCTGTCATTTCGTCATTAAAAGCACTTTACTACATTGACAAGGAAGTAGTTGTTTTCAGCGATGTTGTCAAAAATTCTTGTCGAAGTTAGCGTTTATCCTCTAGCAAGATTGTTGGACCATATTCTCGGATATTTTTAGGGTTTTGAGGAAAGATTTTAAAAAGTAGTTTTGGGGGTTCTTATCGTATTTTGGGGACATTTTATTAACTTTGGGATATTTAAGGTGTAATTTTGAGTATTCTAATAATAGGGTATTTTGGGGATTGTTTATCTAAAGCAAATAGCGGTTATCCACGTAGTTAACCGAAATAGCTGTCAAAGAACTAATGGTGCAATTATTATTCGATTATTTTTAATTATATTAGATCGTTTCAATTCTAAAATTATGGTTTTGAACTACTAATGTATAGATTCTTGCTAAAAAGATCACCCCATTGCGGGAACGGATGTTTCAAACAAACGCATTAGTTCTTTGATAGCTATTCAAACATATTTATTCAGAGCTTACCTGTGTAAACGGTTTACTTGTAAGTCAGGTTACATTTATCTCTATTTGTTCGTTTTATCATATTTTTCAATGTTATCTTATTCTTTCTCGGTTATTTATATTCTTTTGGCAGAATTACATTATCGGTTCATGGAATCACGGCTATAACTCAATTTCGCTGTAATTGTTATTGTCCATCACATTTAAAGAACAACTCGCTTAACTTGAACGTTGATACAGTCGACCGGCTTTTATAAACAGGAAATATTACTTTTAGTTCGAGCTCTTATGAAGCTGTAAAACAGGACAAACAACTGGAACTTTAAAATACGATATTTCCATCTGTATTTACGTTATTTTCATTGACAAACTTTAGTTTATTACGCAAGGGTGATCTCAGCTGTCGTATTTTCCGATGAGGCAGTTTCTTGCAACGTTTAGTTTGTTTTACAGTGTGGAACACTCGCACTTCGTAGTTCCGATCCGCATAGTAATGAGTTCCTCAGAGCTCATTAAAATCTAGCTTTCTGTTTTATTGCCGACACCTTCGGAATCCTTTGTTCTCTGCTGAGAGACAAAAACTCAGAATTCCGATAGTTTTGCGAGAGGAAACTTAACTTTCTCCACGCAGACACTTAGTTCAGTGTAACAACTTTCCTCTCGTTCGATTACTATTCTCAGTTAATCATCCTTAACATTGATATTTCTTAAAATACAGATTTTTGCACAAGTAAACAAATCAGGCTAAGTTTACGATTCATTTGTTCTCGCCGCCCCAAACAGCTGAGGCCACCCAACTTATCCATAACAAAGAAGTTTACTTTTGTCTTTTAATTAAAATGAGCACATATGATCATAAATAGAGGTCGCATAATACTGTAAAACAGATTGTTAAAGATGGTAAAACGACAGTTAGAGTTGGCTTTAACAACAGACAACCGTACCGATTAAAAGACCTGCCAGAAGAACTTCGTGTGCTGTTTTAGTACTGTTTTCCAAAATCTGCTCTGTGACAAGATATTCGACATAAACCAGATTTCTGTCTAACCCAGTACAACCCCGCTATTTCACAGTAACATAACTGTCAATTTTTAACCATATGAGTACTCCTTTTGGACTTCTTGTAATTTATTTTGTTGCTTTCTATCCTGAAAACTCCTCATCATTCTTGCATTTCATTTGATTTGACACTGAATTGGCGTTTCACATAAAAGCGTCATTTGACTACAACTGCATGTACAAAAACACTTTTTCTTTTACTTTTCTCAACATTTACAGATTTTAACACTTCTAGTTACGTTACCTTTAATATTATATTTTATGAAAATAAGGCAATTCAACTACCTTACTGCCGTCGATCTTCATGACCAGCGTCCATCCTCCACCTCCGCAGTCGCCAAGGGCTTTGCCATTCATGTTGCAGTAAATAGGAAGCTTCCCAGTATCCACCTGTAGCATGTACGCCTTGTTTTCGTTTGGCCTTCAAAATCAATAGAAACAAACGTTTACACATTGGTCTGATCTACTTTACCATTTTTCCAATGTTTCTTTACTACTTACTTGTATTCGTCATAAATCTCTTTGCAAGAAGTTGGACCACAGTACCCACAGCAGGCGTTCGAATCTAAACAAACAATAGATATGAAAACACTTGTAAAGTGAGTGATACGTTAGCTGAAATGCAGTAATTAAGGAACGTTAAACGTGTCGAGTGTCGAGATCAATCGATTCGCGCATTCCTTTCTCGATTCCTGCTAGACTCAACAAAAACGAACAAGCTTCAACAGGCAAACCTCTACAAATTAGCTCGGAAACGAATGAAATTTCCAGTTGAACACGAGGAGAGAAATCGGAAGCAACTATTATATATTTTATCAAATGTATCATAAGTATTCCAATATCATGTAGTTCTTTTTTTGGTACAAAAGGTCGAGTGTCACTGTGATTTTTCTTTAGTTAGGGTATCTTTAAAACATGTCTACCATAATGTGCAAGTTTCCAACTAAACAGTAAATTAATAAAGACTTAATTAAAAAAAAAATTCGATTCTTACCACTGCGTGGAAAAGACGCTAGCAAAAAGCAAAAGCATATAACGTAACTAAAAGCAAGACTAATAATAATCATATCATGTAAAAATGAAAACGCAATTATGTTACAACACAACCCTGATTCCACAATGCTGCTCGAAAGACGGTTGGTTACAATAAGTGTCCAAGGAAAAGGGGTGGGGGGGGGGGGGGGGGGGAGGGAGGGACAACGGCTTCCTCGGCCCTCCCTTTAAATACACCTGCCAGTTATGTGGCAGCGCTCGGCCAGCTTTCAATTCAGGTCTAAATGACACTGCCAGTTATAAGTGAAAGTGCAATTATAAGTGGCACTGCCAGTTAATGAGGTATCACTGCCAGTTATATTATTATGTTGCACTGCAGTTATATGAATGAGCAATGCCAGTTATTTATCTTCTCTGCCTGTAAGATGTGTCGCTGCCAAGTTAAACCTGGCACTGCCAGTTACATAAGGGCCAGTGTGAGCTATAAGTTGCAGTGCTCGTTATCATGCACACCAAGTCAGGACTTGAAGGCCACAGGCCTTAACTACTAAACCAGCAGTCAAAAAGTACCAGAAGCTCATCACCTAGACTAGGTGATGAGCTTTTGAAGGTACTTATTCTGAAATCCTCAAAAATGCAAACTAAAAAGGCGAAAGAATTGCTAGGAAAACAGCAAGGTTTGTTCGCGTTACCCAGATGTTCCTTTACTGTCTGTATCGTGACTGATAACACTCGCAGTATTTATCCTTTGTAAATAAATCACTTCTAGCTACTTCTGTGAGCCCGTAATCAAAATGTAAGAGTAAATGTTTGATTACTTATTTATCTTCCCTTTACAGCATTAAAACGCTTTTATGCAGACAGGTGACGAGAATATGGAAATTGGTCAACAAAATATTGATCTCTTGATGACGTTTATAACAACTGCTGTATTGTGAAGTTGTATTTCACTCACTCGCCCCTCCCTCCCCCCACACGATGGTTCCTAAAAACGACTGCGCGGGGGACTAGATGATGTACCACAAAAATTGAGGCTAAATTTTTCAAGTTGTTTCCGCGCATCTTCAGAAAATCGATATTTATAGCCGTGGTTTGATTTCTTTACGCAAATTAAGGTTATATCTGCCTTTAGATGTTATGTTTTTTTATGGGTTAAGGTGCTACCACTAATTTCAGAAACGTTTAGACCAAATTTTGCCAAATTTTGGCTGTTTGAAAATGTGTTAAAATCCACGACAAAGCCCCTTTAAAGGTAATGTATTCCAATCAAATGATATTGTTTCTGACAGAATATAGAAATCCTGTATTGTTCTCGTGTTTTGTGGAATATAATCTTCAGTTAACGAGAGTAAGTCAATACCAAAGAAACTACACTTTCCGTGTTACGGTGATTGAGTTTAATCCTTACAGTCATCATCATGGCGCGGATGTGTTTTATTCGAAGGTTTTTCTGCCTTGATTTGCAAACGGGCACGTATTGTATCGCTGTATTTTCGATGGTAAGTAAAGATTTCCTATTATTTTGAAGTATAAGTTTTGAAAACCTAATTGAGCACACTTAGAGAAGTACTTGAGCGTAGTGCTTCCATATTGTTACTGTGTTGAGGATCGTTGTTTTTTTCTCCTATAAAGGATCTCGTATAAATGCTTACTTCCTTTGAAAATTAACGCCAATAAATCCATTCGTTTTGGGCCCATTTTAGCGGGCTCCTTCTTTCAGCAAACAGTTTTTTGATGTATTGTCCTTTATAATTAACGTATTTAACTTCAAATCATACGGCTTGAAGTCGACATGGTTAGCTGGCAAATAATATCAGAAAGTAAATCAAGCAACTATTAGTGAGCAAATTAAGGCAAGAAAGAGAGCTGTATCTTATAAAAGTAAGGGTCTTATTTCACAAAATGTACTGGTCATGCAATACCGCGATTTATAGCGAGCAGACAACTGGCTTTGCTTTTTTAGGCTCTGGCTGCTGTGAACATCTTGACATTTGCTCAAGCCCTCAGAACCATTAAACACGAACTGGAAACAGATACTGAGGGTGGTTTCCCGGCTGTGGTTCGAAGTAATTCGACCGACGGTGAGGACGGCAGAAGTTAGTTAGCAGTTAGTTCATGAGATGATCAGCTTAAAAGTCTCTAAAGTGACTGCCGACAGGCGAGGCTGATGGAAATACCGTGTCCAAATAATGTTATCGTATCGTATTGTAAGGCCAAAGGCTAGCTACGAACCCGAGTTTTGTTTTAAGTCAGCGAGGCAGAGCAAAGTTAACTATCGTTCATATAGAAAACGAGAGCAAGTAGTCTAATCTTTTCTAGTTACACTATAGGACGATGGATCCTCTCTTGTTGTAGGTCAATTAATGTGGCCTAAGAAAACCGTTTTCTTTCAGAAGCCATTCAAGTTTCATATACAGGCATTGGATTCTTTGCGGTAGACGTTGTCATGGCAATGATTCTAGTTTGTGGAACGTGCCAGGTATTTACAAATTTACAAAAGAGTATACCTGATTCATTTATTAAAAACTTGGTAGCAATCTTTGTGCAATGATAAATCAATGGCTGAACTAGAGGAATCGTCCTTCACCCACACCTTATTGAGGCAAGAAAAGGGGTCACCATGTCGACTTCGGGCCCTTTGAGTAGCTCTGTATGAACCTACGGACACAACTTTTTGCAAGCTCTCTTGCTTTCATTTGGTTATATTATCTGTCCTTGCTCTCCTTGGTCGTTAGCTGTGCATCCTGAAAAGGGGGGGGGGGGGGGGGGGGATTGCAGTATTAGTATATGATGCCAGAACAAAATCTCAAACCAAGCTGTCAAGGATTTCTGGAGATACAGGTATATGCAGTTACATGGAGGCATGTCTTATTCTCCAAAGGCTACCAATATATTTTTTCAACAATTAGTGTATGAGTAAAACGCGAATTAAGATTTCTGGTTAATGGGCGCCTGTGCTTACATGTTCCATATGTTACTACTGTTATGGTATGCTAAGTTTCCACACACGACATAACTTGGGCATTGTTCCTGTTCTTACGTTCGTTTTTCGCTTTCAGTCAAGCGTTGTCTTGGATCAGTTATCTGGCGAGTGTTGATGTTTGCCCATACGGTGGGAGTTACACAGCATTCCATTACACTGTGTGGGAAAAATTCCGTTCCAGATTTCCAGTTTCAAGATAATGTCTAATTTGGACATTGTTTCTGTTCTTATTGTCCTTTTTTGCTTTCAGTTAAAGCCTTGTATACTCTGGTCTTGGATTGTCTGGCGATTTTTGATGTTTGCGCATCTCCTCGGAGTTACAGTATTCGTTTTCATTGTGTGGGTAAAAGTAAGTAACAGAATTAAACTCAGGCTGTCATGTAGGTTAGGTAAAGTCTGTATACGAGCCTAGTGGTCCTTCAGGCCGGAGCTTATCCCGGTTTCCATAGCATGAAACGACTAGGAGTATTTCTACTCCCCACTGGATGGGATGCTAGTCCATCGCAGGGTTACCCCCAGTAGTAAATTCGCCGGTACCCATTTATACACCTGGGTGGAGAGAGACACTATGAGAGTAAAATGCCTTGCCTAAGAACACAACGCAGTGCCCCGGCCAGGGCTTGAACCTGGACCGTCTGATCCGGAGTCAAACGCACCATAGTTAATAGTTTCCCTCTATTAACTATGAACGCACTAACCATTAGGCCACCGCGCCTCCCATAACCCACTTTCGCTCCCACTAGACTTTTGAGTGACGAGCAGCAAAAACCGGAAGTGGAAACAAACGCGAGGGTTAGTTCAGGAAACAGGAAGCTCCTCTCCTCTCCCCCAAGTTACTGACACTTCTTCCCCTTACAAGAAACTGATATAAATGTATTAAGCGTTGCATCTTTCAGTTTATGTATCGATTGTCCACGGTATAACATGCCTTTTCGAGGCACTCTAATTCATTTGAAATAAAACGGTTCAATATCACTGATTTTTTTTTTTAATAATTGTAATTATTATTATTTTTGTAACAGGTGCCTCCTGTTGGAATAATTCTCCTGGTTGATCTTGTTCTCGCTGTAAGTCGCAATTTATTTATTTATTTATTTTTTATTTATTTTTTCTTGTTGCTTACATAACCACTAGTGTTTCCGTTCAGCTCCTGATAAGACTGTCTTCTTTTATGTTTAGATTGCCTGCTTCATTGTTGTGTTTTCTCTGATCCAAGAAATCAAAGAAAATGAGGAACTTAAGAACGAAATTTCAATGGGCTCACCCGCCATATTGCTTAGCAACCGGAAGAGTTTGAGTTCTCCAGAACATTACTTCTAATTGTCCTGTTGGCATGGCAACACGGAACGTTCGAATGGAATAAAATGTTTGACAAGGGGCAGCTCTAAAGGGAACTCAGAAACAAATCGAGGCTGGTCGTACTTGGCAATCATGGAAACGAGTGACTTACCGATAGTTTGACTAGGACTTTCGCCTGCAGAACTGGCGGTTTAGCTCCGCGCCATTTGTCGCTCAATGTTGTGAAGGATGCGTTTTGTTAAAAATGGCCTTTGCCATTATAATTTTAATATAAGAGTGCGAGAATAATATAACCGGAAATTCCTGGATTGCTATTGTAAAAGCTTCATTTCTGATAGGAGAAATAAAGGGTTTTACTTAATTAAGTTTTATTACTCTTAATTTAAAAAAAACACCTTTGTTTACACACCGTACTATTTAAAGCTAGGAGTCTGTAAAGCAGTGTACTTCCGATCGAATTGGAATGATATGTGAGTTTCCCAGCGTCACTGGTTTCAATTCTTCCTGTGCTGGGTACACCTGACTTCAGTTTTTCCACCGTTAACTTGGATTTTAGAGAAATGTCTCCGTTTAAAACTCGCCAGCTGTTCATCCCACGAATCCCAAGTTTTTGGGTGATTTGTTTGGGAGGAGATAGTTTTTCTCAAAGGATTAGTAAAATTTAGAGGAATAAAAAAATATTGAAGATTTGATGTAGTTTTAAAATTAGAATTTGAAGTTAAAGATTAGCAGATGGACACCAAAACAGTCTCCTGACCTGGGGTGCTCTTGCGTAGGGGTCAACTGTCTGTTGGTGTTTCAAAAATGATTTTCTTTCTTTTATCCCTTCTTTAAACCTCTTAAAATTCCATCAAATTTCATGTGTACCCCCGCCTTAAAAAATGTACCCAAAAATTTGAAATTTACTAAATGCCGTATCAAAACACGAATTTTTACCCCTCAAAGGGACGGGTGGGTGGCAGCTGTCGCAAGGTCTCGCATGACTGGCTCGCTATCCCTCGAGAGAACAACAGAACAAGCAACTGGAACAATTCCCCTACTAGAAGGCCGGCCAATAGAATTCCCACAAGCTGCAGGAGCACCCCAAACCACCCTCTCCTGGGGTGTATCCCATTGTTATCTGCCCCAACGTGTGTTGTTACAGAGATATGTGTATCCCCAAAATATGTGTATCCTTGCACAGATATCACTAGTGATATGTGTATCCCCGGTAGGGATACAAAAAACGCTGAAGGCTGAATAATTTACTCTCGGAAGATTGCATAAACTTTTCAAACTTCAGGAGTATATTTGTGAACAATATTTTTCCGTTGTCGGTTAAATTCGTCACGACTGCAACAACGGAAACTACTTTTAGAACGATACCGTCGCGCCAAATCTGATGTCGTTAATATTATTATACATCCGATCAAGATCAGTTGAAAAAATACCATTGGTATATGGATAGAGATTCGACCCTGGCCAATCAGCCGAGCGGTGTGTGATATCGGTCTGTTATGACCTGCTTCGCCTCCCGAACAACGGCTGGTTATTCAGCAGCACGGTAAAAAATATATCGATCGCGAGGTTAATAATTTGCGTGATGCCACGACTTGTCTGCGGGCTAGATATTGGCAAAGACAATAAACTGCAAGGCTGACACTACGTAGAAATGAAAAGCCTTAACGGGACAACGACATGATAGAGTCCAAACCGAAAGCCAAAAATGCAAACTATGGACAGCTGTTTCGACCTGATTGGGTCTCGTCAGCAGAGTGTATGCCGCACAGAATAGAACAACTAGCGTGAAGACAGTTGTCTATAAAGTGCTCGCTGGTAATGGCAATCCGAGAGGGCTCAAATTCGAAAGCCCGCCCATTGACAACAGCCGCGTGACTATTTAACAATTAGATTATGAGCTCGAGATTTCTATGAGGTGATAGTTGATGAGGCCGCAGGCCGAATCAACTATCACCTCATAGAAATTGAGAGCGAATAATCTAATTGTTTTAGTAGAATTCTGACTGAAATAAACGCAAATAATGGTTTCTAATTATTTTCCTACGCATTATCGAACTTAACGTTTTAACAAAATCGCACGCATTGAATTGTCCTTGGTAAATTTGCAGTTGTTTACGCGCGTGCACCCGTTTTTCAATAATTTCAAGCTTTTAAAGTCAAGAAACCGCTAATGTCCTTCTTTTAGCCTTCTCGAGAATTTTATTATCCATTTACATTTAAACTTCCTTCCAAAACTTCGGAAAAACGATAAAAACGTCGCATTTTGTGGACGACCTTCGGCAACTGCACACTAATGGCTGATAGTGTTCAATAGCTCAGCCAATCACATTGCAGCATTTGCATTAGTGTACTAGTAGAATTCTACTAATGGCTGATAGTGTTCAATAGCTCAGCCAATCACATTGCAGCATTTGCATTAGTGTACTAGTAGAATTCTACTAATACTCAATAGGTCAAGAATTCGAAATATCATGTCGTTGTCGCGATAGTTCTGGCTATCTTCACTTCCCTTATCGCGACAACGACATGATATTTCGAATTCTTGACCTATTGAGTAATAGTCACGCGGCTGTTGTCAATGGGCGGGCTTTCGAATTTGAGCCCTCTCGGATTGCCATTACCAGCGAGCACTTTATAGACAACTGTCTTCACGCTAGTTGTTCTATTCTGTGCGGCATACACTCTGCTGACGAGACCCAATCAGGTCGAAACAGCTGTCCAGAGTTTGCATTTTTGGCTTTCAGTTTGGACTCTATCATGTCGTTGTCCCGTTAAGGCTTTTCATTTCTACGTAGTGTCAGCCTTGCAGTTTATTGTCTTTGTATTTTATTTTTGGCTGATCAGAGCTGTCAGTAGCTCCTACGTACACCAGCAGCATTTTCGTCCGCGGTCCCTTGCTTTCATTTGTCATTTTTAGATATTGGCAAACGGATCATGGAAAGACATGAACTTACACACGTGTATTGCAAGATACCGTCAAATTCCGGTTTTAAGCCTTGAGCTTATACAACTTTGGGTGGGCTTATAAACAGAGGGGCTTATATCCGGGTTGAGGGGGGGGGGGGGGGGGAGGCGCTTCTAAGCGGAATAAAAAAAAATGTTTCGAAACGAACCACGGCAGTGTTGATCGAAATACGTTTTTAAGTTATAATAATAAAGCAACATTTAGCCCTGTTCAGTACTGTCATCCAGCAGAGGGGGGCTTTTGGACCTATATAACCGGGAGGCTTATAAGCGGCGGGGGGGGGGGGGGGGGGGAGGTTATAATCGGAATTTTACGACATTTACGGTTAATTTGCGGTATTTTACGGCTCTCTTTGCCTTTCCATCAATTTTAACATATCACTGGCCGCCATAACATGGGGGGGATACACATATCACTAATGATATGTGTGCGGGGATATAGGATACACGGGATACACAATGACACCGTCACTAGTTGTCTGTCAATGTGTGTACCTGTACGTGTGATGGCCAATATTAGAGCGATCTAACACACGATCTGATTGGTCCGTATTTAGAGTGTGGCATGTGACTCATTGCCAAATGCGGCAGCAGACGTCATATAGAAAGCACACACCATTTTGGACCTTTGACACAAGTTTTCGCCCTTTGCTGATTCTTTGGCATCGAGAGGACGGTAACTTCAACGCTTAAAATATGGCCGTTTTTGTTCGTACTTGTTGCTGTGGCTGTGATTTGCGAACAGGCATTCTCCTTATTGGTCTCTTTGGGCTGGTGAGTGTTGTTCAGAAGTTTGCGTGTCATGTTGTGAGTTTTCAACCCGACAGAGCGTACAGCTATATTTACACTTCAAGATACTGTTCCTCGGCAGATCTCTCATGAGTTAATTTCTTTAGGGATTCATTCTTAAAACTTTAGTCCTTCAATTCAAGAACTGAACTTTTAACCCAGTCGTCGTATTCCGAAGGTTTTCCTATTTGAAATTCAATTCATGGAATGTTTGGCAGTCGAGCCTATCAGCTTTGCAAGTTTGTGCAACAGCAAGCGTTTTACCGAAAGAGAAAGGTGAACCTCTTGTTGCTCAAAGTTTTAAACCGAAAAGAAAAAAAGGAAAGGAAAATTAGCTTCGATAGTTGACACGTTTGTTTGATCTGGAAATCAATAAGAAATGGACAATCGACGCGTCGAATCAAAGCCAACACGTGCGCTAATTAATGCGGCCTGCAATTGAAAAACAAACTGAAACGTCGTTTAACACTATTACAAATATCTTTTTATATTCTTTTAGATACTCTGATGTTATGATTTTGTTCTTCGCCTTGTTTCCCGCAGTTGAAAAATAAAATGTTGTTTACTTTGCATAAGATCTGTGAATGATTTCCATGAATTACTCATCTATTGTGAGAACATTTGTTCATGTACAAGCTTTAAATCGTATCTTGTCAAGAATTTTACAAACAGCAATCCTTAAACTTCTCTTTTATATTGTCTCTCCGTTGCTATGATGGATTTTGGAAAATCGTAGACACACGTTTTCATAGTAAAATTCATGTAACAGCCATTGTTTCGTCTTGCATCACTTAACCGATCCGTCCGGGCATAATTTACGCAATCCTGATCACGCAAACCAATTCCTGTTGATACGTCAATCGTTTCACATTACGGATAGCAAAAGTTTGAATTTTCCGGTTTAATTCTTCAATACAGTGATCTTTTTACAAGTTTGTTGTTTTAACTTTGTAGTATTAACTGTATTATACGTTCATTTTAGCATCCCATTGTCAGTCTGGGACGATCATGATTTTGTATTTAACTTAATATGCTGTTTTCCAATGTGTTGTTCCAGAAAATATCCATACCCCTCCCACAGAAGGTTTTTTGGTTTGAATCCCCCCACCCTTCTGGAAATTCCAGATAAGCTTCATACTTTCCTTTTAAAAATTTGGCTTTCAAGACACCCCACCCCCTTGGAATTTCCATTGACCTTCCATGGGGTGGGTATGGATATTTTCTGGAACTGCACAATGTGATGCGAAAAAAAAAATTCAAGATGGCGGGTTATATGACTTATTTTGATGTCATACTTAGTCAGTATTTGATGATGTATCATGCTTTTGCAACAGTGAAAACACAAGTGAAGGGCACCATTACCTCGTCCCCTCCCTCCCCTCCCTTGTATGTCTATGGGGGTGCAAGTCTCCAGGTACATCCAAGGTAAGGTCTGCATACAAGCCCAGTGGTCCATTAAGCCAGGGCTTATTCACGTTTCTATAGCATGAAGCGACTAGCAGTTTTGCTAGTCCACTCTGGATGGGATGCTGGTCCATTTGCAGGGTCACTCCAGCATTGAATTCGCCGGTACCTGTGTATACACCTGGGTGAGAAGAGGCACTTTGAGAGTAAAGTGCCTTGCCCAAGAACACAATGCAAAGCCTTGACTGGTCAATCCAGAATCGAGTGCACTAACAATAAGGCCACCACACCTCCAATCGAAGAATTAAACTTAATTGTGTTAACTGTGGGTGGACTGTTATACCTCCATTCAACAGCTTGGATCAGCATATGCTGTATATTCAGGATATCACTCCTACAAACTCCTTTCTGATGACAAGAGTGATATGGACAAAAGTAAAGATTATCCTGTGGATGTCAAATATTTTGATGGTATGTTCATTTTTCCCCTTCATGTTTTCCTTGTCATACAAATAAGTACATTCTGTCAGACGACATGCGCTAGAAGACAAAGGACTTCAAACAATCCTGTCCTTGGCAATCAATTGAAAAATAACACTTGCATAGGTTCTACATCTACCATCTACATTATGGGGGTCTTGCAAAAGGGAGGTATGCTCCCATCACTGCAAGACATTAAATGAAAAAAATAAATAAAAAGCAGGGTTGGGGGAGGGGGGGGGAGGTAAAGGACCTAAAAAATACTACCTACCAATGAACAAGATCACTATGAAAACAAGAGCACATATACTTTGATCCTGATTACCCACATGTTACTTGGACACCATATTTTACAGTCTCCAAATGATAATAAACAATTATTGAAATAACTTGTATTTTTGGACGGACTAACTGTATGGTTCCCATGTTCCTTTCTAGTCCTTCCTCGCTGCTTTTTGTTTTTATGTTTATGTAAAATTTTTCTTTTTGTTGCTTGAATGTATATCTTTCTACAGTTTATATTATGTGCAGTGAAAATGGATTAAATATTTCAATTAAAAAGTTAAATTAAAATTCATTGCCATGGCAATGCCAAAAGTGTTCAATATACCGTGTTTTCAACAGTTTTAGGCTTATAAATAACATAAAAACTACTTGGTGAAAGTCCTTGTTTTGCAGGCTATCGACATATTTTTAAATACGACCATGCTGTAGTTTAACCACTGCTGTTTTACATGTAACATTATTTTATTTAATTCCCCACTGAGGTGGTTTTTTTTTGTCATTCTTCTCTTCAAGTTGTCATCAAGTTGAGCTATGCTGGTATGACTTTTGCTGCCATTGCGCTGTTGGTGAATGTGTCACTTTTGGCGTCCTATGCCACAGTAAGTCATAAATAATCTATGTCTACATAGACCCCCCTCACAATATCACATCCATTTTCACCAAGAAAGGTGCTTAATTAATGGTTATTACATTATTATTACTGTAACATTGAATGTACACCAAGTTCTTTGAACTATTAAAACATAGAAAGAAAATTTGTTTCAGTTAGAAATGATGGTTGAAAGTTTTGATTGATTAATTAATTAATTAATTTGATTTCTAATCCTTCCTTCCTTCCTTTGCTGCTTGATTGTTCATTCATTCGTTTATTCATTCAACATTCATTTATTTTTTCTTTTATTCTTTTGTTTTTCAGAGGAACAGATTTTTGGCCTTTCCTTGGGTGTTGTGGAGCATGTTTGAGATTTTTTATACTTTGGGAGTGACGATTTTCCTTATTGCCATCTGGAATGGAGTAAGTTTTGTGTTGAACCACCACTTGCAATAAATAACTAGACTGTCACGTCAATTATGAAAGCTAAGCATTAATTAACTTAATGTGCTTTTCTTTGCAGTTTGCATACCTCTTTGTTGGAACAATCCTTGGATGGGTGTTATCAGTAAGTTGTAATTCAATACTTTAACTGATTTATTGTGCAGAAGCATTGTGGTTAAAATTTTAATCGTTTGCTATTATTTATTTATTTGTTTATTAGATCTATTTCATCATTGTGGTTTTCTCGTACATTGAGGCCCTTCGTGAAGACCCTTCAGGAGCCTTAGCTGGATTTCCATCTGATACCATGGTAACCATACCTTTTTTTTAAAAAATCACAGGGTATAATTTTTCTTCAGAAATCAGTGATAATTACTTAAGCAACCTCCAGTCTCAAATGTCGGTTAATGCACTTGAGTTGATTAATGGCAAATGTTGATTAATTCTTACTTTATTAGGGGGACCACCTTAAAGGGAGCTGTGTAGCTAACACTATTTTGGGGGATTACTATGCTGCAAAATATGAAATCAAATTTTCCTTTAGTGACCACTTTGGACGAGAGGAAGTGCAGAATAATAATTAAGCTGTACAGGACATGGTACTTCCAGTCATTTTTGCAAAATAAATAAGGAAGGGTGGGGGTGGGGAGGGGGGTGTATTGGACTTAGGGTATAAGGTTGACAGCAGTTTGAGTACAGCCAGGGCCTATGTCCTAGGGGAGTAGAAATACCCCCCCCCCCCTCCCCCCAGCAGGGAACTCCCATATATGAGCCATATATGAGCTATTTAGTCTGGGATAGGGTATAGAAATCAGAGAGTTTTGGCGTAGAGTAGAGTATTATTGGCCAGGAATATTAATACAGTTCTAAAAAGAGCAAGTCTAGGATATCATAGGGGTTTTTGGCATCTAGTCTAGTCTAGGGTTACAAAATCAGCTGAATGTGGTTTGGCATAGACAAAGGGTTTCAGAGTCCCAGTGGCTCACCCATCCCAAAATATACAGAGTTCCCCCCCCCCCCCCCCCCTTCCCGGGAGAGCCACACGTAGCTGCTGCATGCTACAGAAACCAGAGACAAGCAACAGCAGTGACAAGGGTTCTGAATCCTAACATGAAGAACATTTGCCTTACATCTGTGTAAAACGGGTATCCTTAGCAACTTAGGACAGAGTAGTGGTGAATGATAAAAATAATAACAGACAAATCCATTTTTTGTCCCTTACAGATCCGTGTGGCCGGGCCTTCGTATGCTAAGTTTCCTTGAAGTCCCGTATGAAACCCAAGAACAGCCGACAAAGCAACAAGCTGCTGTTGTGTACTGGGATATTTTTACATTCGTTTGTTGTCGTTGACGTTTTTTTATAAAGTATCGTTTGGTAGACTTTGTACACTAGTGCATTGAACGTTAAGGTATTTTTAAAAGTAGTTATCAAGGAATGTACGGAAGACAATGTATTTGCATTATAACCTGTAAGGCAACCAATCCGTGACTTTAAAAAGAAATACGGATGTACATTCTGTAGGATAGCAAGATTAAAAGCAAACTTAATTATTGAACCTGTTCAGTTATTGATCTTTCCTCTCTTGGTTCGGGTGGCAGCTCAGCTCTTGCAAGGTCTCACATGAATGGTTTGGTACCCGACCTTCGAGTGAACAACAGCACAAACAAGCAGTCACGCAATGAACATACGACAAACAAACGCCAGAAAACAGTCGTTAACAAATAATGTTTTTGCAACACCAGTTAATTAAGATGACTCGATCGAAATAAATGACGTGCTGTATGCTTGTATAAAAACTCTAATAACTGCACTATTTCTGACTCGATTTCCCTAAAACTTTCGTATTTTATCCGCAATTTAACGAGGAATAATATGCATGTCAATTTATAGATTAGATATTTGTTAGTTGTGTGCGATGTTACTTTCATTGAACACAACTTTTTTGATAAAATTGTTATCTACAGATAATTAAACGCTAAGATTCTGTTTAAACTTCTGCAATTAGCTCATAATAGCATCTTACCGTGCCTCCTCACGTTTCAGCAAAATCGTTGGAACAGAAACCCCGGCCCGGTACAATTTGAACATCAAAATATTAACTCCGGGTGAACTTCGAGGCTTGAAACGCACCAACGCTTTCACATTTCACCTAAAAGCACAATAACCGAAGAAAAAGTAGGTTTAATGTATCACTTTTGTTAGCTCCAAATCACATTCGGCCGTTTGCAACGATGAAAACGTTTGAGCTAATATTATAAACTCACCTTTTGCGCCAAAATGTAGCGAAGTCGCCAAATTTACGGTTTTCTGAATTTTATGAAAACTAACCGGACGAATCGAATAAAACTACCGGAACATTAAAATGAATATCTTACACACACTTTGCGCTACTTTACGTTTCTGGAGCTGCCTTGATTTGGATGAAATATATTTTCAAAGTGAAGGTCTGCTTCAACTCTCATGTGAACACGGCCTTATTGTTATTTGAATTCTACAGCTGACGCTATGCAAATGTGTTTAATTTGGATTTGATGAGAATTTGAAGAATTTTCTCATGGTCTAGGGGAGTACATTGACAGTGTTCAGTCGCTACATGCTCTGATGTTTGACGTGTCTTTAATTTCACTTCCATGATGTTCCTGTTCGGTAGCAGCAAATGTGCTGAAAATTAAAATTGAATTCTCAAGTTCTAATGGTAACTTCCGCCTTAACATACGATCATGGATTGATTTTGTTTTGTAGTGTGCACAGCGTGCACCTTATCTCGTCCCAAGAGCCCACTTTTCTTTTGGTCGCACAAAGAACGCGAACGAGTCGAGGCTTACTCGACGAATATCCAGGATTCCAAGCCAGACCAGCACTCTCAAAACTGCGACATCCTTGTAAAAACAAAAACTTGCGTCGTTTTGAGCACGAACGGATGGCAAACCTCGTCCCTTCCTCCGAAAATAATTCCCCCTTCCCCTCCCCCCCCCCCCCCCTCCGCCGCCTATAAAGGAAGCATTTTGACACGGCAAACCCGCGGCTTACACATTAATCTTCAAATCGAATAAACTCACAGTGTATCAGTTTCTATCAGCCTGTTTTATCAGCACATTTCAAATCATGTGTGAAGCGTACAGGTAAGTTTTGTCCACCTACATGTACAGAAGGCTCTAAAGTGTCACAAATCTTGCACTTGAAGTAAAGCACTATCGATCATGCCTTGGTAGAAGTGTGCATGTAAGATTCTGTATCCAAGTCCAAATACCCCCAGCATTTAATTCGCCGGTACCCATTTATACACCTGGGTGGAGAGAGGCACTATGACGGTAAAGTGTTTTGCCCAAGAACAAAACGCAGTGCCCCGGCCGACGAATATATTGCAACTACAAATAATATGGCTTGGAAATTATTTTTTATGTTAATTTTAATCTTACTCAGTTAGGAAGGGCTAAAAATTAAAGCCTTTGTTCATATGTTCAGCAATATACAGTATAACATATCTTAACATCTTTGAATTCTTGAAAGAGAACTATTGTTTTCTGATTTTACACGATATTCCGCAGCATTCTGTTGTTCCTTTCAAGTACATATTTTGCTGGCAAAACTGAGCGACTAGATATATATTTTTGATTTCTGACCTTCAATCATCTCGAAATGTCTAAATTTCGATTACGCAAAGAACTAGAGCATCTTCCGCTGGTTCAATTCATGCACCATCAGAGATGTTGCATGATTAACGGGAAACGTGACATTTATGGTGCCTTCGACCGACCTTATTCCATGACAAGAATAAACAGAATAACCCCGAATGCCCGTTCGAATGAGTCGCTATTTCGATTCCGGAATACATGGAATGTTCAAGCATTCTGCCCTAATGCAGAATAACTACGTCACTTAGTGCTCGCTTCGCGGCCCTTTTTGAAAGCAACAAACAAAATGGCTACCACCGGAGACCATCAAGTGTGAGAATAAAAGGAGTTGTTACTCTGAAAAGGATACTCCTGGAGTTGGGAAGAGACACTTCTCCTTATTTCCTTATACGAAGATTCAAACCGTCAATTACAGGACGAAGCAAGTCTGGGAATTGATTGCTGTCTTGGTGTTATATCGCGGGAATTATTTCAAACTAGAAGAATCCGGAATATATTCTCATTCCGGAATAGGGTCAATCGAATGCAACCTTGGCATGCAGACTTATTTCCGGCACGCGACAGCCGGAAATAAGTCTGCGTTCACAGGTTACGTGACAATTAGCGCATCTTGAAACGTGTACGGCGGACGAGGGATGTCGCATGCAACGATCTTCACTGCATTCCTATTGTTCCGTTCAAGTAGGTTCGCCATAATCTTTCAGTAGCCTGGATTTTATTGTTGGAACTGAAAACTGAGTGACTCTGAATTTGTGTTTTTGATTTCTGACCCGCAATCTTTTAAAAATGTCTAAATTTCGATAACGCAAAGAACTAGAGCATCGGACTTGGCAGAGTCGGCGTTCTTGGTGCTGACCAAAAGAAACGCGGGCTCTCTGGGCGAGATTAGATTTAACTGTCTGGCAAGTCGCTGTCTCACCAGACAGACGATTTCAGACAGTAGAGCTGAGCGGGAAAGAAAAGTACTAACATAAGCTTATCATATTTTACAAGAACCTATGGCCATTTTAGTTCGTACTTGCTGTTGTGGCTGTAATTTACGAACAGGCATTCTCCTTATTGGCATCTTTGGAGTGGTATGTTTTATAAAATATGTCTGTTAGGATTTGTCTTTCTAGCGTAGATGATGGTCCTTATGCTATCTGTGTAACGTTTTAGATATATGCCAGTCCTGCGCTGGAGGCATTTTATTACATTTTGGTGTTTGGATCAATGCAAATAGTTTTGTTAATAGTTCGCTGAAATTTGAAGGCGGAAGTTTATGTTTCAAGTCCGGGTTGCAGTAAACTAATGCGCAAGGTCTCGCGAAAATCTAACTTGGTAGAATGCGATTCTATACTAAAAAATAATAGATAAGAATAAAACTCGTATAAAACCATCCAGCCATTTAAAAGTTCGGTAGTGCAAAGCAACTTAGCGACGAATAAATTGGAACTACAAATGATATGACTCGGAAATTATTTTTTGTAAATTGTAAATTGTTATCTTACTAAGGAAGAGCTAGGAATTTAAGAGCCTTTGGTTCTTATTCTCAGTTAATGAAAATTACTGCGTACATGTTCAGCATTATTCAGTATAACACATCTTAACATCTTTGAATTCTTGAAAGAGGAATATTGTTTTCTGATTTAGCATGATATTCCACAGCATTTCTATTGATCCTTTCAAGTATATTGGTTTTTTTTTGCTGGGAAAACTGAGCGACTGGATTTGTGTTTTTGATTTCTGACCTGCAATCATCTTGAAATGTCTAAAATCCGATTATGCACAGAACTAGAACATCTTCCGCTGGTTTATGCACCATCAGAGATTAACGGACGACGTGACATTTAGCCTGCTGAGGCAGACTTATTTCCGGTATGCGACAGCCGGAAATACGTCTGCGTTTGCAGGCCGTGACAATCAGCGCATCTTGAAAACTGGACGGTGGACGAGGGACGTGTTATGTTGACATGATATTCCGCATGCAACGATCTTCACAGCATTCCTGTTGTTCCGTTCAAGTAGGTCCGCCATAATCTTTCAGTAGCCTTGATTTTATTGTTGGAAAAACTGAGTAACTCTGGATTTGTGTTTTTGATTTCTGACCCGCAATCTCTTAAAAATGTCTAAATTTCGATTACGCAAAGAACTTAAGAGCATCTTCCACTGGTTTATGAGCCATAACGGGCGACGTGACAGTCAGCGCATCTTGAGAAATATTCTAGCCGTCGTAGCAGCAGATTCCTTTTCAAGCGCACGGAGCGAGCGAAAGAACGCTTGTAACGCGCTTTGACATTCATAATCGATTTAACAATCATGCAACAATCTTCAAGAACTTTTACTTCAAGACTAAGTTACAAAGAAAATGTGGCGGGAAAACCGCAAAGCCTGTGGAATATTAATTGACTGAAAGTCCGGAGAGGGTTGATAATGTAACAGAGAAGACATGAGTCGAATCTTTGACTATAAATGAAGGATTTATACATATTGCAGTCACCAACTGTCTTCTCATTTGCTAAGAGCTTATAGTTAATTCTGGAAATCAGCGCAACCTACAGATTAGTGAATTATCTTTAGGTTGCGCGCGCAAACCATGATTTCCAACAGCAATGTCAAGTTCACGGGTGGTGAGTGGCATCTTGCACACAGCGAAGTAAAAACATATGGCTTGTCGATTCGCTTCTTCAACAGCGCGTTTGTCGTTATTTTCTTTAAAACAATGTATAATAAAACAATTATTAGATTCGGTTTTTGTGACATCCATAATAATCAAGGTCTTGGTAAGTGTTATAACACTTGCTTCGACCTTGATTATTCCGGATATCTCAAAAACCTCATCTAATAATTGTTTATAATCCCTTGCTTCATTGATTTATGCAAATAAATCCCTGAAACGATGGATTTATCTGCATAATTTATTAAACATCTCATTAATATTCTAGGTTCCGATTAATCTATTCCTGACAAAATCAAACCCCTAGCTTCTTTGGACAAACTTTAATTTAATTTATTTTTTTTTAAGTTTAAGCTACGTTTACTCCACATTTCCAACAATGATAAAGTTTTTACTACAACCAGATGCAAAGCATTATGTTATATAGCAGTGACAGCCCAAACAATTCTTACTTTTCACAAGATTATGTCTTTTTTAGCCCAAATTACTTAACTGGTAGAAACACCTTAATTTGAAATAACTCTTACCTTCATTTTTTCTAACAGATTATTTCAGTTTATGGAATGTATACCAGTTTTCGTGCCTACAAGACCCTCACCGATATCGAAAATGAACACAAAGACAACGTTGAAGAAAAACTTCCTATTCTTCACAAGTATTTTAAAGGTATTTCCTTTTTCCTAGCTTACTACTTGCATTACGGAATACAAGTACTGAGAACTGCCAATCACTCGACGAGAGGTGTGCAGCCGTTGTTAGCATTTTTATTCCGACCCAGTAGCTTGTTTTAAAGAAATTTAATAAGACGCGAAGTGATTTGTGTTTGTTGCGATTGGCCTGCGGTGGTATCGCTTTTTGGTTTATTTATGGTAGGGGAAATTATTACAACAGCTGATGAAATCGCGGACATTGCGGGTAGTATCTTCGACGGTCAAAAACCCGTGACGGTCAATTCAAATTTGGTAAAGCATGTGACACATGACAGATCCGTGACGGATATGGTTCTTTCACTGATATATTGTCAAAGGGCCAGATATATTTGACTCACTTGTATGCTAATGTATGCACTACAAGTGAGTCAAATATTGAGATCGGTGACGACTAGACATTCCGATGTATAATAAAAAAATGTGTCAAATCCATGATGATGAATTGTGCGATTCCTGAACTGTTTAAAATGATGAAAACTGGTAAACTTAACCGCTACGGGCTGAGCC
The DNA here is from genome assembly GCA_963693305.1 of Meandrina meandrites. Classification (NCBI taxonomy): domain Eukaryota; kingdom Metazoa; phylum Cnidaria; class Anthozoa; order Scleractinia; family Meandrinidae; genus Meandrina; species Meandrina meandrites. The sequence goes on from OY855916.1 coordinate 839,734, forward strand.
TGCGACCACAATCCCTGCCTGCCAAAATGAGCTAAAATGATACATGTTTAAACGCGTATAATGGTAACAATGATTTTATCACTGATATCCGTAATTTCTGACAATTGTGTTTTTTTTCTTCTTCTTCAAAAAGTTGTCATCAACTTGAGCCTCGCTGGTATTGCTTTCCGAGCAACCTCGGTCTTGGCTAACTTGTTATTATTAGGGTCTTATGGCACGGTAAGTGAAGATTCTCATCTGCTCTTTTGTTTGTTTGTTTGCTCGTGTGTTCGTTTGTCATGGTTCATTCGTTTCCTCGTTTGTTTTTCTTCGTTTGCTAGTCAGCTCGTGTGTTCGTTTGATCTTCTGTAACTCGTCAATTGGTTCCTTTGCTCATCTGCTCACTTATTCATTTCGTTTTATTTCAGCTCAACCGATATCTGGCTTTGCCCTGGTTCTTCTGGGAAATTTTTATGCTTCTTTACACCTTCGGAGTGACGATCTTTTTTATTGCCATCTGGTCTGGGGTGAGTTGCTCTTAGACCCTTTCTTACGACACGAGCTTACAAATGAGTCATTTACTCAAGTAACTTTGTAAATCGACTGTTCTAATCAACAGTGGAGCAATGGTAGTCAAACGAAACATTGATACCTCGACGTTTCAATTGCTGAGAACAAAACTTTTTTTACCATGCAAATTCTCCGAAAACGTTTTTTTATTGTTGTGACCACCAACATGGCCGCCTTGTCACGTGGTTGCAAGACATTGACATAAGCCGAAGATGAAAAAATGAACTAATTTAATTGATATAAACCTAAGTGGAAAAAGATACAAAAACTCTTACCGAGATTAATTGTATAATATCGGTTTAATTGCAGTACTTGGTTCTCTTTCTGGGAAACATTATTGGATGGCTGTTAACGGTGAGTTCCATGAGCTACGCCATGGTGATTTTGCGGACTTTTCGAAGGTATAACCTTTATTTGAACAGAGAAATCAAACCACGGCTACAAATATAAATTTTTGGAAGAAGCGCGGAAGCATCAGCGACCAAAGATGCTTGTTAGCAGTTATCAAAGAGAAACTCGGAAAAAAATCCGAGCTCACGAAGAATCGTGGGTTCAAATCCCATCTGGAACTAGAATTTTTTTTCCGAGTTTCTATTCGATGCGGCAAAAATTGATCATGTTGTATTTCTACAGAAAGACTCACTTGGTGGTTGTTTTATTTGTTCTCATTTTTTAGACCTACTTCGTCATTGTGGTTTACTCGTACATCGAAACGCTTCGTCAAGATCCTTCAGCATTTGAAATAAGAGTCGTGGTAATTAAAATTAAATGTTATGCTTATAAATGTAACGACTTTTGTCATGTGTAATAATGATCCAGAATAATTTTGATTCAATTGCTCAACGGGGTTCATGGAACAATCATAAAAAGTCAGGAAATTCGGAAAGTACTATTTAATCATAGAAAAGCCCCTTACATAAAGTACCCCTGTCAGAGCCATTAGGTAGTTAGCATAAAAATTCTTGTGTTTTAATTTGTTTTCCACAAGGTTCACAGCAGGTCAAACGCCGTAAACAAAACCTGAAATAGCAACTGGGATTTCGACCCCTAACACATGAAAAACATTTGCCTTTCATTTGTGTAAAACGGGTATCCTTAGCAAAGAACACAGCTATGAGTGATAGAAATAATGACTGATAAATCCATTTGTTTGTCACTTACAGAACAATGTGGCCGCGCCTCCCTCATATGCTATGCAAAAATATCCTTGAAGTCCCGTATGGAACCAAGACCAGTCGACAAAGCAACATGCTGCTGTTGCATGCTGGGATATTTTTACAATTGTAGTAGACTTTGTACACTAGCACGTTAAAAGTAAAGCTATTTTTAAAAGTAGTTATCAAGGAATGTAATGATAATCTTCTAAAGTACCATCTACAGTTGCATAGCTTTGAAATGGAATATTTGTCGCTTTTCCAAACATTCTTTGCTAAATCTTAAGGGAAAATTAATCTCAAACAAATTAAGAAAAAAACGAGCACCAGATGGCATTTGAACCCACGACCCTCCGTGATCAAGTCGGATGCTCTGACCACTGAGCTACTGGAGACTCTATGGTGAGCAAGGGTCAAATGTGGGTATATGACTAGAACCACATCACGCGGTCACATAGTCAAATTAAATCAGGTTTCTTTTATTTGTTCTGCTTAAGTTTGGATTTTTATGCTTTACGACAACCTTAGATTCGAATCAGACTTGGTGATCGCTTTCTGATACGCGTTTTGTCACGGCGACCTTTCGTCTCCATTGTAACCACTGTTTTTTGGAAGGTTTCGATATTTAGTACCTCAGACAATACAGCTGAGCTTTTTATTAATAGTAAAAGTAATGGAAAGCGAAGCAAACATTGCTGGTGTCAATTTAGTAATAGTTTAGAAATTCTTTAGTTATAAAAGCGATTTCATGCTGTTTTATGCTGTTGTGATGTAAGTAATTTTTAACATCTCCAATTACCACTTTTCTGCACCAAGAGAAAAAAAATTCTGCAGTTGAATTGATGTAATATTCAGTTGTACAGAATTAAAAACTACCTATGCCAAAGTATAAATTTTAAGGTGTATTTATATTTTTTACGAAGTGTTCGTGGTTTTGACTCGTTTAATTAGGCAAATCTGTCAACGAAACGCAAGTCCAGTGCAGGCGGCGAAATTCGATACAACACTGGCTTTAGGCGCACTCTAAAAGTTGCTGATAATAACGCGGCGATTATTTATCGGTAACTTTCAATGAACCTGAAAGCATCAAATTTTTAAGCTGATGTTTCAACGTCATTTTATAGAACAATGTGCGTCCCTGGATAGCAAAGAACAAAGCACGCCAGGGAAAAATGCATGTCTGCAAAGAGGGGGCGTTGGGGCCTAGTAGAAACCGAAAACCGCACAAAAAATCCCAATCCCGAACCATTACCAGGGAGATTTTTTTTAAAAAGTGTTTTTTAGACATTTTTTGACTTTTCTGATCACGTAAACCTGCATTTTGAACATAAAAGCACCAAGAGGTTCCTTGGCAGCAGAGTCTTGCAACTGGGACGTGGGTGGAGCGCATAACTGAGGTCATAATTGCCACAGTGAAAGCGAAAACCAAAGGGTAAAACCGAAGACCACATCGATTACCAAATCCGAAAAACCGCTATTATATTTGCTGAAAATCGAAAACCAAATGGTAATAAAGCGAAAACCCGCAAACCGCAAAAGACGCAAAAATCGAAAATCCCAACGCCCCCCTCCTGCAAAGACCGCCCCCGCTACGAATGATGCTGGCTCAATTCATGCACCATCAGAGATATTGCATGATTAACGGGAAACGTGACATTTAGGTTGCGTTCCACTGACCTTATTCCATGATAAGAATAAACGGAATAACCCCGAATGTGCGTTCGAATGAGTCGCTATTTCGATTCCGGAATACATGGAATGTTCAAGCATTCTGCCCTAACCCAGAATAATAACGTCACTTCGCGCTCGCCTCGCGGCCCTTTTTGAAAGCAACAAACAAAATGGCTACCACCGGAGACCATCAAGTGTGAGAATAAATGGAGTTGTTACTCTGAAAAGGATACTCCTGGAGTTGGGAAGAGACACTTCTCCTTATTTCCTTATACGAAGAAATTAAAGAGATGTTTCAAACCGTCAATTACAGGACGAAGCAAGTCTGGGAATTGATTGCTGTCTTGGTGTTATATCGCGGGAATTATTTCACAAACGGAATAATCGTTTTATCCGTGACGTTCGGACGGAATGGCTACTCTAGAAGAATCCGGAATATATTCTCATTCCGGAATAGGGTCAATCGAATGCAACCTTGGCATGCAGACTTATTTCCGGCACGCGACAGCCGGAAATAAGTCTGCGTTCGCAGGTTACGTGACAATTAGCGCATCTTGAAACGTGTACGGTGGACGAGGGACGTCGCATGCAACGATCTTCACCGCATTCCTATTGTTCCGTTCAAGTAGGTTCGCCATAATCTTTCAGTAGCCTGGATTTTATTGTTGGAACTGAAAACTGAGTGACTCTGAATTGGTGTTTTTGATTTCTGACCCGCAATCTTTTAAAAATGTCTAAATTTCGATAACGCAAAGAACTAGAGCATCGGACTTGGCAGAGTCGGCGTTCTTGGTGCTGACCAAAAGAAACGCGGGCTCTCTGGGCGAGATTAGATTTAACTGTTTGGCAAGTCGCTGTCTCACCAGACAGACGTTTCCAGACAGTAGAGCTGAGCGGGAAAGAAAAGTACTAACATAAGCTTATCATATTTTACAAGAAACAATGGCCATTTTGGTTCGTACTTGCTGTTGTGGCTGTGATTTACGAACAGGCATTCTTCTTATTGGCATCTTTGGCCTGGTATGTTTTATAAAATATGTCTGTTAAGATTTGCCTTTTTAGCATAGGTGATGTTCTTTATGCTACCTGAGTAACGTTATAGATAGATGCCAGTCCTGCGCTGGAGGCATTTTATTACATAAGGCGTTTTGGTGTTTCGTTCAATGCAAAGAATTTTGTTAATAGTTCGCTGAAATTTGAAGGCGGAAGTTTATGTTTCAAGTCAGGGTTGCAGTAAACTAATGCGCAAGGTCTCGCGAAAATCTTACTTGGTAGAATGTAATTTAACCTGCGTGCATACGTTTCCTATTTCCTTTTCTTCCGCGTGAAGCAAAGGAAATTGGAGACGTCTTCACGCAGGCTAAATGTAATTCTAAACTAAAATAATACAAAAGATCGCAACTCGTATAAAACTATCCAGCCATTAAAACAATCAATTTAGAAGCTCGGTATTGCGAAGCAACGTAGCGACGAATATATTGGAATTATAAATAATACGACTCGGAAATTATTTTTTATGTAAATTGTTATCTTACTAAGGAAGAGCTAGGAATTTAAGAGCCTTTGGTTCTCTCAGTTATGAAAATTACTGCGTTCATATGTTCAGCATTATTCAGTGTAACACATCTTAACATCTTTGATTTCTTGAAAGAGGAATATCGTTTTCTGATTTAGCATGATATTGCGCAGCATCTCTATTGATTTACAATAAAAAGAATTTTAATTAAGCCTATCTGTTTCTTTTTTTGTTTCTAAATTTTCGGTGACTTCTGTTCACCTTCTTTAGAGCTAGAAAGATGGCTAGAACGTTTTTTTTTTCTAGCTCTGATGACGGTGAACAGACGTCACCGAAAATTTAGAAACAAAAAAAAGGATCGGCTTAGAACTCGTTTTGTAAATGTCTTCTACCGATCGCAATACTGGTTCCAGTATTTGATCTTTTCAAGCAGGTTTTCTTCCTGGGAAAACTGAGCGACTGGATTTGTGTTTTTGATTTCTGGCCTGCAATCATCTTGAGTTCAAATTCCGATACGCAAAGAACTATCTAGAGCATCGTCCGCTGGTTTATTCACCATCAGAGATATTGTATGTTTAACGGGCGACGTGACATTTTGCCTGCTGAATGGAGACTTATTTCCGGGATACAACAGCCGGAAATTCGTCTGCGTTCGCAGGCCGTGACAATCAGCGCATCTTGAAAACTGGACGGTGGACGAAGGACGTGTTTTTCCCTTGCTATGTTAACATGATATTCCGCATGCAACGATCTTCACAGCATTCTGCCATAATCTTTCAGTAGCCTGGATTTTATTGTTGGAAAAAATGAGTAACTCTGGATTTGTGTTTTTGATTTCTGACCGCAATCTTTTAAAAATGTCTAACTTTCGATTACGCAAAGAACTTAAGAGCATCTTCCACTGGTTTATGTGCCATTAACGGGCGACGTGACAGTCAGAGCATTAAGAGAAATATTAGCCGTCGTAGCAGCCGATTCCTTTTCTAGCGCACGGAGCGAGCGAAAGAACGCTTGGAACGCGCTTTGACATTCATAATCGAATTAACAATCATACAACAATCTTCAAGAACTCTTACTTCAAGACTGACACATTTTCTTTTGTTATTCAACAACCCTTATTTAACTTGCAAAACTTTATTGATTTAGTTTTTTTTGCCAGTCAAAGAAACTAGAAAGAAAGCATACATAAAGTACATTAAAGAAAAAGAAAAGGTTGCGGCGAGACCGCAACGAACCTGTTGAATACATGACTGATAAACTCTTGTTTTTAGACCATCGTAACTTGACGAATACCCCATTCACACCAAAGCTTAAACATGTTTAAATGTTGTTTAGTTAAACACGGTTTTAAATTGTTTTCTTCATGGAAGTTGCTGACTAATGTTTATCGACTTCAAATTTAGTACAATGAAAGCACACGTTAGAGCATACTTGAACCCTATGAAAAATTTAGTCTGTCAGCTGTCCGCTGATTTTAATTTTCTTAAACCTGGTTTAACTAAACATGTTTTGTTGGTGTGAATCAGGTATAATACGAAACGTCAAGTCGAATAAATATGCGTTATTTTGGAATGTTTATCGCCGCGTTTTGTTTGCTATTATTAGTCTGTTGAATATTAACTAACTGAAAGTCCGGAGAGGGTTGATAATGTAGCAGGGAAGAGATGAATTGAATCTATGACTATAAATGAGGGATTTGTCTGTATTTGTTATACATTGTAGTCACTATCTGTCTTCTCACTGGCTAAGAGCCTTCAGTTAATTCTGGGAATCAGCGCAGTCACTTTTACTCTGCTAGCTGATTAGTGAATAATCTGTAGGTTGCGCACGCAAAGCATGATTTTCAAGAGCAATGTCAAGTTCACGGGTGGTGGGTGAAGTAAAAACATGTCTCGTCGATTCGCTTCTTCAACAGTGCGTTCCTCTTTTTATTTTCTTTAAAACAATGTATAATAAAACAATTATTAGATTCGGGTTTTGTGATATCCGTAATAATAAAGGTCTTGATAAATGTTTTCTGCCTCAGCCCTCGGCTTCGGCTGATAACACTTATCTCGACCTTGATTATTCCGGATATCACAAAAACCTCATCCAATGATAACTAATAATTGTTTTCAATTCCTCGCTTCATGGATTTATGCAAATAAATCCCTGAAACGATGGATTTATCTGCATAACTTATTAAACATGTCATTAATATTCTAGGTTTCGATTAATCTATTCCTGACAAAATCAAACCTCTAGCTTCTTTGGACAAATTTTAATTTTATTATTATTATTTTTTAATTTTAATTTAAGTTTAACTACACATTTCCAATAATAATAAAGTTTTTACTATAACCAGATACAAAGCATTAAACTATATCTGAGCAGTGGCAGCCCAAACATTTCTTACTTTTCCCAAGATAATGTCTTTTTAGCCCAAATAACTTAACTGGTGGAAGCACCTTAATTTGAAATAACTCTTACCTTCACTTTTTCCAACAGTTTATTCAAGGTAATGGAATTTATTCCAGTTTTCGTGCCTACAAGGCCCTCACGGATATCGAAAATGAACACAAAGACAAAGTTGAAGAAAAACTTCCTATTCTTCACAAGTATTTTAAAGGTATGTCTTTTTGCTTAATACTTGTATTACGAAATACAAGTACTGAGAACTGCCAATCACTCGACGAGAGGTGTGCAGCCGTTGAAAGCATTTTTATCGCTTTTTGGTTTATTTATGGTAGGGGAAATTATTACAACAGCTGATGAATTCGCGGACATTACGGGTAAAATCTTTGACGGTCAAAAACCCGTGACGGTCAATTCAAATTTGGTAAAACATATGACACGTGACAGATCCATGACAGATCGGTGACATATCCGTGACGGATATGATTCTTATAGCTGATCTATTGTCAAAGGGCGAGACATACTTGACTCACTTGTATGCTAATATGCACTTCAAGTGAGTCAAATATCGGGAGATCCGTGACGACTAGACATTCCGGTCATGATAATAAAACTAATGTGTCAAATCCATGATGATTAATCCTGTGATTCCTGTCGAACTGATGAAAATGGTGAAAACTGGTGAACTTAACCGCTACCGGCTGAGCCTGTCGGAACGTGAGGCTACAATCCCTGACTGCAAAAATGAGCTAACATGATACACATTAAAACACGTATAAAACTTAAAAGAAACCGGTAAAAACTGTTAAGAACGATAAAATCCATGATGATTTTATCATGCGATCCGTCCGTGACCAAATCGTAATTACTAACAGGTGTTTTTTTTCTTCTTCAAAAGTTGTCACCACCTTGATGCTCGCTAATATTGTTTTGCGAGCAATCTCGGCCTTGGCAAACTTACTGTTGTTGGGGTCGTATGGCACGGTAAGTGTAGATTCTCATTTATTCTTTCGTTTAAAATGCCCCTGTGATCAAATTTTCGATTTGTATTTTTTTACATGTTCGTGTACAACTAGACGTCCTTATTCATCTTGCCAAATTTCAATACCTCACGGGTTGAAATGAGAATAACAATAAGTGTTCAAAATCACGCGAAAAGGAACAAAAACTTTGGACGTGTTCTTCGTGCAATTTTCTATGCTGATTGTTATTAAAATTTCAACCCGTGAGGTATGTTTGAGCCTTTGACGTCACTTTCTCTCATTTGCAACCAAACCTTGGAACAGGGTTTTGTCATGGCGGCCGTAAATTTTCAGAATTAAATGTTAAAATAAAATGACTTCTGATGTTCGTAATGGATTGAAATTTGGCAAGATGAATAAGGACGTCTAGTTGTACACGAACATGTAAAAAAATAGAAATCGAAAATTTGATCACAGGGGCACTTTAACAACAACAACAACAACCATTTTATTTTGCCAAATTAAATTGAGAAAAAATTACAGCAGAATATAAATTAACTACTAGTAGTAATCAGCGATTAGGGGAGTGCGTTCGACCTAAGACGGAGAGTCAGGTAGTAGCAAAGGAGCAAGGTTGTTGGCAAACTATGCAATTTAATATGCCTCAAATGGAGCGATGAGGATGAGCGAGAGAGGAATCTCATCACACAACATTTTGGAGGAAAGATTGCGTGACGAGCCAAAAGAACATCTCTCTGCAAAATAAACTGGAATTTGTCGCTTCAAGAAATGGGTTGTGTTCTTTTCGAAGGGGTTCAATAAACTGTGAAAAAATTGTGACACTGTAGCAGTTCTTGATATGTTAAAGCAGAATTTTTCTTTGCTTGCAAGCTATGTTATCGTAAATTGGGTGTTACACTGTTACACAACAAGCCATTCAACCGGACGGAAACATGATCTGTCATCATAGCAGTGATTGTTTACCAAAGGTCAAAAAGAACCTCAAATAATGAATGGAACGGCAAATTCTCATTGATGTCAGAATATTGTAAAACAACGTGAATAGAAGTCGCTCCTAGCACTTCATGTGACATTCACAAAGCAGAAACGTACAAAGTCTATTAGCTCTTTTAAAAGTAAACTTAAGTCATTTTATTTTACTAGACTTTTAAATGTTTTTGATGGTGACAATTTTCGTTCTTTTAAATTAATTTGTCCTAAGTGTCGCCGTGTTAATATTTTCTCTGTCTGTACTTGTTAAGTTGATTAGTATATTTCAGATTGTATTTGTGTTATTTAGATTTATTTGATTAGTAGTTTAGTCGGGTCAGGGAAGGGTTTTTTTCGGGATATTTTTTAGGGGGCTGGGTGTGGGTGTTTTAACCAAGTAGGGGACCTACGTCCTATTGTTAAGCACCTGTACTTTGTACGAATCCTTAAATAAATAAATAAATAAATAAAGTCATAAATGAATGGGCAATTTGCATTCATTTTTACACTAAAATTCATATGGAATAGAAATGAATTATCATGTACACGACAAATAATTATTTATTTCACTTTAGTTGTTTAATATCTTTTGGCACTACACAGAGCACTACACAACTTCTAAAACTCCACAGACTTCTACAAATACTTTCACTTCAATTTGAAAATAGATCGAGGCACAGCACATCAACTTTTCGTTCATAGTCAATACACTCATAATATTCAATAATGATTTCCTCATCAAAATGCCTAAACATTCTGCGAATAACTATAGAATACAAATTCAAAGAAGCGATAAAACAATTTTGATCCTTATTCTACTCACTCGTTTTACATGAAATACGAACGATTTGAAATTTTAGCTAGTTTTGTGAATCGTTTTGCATACAAACACGCTGGTTTACCTTGCCTATAAAACAACGAATCGAGTTACTCGATTTCCACTCCTTTTACGACGTTCGGTGGCTGATTAAAACTCTTCTACCTTGGATGAAAACCCTCCAAACAGCAGCGATAACAGACCATAACACAGGACAATTTTGTCGAGAGAAATCACTCCAAACAGCAAAACAGAAGCACATGGCATGGAGATGACGTCATTCGCCCCTGAAAAATTTTCTGGGGGGGCCAAATTGACAACGTCGTATAGTCCATAAAAGCAAGAGTTTTTCTCGATTAGGGTGCGTTCTCCTTCGTCGAACGCAAAAATAGGCAAAAAAAAAACTACCCAGAATAGAAATAAACTAAACGAGCTGAGTAGTTACAAAAAAGGAATTTAATTGCTTGACGAGGTTGTACATAAAAGAAGACAAAAATAAACTAAGCCAAGTAATAAGTAATTAAGACGGAATCCACCAGGAAGTCGAGTAATATTTATTTAAGTTGGAGAAAAATCGAGTACCAGAATAATTTAAATCGTATTGCGTTATTTTCTACCCTAAATAAAAGGTAAAGATGTAAGTAATAATCCCTGATAACATCAACAACAATTTCTCATCAGAGTCTTAGAAAATGAATTTCAAAGTTCACAAGCTATAGGCAAATTCTCACGTGCAGCCATTTTGTAAAATCGTCTTTAAGCGATTCAGTGGAATTCAGTGGAACTTCGAAATTTGTTTTCGGCGATTGGTGTTGTTAGAAAAGATTTCTTTTGATAAGATATTTGAAGCAGTAACACAAAAGTTTGCAATAAGGTGTAAATAGTTTTGGTACAATAATTTCTTATCAGAGACTGAGAAAATGAAATTCAAAGTTCACAAGCTATAGGCAAAAGCTCACATCTTTTAAGCGATTTAGTGGAATTCAGCGGAACTTCGAAATTGATTTTCGATGTTTGGTGTTGTCAGAAAAGATTTCTTTTGATAAGATATTTGAAGCAGTGACACAAAAGCTTGTAATAAGGTGTAAATAATTTTGGTACATAATTTTGTCCAATAACTACTCGAAGTCCTGGCGGATTCCGTCTTAAGTGCTACGCAAAAAAGAAAAAAAAAGAAAAAGAAAAGAAAAGATGGAAAAGACAGTACCAGTTAATGTTTGAATTAAAACATATAAGTTTAATACAAGCGAAAAGGAAGTTAAAATACTAAGCCAGCATTAACCATAAGTACTTACAGAACGCTTTTTCATAGTCTGCTTAAATGAATGGAGAGATACGACTTTTTAGTTCTTCATCCAAGTTATTCCAGATGGAGGGACCAGAAAAGTGTAAATTAAATTTGCCATAATTAGTTCTAACACGATTGATATAGTAGGTCGATTTTGATGCCAGCCTAGTATTATAATTGTGTTTAGATGATATACTTAAGAAGAAATTGTCGAAGGCTTTGGGTAGTAAGGTATGATGATACTGAAACATAAAAAGGGCAGTATGAATACTAACCAGATCCATGAATTTAATAAGGCCTAATTGTGAAAATAGAGGGCTGGAGTGTGCATCTCGTTTGGAAAATGTAATTATTCGTACTGCCTTGTTTTGCAAAATTACAATAGGTTTAAGAATTGTAGTGTAGGTGTCACCCCAAACAATTAAGCCATAGGTAAGAAAGGGATACACTAAGGAATAATATAACTGAGTAAGGATGTCATTAGTAACAAAATGTCTTAGCTTAGATAAGATACCAATACCTCCTGAAATGTTTTTGCTCACTTCATGCGCATGCTCGTTTGTTCGTTTGCTCGTGTGTTCGTTTATCACGGTTTGCTCTTTTGCTTATTCATTCGTTTGCTCGTTTGCTTGTTCTTTTGCTCGTTTGCTCGTGTGTTCGTTTGATCTTTTGTAACTCGTCACTTCGTTTGTTTGTTCGTCTTCTCACTTATTCATTTTGTTTTATTTCAGCTCAACCGATATCTAGCTTTGCCCTGGTTCTTCTGGGAAATTTTTATGCTTCTTTACACCCTCGGAGGAACGATCTTTTTACTTGTCGTCTTGGATGGGGTGAGTTGCTCTTAGACCCCTTTCTTACGACACATGCTTAATTACAAATGAGTCATTTACTCAATTATTTTTGTTAAGCTAACGTTCTAATCAACAGTGGAGCAATTGTAGTCAAATAAAACACTGATACCTCGACGTTTGAATAAGACCTTTAGCCGAAGACGAAAAAATGAATTTATTTAAGATTTTGATCAATATTAACCTAAGTGATAATAGACACAAAAACTCTTACCGAGATTAATTGTATAATATCGTTTTTAATTGCAGTACTTGTACTTCCTTGTGGGAGCCGTTATTGGATGGCTGTTAACGGTGAGTTCCATGAGCTACATGTACGCCATGGTGATTTTGCGGACTTTTCGTCTAAACTATTCTGAAATTAGTGGTAGGCAACTTATCCCATGAAAAACATTATCTTTGAACATCTACAGGAAGGTATAACCTTTATTTGAACAGAGAAATCAAACCACGACTATAAATATAAATTTTTGGAAGATGCGCGGGAGCAACTTGAAACGTTTAGCCTTCCAATCCATTTTCATCCTAACCATCAGCGACCAAAGATGCTTGTTAGCAGTTTCAGTGCTCTAATATAGCAATTGTTAATAATATTGGACCATTATTTATTGGTGTCCTACGACACAAATACATATTTTGGCTGTTCAAAAATCTGTCAAAATCCGCCACAAAGCTCCTTTGTATTCGTTTTTTTATGTTCTACCGTGGTTATTTTGGTGTTATTTCTTTCGTTAGTGTGATAAGAAGGTTTCTCGCTAATTTTGTTTTGTTTTAATTGATATGTTTTTGCATCAAAGAGAAACTCGGAAAAAAATCCGAGCTCCAGATGGGATTTGAACCCAGATCATGGAGGATCCTGGCTTCAAATCCCATCTGGAACTCGGATTTTTTTCCGAGTTTCTATTCGATGCAAAAATTGATCATGTTGTATTTCTACAGAAAGACTCACTTGGTGGTTGTTTCATTTGTTCTCATTTTTTAGATCTACTTCGTCCTTGTGGTTTACTCGTACATCGAGATGCTTCGTCAAGATCCTTCAGCATTTGAAATAAGAGTCGTGGTAATTAAAATTAAATGTTATGCTTATAAATGTAACGACTTTTGTCATGTGTAATAATGATCCAGAATAATTTTGATTCAATTGCTCAACGGGGTTCATGGAACAATCATAAAAAGTCAGGAAATTCGGAAAGTACTTTTTAATCATAGAAAAGCCCCTTACATAAAGTACCCCTGTCAGAGCCATTAGGTAGTTAGCCTAAAAACTCTTGTGTTTTTGTTTTCCACAAGGTTCACTGCAGGTCAAACGCCGTAAACAAAACCTGAAAAAGCAACTGGGATTTCGACTCCTAACACATGAAAAACATTTGCCTTTCATTTGTGTAAAACGGGTATCCTTAGCAAAGAACACAGCTATGAGTGATAGAAATAATGACTGATAAATCCATTTGTTTGTCACTTACAGAACAATGTGGCCGCGCCTCCCTCATATGCTATGCAAAAATATCCTTGAAGTCCCGTATGGAACCAAGAACAGTCGACAAAGCAACATGCTGCTGTTGCATGCTGGGATATTTTTACAATTGTAGTAGACTTTGTACACTAGCACGTTAAAAGTAAAGCTATTTTTAAAAGTAGTTATCAAGGAATGTAATGGTAATCTTCTAAAGTACCATCTACAGTTGCATGGCTTTGAAATGGAATATTTGTCGCTTTTCCAAACATTCTTTGCTAAATCTTAAGAGGGAAATTTAATCTGAAACAAATTTCTTTCAACAAGATAAATATTACATCATTAAATGGAAACTCGGAAAAAAAACAAGCACCAGATGGGATTTGAATCCACGACCCTCCATGATCTAGTCGGATGCTCTAACCACTGAGCTACTGGAGACTCTATGGTGAGCAAGGGTCAAATGTGGGTATATGACTAGAACCACATCACGCGGTCACATAGTCAAATTAAATCAGGTTTCTTTTATTTGTTCTGCTTAAGTTTGGATTTTTATGCTTTACAACATCCGAATTCGAATCAGACGTGGTGATTGCTATCTGATAAGCATTTTGTCACGGCGACCTTTCGTCTCCATTGTAACCACTGTTTTTTGGAAGGTTTCGATATTTAGTACCTCAGACAATACAGCTGAGTTTTTTATTAATAGTAAAAGTAATGGAAAGCGAAGCAAACACTGCTGGTGTCAATTTAGTAATAGGTTAGAAATTCTTTAGTTTTATAAGCGATTTCATGCTGTTTTATGCTGTTTTATGCTGTTGTGATGTAAGTAATTTTTATCATCTCCAATTACCACTTTTCTGCACCAAGAGAATAAAATTCTGCAGTTGAAGTGATGTAATTTTCAGTTGTACAGAATTAAAAACTACCTATGCCAAAGTACATATTTAAGGTGTTTTTATATTTTCTACGAAGTCTTCGTGGTTTTGGGAGCTCTTAAAATGACTCGTTTAATTAGGCAAATCTGTCAGCAAAATGCAAGTCCAGTGGAGGCGGCGAAATTCGATACAACACTGGCTTTAGGCGCACTCTAAAAGTTGCTGATAATAACGCGGCGATTATTTATCGGTAACTATCAAAGAACCCGAAAGCATCAACGTTATTTTATAGAACAATGTGCGTCCCTGGATTGCAAAGAATAAAACGCGCCAGGGAAAAATGCATGTCTGCAAAGATCCTGCAAAGACCGCCGCCGCTACGAATGATGCGGAAAATAACAACGTCGTTTCTCCTCGAGACTTGCTTCTTGAAGAAATAAAATGTAATTCTTTGAAGATGTTTATTGTTTGCATATTCACACTCAGCTTGTCGACGGAACAAAGGGCGAAGGGTTCTTTTTTCGCCTATCCTGACATCTATATACATATACGACCACTTACATTTACATTCATATAAGAAAACCTAACGCGAAGAAAATATCTACCACAGCACGTTCCTGTACTCAGACTGAACTGGAAATGGAGCAATCTGATTGGTTGAATTTTGTTAGTTATTTGCCCTCTGACTACCTTAGCAATGTGAGTCCAGTATACTTCAGCGTAGTCAGTGTGTCAATCTAGTCCAGTATAGTCCAGCCTAGTCACTTTAGTCATAGTAGTCTAGTTTACTCAGTGCAGTAATTGGAGCCCCGTGTAGTCAATGTAGTACAGAGCAGTCAGTGTTGTCCAATGTAGTCACTGTAGTTCAGTGTAGTCATCGGAGCCCAGTGAAGTCAATGTAGATCAATGTAGAGAGTCTAGTCAGTGTTGTCCAGTGTAGTCAATGTAGTCCAGTTTAGTCAGTGAAGTCCAGTGTAGTCACAGTGGTCACTGGGTCAGTCAGGTTTCGTCAGTGCATTGAATTCTGCGAGTGAGTGAGTTCAGACACATGAAGTCAGTGATGTAGTAGTGTAGTCAGTATAGTCAGTGTAGTCAGTGTGCTGTAGTGAGTTTACTGTAGTAGCACACTCAGTGTAATCAGAACAGTCGTTTTAGCGAAGTGTAGTAACCTTAGAAAAAATAGTCATGTGTAGTCACTGTAGTCCCATTTACTCAGTCATTGTAACAAGGGTAGTCAGTGTAGTTATGTAGTCCAGTGTAGTCAGTGTAGCTCAATGAAGTCACTTTAGGAGTTTCTCGTAAGTGTAGTCAGTGTGTGAATGTAGTCCTGTATGATCACTGTAGTCCAGTGTAGTCAGTGTAGTCCAGTGTAGTCAGGGTAGTCTAGTGTAGTCCAGTGTACTCAGTGCAGTAATTGGAGCCAGTCAGTGTAAACCAGTGTAGTCCAGTGTAGTCAGTGTAATCCAGTGTAGTCCAGTGTAATCCAGTGTAGTCCAGTGTAGTCAGTGTAGTCCAGTGTAGTCAGTGTAATCCAGTGTAGTCAGTGTAGTCCAGTGTAGTCCAGTGTAGTCAGTGTAGTCTAGTGTAGTCAGTGTAATCCAGTGTAGTCCAATGTAGTCAGTGTAGTCCAGTGTAGTCAGTGTAGTCAGTGTAGTCAGTGTAATCCAGTGTAGTCAGATGTAGTCAGTGTAGTCCAGTGTAGTCAGTGTAATCCAGTGTAGTCCAATGTAGTCAGTGTAGTCCAGTGTAGTCAGTGTAATCCAGTGTAATCCAGTGTAGTCTAGTGTAGTCAGTGTAGTCCAGTGTGGTCAGTGTAGTCCAGTGTAGTCAGTGTAATCCAGTGTAGTCCAGTGTAGTCCAGTGTAGTAAGTGTAATCCAGTGTAGTCAGTTTAGTCCAGTGTAGTCAGTGTAATCCAGTGTAGTCAGTGTAGTCCAGTGTAGTCAGTGTAGTCTAGTGTAGTAAGTGTAATCCAGTGTAGTCCAATGTAATCCAGTGTAGTCCAGTGTAGTCAGTGTAGTCCAGTGTAGTAAGTGCAGTCCAGTGTAGTCAGTGTACTCCAGTGTAGTAAGTGCAGTCCAGTGTAGTCCAGTGTAGTCAGTGTAAACCAGTGTAGTCCAGTGTAGTCAGTGTAATCCAGTGTAGTCCAGTGTAATCCAGTGTAATCCAGTGTAGTCCAGTGTAGTCAGTGTAGTCCAGTGTAGTCAGTGTAATCCAGTGTAGTCAGTGTAGTCCAGTGTAGTCCAGTGTAGTCAGTGTAATCCAGTGTAGTCAGTGTAGTCCAGTGTAGTCCAGTGTAGTCAGTGTAGTCTAGTGTAGTCAGTGTAATCCAGTGTAGTCCAATGTAGTCAGTGTAGTCCAGTGTAGTCAGTGTAATCCAGTGTAGTCTAGTGTAGTCAGTGTAGTCCAGTGTAGTCAGTGTAGTCCAGTGTAGTCAGTGTAATCCAGTGTAGTCCAGTGTAGTCAGTTTAGTCCAGTGTAGTCAGTGTAGTCTAGTGTAGTCCAGTGTAGTCAGTGTAATCCAGTGTAGTCCAGTGTAGTCAGTGCAGTCCAGTGTAGTCCAGTGTAGCCAGTGTAATCCAGTGTAGTCAAGTGTAGTCCAGTGTAGTCAGTGCAGTCCAGTGTAGTCCAGTGTAGTCAGTGTAAACCAGTGTAGTCCAGTGTAGTCAGTGTAATCCAGTGTAGTCCAGTGTAATCCAGTGTAATCCAGTGTAGTCCAGTGTAGTCAGTGTAGTCCAGTGTAGTCAGTGTAATCCAGTGTAGTCAGTGTAGTCCAGTGTAGTCCAGTGTAGTCCAGTGTAGTCCAGTGTAGTCAGTGTAATCCAGTGTAGTCCAGTGTAGTCAGTGTAGTCCAGTGTAGTCAGTGTAATCCAGTGTAGTCAGTGTAGTCCAGTGTAGTCCAGTGTAGTCCAGTGTAGTCAGTGTAATCCAGTGTAGTCCAGTGTAGTCAGTGTAGTCCAGTGTAGTCAGTGTAATCCAGTGTAGTCAGTGTAGTCCAGTGTAGTCCAGTTTAGTCAGTGTAGTCTAGTGTAGTCAGTGTAATCCAATGTAGTCAAATATAATCCAGTGTAGTCTAGTGTAGTCAGTGTAGTCCAGTGTAGTCAGTGTAATCCAGTGTAGTCAATGTAGTCCAGTGTAGTCCAGTTTAGTCAGTGTAATCCAGTGTAGTCCAATATAATCCAGTGTAATCCAGTGTAGTCAGTGTAGTCCAGTGTAGTCCAGTTTAGTCAGTGTAGTCTAGTGTAGTC